>OY740785.1:4208085-4808085 GCA_963514005.1 Raja brachyura
ATGTATCTCCGGCATTACCTGTGCATGTCCCTCTATACTTTTTATTCAACCAATACTGGTTCACTGATTGAGTGGTGATGGAAGAGTGAAGGATATGCCAGGCCATATGTTACAGATTGTACTGGAAACCATTCTGCAAATGTTGGTGGACTACATAATGTAATGGACACGCAACGTTGATTCTCCATTTCCCCCGACAGGTGCCTGACCTGCTGCGTTCTGCCAGTAACTCGCTTATTTGCTACAGATTCCAGCGTCTAATCTCTCGCGCCTCCTGTCCATGAGGCGGCGAAGGCCACAAGCAGAGCAGCGCACTATGTATTCCAGCACATTGTAAAGTGATGGCCAGACACCACCCTCACTCTCCTGTCATTGTCTAATCAGTGGATGATCTATAGTTCAGTGAGCAGTGTGGCAGGTGCACCAGTGAAATGAAGGTAGCAGCATGAGGCATGTTCAACAACTATGTATTCAAGCGAGGGTTAGATGCAGCTCATAGGGCTCACAGAATCAAGGGATTATGGGGAGAAAGCAGGAACGGGGTAATGATTTTGGATGATCAGGTATGATCATATTGTCTATGATGGTTCGAAGGGTCAAATGGCCTACACCTGCACCTATTTTCTATGTTTCTATAAGGTACTGACCCAGCAAAGCTGCAGAACAGCACAGGAATCCGCACACAATCAAGGATGGAATGTGGTGGACTCAAGCTTCCCAATATATTTTTAATGCTTCATGCATTTCATCATAAATACTCTAACGCTGATCCTCTCAACATTCTCAATGCATTTTTTTTCCTTTTGTCATTATTTCTTTCCCTGCATCCCTCCAGCTTCATGGGGCTGTTTCTCAATATCCTGCCACCTTTTGGAATGTATAGATTGTTTTGCACCTTTACTGCCATTCAACAGTGGGTGGCTTGCAAAGTATTTGTTTGCGTTGTGAGAGTATAAATTCAAGAAAAGTTAACAGTTTCAAAACAAAATGCCGGGAAAAGACACCATCTATGTGCAGTATTCTTCATAATGTTAATTGTATCGAAAAATATGTTCAGTGCATTCAACGCATTCCTGCCCTAATCATTACCACTTCACCATTTTGAGTTTTGCATTTGAACGTAAGCCCTAGTTTCAAAAAAATAATAAATCTGCTTAGCTAAAGACATCCATTGGAACTATAATTAAGCAAAAAAAAAGTTTTATGAGTGTCATACTTCTGATTTTACGTTTTTATCCTCTATTTTATTCATTTACTTTCTGCCGGTCTCCTGGTGTCGCTTGATTAACTACTAGATAAATCAGTAGTTTTATCTACTGATAAAATTGTAGTTGAGTTTAGCTTATTGTCACGTCTACCCAGGTACATGAAAAGCTTTTGTTGTGTGCTAACCAGTCAGCGGAAAGACAATACATGATTACAATCGAACCATCCACAGTGTACAAATACATGATAAAGGGAATAGCATGAATAACGTGTAGTGCAAGATAGAGTTCAGTAAAATCTGATCAAAGATAGGCCGAGTGTCTCCAATGAGGTAGATAGTAGCTGAGGATTGCTCTCAAGTTGTTGGTAGCCATACATTTCTAATACCATTACATTTTTTAAGAGATTTAGATTATCTTTTTTAGGGTCATTACTGTGATGAACATAACAACCAGCGGGGCCCAAGAGTTCTTACTATTTTGTTGTTCAGTGGGTATGAGTCACAGACAGACACAGTGCCTGCTGGAAATATGGATAAGCTCCCAACACATGTATATGCAGTTGCTGCTATTTCCCCCATGTTTGCAGTTTCTATTTTCAAGATGCAGCTCCTTGAATTTCAAATGGTGACTCATGTCTGTTTAGTCATTGAATGCGGTTGGTTTCAAATTAAGATGCAGTCAGTGGGTTAGAGAATGTTTGTGCACAGGGATGATATGTGGGCAAGCGTTTCCTCCAGTCTTTAATGGAACATGGTAATTTAATGTAATTGCACTTCTAAAGGCAGTGCAGTAAAACCACATTATTGCTAAGGGTTAAATAAAAGCACCAATTAAGCCAATTATTAATGGTTGGTCTCCTTTTAATTAATTTATCTTCCACCTTCTGCCTTTTTAAAAAGCTGGTGAACTTCATCGTAAATGTAGACACAAGCTGCCACTCGTTCACTACAAAGTGCCATTTTTGACAATTTTGCTGGTTAGTTAAAATGAAAAATATTTTAATGATACATCCTGTGGCTTCCCTCCCACCACCTCATCAGGCCATTAAACTCTCAGATTTTGACCATCCCCAATTTGTGTATGTTTCTAGTTTCTTGTGTTTCTTATCGTCCCCCACCTTTACCTGCCCCACCTCATCCTGTCCATGAGACCCATCTTTCTTCACTTTTGACTCCTTTTCCACAAAATTAGTTACCAGACGAAATGTAACCACCTAACTTCCTATGCTGGATCATTGTTAGCATATATTGTTAACAATCCCCACAGGATCAAATCTTTCGATATCACCTTTCTCTTAATAAAATCCAATTCTTACTCTGTAGTCCATCTATCTCTATCTCATTTCCACCTTTCCTCTCAAAGGTGCTTGCACATATGTATAAGCCTCTCTTAGTTTTGCTCATGTTTCCCAGAACCTCACTGTCTAAATTACAAACAGCTCCCTTGTTACTTGACCCAGTTCTGCAAAGGTTCTTATCAAAATTCTTAACATTGGACGTCACCAAATCTCGTTGCATTTATTATATTATTATTATGACTGTGCCATAGGGCCATTCTATGGAAAGTGAACCAGATTTCACACACATGACCAGATGTCATCACATAAAGTAACACATTAAAAAATTATTGTAAGAGATTAATCTTATTAATTGCTATTTTCCTACCTACAGAACTGCAATGCATGTCTGCTAAATATATGAACATTCTAGCTTTGTAAAATTCCCAGTTTGGAAGATAAAACTAGAGTTATGAAAAAAAATGCCTCCGTGTGAGGTCACACACGTGACCAGTCATATTTGACCTCTGCCCTGAAACAAACATTGTCAGCATAACTTGAACATTTCACTTGATAAACTTCGAAAAAAATATGAATTATATATACAGTACAAATCAATATACCTGTAATGCTTTCAGAATTAGAAGAGATGTATTCCACAATTGTTCATATTTGTGGTTACACACGTGACTAAGAATGGGGTGGGGGCAGGGACAATTTGTCATCCCAGCACCTCTTCATTACTTTCCTGATTAATAATGCTCCACGCTCCGGAGTCTTCTCCTTAACTATTAGACTGAAGCCAAAGATTAGTGTGCAAAGGCTTCTATTCACTTAACAATTCCTCTGGTGTCCCTCAAGGATTGCCACGACTGCCTCTTTATTTCCCATCACATTCTGCCTCTCAACAATATCATTTTAAATCGCAGTATCTGTTTTCACATGTATGCTAACAGCACCTGGTTCCAACTTGCCAATTTTGACAGACAGCTTGTCTAACATACAGCACTGGAGGTGAAGAGATTTCTTACAACTAAATATATTCTATTTTGCACTATGTATTGTACTTGAGTTTGAAATGATTGTATCTATGTGTAGGAAAGGACTGCAGATGCTGGTTTAAATTGGAGATAAACACAAAATGCTGGAGTAACTCAGCGGGTCAGGCAGCATCTCTGGAGAGAAGGAATGGGCGACTTTTTGGGTCGAGACCCTTCGTCAGACTGATGTCAGGGGAGGGGGCGGGGCAAAGAAAGAATGTATTCAGAGACAGTGAGACTAGTGGGAGACCAGGGAAGGGGAGGGGATAGAGAGGGAGAACAATGGCAATTTGAAGTTAGAGAAGTTAATGTTCATGTCGCTGGGGTGTAAACTACCCAAGCGGAATATGAGGTGTTGTTCCTCCAATTTGTGCTGGACCTCACTCTGATGGAGGAGGCCCAGGACAGAAAGGTTAGATTGCGAATGGGAGGGGGAGTTGCTCAAGTGCTGAGCCACCGGGGAGATCAGGTAGGTTAAGGCGGACTGAGTGGAGGTGTTCAGGGAAACGATCGCCAAGCCTGCGCTTGGCCTCGCCAATGTAGAGAAGTTGACACCTGGAACAGCGGATACAGTCAAAGGTCTTCTGAAATCCAGGGAATAAAATCCACTGACTCATTGAAACATACAGAATAGTGAAAGGCTTCGATAAAGTGGATGTGGGGAGGATGTTTCCAATAGTGGGAGAGTCTAGGATTAGAGGTCGTAGCCTCAGAATTAAAGGAAGGAGATGTGAAAGAATGTCTTTAGTCAGATGGGGTGAATCTGTGGAACTCTTTGCCACAGAAGGCTGTGAGGCAGTCAGTGGATATATTTAAGGCTGAGATAAATATATTCTTGATTACTACAGGTGTCAGAGGTTATGGGGAGAAGGCAGGAGAATGGAGTTGGGAGGGAGAATTAGACCAGTATTAGATTGAATGGCGCAGTAGACTTGATGGGCCGAATGGCCTAATTCTAATCCTATCACTTGTGATCTTATGGCTCTCTTTGTCTTTGCTGCAATTTGCTTCCTCTTACTCCTCAGCTGATTGAAAACAAGTTCTTGACTATGATTGTAGGTTTCAAACAAGAAGACAGTGTTGGTGAATCTCAATGGGTCAGGCAACAACCCTGGAGAACATTGGTAGGTGATATTATCCAACTGAAACATCACCTATCCATGTGCTCCTGGGACGCTGCCTGACCCACTGAGCAGCTTATTGATGTTATAAGAATTGCTGGCTGACAATGCAAATGATGTACCGCGGGTTCAGAATTATAATCGATAATGCAAGAACGTGGAGGGCTGAAGGCCTAGTTTCTGTGCTGTACAATGTGCTGAACTGCTGAACACAATATAATTACTGCTGCTGTCGCAAGTTAAGAAGAGTGGAAGTAGATATCCAAGTAGCCTAGAGCCAGGGATTCTTTTTTTATTACGTGGATAAAATCTACAGCCGGAAAGAAGATCAGGAGGATTTAGTAGCAGATGAATCAGCCTTGTCTCTGTGACAATGATATTTACTTATTCAATGGGAGAATCGTTCCAAGTTGAAATTACTTTGTCAAAAGGCAGATCATAAACTAAGATCTATCAGCAATAAAACTGTGCAAACTTAGAAGTTTACAGTTGGTACAATTGTTTAGGGAGATATCTATAAATTGAATACAAAAGTTTTAGCAATTTGTTTTAAATCTGTTTTCATAACAAATTTTAGTTTAAATGATCATTTTGAATCAGTAAATTAACAACTTGTTAACCCAGGAGTGTTTTAATTGGGTGTTTTTACAGGTTGAAGTAGACTGTTTTCTCAAGTATCTTTTGCATTTTACCTTTTGTCTTGTTCAAATGCATTTAGATAATATTATAACTCACTGCTAGATCCACTTTATAAATTTCAATGCTGACCATCAATTTTAGGAATTGGGTTTTTGCATGAGCTGTTAAGACAAGAGTTGAAATAGATTTGTGGCTGGCTTGGGTTATGTTAAACAATAATTCTGCATTCATTTCATTCCACCATTGATTATGAAGGTAGGTGTCTCCATTGCTTTTCTGTTGACCATTTTGGAATAGCCCAGAGAACTAAATACATTATTTTGAAGCATTCAGAAAATATTCAAAGTATGAGGTTAATTTCAGGACAATGTCCTTTTATAACTTTATGTCATGAGGGTAGATAGGAATTAAATAGATAGAAATCATGTGGTTATGTATTGTGAAGCAGAATGGGCACCGTTGTAAATGTCTGATTCCCATCTTCTTTCCCCAGCTGTCTGCAACAGTATCAAGAACCCAGTTACGAAAGATTACCTTTTTGAATTCATTGAAAGGAATCAAATGGTATCCCAAAGAGAAACACGGAAAAAATCTCTGGATATGGACTCTGAGCTAATGCCACCGCCGCCTCCGAAGCGACCAAACCATGCTTTGTAAACATCCGATTTGTAAACACAGCGTCTTTGTAAAAAGTTTCAAATACAGAATCATTGATTTTGCAGGTCTGCATAAGCTGATGTCAAGTCTATGCTCTCTGGGACAGGACAGAAGGGTACAAATCCTCTCTAACACCATTAGATTTTTCTCAACTCGGCAAACTGTAAAAAGAAATAAAATGTCCTCACTTATTAAGCGCAGTAATTAATTTTCTTTACATTTCCAAAGTCTCCGTTATTTCAGATTGTTTTCCAGCACTGCAGTACTGCACTCCAGCTTTTAGCCCCTATCCTATATTTGCAAGAAATTACAATCAAATATTTATTCTGTGGAGAAGAATCACATTTTTGTTTTATTTCACAAACGAAGCTGGTTTAATTGAAAGTTGTCTAAAACCTATAGAACCATTTACTTTCAACCATTTTTGCAGGTTGTTGTCTAATTTATATATAAACACAGAGATTAAATGATCGTACAGTTTTTTGAAGAGCTTTATTTTTAATTCAGTTTTAACCCAGACTATGCAGGCCAAATAGAAATGAAAAGTTCCTATTTAATATGTTTATTTTGAGTACCACGGATTTTTAAAGCATGGACCAACTTTACGTTAATTAAAGTGAATAAAGATTTCTCCACAAATCCTACCACCCTGCCACACCAAAACTACGTTTTTCGATTTAATTTTAAAATGATAGGCATGTAAGCCTAAACGCACGCCCCACTCCCATTTCCCTTTTTTGACCCGAAAAGTTTCATGTTTTCTCTTTAAATTATAGGGGCCTTGATGTAAACATTTGCAATAAGTGGCAATAATAGACACCATCTTCCTTTCTGATGACGTTTTTGGATTATGTAATTTTTAGGAAAACTTTGTTGCATCTTTTTGTCTATTAATTAAAAAACAAATGTCTCAAGTTTGTTGCAAGGTCACTTATTATTTTGTTCTATTTATTGTTTCTGCAAAACTGCATTGTCCATCCATGGCAACCATCCATAATTGTGTACAGATGTAATTTAGTTTTAATATTCTGCCATTAATCTTTAGACTTTAGAGATACAGTGCCCTCCATAATGTTCGGGACAAAGACCCATCATTTATTTATTTGCCTCTGTACTCCACAATTTGAGATTTGTAATAGAAAAAAAATCACATATGGTTGAAGTGCATATTGTCATATTTTAATAAAGGCTATTTTTATACATTTTTGTTTCATCATGTAGAAATTACAACAGTGTTTATGCATAGTCCCCCACATTTCAGGCCACCATAATGTTTGGGACACAGCAATGTCATGTAAATGTAAGTAGTCATGTTAGTATTTTGTTGCGTATCCTTTGCATGCATCAGTAGTTGTATCATCAATGAAGATAAGTGAGCCAATACCTTCAGGACCTACACATGCCCTGGCTATAACACCCCCTCCACCGTGATTCACAGATAAGGTGGTATGTTTTGGATTTTGTCCTGTTCCTTCTCCCCTCCATACTTTGCTCTTGCCATCACACTGATATGTTAATCTTTGTCTCATCTGTCCACAAGACCCTTTTCCAGAACTGTGGTTGCTCTTTTAAGTACTTCTTGGCAAACTGGAACCTGGCCATCCTATTTTTGAAGCTAACCAGTGGTTTGCATCTTGCAGTGTAGCCTCTGTATTTCTGTTCATGAAGTCTTCTGCAGACAGTGGTCATTGAGAAATCCACACCTGACTCCTGAAGAGTGCTTCTGATCTGTCGGACAGGTGTTTGGGGATTTTTCTTTATTATAGAGAGAATTCTTCTGTCATCAGCTGTGGAGGTCTTCCTTGGCCTGCCAGTCCCTTTGCGATTAGTAAGCTCACCAGTGCTCTCTTTCTTCTTAATGATGTTCCAAACAGTTGATTTTGATAAGCCTAAGGTTTGGCTGGTCTCTAACAGTTTTATTCTTGTTTTTCAGTCTTATAATGGCTTCTTTGACTTTCATTGGCACAACTTTGGTCCTCATGTTGATAAACAGCAATAAAAGTTTCCAAATGTGCTGGAAAGACTGGAGGAAAGACTAGGTGCTGAGAGCTCTCTTATACCTGCATTAAGGAGGCAATTACACACACCTGAGCAAACGCCTGTGAAGCCATGTGTCCCAAACATTATGGTGCCCTGAAATGGGGGGACTATGTATAAACACAACTGTAATTTCTACATGGTGAAACTAAAATGTATAAAAATGGCCTTTATTAAAATCTGACAATGTGCACTTTAACCACATGTGATTTCTTTCTATTACAAATCCCAAATTGTGGAGTACAGAGTCAAATAAATAAATGATGGTCTTTGTCCCAAACATTATGGAGGGGACTGTATGCGCGGAAACAGACACTTCGGCCACCGAGTCCGCGTCGACCAGCGATCACCCCTTACACTACCATTATCCCACACGCTAGGGACAATTTGTGATTTTGCCAATGTCAATTAACCTGCAAACATGTACAGACTGTGGGAGGAAACCGGAGCACCCGGAGAAAACCCATGCGGTCACGAGGAGAGCACTCATGTTCAGGATCAAACCCGGGTCCCTAGTGCTTTACCGCTGCACCATTGTGTGCACTATTTAAATATAATGATATTTAAAACTGAAATTATATTTAATATAATTTTTAGGAAATGATATCAGGGAAAGTTAATTTTTTTAAAGAAAAGGTTTTACTCGTTATTTTGTTCGCTTTGTTGTTTCCGCACCTGCACCGACCAACGTCGTAAACATCCATAATTGTGCTCTGATAAAATATCTGAAATTATATTTAACATGTAGGAAGGAACTGCAGAATCTGTTTAAACCGAAGATAGACAAAATGCTGGAGTAACTCAGTGGGACAGGCAGCATCTCTGGAGAGAAGGAATGGGTGACTTATCGTGTCAAGACCCTTCTTCAGACTAGTCAGGGGAAAGGGAAACGAGAGATATAGACAGTGATGTAGAGAGATGTAGAACAATGAATGGAAGATGATAAAGGAAACAGGCCACAGTTAGCTGTTTGCTAGGTGAGAACGGGAACCTGGTGCAACTTGAGTGGTGGAGGGATGGAGAGAAGTTAGTGAAATCAAGATTCATACCACTGGGTTGTAAGCTGCACAAGCTGTTCCTCCAATTTGCGATTTGCCTCTGACAATGGAGGAGGCCACGGACAGGAAGGTCAGTGTGGGAATGAGAAGGGGAAATAAAGTGTTTGGCAAAATGGAGATCAAGTAGGTCCAGGTGGACTGAGCAAAGGTGTTCAGCGAGAAGATCGCCCAGTCTACATTTGGTCTTGCCGATGTATAAGAGTCCACATCTAATATCACGATTTTCAGTGATGTTATATCGGGGAAAGTTGATTTTGTTTTTAAACCTTTACTCTTGATAAATAAACAAAAATGAACAAACTGCACAGACACATATTTTAAGCATATTTTAAACAAAAACAAATAGGAAATCATTTTGCTAGTCTCCATTTCCACAGTGAATTGGATATGTGCCGTGAAATGTGAAGTTGCATTTTGTTTTAAATTTGTTTTATTCTTCCATTGATTAGAAGCTGGAGTAGAATATGGTGGTTAATCATCAGTGTTCATCAAATGAGACAGTTGCTGTGGGGGGAAACCTGGAGCTGAAAGTATTTCCATTTCAGACACTTGCAAGATGATGGCATCTCTTGTGTTTTATATTATAACTTATATAAGCTGCAGAAGTATCTTTATTTTGCTTAATATGAAATTTGTCATGTAAATGTATTAAATATACGCATTACGGTATAGAAATGTAGGGAAGATTGGGATTAGATGAGATCTGCGATTATTGCTGTCTAAGCTTTATTTTTACATCACTGCAGTCCACATGATGACGATACACCTACAGTGCTGTCAAGTGAGGAGATGTGGATTGTCGACCCAACAGCAGTAGTGATATCTGTCCATGTATGGACTTTGAGGCATTCTTGGAGATTGTGTCACTTCTGAGTACCAACTTCTCGAGTATCATCTTGGTAGGTCAAGCAGTTTAGTGGGTATTGCTATTGAAATCCTGATGACTTATTACTATGCACCATTTTGAGGAGGAGAGGAAGAAGGCCGAAGTACGACTGAAGTAAGGAATGTTCCACACATCTCAAAGATACAGGTACCGAAGACACAAGGAACTGCAGATGCTGGTTTACCACCAAAAAAAGACCCAAAGTGCTGGAGTAACTCAGCGGGTTAGGCAGAATCTCTGGAGAACATGGTGATGTTTTGGGTTGGGATCCTTCTTCCAAGTGAAAGATACAGGTATCATTTCCTAAGAACTGGGAGAACAAGAGGGTGTGGTGGAAGGGGAGTGGTTAGTCTCTGCATAGGGAAGAAGTGAAAAGCCCTCCTGTTCAAGTTAAAAGAAGTAAGAAGTCAAGAATGCTTAATTTTAATGTACTGAAATGGAACAATGAAATTCTTACTTGCAGCAAAACAATAGGTTTGTAAAGACAGTATCAGATGCCCGATGTGCAGATGAAACTGTTGACTGACACCAGGAAGCTTTAATAGATTATAAAGTGGTCAAGGGAGTCAGAAGTGTCACAGTTGTAAATGGGAGAGATTGGATGAGTCAACCACAAGTCAAGGTAGGCAGAAAGGAACCTTTGACCGTCTTGTTGCCTTTGCACTGAGACTCGTCCACGTAGACGGTGATAGTAGTGTAGTTTACTGTCAAAGGGCAATGGTTAAGTTAACTCTTTCATTGACACTGGTCATTGCCTGGCAGCTGAGTTAAATGTTACATTTGCATTTCCCCAAGCTTGGTCATGCGTAGGTCTTGCCCAACCTAGGTACAGGACGCTTCAGTATCGGAGGAATTGAAAATTGATCTAATATTGTGCAATCATGAGGAAGCATCCCCAGTACAGATGCTTGAGAGAAAACTATTGATTTAGTACTTGAGGGAGACAATGTGGAAGCAGGCCGTTCGTTCTATGAAGTCCGCGTCGACCAGCGATCACCCCGTAACACTATATTGTAGGATAGCGTTAGTTTTGGAGTGTGGGTGGAAACTCGAGCACACTGGGGGAAAAACCCTCATGGTCATGGGGTGAACGTACAAACCACCCACAGTCAGGATCGAAACCGGGTCTCTGGCGCTGCAAGTCTGCAACTCTACCTCTGCGCCACTGTGCCATCCCTGTGTGAGAGGAAACTGGACAATACCCACGCGGTCCCACAGGGAAAACGCTCAAGCTCCATGCACAGCAGTGTTTCCATTTTGAAGGAAATGACCCGAAATTCGGGTTGTCTTCAGGTAATTTTAGGGAAATAAAATAATTTGGGGAAATATCAGGAAATTTCCCGGCCCGGTAAGCCTTCCCCAACTGCGCATGTGAGACTGCCGCCCCCCAACTGCGCACGCGCGGGGAGACGCGAAGGGGTCCAATCAGGCCTGCGGGATGATTTGCGGGAAAAAAAAGTATGTACCTGTTTATTTACGACCATCCGCGCGTGCGCAGTTGGGACGGCAGTCGCACATGCGCAGTTGGGGAAGGCACCGGGCCGGGAAATAGCATCAAATTCCAGGTAATTTGGAATTCTATTTCAGGACATTTTTTTTGAGGTGTGGAAGCACTGATGCATACAGCACCCGTAGTCACGATCGAAGCCAGGTTTCTGGCGCTGATGAAGCTGTTGAAGAAAGATGAGTGCAACACATTGACCTGAGGAACTCTGCAGCAACTCTCTGTGATTAAAACGATTGCCTTCTAAATATCTTCGTTTGAACGAGGTATTGGACAACTCCCTGTACCTCATAAATTGCAATATTATTCCTGTTAATGCTACACTGACGCCAACAACTAATACACTCATCCTCGAATATAAATAATGACTATGTTGCTTATAAAACCGTGCAACTGATTTTACATGTGAAGTTTGCATGAAGTTACTACTGCACCTCAAATTCATGAGACATATCTGATACTATATGAGCTGTTCAACTACATGTAACTCAGTCATTCCAATCCATTATTGGGATAAAACTCAGCATCAAATTTTACATCAGATACAGCTTCTGAGAAGTTCACCTAATCATCTATTTAATTGATGAAAAACTAAAGTTATTACTCTTTTGTGTTAGGTTTTAAAGATACAGAGCACACCGGTTCACGCCGACCAGTAATCTCTGTACACTAGCACTCTCCTACACACTGGGGACAATTTACAATTTTACCAAAGCAAATGAACCTACAAACCTGTACATCTTTGGAGTGTGGGAGGAAACCGGAGCACCCAGAGAAAACCCACGTGGTCACTGAGAGAACGTACAAACTCGGTACAGACAGCACCCATGGTCAGGATTGAACTAGGGACTCTGGTTCAGTGTGGCAGCAATTCTACCAACGCACCACCATGCTTTTGTTTAGCTATTCCAATAGAATCTTAAATTGACAGCTTAGGCCCAAAAACAGGCTCAATAAAAAACCTGCTGCCTATATATCCTCTTGCTTTAGATCCCCGAATACAAAATATTTGCCAAACAATATGAATTGGTTCTTGTGACAATAATTCATGATGAACACCACCGCTGTCTGGCAGCCTAGTGTTGCTTTGTGATGCATAATTCATCCCAAGCAAAGAAAGAGAGCTCAGAATAATCGAATTTGTTGGATTGGAGAGCAGTTAAAAAAAACATTGTTTCAAGTCCATTGATTGATCATCAGTTACAGGAAATGGTCAACAATTTTTCCAGGGACAAGTGATTTGATTCAATGAGAATCATTGATTTAATCTTTAGCTGCTCACCCTCATCCTAATGTCACAGCTGAAGATGAAATATTATTGGAACAAAAAACATTCAGATTAGATGTTTGACCCTGGCAGAGGAAAGGAAAATTCAAGGTATGATGGGATCGTTTGGTTGGGAATAGGTACCCTAAAAAAACTACTGCCTTCCCCCTGACACTGACCACAACATTTCCCCAACCCTCCACTTCGACACCACCGTGCTCACCCCTCTCTCTTGAGTCTCCTTCCTCTATGGTATCTCCCATGAGGATTGAGCAGGTTGACTGGGTGATGGGAGGGGGAATGTATGTGTAAGGGGTGGCAACATGGAAAGGAGGAATGAAGGTGGAGGAGGTGCAGTGTTATTGTGCAGTTTATTGCTCAAACTGTTGGGTAGTAAGTTATCCAAGTGAATTATGAGATGCTGTCTTCCAGCTTTTGTGTGGCGTCACTCTGCAATATGGGGGGGGGGGGGGCACGGCAGAAAGGTCAGTATAGGAATGGGAAGAAGCTTTAAAATGGTTAGCAACCAGGAGCTCCAGCAAACCTTGACAGACAGAGAGTAAGTGTATGGCAAAATGGTTGCCTAATCTAGGCTTGGTTCTCGTTGATGCAGAGGAGGCCACATCAGGAGCTCTGAAGTTGGGGAAGGTGCAAGTGAAACCTCTGTGTCACCTTGCAGGACTGCTGGGGTCCCTGAATAGGGTCAGGAGTTACATCTTCTGTAATTGCAGGCGAAAGTGCCTGGGAGGTGGTGGGTTGGGTGGGATGAATGATCAAAGGAGCTGCAGAGTGAGCTCTCCCAGAGGAAAGGGTGGTGATGGGAAGTTGAAGATAGTCGGAGAATCGTAGGCTGGATGGTGGGGTGAAAGATGAGGAGCAGAGAAACTCTTTCCTTGTTCTGCTTGGGGTAGGGGGAGTGAAACCAAAATGATAGGAAACAGAAGTCACGGGTGAGGTCTTAGTTCACAACAACATGGAGGAAGCCACGTTTACTGAAGTAAGAGGACATTTTGAATGAAGAGTATTAATAGTATCAAGATACAACGAGTAAGGGTCCTTATAAGAGGCGGGGTGGGAGATGGGGGAGTCAGTGGGTTTGTAGTAGATGTCAGCAGAGAGTCTGTCCCCATATAGTGTGTGCGGATAGTGAAAAGCCTTGCCCTATATTGGAGGCATCTAAAACCAGAGATTCAGTGTTGGAATTAGAAGCTTAGAGGGAATCTGAGGAATCTTCACAGGTGTCTGCCACATACTGTCTGGCTTCGAGGAGGAGGAGGCAGGCATTTAAAAAGTATCTGGACATGCACTTAAATTGCCCTGGCATAGAAAGCTATGGACCAAGTGCTAGTAAAGAGGGGTTGGTATAGATGGGTAATTGATGGTTAGCATGGACAATGTGCTGCACTGCTCCACAGCTCTATTTCTGATGAGCTATAGTGAAGAGCGCAGATGGTATGCTGTGCAAAATGATGATCAGACCACATTTAGAGTGGTGTGAGCTGTTGAGTCAACCAAAATAATGCTGTATTTGTCTTGGAGGGAGTAAAGCCAAGATTTATCAGAATGCTGCCTGGCCCAAGCTATGCTGAAACCGTCAGGGTAGGCAAGGTAGGCACTGCCTACCCTGACTAAAATTGTAACATAGTAATTACTAAATATAAATAATAACGGCATGGGAGAATTATGCCTCTGTAAGAGACCGATCTCTTTGGTGGGCATAATTCTCCGTGCCTTTCATCCGCAGCGATTGTAATACGGGAAGCTCTGTGCAGCCCACGTGCCGTCAGCGCTGCCTGAAGCCGTCACTTTCAATCGGGGCTGAAGGCAGCAGAAATTCTGCCTTTGCTGCACTGCGCATACACATTAGTCTACGCATGCACAGCGCAGGTTTCTTGGCGGGGTTTTCAACTATGGTTTGTCGTGTACCAATAATGTGGTAGGTACATTTTGTGTTTATTTTTTTAAATACCGTATTTCCCGGGGTGTGGGGGTTGGGGGGGGGGGGGGGGAGCACTCCTTTCACAGCGTTTGGGGAGTCTGGCCCGGGGTAAAGTTGCGGGGAGGGCACGAATGTTATGAATGAGGGGTCGAGAGCATCCACTTGTGACGCTCCTTGCAAGGAGGCATGGAAAGAGAGAAGTAGTTCGGGTGGCTGAGTGGCCGTCGGGCCGGACAGCGGAACCAGCTGCCACCTTAGCTCCTTCTGCCGGTCCCCGCTCACCTCTGGCAGCTCTCCATCTAAAAACCTCTCTCCTGCCGCTCGCTGGCCTCACTAATGTCATTAAATTCCGACAGCGCGATTGAGGTTACTCGGCTGTGGGAATTTAAGGATTTGCAGGAAGCTGCTGACATGAGCGAAGTCGGCGAACGGCAGGTGACATGTGTTCCGATGGAGACCACTGCCAGAGATGAGCGGGCCGGCAGAAGGCGCTGAAGTGGCGGCCAGTCTGCTGTAGGGTCCCGGTGGCCGCTCCCCGACCTGCTTCTATCCCCAGCTACAGTGCGTGGTTTCACGCCCGGAGAGCTGCGGCAGCGGTGAGTGAATGAGTTACTGGCAGTATCCCCGACACCCTCCTTCTCAACACTCGTGCCCTCCCCACAACTTTACCCCTGGCACAGACTCTCCACACGCTGTGAAAGGAACTGTTCCCCCAATTGGTCTAGGACTAGGAAGCCTTGGGCAAATTGAAATGTCACTGTTTTTATTTATTTATTTACTTAATGGAGAGAACAATCTGCGCATGCGCGGTTTAATTTTTTTTTAAAGCGGACTGAGTGCCTACCCTGAGTAATTACTCACGGCACGTGCCTGGTTGAAACTGATTGAAATGTTTGACTTTTCCACAATTTCCTTTTAGCACTTGGTTCATTGCTAAATCTGAGATTAATATTTGTCAGCAGAATGTTAGAGTTAGGCAAGAAAATCTTGTTATGTTACAAATCATAATCTCATTATTATCCACCACTGCCGACATTCATTGTCTGCATTTATCGCCTAATGATAAAATCATTATTGGAATGAAAAACTGTTCTATTCATGGTCTCATCGTTTTCAGAAGTAGATTCTACTAATAAAAAAAAAAATTCTAGTCTGATGGATATAATGGTTTTCAAAAGACTGACAGCTTTTGAATAGACTTTTCCCTGGTAACACAAGCATTCATTCAGGGGCAAGTAATATTCCTCCATTCACGGTAAGGCCTTGATGAAAGCAGGAATATACACTGTAAGTGCCGTTCCCTTTCCTTTCAAAATGGTTTTGTGAGTCCCATCATGGGGAGGGGCAGATATGTTGGAATAAAAGTACTCTAAAGATGGAGGTGGTGGGATGGAGATATTTGTGGGCAAGGGGAAGCTGAGAAGAGAATCAGAACAAATTCTCGGAGTTTAAAAGACACTGGTTGGAGCTTTGTGGATAGCATGAAATCAGAAACTGATTTCTTATCGAAAGATGGTGTTATCCTCGTTGTGAAGAATCTTGTTGACTGCAGCACATTATTGGATAATTAAGTATTGTTAAAACAAAATCTGCAGAAATTGTCAGACCCAATTAATGTTGACATCATAATTATCCTAAATATGCTATATTTAAAATTCAGGATGAAGTAACTGCAAAAATAATTCTTCCAGCATGGCTGCTGAGTCCATTTTAAAGACTATTATATACAAATATAATCTAAATATACTGTACGGAGCAGTTGTCTATTGTCAAGGATGCAAAGATACCTCTGTGTCTGTCAAGTGAGATTCTAATTATTATTTTTTTCATTTTGATTCATCAGTATTCTGATCACGATCAAAATGCGCTACTTACATTCACAAACTCACAATTTGAACATCTCGCAATTCAGTTTTTGTTTTCAATTTTTTTGCAGATAGAATAAACCATTTGCTTATGACATTTATTACTATTAGCTCATTAAAAGAAATAACAATGTGAAGTTCGAGACCCATCTTATTTTGTGCAGCCTTTGTGAGCTGCAAGTGGACTGAATGATGTTTGCCTTTAATTTATTGCAGCAGTCACACAGTACTGCTCAAAATTGTATTTCAATACTCTGACTGCTGCAGAGGGGCAGGTGCAGAATACAAAGATTTGCAATGCCTTATTTGGAAAGTTTTTATTGGTTGTGCGTTAGTGGATTATGAGTAAGCACATAGAGGTTTAACCTCTGGACCAAGTGCGCATCACAATTCTTTTACAGCGTATAAGCAGGCACTTGTCTCACTCAGTCCATGATGGTGGTTACCCTTCATTGTTCTCCTCTTGCGCAGTACTTTCCACCAGCTACTAATCGCCCTAAAATTTTATTGCTGGCTCTATTATAATATCAAACTTGCGTATCTTTAATGTATCTCTTCCTATCTCCCCTTGTGTTTAATTGGTTATCTATGCTTTTCCAATGGTCTCCTGGAGAAATTCAGTTTACCCTGAGTCATCCCTTCATAACTTGTAAACACTTCTGCAACATCACCTCATCTCTTTTCTAAGCAAGAGGACAATCCAAAACTGTCCAATGTGTTCCAAATGTATAATACTTACCAACTTTGTTGGTCTGTAGCTTTGATATAACCAGCGTTTGGACTCCACTTAAAACATCCCTTTCACCCATAAAGACATTTAGTCCCTTGCTTGGGGTGACATTGTAACAGGAGATGTGGAGTCAGTATGGATGGAACTAAGGAATTGTAAGGGTAAAAATACCCTAATGGGATCTATCTACAGGCCCCCAAACAGGAGGCTGGATATAGGGTGCAAATTGTATCAGGAGTTAAAATTGGTATGTAGTAAAGGTAATGCCACAGTTGTTATGGGAGATTTCAACATTCAGGTAGACTGGGAAAATCAGGTTGGTACTGGACCCCAAGAAAGGGAGTCTGTGGAGTGCCTCCATGATGGATTCTTAGAGCAGCTTGTATTGGAGCCAACCAGGGAGAAGGCAATTCTGGATTTAATGTTATGTAAGGAACCTGATTTGATTAAGGAACGTGAGGCTAAGGAGCCATTAGGAGGTAGTGACCATAATATGGTCAAGTTTAATCTACAATTGGAGAGGGAGAAGGGTAGATCGGAGGTGTCAGTGTTACAGTTGAATAAAGGGGACTATGGAGCCATGAGGGAGGAGCTGGCCAAAGTTGACTGGAACGATACACTAGCAGGGATGACAGTGGAACAACAATGGCAGGTATTTCTGGGAATAATACAGAAGGTGCAGGGTCAGTTCATTCCAAAGAGGAAGAAAGATTCCAAGGGGAGTAAGGGGCGACCGTGGCTGACAAGGGACGTCAGGGACAGTATAAAAATAAAAGAGAAGTACAACGTAGCAAAGATGAGCAGGAAGCAAGAGGATTGGGTAATGTTTAAGGAGCAAGAGAAGATAACTAAAAAGAAAATACGGGGAGAAAAGATGAGGTACGAAGGTAAGCTCGCCAAGAATATAAAGGAGGATAGTAAAAGCTTCTTTAGGTATGTGAAGATGTAACTAGGAAAATGGACAATGGAGTGGATGTAGTGTACCTGGACTTTCAAAAAGCATTTGATAAGGTCCCACATAGGAGATTGGCAAAATTAGGGAACATGGTATTGGGGGTAGAGTGCTGACATGGATAGAAAATTGGTTGGCAGACAGGAGACTGCCAAGATAGGGATTAACGGGTCCCTTTCAGAATGCCAGGCAGTGACCAGTGGGGTACCGCAAGGCTCGGTGCTGGGACCGCAGCTATTTACAATATACATCAATGATTTAGATGAAGGGATTCAAAGTAACATTAGCAAATTTGCAGATGACACAAATCTGGGTGGCAGTGTGAACTGTGAGGAGGATGCTGTGAGAATGCAGGGTGACTTGGGCAGGTTGGGTGAGTGGGCAGATGCATGGCAAATGCAGTTTAATGTGGATAAATGTGAGGTTATCCACTCTGGTAACAAAAACAGGAAGGTAGATTATTATCTAAATGGGGTCGTTGGGAAAAGGGGAAGTACAACAGGATCTGGGGGTCCTTGTTCATCAGTCAATTAAAGGAAGCATGCAGGTACAGCAGGCAGTGAAGAAAGCGAATGGCATGTTGGCCTTCATAACAATAGGAGTTGAGTATAGGAGCAAAGAGGTCCTTCTGCAGTTGTACAGAGCCCTAGTGAGACCACACCTGGAGTATTGTGTGCAGTTTTGGTCCCCTAATTTGAGGGAGGACATTCTTGCTATTGAGGGAGTGCAGCGTAGGTTAACAAGGTTAATTCCTGGGATGGCGGGACTGTCATGTGCTGAGAGAATGGAGTAACTGGGCTTGTACACTCTGGAGTTTAGAAGGATGAGAGGGAATATCATTGAAACAAAAAAGATTATTAAGGGTTTGGACACGCTTAAGGCAGGACACAGGTTGCAGATGTTGGGGGAGTCCAGAACCAGGGGCCACAGTTTAAGAATAAGGGGTAAGCCATTTAGAACAGAGATGAGGAAACACTTCTTCACACAGAGAGTTGTGAATCTGTGGAATTCTCTGCCTCAGAGGGCGGTGGAGGCAGGTTCTCAGGATACTTTCAAGAGAGAGCTAGATAGGGCTCTTAATGATAGTGGAGTCAGGGGATATGGGGAGAAGGCAGGAACGGGGTACTGATTAGGGATGATCAGCCTTGATCACATTGAATGGCAGTGCTGGCTCAAAGGGTCGAATGGCCTACTCCTGCACTTATTGTCTATTGTCTATAACAATTGGTAATCCTTTAAGTTTATTTGTTTTTCTTTGAGTAGCATTTCATCAAAGATTTTCAAAATGGCATACCCCATCCATTTGCACACCCCACCATTTGCATATCCCATCCATTTGCACACCCCACCATTTGCATATCCCATCCATTTGCAAATCCCATCCATTTCTTGACTGCATTCCCCCATGAATGTGTATCATTTATGAATTTATCAACCCACATCTCACTTTTGTCCCAGTCAGGTCCTGCTTGTAGGTCTGGGCTGCTTCATTTTGCTTTAGACATACAGCGCAGAAACAGGCAGTTCGAACCACCAAGCCCGCGCCGAGCAGCGTTCACCCCGTACACTTGCCCTATCCTTCACACCGGGCCAATTTACAATTTCCAGAAGCCAATTAACCTACAAACCTGTACGTCTTTGTAGTGTGGGAGGAAACTGGAGCACCCGGCGTTAAACCCAGGCGGTCACAGGAAAAACGGACAAACTCCGTACAGACAGCATTTGTTTTTTTTAAATATATTTTTATTAGAAGCCATACGTATTACAAATAATATAACAGTTTTTTCAGATATACATATTACATATTTCCAAAGTTATATGAATATTACAAAGCAATATATATAAGCCTCATTTTTTTTTAATAGTGAAAAGAAAAAAAGAGTAAAGAAAAAATAGATGTTTAATTTAAAAAGTGTGATTATAATTTTGATTATATGTGAGAAGAAATTAAAAAAAAAAAAAAAAAAAAAAAACCCATATTACTGACAAACAATTATTATACTTAAAAATAAAAACACAGTATACATCTTAACAATGAATGGAACAATTTCTAATAATATATATATAGAGACGAGTATACAAATCTCAGATTAAACCTTTTCATCTGATCTTACCACCGGGTACTTGTTGAGTGCTGAGCCCAGCTACCCTTCATATAATCAGTGCATGGACAGCATTTGTAGTCAGGATCAAACCCGGGTCTCTGGTGCTGTGAAGCAGCAGCTCTACCACTGCGCCAGTGTGCCACCCCCTTTCTGTGCATGGAATTGAACATGATAGAATGTTTGGTGTCTCTACCTACTTCCTATAGCTAGGGAAAGTTGGTATTTGATGGCTCATCAAATTGGTATTTGATGAAAGATAATTAGCTTTAACCCTAACCCTGCGAAATAGGTAGAATTATGTTCTGGGTCCAAGATGATTCACCTCCAACAATCCAGACCTTTCAGCAAGTGGAGAGTTTCTCGGTGATGAGTTTTTTTGCCAAGGTTCCTAAGTGCTATGGTAGATCCCAGGAGCAATGAATCTCATCACATTGTAACTCATTTAGCACAAAGGAAGAATGTTGGGAGTGAGCTGTAATCACCTCCAGGTTACCATTGGGATGTCTCTGAATCCCAACGTTCCTATTCGAGGATGGGCTAAAATTGAAAAAGGTAGTTTACCATCTCACAAGTTCACAAGTTACTAGAGTAGAATTAGGCCATTTGGCCCATCCAGTCTACTCCACCATTCAATCATGGCTGATCTCTGCCTTCTAATCCCCTTTTCCTGCCTTCTCCCCAAAACCCTTGAAACTCGTTCTAATCAAGAATGTCTATCTCTGCCTTAAAAATATCCACTGACTTGGCCTACACAGCCCTCTGTAGCAGAGTTCCACAGATTAACTACCCTCTGACTATAGACGTTCCTTCTCACCTCCTTTCTAAAAGAGCGCTCTTTAATTCTGAGGCTATGACCTCTGGCCCAAAATTTTCCCACCAGTGGAAACATCCACTCTATCCATGCCTTTCATTATTCTGTAAGTTTCAATGAGGTCCCCCCTCAACCTTCCAAACTCCAGTGAGTAGAAGCCCAGTGCTGTCAAACGCTCGTCATATGCTAACCCACTCATTCCGGGGAGCATTCTTGTAAACCTCCTCTGGACCATCACCAGAACCAGCACATCATTCCTCAGAGGCCCGTGTAAGTGCAGCAGCTCAGCACTCCCCGAGTCGGGGCTCCTTGTTAGTTATTTTATTATCAGTTTGTTTATCTGATACATTGGAGCGCCTGAAATTTATTGTATGTATTTACAATGACAATAAAGTGTATTATTTTTATTATTATTTTATGGGGCCCAAATGTATTCACAGTACAGTCCAAAGGCAGTCTGACCAGCGACTTCTAGAGCCTCAGCATTACATCTCTGTTTTTCTATTCCGGTCCTCTTGATATAAATGCTAACATTGAATTTGCCTTCCTTACTACTGAATCGACTTGCAAATTAACTTTTTGGGAGTCCTGCACCAGCACTCCCAAGTCCCCTTGCACTTCTCATAACCTTTCTGTCAATGACCCAAGTTCCCGAACCCATATCACAAATACAACTCACTTTGTCAGTTTAAAACCACATAGAGTCAGACTAGCCTCTGCTGATCTACCAATTATTGAGCGATTCAATAACAACTTTCAAAAAGGAAATGAATAAATATTTGAAGATGAAAATAAAAATTGCAGGACTGGAATTAATTCAAAAATTGTGTTGTGTTCAATTCCATTCACAGAAAATGAAGCAGCCCATGCCTAGAAGCAATCAGACCTGGACAAAAGTCAGATATGGGTTGATAAATGGTTTGCATTCATGGGGAAATGTAATCAAGAAATTGATGTAGTATGGACGTCCTTTAGAAAACCTTTGATGGGACTTTCAAAGAGACAGCACAGATTTTAAGGGCTGATTAGTCTTCTATACAACTGGTTTTCAGTAATAATGTGACTCATTTCAAGCACATCAGTCTCATCGAGTTATAGAGCGTGGAAACAACTCTTTGGCCCAACTTGCCCACACCGACCAACAGGACCCAACTACGCTAGTCCCACCTGCTTGCGTTTGCCCGATATCTTTCTAAACCTGTCCTATCCATGTACCTGTCTAAATGTTTCTTAACCTGCAGAATTCACATTGCAAATTACAACGTTCTTAAATGTGGTTTGCATCAGGATGGTTATTATTATTATTTTTGTATTCAGGATCCTTCTCTGAATAATGCCATTAGAACTATCTACCTTTTAATACCTACCAGACTTTTACTGTGGAAAGTGAGCCCATGTCCCAATAGCTAGCTGTACATTTCACAAGAAAAAAAATCACTGGAAGATGTGGTTAAACTATAGCTATATTAGCGTATAGGTTTAACGTTTATTTTAAAGTGTCGAATTTGGGTTTGTCTTAATTGCAGCATTTCAACATGAATTCCTTTCAATGGCATTAAAAAAAATCAAAAATACACATGAAATAATTTGTTGCAAAGAGCATGGAACACCTGAAAATTTAAAGTTAGGTATGACGTCCACCAATATATTTACAACATAGAAGCACTTAAAGCTATTTTGAAATTAATTCTATCTCTGCTGTTAGTACAAACCTAAAGGTTATATTGGACAATAAGAAAGGTTTAGAGGAATATGGACCAAAAGCGGGCAAATGTGACTAGCTTAGATGAGGCATCTTGGTCGGCATGGACGAGTTGTGCCGATGAGGCTGTTTCTGTACCAGGACTTTGTTCCGTGGTGCACAAGAGGCATGGGTGATCTTATAGAGGTGCATGAAATTAGGAGGGGAATAGATGGAGTGAATGCACAGTCTTTTACCCAAGGTAGCGGAATCAAGAACCAGAGGGCATGTGTTTAAGGTGAGAGGGGATAAATTTAACAGGACCCTGAGGGACAACCTTTTCACACAAAGAGTGGTGGGTATGTATTGCCAAAGGAGGTAGTTGAGGCAGATACTATAACAGCATTTGAAAGGCACTTGGAAAGATGCACTTATGGACCAATCACAGGTAAATGCGACTAGCTTAGATGGGGCAATCTTGTTCGGCATTAACAATTTGGGCTGAAGGGCCTGTTTCCATGCTGTATCACTCTGACTTATGACATTACTTAGCTTCTGAAGAGAACACGGTTGAATCTGTGTCCTCTTATTGTTAAAATTTCCAGCTTCCACGCTGTTTTTTTTTCCCCTTGGAAAAAGCCTTTCCTGGAGCCAATGACTGAGTTGCTCTCAACTGACCCTGCATTTTGGAGTTTAATGGAAGATGGCAGAGTGAGAGAACAGCAAGGTCCAGAAAAGCCTTTGAGATTTCACTCGCTTTGGATCATTACTTATGACGCATGAATAATTTACAGCTAAAAAGAGTTATAATTGTTCTCATCACTTCAAAAAGCGTCCCTTCTCAAACCCATTAAACAAAAATGATTTGTAGCCATACATGTGTGCAGAATTCGCTTAAGAAAAGTTTAAGCTTCAATAGCAGTTCCGCATTTCACCTTTGTTCATAGCTACACAAGAGATCCATACGGTGTCATCGCCAATCAACTGGACTCTGACAACTTGCATTCATTTTCCAGACACGCTTTATTTACTTGCGCAGCCCCAGTTACTGCAGTCCCAGTTACTGCACTGCTCTGAAATTCCACTCGCAACAGCCAACATTTACTACGGATTTTGACCCTTGAAATTGTGCGCACTTTCTAATTCCTTATCATCAATAACAATACGTTCTCAAAACATTAACATACAAATGCAATAACACTAATACAAGTAAAATGACATGCTTTTTTAATCCTTTATTTAATTTTTAATATTAAGATCCTTGTGATGTGCATCAAGGAATACCTGTCAGGAATATTGTGGTGTGCGTCAAGGAATGCCTAAAAGGTTATTGTTCTGTGCAGCTATCCTAACCTTTGTTATGTTGCAGCTTCCACAATGCAATAATAGCAATGCTGTAAGTTGCCAACATTGGCCTTCAAAGTAATAGCATTCTAGCCATTGAGTGTCCCATCCCCTTCCCCTGAATTAGTAGTCAGACAGATGATCACTCTGAGGCAGGTACGTCCTTTATTGGAAGTTAAGGTTACTTGCTCGATGCTGTACGTTCTTTCTATCAACAATGGCAGCTTTTTAATGTAAAATTACATAATATTAGAATTTGAAGTCTTTAATATAATGATATCAAGGCATTAAGAAGATGGTTGTAGTAACTGGACAAGAGTTGGCCGTGGAAGATAGAATTAGGTGATGAGAAACTAACTTAAAAGACAAATTGATTGAACTTGTTTTTGTAAGGAATTATAGAAAAATATCGGAGTGATTGATTAACCTTTATAAGCTCTCTATTCACCCTTTGAATTTTGAGGTCTGTATAAAACAGTGGCCGTGAAAAGCTGTTTGAAATATGAGCAGCATTAATTTATGACCAAGTATTTTAAGTTTGAAGTGGAACTTTGGCATGAATTTCAAAGACATATGATTCTCCAAACTGAAATTACTTTTTCAAAGTAAAAAGGAGTACTTACCATTTCTTGATTAATCATTAACTCCAGGCAAAATTGGTCAAATTACAACAAAAAATTTAAATTTTACAAAATATTTAACAGAATCATTAAACGAAACACTTCGCTGAGCTAGCAGAAGAGATAATACAACTTATGAATGAAAGCTTAAACTAAGAGAAAAGTTTAATTTAGTTTTGCTATACAACGTGGAAACAGGGCCTTTGCTAGGTCTGCGCGGACCAGCGATCTCCACACGCTATCGCAATCCTACACACACTGACGACAATTTACAATTATACCAAATCTATTCACCTACAGTCTGAAGAAGGGTCTCGACCCGAAACGTCACCCAATCCTCCTCTCCAGAGATGCTGCCTGTCCCGCTGTGTTACTCCAGCACTTTGTGTCTATCTTCGGTTTAAACCAGCATCTGGAGTTCTTTGTTACACAACATACAAACCTGTGGGTGAGAAAACTGGAGCACCTAGAGAAAACCCACACAGGTCATGGGGAGAACGTACAAACTCCACACAGACAGCCCAGGCAGCAACTCTACCGCTGAGCCACCGTTCTGCCCATGTTTTATGGAATATTTTGAAAGAATAAAGACATACAATCATGGAATATTTAAAAGGGCAGTATAGTTGAAAATCTGGTAGAACTGCTGCCTCACAGCGCCAGAGACCCGGAGCCCATCCTGACCTCTCGTGCTGTCTATGTGGAGTTTGCATTTTCGCCTTGTGACCATATGTGTTTCCTCCTGTAGTCCCAGTTTCCTCAGAAAACATCCCAAAGAGATGCAAATTTGTAGAGTAATTGGCCTCTAAATTGCCCCGTGTGTGTAAAGGGCCTGTCCTACAAGCATGTAACTCTACGCGATTAGCGCGACCTAACGTGGTTGCTTGAGCCCACCGGCGTCGCGGGGCCGGTCCCACTTCGATCGCCGGAGCCATGCGGAATTGTGCGGAGTTCGTCCCGACATCGCGCGGGGCTCCGACAAACTGACTATGTTCAAAAATTCCGTGCAGCAACAGCTTGTCGGCTCGCAGTCGCCTCGACGCATTACACAACGCCCCGACATCGTGCCTCCGTGAACCTATCTGTAGGTGCCTCCGTGACCCTCTATGTGTGTGGGTCCATGGCCCTGTGTGTGTGTGTGTGTGTGCCTCTGTGCCCCTCTCTGTGTGCCCCTCTCTCTCCAAGTTCGCCTCACTTTGCGCCGCGTTGCGCCACTCACCCGACCTCCGCGCGGCCCCTGCTGCCGGTTTGGTTGCGCTTGCCGCATGCAGGTGCATGCAGGTGGGAACGGCCCTGTACAAGGGATCACCCGACCTCCGCGCGGCCCCCGCTTCTAGTTTGATCGCGTTCATCGCATAGAGTTGCATGCTTGTAGGACAGGCCCTTAAGAAAGAGATGAGAATGTGGGATAACATAGAACTAGTATGAACGTGTGATCGATGGTCGATGGGTCGAAGGGCTTTGTTTTCACACTGCATCTTTAAACTCAAGTAAACTAAATAGGCAGTAAACTAAATGGACGAAATTCCAGAATTTAGAGGAAAAATAACTAAAGGCATCACTGCCAATGGTGAAGCAATGCAAATTAGGGATTAGAATTGGAGGAGGAATAAGATACTGGGGATTGCAAGGCTGCAGGGAGATTGTGGAGATAGGCATTTGAAAATAATTAGCGAAAAATTGATGATAAAAATATTGCCGGACCTGGAGTCAATGTCGGTTTCCTTTCCTGAGGGAATTTTACTTTTATGATAATAGACTAAATATATTGCCATTTTATCTTTGAAAATAATGTTTTCTCTTCACCCAACAGTGGCCTTAGGGAACACAATCAGCTGTCCTTATTCAGTCTGGCCTTTGTGTGACCTATGCTAATGTGGCTAATTCTTAATTGCCCTTTGAAACTGCCTAAATAATCACTAAGTTCAATAAATGCAGGCCTTTTCACACACGTACATTGAATGAATAAAGCATCATTAAGGGTATCCGAAGAAGCTAAGCTTTGATTGATATTGTTGCAAATTATTTGTGAGGAAATTTGGGTTCAGTTTAGAGATACAGCACAGAAACAGGCCCTTCGGCCCACCGGGTCCGCACCCACACACTAATATTATCCTACACAAACTAGGGGCAATTTATATTTATACTAAGCCAATGAACCTACAAACTTCTACGTCTTTGGAGTATGGGAAGAAACTGAAGATCTCGGAGAAAACCCACGCAGGTCACGGGGAGAATGTACAAACTCTCTACACACAAGCACCTGTAGTCAGGAACGAACCCGGGTCTCTGGCGCTGTAAGGCAGCAACTCTACTGCTGCACCACCGTGCCTCCCAACCCGTGTAGGGTTGAACAAATTTCTATAAGAAAAACACTGGGACGATACCTAAGTAAATCTATTCATCTGATGAAACTGCACCAGATTGATATT
Source organism: Raja brachyura (assembly GCA_963514005.1). The sequence continues at coordinate 4,235,258 of OY740785.1, forward strand.
CTAAGGGGAGAACAGATTTAAAAATCATATTCACGATTATGTAGTCAAACAAAGCAGGAGAATAGATTTATCTCTCTGCAACAACATAATGTAAATATGCCAAAATACACATGCCAAAGTGATGTTTCATTCAAATCCTTTGTTGAACAGTTCCCACTGGCTAGCTGGGAAATAGAAAATCAAGTCAAGACGGTTTAATTGTCATATGCAGTGGGAAAGGAACAATTTAATTCTTATTTGCGGCGCCTCGATTCCCCAAGCCGAGGAGAAAACTGTGCACTCATGTTCATTAGTGATAGGAGCAGAATTAGGCCATTTGGCCCATCAAGTCTACTCCACCATTCAATCATGGCTGATCTATCTCTCCCTCTCGACTACATTCTCCTGCCTTCTCCCCATAACCCCTGACATATTTCTCACAGGCACCTTGCTAGTGGGAGGAATTAGTTCAATTCTTTGCTGTCAACCACCTGGAATTGTGCGTGAGAATGTGTGTGTGCGTGCGTGTGTGTGTGTATATGTGTGTGTGCGTGCATGTGTATGTGTATGTGCGTGCGTATGTGTGTGTACGTGTGTGTGTGTGTGTGTGCGTGCGTGTGTGTGTATATGTGTGTGTGCGTGCATGTGTATGTGTATGTGCGTGCGTATGTGTGTGTACGTGTGTGTGTGTGTGTGTGTGTGTGTGTGTGTGTGTGTGTGTGTGTGCGTGCATGTGTGGTGTGGGATCATTCTCATAAACCTGGTTGTAAACTGGTCGCAAACCATAAGGATGGTCAAGAAGGTTTTTGATACATTGTCCTTCATTAGTCAGGATATTCAGTACAGAAGTTGGACTTTATGTTCCAGTTGTTGAAGATGTCAGTGAGACCACATTTGGAAAACTGTGTTCAGTTTTGACGCTTTGCAATAGGAAGGATATCATTAAGCTGGAAAGAGTGCAGAGAAGATTTTCAAGGATGTTGCCAGGACTTGGGCAGCTGAGCTACAGGGAGGGGTTGGGCAAGCTGAGACTTTATTCTTTGCGATCAAAAGTGTTTAATTGCCATATGTACCAAAATTGACATTTTTACTTGCAGGAGCATAACAGTTTTGTAAACACAGCACTCAATAAATAACAATAAAACAAACAATAAAAAAAGATCCCTTCAATAACTCAAAGATGTACAATATTAGTGCAAAGCAAGATAAATGCCGAACGTTGGGTGGCACAGTGGCGCAGCGGTAGAGTTGCTGTCTTACAACGCCAGAGACTTGGGTTCGATCCTGACCTCGAGTGTTGTCTGTATGGAGTTGGTACGTTCACCCAGTGACTGCGTGATAGTTGCAGCCATGGTCACATTAAATGCTGGTGCTGGCATGAAGGGCCGAATGGCCTACTCATGCACCTATTGTCTTGTGTCTATACCTTATTTCTGAGGGCAGGAGTGAAATGAGAGCATAGCCAGGCTGGTGTGGGTCTTTGATGCTGGCTGCCCTTTTGATGCAATGGCTCCTGTAGATCCCTTCCATGGTGGGGATGTAATTACCCATGATGGACCGGGTGGTGTCCGCCACCTTTTTGTAATCTCCTCCGTTCCTGGGCAGCTCAAGCTGTCAACCAGGCTGTTATGCAACCAGTCAACATATTCTGCACCGTACACTTGTAGAGGTTGAAAAGAGTACTCATTGACATTCTGGATGGAGCTCAGGAGGCTGAGGGGTGATCTGATGGAGCTGTATAAAACCATGATGAGAATACATAGGGTGAATGCACAGGGAATCAAAAAACAGAGGACATAGGTTTAAGGTGAGAGGAGCAAGATTTAATAGGAACCTGAAGGGCAACTTTTTCATATGTAGGAAGGAACTGCAGATGCTGGTTTAAATCGAAGATAGACACAAAATGCTGGAGTAACTCAGCGGGACAGGCAGCATCTCTGGAGAGAAGGAATGGGCGATGTTTTGGGTCGAGACACTTCTTCAGACTGATGTCAAGGGAGTGGGAGATACATAGATAAGGAAGTGTGAGGTGTGAAAATAGAACAAAGGGGAATCAACTTCGCTCAGGCTGAAGAAGGGTCTCGACCCGAAACGTCGCCTATCTCCTTCGCTCCTTAGATGCTGCTGCACCCGCTGAGTTTCTCCAGTTTTTTGTGTAACCCTCTTCGCCCAGGCTGATGGGAATATGGAGTAAGCTGCCAGAGGAAGCATTTGAAGCAGCTACTATTTCATCATCATTGTTGAAAACATGAACGGCCACGGTGCCTTACAATGTTATGTACGACAGTGATCACAACTTCTACTGAAGTGTGGATGGCGTTGGCTCGCTAGGAGCTCATCCGCCCTTTGACAGATATTGTTTTTGGTCCTGCTGGGGGCCCACAGCCCCCTCCTCACCTGGCAAACCAGGTGGGGGAGACGGTTTAGTCGCCGACTATCCGATCATGGAGCAGGTAGCATGGGATTACATGGTACCCGTGGCGGGGGGAACATTCCCCCCGACCTGACCAGTTACAGCTACTATAACAACTTTTAAAATACACATGGACAGGTGTATGGATAGGAGAGGTTTAGTGGACTTGCTTAGATGAGGGATCTTGGTGGCATGGACGAGTTGGACCTAAGGGTCTGTTTCCGTACTCTATGACTCTATTGTCATCATTACTGTAGTGACCGTTCAGAGAGAACTTCACGCTGTACTTAATCACGTACAGTTATTGCGTACAGTTCTGGTCTCCAAATCTGAGGAAGGACATTATTGCCATAGAGGGAGTGCAGCAAAGGTTCACCAGACTGATTCCTGGGATGTCAGGACTGTCTTATGAACAAAGACTGCATAGACTCGGTTTATACTCTCTAGAATTTAGGAGATTGAGAGGGGATCTTATAGAAACTTACAAGATTCTTAAGGGGTTGGACAGGCTAGATGCAGGAAGATTGTTCCCGATGTTGGGGACGTCCAGGACAAGGGGTCACAGCTTAAGGATAAGGGGGAAATCCTTTAGGACCGAGATGAGAAGAAATTTTTTCACACAGAGAGTGGTGGGTCTCTGGAATTCTCTGCCACAGAGGGTAGTTGAGGCCAGTTCATTGGATATATTTAAGAGGGAGTTAGATGTGGCCCTTGTGGCTAAGGGGATCAGAGGGTATGGAGAGAAGGCAGGTACGGGATACTGAGTTGGATGATCAGCCATGATCATATTGAATGGCGGTGCAGGCTCGAAGGGCCGAATGGCCTATTCCTGCACCTAATTTCTATGTTTCCATGTCTATGTTTCTATCACCCCTGATGCAGCTAGACATTGTCAGTCGAACTTGGAATATCATTCTTTTAGAGAATAAAAATCAAAATAGTTGTCAAATGCAGTAGAAATAAATTAACTCACAAGGCTTTTCTATTGAGAATGCAATTCAGATGGTTTAATAGAATCAAAGTCAAGGGAGGCACGGTGGTGCAGCGGTAGAGTTGCTGCCTTACAGCGTCAGAGACCCGGGTTCAATCCTGACTGCGGGTGCTGTCTGTATGCATTTGTATGTGACTTGCGTGGGTTTTCTCCGGGTACTCCGGTTTTCTGCTGCACTCCAAGGACACGTACAGGTTTGTAGATTAATTGGCTTCGGTAAAAATTGTAAAATGCTAAATCTGATTCTGGGTTGGGTGAGGCGGGGCGGCGGGGCGGCGGGGGGGGGGGAGGGGGTCCAGGGGCAGGTATATCTCCACTTTATATTTCGTTTTTTCTCTTATATTTTCATTCACTTTTTGGCCACGCCACTTTGGTAGTTTGGGGTCTTTTCTATCTGCTTTTTCGAACTATCTTTTCACCTCACTTTTTCCCTCTCTTGTTCTTTTCTCTCATTTTTAGGTTAAAAGGTTAAAATTGAAGCTGTACAATAATTGTATAATTTTAGATGCCGAATGTTTTATCCTTGTACAATTGCTTCTGATAAAAATAATTTAAAAATAATATATATTTTTTAAAATTGTAAATTGTCCCTAGTGTGTAGGATAGTGCTAGGGTACGGGGACCGCTGATCGGCGCAGACTCGATGGGCTGAAGGGTCTGTTCCCGTATCCATCTCCAAACTAAATATCTTGGAACCTGAATGAACGAATGGCAATCTGATTTACGTTAGAACTAAATGGATTTAATGTTTTGGTACAAGGGGTTCCAAATGAGAGGATTTCCTGGAATCAAAGAAAACTGAATACTGAAGAACTTTAGAGGAGAAGCAAATGACTAAATGGGAAATGGCCAGGAGGTATAATAAAGCCAGCCAAATTCACTCGGCCCGCCTCCTGCCCAGCTGATGGGTGAGTATGATGTCGGAACCAGCCCTGCACAACTCATGCCACCACGTTTGGTCGTGCTTGCCCAACAGGCCCTTATCATTTCTGTAAGATGGCACTTTAAAATCCTGGATCTATCTGTATGTTTATTGCATTTGAGCAGTCTGCAACATATAACAGGTGTAAAGGGCCTGTCCTACCAGCATCCGACTCCATGCGATGAGCGCGATCAAACTAGAAGCGGGGGCCGCGCAGAGGTCGGGTGATCCCTGTACAGGGCCGTACCCATCAGCATGTGCCTGCATGCGGCAAGCGCGACCAAGCCAGCAGCGAGGGCCGCGCAGAGGTCGGGTGAGTGGCGCAACGCGGCGCAAAGTGAGGCGAACTTGGAGCAAAGTCTTAAGGTAAGTTTGCCAGGACAGAGAGGGGCACACAGAGAGGGGCACAGAGGCACACACACAGAGGGCCACAGAGCCACACACATAGAGGGTCACGGAGGCACCTACAGATAGGTTCACAGAGGCACTATGTCGAGGTGGTGTGTAATGCGTCGAGGCGACAGCGAGCCGACAAGCCGTTGCCGCGCGGAATTTTTGAACATAGTCAGTTTTTCGGAGCCCCGCGCGATGTTGGGACGAACTCCGCACAATTCCGGCGATCGAAGTGGGACCGGCCCTGCGACGCCGGACGGCTCAAGCGACCACGTTAGGTCGCGCTCATCGCATGGAGTTGCATGCTTGTAGGACAGGCCCTTAACTCAGAATGAATTGCTTTCTACGGTGCAGGGACCTTGCACTGAGGCTGATTATTCTTTTGCTAATCAACCTTTCTTTTTCTTTTCTGATCCACCATCACTGAAGATGAAAGTCACAATTGAGATATCTTCTACCTTTTTTTTAAATTGGCCAATACCAAGGAGGAGCAGAGCTGTGAAGCCTTCATTTAATCCATTCTTTATGGGATTAGTTTAGTTTAGGTTAGTTTAGAGATGGCACCACAGGGTGGAAACGGATCCTTCGACCCAACTTGTCCACAGCGACCAACATGTCCCATCTACACTAGTCCCACCTGCCTGCGTTTGGCCCATATCCCTCTAAACTGTCAGATCCACCAGCTTGTTCCAGCAATGGCTGCCTCGCCAACAGTCCGTCGGTCCCTTCCTTCTTTGTTGTTTTATAGTATGTGTTAAGTGTATGTTTTAGTGTTCTTTTGCTTGTTTTATGTCGGGGGTGGGGAGGGAAACTTTTTTAAATTTCTTGCCTCGGTGGAGATGCGATTTTATTTTCCATATCATATCTCCGTCTGCACTGCGGCCGAACATCGAGGAGTTGGCGGCCTCTGCTGGAAACCGACTTTGGGAGCTCCAACCACGGTGGCCTGTGGGTCTTAACATCGTGGAGCTGCCGATCCCTTTGCCAGGGATCGACCTCAGAGCACCAACCGCAGCAGCTTGCGGACTTTAACATCGTGGAGCTCGCCATCCCTGGTTAGAGACCGACTTCCGGAGCTCCAAGTCGCAGGAGTTTTGACCGCCAACTTCGATCGCCCCGAAGCAGGAGCTTCGATCACCCCAACGAATGGTTCGACTGCCCCGATCGCGGGAGAATAAAAGAGGAAGAAGATTGGACTTTATTGCCTTCAATCACGGTGAGGAACACGGGGAATCTGCTGTGGTGGATGTTTATGTTAACTCTTATGTAGTTGTGTGTCTTGTAGCTTTCTTTTTTAGTATAGCTGTGTGGTCATTCGTATATCACTGTACCTTAATTGGTGCACGTGACAATAAAAGACCTTTGAAACCTTTGAAAGCTTAAACCTATCCTATCCATGTACCAAAAAATGTTTCTTAAATGATGCAATCGTACCTGCCTCAACTATCTCCTCCAGTAGCTCTTTCCGGATAAAGCAGGGAAACAGGCCCTTTGGCCCTTCGAATCCCAGCTGACCACTGATCACTAGTTCTGCGTTATCCCTCCTACATAATAGTGGTCATTTATAGAGGGACAATTAACCTTCAATCCCACACATCTTTGGAATGTGGGAGGAAACTGAAACACCCAGAGGAAACCCGTGCGGTCACAGGGAGAACGTGCGGACTCCACACAGACAGCAGCCAAGGTCAGGATCCAACCCGGGTCTCTGGTGCTGTGAGGCAGCAACTCAACCAGCAGCCACACAGGCTGCTTGGTGCTGGTGTTTACGATGCTCATTGTAGCTTCATAAACTGCCACCTCATTTTTAATTCTCCCTTCAATGATTCCTGGATTCTTTTTCTATATCCATTGAACCAGGGCTGGTCATTTGACTTGACTGGTAGAATGTGGACTTTTGGGACTATTACGTTTTAGGTTGTGGCAAAATAATTCTTCTGGTATTAATGAGCCAACCAACTCATGGATGCTCGATTTTGAACCACTGTGTTTTGTTCTCAATCTATTCTATTTATTGTAGAGATCATTTTGAGTCTAGTTTAGAGATACGGCGGGGAAACAGGCCCTTCAGCCCACCGAGTCCACACCGACCGCCGCACATTAACACACAATTTACATTTATACCAAGCCAATAAACCTACAAACCTGTACGTCTGTGGAATGTGGGAAGAAACCGAAGATCTCGAAGAAAACCCCACGCAGGTCACGGGGCGAATGTACAAACTCCGTACAGACAGCACCCATAGTTGGGATCGAACCCGGGTCTCTGGCGCTGTAAGCGCTGTAAGGCAGCAACTCTACCGCTGCGCCACATTGCCGCACTATAATAGTGTACAACACTGATTGATGGGGTAGTTTACAACCCTGTGGTGTGAACATTGATTTCACTAATTTCAAGTAACTCCTGCATGTCCTCCCCTTCCCCAGTTCCACTGGTCGCATCCTTATATCCCTCTTGTTACCACACCTTCCCAAGCCAATGGGCTCCGCCCTTCCTGAGGTCATCTGTTGCCAGCCCTGATTTGTTCTGATCTGGACCGCTGATCCAACGTGCCGCCCTAATTAAGTTTTTCAAGATGTTAGTAAAGCGCATTTTCTCGCCTCCGTACAGACAGCACCCATGGTCAGGATTGAACCCTGGTCTCCGGCGTTGTAAAGGGGCTGTCCCACTTGGGCGACCTAATTGGCGAGTTTAGAAGAGTTTTGGAGAGTTTGAAAAAATGGCGTGTTGAAGACCTCCTTCGACTATGTAGAAGACCAGCTTCGACTAGCTACGACTAACTTCAGGAAAATTGGACAACGAATAGTGGAGAGTAAAGACGACCTCCTTCAATCTCCTTCGACCTCCCTTTGACTATGATGAAGACTATCTACGACTACCTTCGACTACCTTCGATTACCCTCGGTTACCTACGACTAACATGCCGACCTACTACGACCTACTACGACTAAACCTACGAGTAAAAAAAGTATTGATTTTTTCCATGGCGACCTTTTATACTCGCGGGCATTTTTCAACATGATGAAAAATACGCCGCGACACAGCTGAGGCCTCGATTACACGGGGACCACTCTCGAGCATGAAGGGGAGTTCCAAAGACCTCCTACGACCTCGTGTCGACCATGCTGCGAGTATGTCGAGGGCAAACTCGCCAGAACTCGCGGATTAGGTCGCCCAAGTGGGACAGCCCCTTGAGGCAGCAACTCTACCGCTGATCCAACGTGCCGCCCTAATGACGTTTATCAAGATGTTAGTAAAAGCACAAATCAACTCCTGTCTCAGAAATGACTCGGATCCACTTCTATTTGCCTATCACCACAACAGGTCACATTAACTCTCCACTCTACTCTGCACCCTCCAGCCCACTAGAACACATTGCCCAAGCTGCTGCACATCACCTACAGTTTGAGTTGAACACACGCTTCCCTTTCTAATTCTAGATTCTACCTCCCCAGGAAACAGACTGCGAACATTCACCTTATCTCCACCCCTCATGATTTCCACATATCTTGAGAAGGGTCACTCTTTAGTCTCGTGTGCCCCAGTTTATCTCAGACCTTTGAGTCCTGGATGTTGTCTTCACCCTTTTAGCATAACGACATTCATCCAATAAGAGGGCAGTCACGGTGGCGCAACGGAAGGACCTGTTTCTGCACTGTATCTCTAGATTAAACTAAAAACTGGGTGATTGGTGCCAGAAATGTGGCGACACTTGTGTTCTGCCTCGGTGAACTCTGCCCAGGTGATGATTTGACCCAGTTGGATGCAAAACAAAGCATTTCACTGTACTTAGGTACATGTGACAATAAAGTATGATTGAATCATTGAGCATGAGCCCTTTTGTGAAATTATCCTACTGAACACACATGGTTAAATGAAAAATAAAAACAATCCTCAAAAAGGAATGCAGTTGTGGAAAACTGCACTGCAAGATTCTTGAACTAGTTGCACAGTGTAATATCAAGATGTGGCATTTCATGAATGATGAAGGAAAGTTTACAATACACGAGGGAACAACAGATTAATAAGTCTTGACACCTAAGACAAGCATCCTACATGATATAATAACGATGAAGGAACATGGCACAGATGTCTATGTTCCTTTGTTAAGGTTCGTTTCACTTGAAACAGCCTAAAACGCAATAAAATTAGTAATCCGGTAAAATCTTTATTTCCCCAGGCGGGTGTGGCAGTAAATTCTTGCCGTATGTAATATACAGACTATAGGTTCACTCTATCCCCACGCAAAGGGGTAATGTTCAATCAGATATATATATATACCCCAATAATCAGCAATTCAGCAATACTTTATCTCTCAATGCATTGTACAGCCTCTTGCTTGTTAAGATTGACTGGTTCTTCCCAGACAGGAAATGTCAGCCCATATATGGTTATGCTACAGAAGCTATTTTTCTGCAGAACAAGCATTTGTTTTTTTTACCTTATTGACGCACATTATAATCGTATAGAGTAAAGAGTACACCAGTGTCTGAACATTCTCCTGATGTTTATATCGTAAAGGAAAAACATTCATGAAGTTGTGCTGTTATCTCGCTAGTATCATGGACAAATGGCGAAAACGTCTTTGTTAGTCTTGCTAGTGTAATAGGAGAAAGGTGAAGAAAGGCATTTCTTTATTGCTAATTCTACAGCTGAATCCATTTTGTAACTTGTAAATCTTTAAACTTTCTCACCTTCATTGTATTGAGTTTGAGTTTAGTTTATTGTCACGTGTACCGAGGTACAGTGAAAAGCTTTTGTTACATGCCATCCAGTCAGTGGAAAGACAATACATGATTACGATTGAACAGTGAACAGATCCATGAATAACGTGAATAACGTTTAATGCAAGTTAAAGTCCAGTAAAGTCTAATCCAAGGGTACGAGGGCCTCCAATGTAGATAGTAGCTCAGGACTGCTCTCTAGTTGTTGGTGGGATGGTTCAGTTGCCTGATAACTGCTGGGAAGAAACTGCCCCTGGAGGTGTGCATCCACCTGATAGGAGAGGGGAGAAGAGGGAGTGTCTGGGGGTGTGACTCATCCTTGATTATGCTGGTAGCCTTGCCGAGGCAGTGTGAAGTGTAGATGGAGTCAATGGAAGGGAGGGTAGTTTGTGTGATGGTCTGGGCTGCGTCCACAATTCTCTGCAATTTCGTGTGGTCTTGGATGGAGCTGTTCCCAAACCGTGCTGTAATGCATCCCGATAAAATGCTTTGGGGGGCACGCATTCAGGAAATGATGATGAAGCTGATCACATAGCCACCCTAATACAGCCACCGTAGGGTTAAACACCAATGGTTTAACGTCGCTTTAATGTCACGTAAGCACTGCACAGTGGAATTATTATTTGCATAGCACCCACATGCACAGTTGCCATATTTTGGGACCAGACAAAAAAAGTCCAAAGTCCACACGCTCGATGTACTGGAGCGGCTCCTGGTCCAGGTAAGCCCCAGGCTGCTGCAGGGCCTCCTCCGTCACCCTCGATTGGCTCGGCCCGCGAATCGACTCCCCTCTCCTCGCCCGCCTGCCTCCGTGTCACGGGGGCGCCTCCTGCAGCCGACCTTGCAGACGCTGTCGGCAATACCCCGGTCCCTCTCCTACTGGCCAACTCCTCACATCCATCATCACCAGCGGCTCCCTCCGCCTCCATTCACCGGGCTTCGGGAACGAGCTCAGCGGCTACTGAAATTCCCTCCCCTGCAGGCAGTGGCCCATCGGCGTCATTCCTTGCAGCGGCAAAGACCCAGCGGACAAAGGTTTAAGGTGAAGGGGAAAAGATTTAATAGGAATCTGAGGGGTAACTTCTTCACACAAAAGGTGGTGGATGTATGGAACGAGCTGACTGAGGAGGGGGTAGTTGAGACAGGGACTATTGCAGCATTCAAGCAATAATTAGACAGGTACTGTACATGAATAGAACAGGTTTGGAGGGGTACGGTCCAATCGCAGGCTGATGGGATGTGGCATGGGAACAGTGTGGGCTAGTTGGGCCTGTTTCCACACTGTATCACTCTATGACTATGACTAACAGCAGGAAGAGTGTGATAATGATCAAAGGCAGGCAGTGCAGAGGAAGATGGGGAGAAGCTAAAACCTGCCAATGATTTACAGAACCCATTGCAGAATTGTAAGGGAAGATTACTGACATAAGGGGATGTGGCATTTAAGCACACCCCCTATTTTACAAAAGGCCAATTAACCTACAAACCTGCACATCTTTGGGATGTGGGAGGAAACCGGAGCCCCCAGAGAAAACCCACGCAGTCACATTGAGAACGTGAAAACTCCATTCAGACAGCACCTGAGGTCAGGATCTAACCGGGAGACTTGCGTTGTGAGGCAGCAACTCAACAAGTTGTGCAACTGAGTCATCCTTCATTTGATTTTTAGAAGAAAAGTAAATCTGGCCTGCGAGTTCACCAATCTCAGGTACGTTGATAATGCTGCTTGATTCTTGTAGGAAGAGATAGATGGCTTAGTGATGTTGCTGTGTAATCCTACAGAGAATAAAACACTCAAAACATTAGTGGGCAGCGCGACTCACGTTGCAGCGGCCCCTACAGCCTGTCTGTCTTTTTTTAAATTTTTTGTCTAATTAAATGTAGTTGTTCGCGTTTTTTTTCTATTGTCTCTAATTGTGTATATGTGGGGGGTGGGGGGTGGGGGGGGGGGTGGGGGGGGGGGGAGGGTGAAACTTTTAAATCTCTTCCCTGCACGGGAGACCAGACCTTTTCCCTGTCGGGTCTCCGTTGTCGTTGGGGCCTAGCACCGTGGAGCGGCCTCGGATCGTGACGACCTGGGGGCTCCAGTCGTGGGGCTGGCCGGCCTCGGAGAAAGGGGAGCGGTGGTGGCTCGCCGCTGCGGCCCTACCCCGGAGCTGCGGCCCGACCTCGGGAGCTCGCGGTCCGGGTGGGAGACCGCTCTCCGGAGCTCCCGCAACACAGCTTCTCCAGCCCGTGGCACGGGGTTGGAGCGACCCGGAGCGGGGCCATACATCGCCCCGCGCTTCTTTCATGGCCGCGGGACATTCCAGCGCCCGCCGGGGGTTCCACGTTGTGACTTTTGGGCCTAGAGCGGGGCCGTACATCGCCCGGCGCGGCCTCAATGGCCGTGGGACTTAACACCGCCTGCCTGGGGCTTCGACCTCGGGAGAGAAATGGTGCGGGGGAGAGAGAAGACTTTGCCTTCCATCACAGTGAGGAGGAGATTCACTGTGATGGATGTTTGTGTGATTTGAATTGTTGTGTGTTTTTTTAATGAATTGGTCTGTTTGTATGACTTGTAGAATCGGAGTTTCGTTCGAGCCCCTCTGAAGTTCGAATGACAAGTAATAAAATCAAATCATGGATGGTATGATCCGTGGGGATAGCACACAATATCTCGGTACACGAGACAATTAGAAATCAATGCCAATACCATAGATGTTAGAGAAGATATTGTAATATTGTCCTGAATATAAATGGTTAAATATCAAAATAAACTCTCAAAGTGTAACTTTGAAATTATAACTGTGAGAAAACTAGCTGGCAAGAAGCTTGCATGTTATATAGTTCTGTGTTATATCAAGATGCAGAAAGTTTGACTGAAGAAGGACTGTTTACAATGCACAAAGGAGCTGCAGATGAATAAGCCTTCTCCCGAAGCCAAACAGTTACGATGGAAGCTCGCTCGCAGACTACATGACAAAAGGAGAATGAGCACAGATGGCCAACCAAAAGGTTTAGTTTAATTTAGAGATACAGCGCGGAAACCGGCTCTATACCCCACCACGTCCATGCCGACTAGCGATCCGTGCACATAATTCACATGTTTAATCAATAATGTTTTATTATTAATGTTTAATGTTTATGTGTCATTCCTCTGCCACTGTATGTCATGTTGTCACTTGTGGGCGGAGCACCAAGGCAAATTCATTGAATGTGAATACTTGGCCAATAAACTTATTCATTCATTCTTAAACTTATTCATTCATTCACTTTCACTATCCTACACTCTCTAGGGACGATTTACAATTTCTTACCAAAGCCAATTCACCTACAAACTTGTACGTCTTTGGAGTGTGGGAGGAAACCGGAGCATACAGAGAAACCCCATGGGGAGAACGTACAAACTCCGTCCAGACAGCACCTGTAGTCAAGATCGAACTGGGTGTCAGGCACTGCAACGCTACTGCTGCGCCACCGTGCCGCCCCTCGCAGTCAGGAACAAGAGGGATAAAGAGCGTGAGGAATGAACGCAGGGGTGCAGCCATCAGGATAAGGAGCTGCAGGCAAGGGTGATGGGGCAGACGTCAGCAGGGCTGCAGTCGGGGACAACATAGCCTCAGGTAGTAGAAGTGGAGTCAGACTCGGTGAAGCCACGGTCCTTGTGAGGGTGCAGCTTCGGCAGCCAGACTCAAGAATGTGTGGACAATGCAGACATGCTGACCAACATCTGTGTGACAAACAGCAAACTTCGAAACGTGAGAGAGGAATTGTAATTTTTAGTGGAGGTATTGATTGTAAATTACACAGAAGGTAGACACAAAATGCTGGAGTAACTCAGCGGGACAGGCAGCATTTCTGGAGAGAAGGAATGGGTGACGTTCCGGGCCGAGACCTTTCTTCAGGCAGGTATAACACAATCTGAATACATTTAGACACAAAGAACTGCAGATGCTGGGATTTACAAAAAAAGATACAAAGTGCTGGAGTAACCCAACGTGTCAGGCAACATATTTGGAAGAAATGAATAGGCAATTTTTCGGGATGATTGTTGTAGGGGGAGAAAGCCATAAGAGAGGTGGGGGACAGACAAAACCAGCCAATGATAGGTGGATGCAGTTGGTTGGCAGGTGATTGGACAAAGGCCAGAGATGAAAAGACAAAAGGCTGTGAGATAAGAAGAGAAGGAAGGAAGAGGCATGAAATGTGAAGCCAGAGGAAGGGATAGAGGAGGAAGGGATAGAGGTGGAAGGGGAAGCTGAAACGAGTATGGGACAGAGGGAGAAATAGGTGCACACTCATTGGGTATATTACCCAAAATAATAAGATTAAACGAGAACTTACCAGTTCGAAGGTTGATCTTTATTTTATGAGGAGTTGCGATGAGGGATTTCGTGAAGACCCCGCCAGCACGCATGCGCGACATTCTTCAAAGCAGCGGTGTGGAATCACAGAACCAACAAACAGAGAAATGACTTGTTATAGTAAGATTGAAGAGACTCTAGTTACCAGTTGACTTTATGATCGAGGGTTGGGAGCAGAGGGCACGAAATCCCTCATCGCAACTCCTCATAAAATAAAGATCAACCTTCGAACTGGTAAGTGCTTGTTTAATCTTACTATTTCATTTTGGAGTCACGTGAGTGACTTCGTGAAGACTTCAAAGCTCTGTGATTCCATGCCCTGGACAACGTCCATGCTGTCACACACCACTTATAAGGATGGATAGGAGTAATCAACTTTCCAGACTGCTTGTACTGAAAAAATAATAATAGTATTTATTAACAACAAACAAAGGAAAAAAACCCTCACTGGGGACATCTGTATGCTCTTGACCCGCATTCAGCATGTCCTCCGCGAACAATACAGGAGCGGCAACAGGTTTATTGTAAAACCGTTGGAAGGTGGCTTCGTTCGCCCATCCCGCTGTGGCAAGAATATGATCCATGGGTACCTCCATGACCCTTGCCGCCGACTTTGATGCAGCCCTGGTGGAATGGGATTTAAAGACATTAGTGTCAATACCTACCTCATTCAAGACGATCCTGAGCCATCTGGAGATCGTCTGTACCGTCACTCTATCGTGAGGTTTCTTGAGGCTGATTAGTAGGTATTTCTCCATTCCCCTTAATTTCCTTGTCACTTTGATATAGTGGCGGATATGGGTGGCTAAACATAGCCTTGCATCAGCGGGGTATGCTGGAAATTTCAGCTGCAGCCCTGTGAATCCAGGTCTATGCTGCTTGAGTAATTCATCTATAAAGAAGATTACTTTGCCAGGGGTAGAGATCATCCTGTCGATCCTGACCTTGTGGAGTGTCTGTACCCATTGCGCTGAAGTCAGTGCCAGTAACATCACCAGCTTCAGGGTGAGTTTGTCCAATTCAAGCCCTTCCATGGGCGACCACGTCCTGAGCAGGGTTAATACTCCCCCAATATCCCAGGTGATGTTGTAACGAGGTCTAGGCGGATTGGAATTAAATATTCCCCGCATGAGTTTGGACACCAGCTTGTTGGATCCTACCTCAATATTGAGGTAGAATGATAGCGCACTCCTAGCGCTGTTGATGGCACTGTAGCTGAGGTGTTCGTCATGATGCAACCCCGCCAGGAATTCCAGCACATCGGTGATAGTAACGGAGTCGTATGCAATGTGGGAGCGGCCGCAGTAAGTTTCCCATTTCCGGATATGTGTAAGATATTGCCGCCTGGTGGACTCCCGGCATGACGCTCCAATGGTACCCATAGTTCTTGATGATAGACCATACCGCAGTAATGGCCTGTTCAGAACCTGCAAGCCAATAACTTTAGGTGACTGTGGCAGGGATGTGGTTCCCCTGAGACAGGGTTCGTCACCAATTGGGGGCAACCCTCTAAGAAGACCCATGGTTGACTGATCATATCAAGGACCACCGGATACCATGGCTGCGTAGGCCAGTCGGGTATGATAAGAATGCCTTTAGCAGCATCTGACTGTATTTTCCGCAATACCCGACTGATGAGGCAAAATGGAGGAAATGCATAGAAAAACCATTTCCCCCAATCTAGCGAGAACGCGTCCATCGCCATTGCCCCAGGATCTGGCTCCCATGATACGTATGTTGGTACCTGATGGGTCAACCGTGACGCAAAAAGGTCAATATCCGGTTTACCAAATTTGGCTGTAACTTTAGCGAATATTTGGGGATTTAACATCCACTCGATGTTGTCTTTGAATTTGCGTGACCTGGTGTCCGCCACTGTATTGAGCTTACCTGGTAAATAGGTAGCTGAAATCCAAATATTCCGTTGAATACACCAGAGCCAAATTGTATCTGCCAATTCATCACATGAAATTGACCTGGTACCGCCCATATGATTTAGATATGCCACCGCAGTGGTATTATCTATTTGGAGACGGACATGAGTGTCAGTAAGGTTAGAACAATAAGCTCTAAGTCCGTGAAATGCTCCTAGCATCTCCAAATAATTTATCCCTTGTGACAACAACAGGGTAGATTCAAGGGTGTCCCATCTGCCTCCACAACTAGAGTAGTTGTCCGTGGCTCCCCAGCCATGGGAGCTTGCGTCTGTTTGTAAGTATACCATCGGATTGGGCAAAATGATGGGCTTAAATGAGTCATGGATATTGTCAATCCACCATAGTAACTCAATTTTTGCCTTGAGAGGCAGCTGCATTGGTCTATCGAAATGTCCAGCGTTCAGTTTTAACGCTGAAATCTTGGCTCTCTGCAAATTTTGATAATGCAAAGGTCCGTATTGGGCAGCTGGAAAAAGTGCTACGATTTTCCCAATCACCTTAGCAGTTTGTCTAATTGATGGTATACTGGCGCAGACTAGATTCTTACATACTTGAATGACATCCCCAACTTTGTTAGTTGGTATGGTGGCCATCATGCGATTGGAATCCACCGTGAATCCCAGATAATCCATGACCTGTGAAGGGCAGAACTTTGATTTATCTGGATGGATAATGAATCCCATTTTTTGAAAAATTTCCACGGTGGCTGAAACTGCCAGTTCCGCTGATTCCAGAGTGTTCCCAATAATTAGGATATCATCCAGATAGGCCATGACCATGTGATTTTGTCTCCTCAGTGTAGCCAATACTGGTTTAAGCAATTTAGTAAATAATCTGGGGGCTGTGGTAAGCCCATTTGGCAAAGCTTTGTATTGCCAGAGCTGATCCATCCAGGTAAACTTCAAGAACTTCCTGTGGTGTTTCTGAACGGACACTGAATAGTATGCATCCTTTAAATCAATACATGCCATAAAGCAGCCCTCAGAAATCAAAGATTTGGCTGTTTCGAACGTGTCCATTTTGAAATGGGTATATTTTACAAAAGTATTCAAATGGGTCAGATCAATAATAACCCGACATCCTCCATCCTTCTTGGTTTTTGTAAATATGTTGGATACAAATTCAATTGGTTCTTTCTATCACGCCTTTTTCTTGTAGCCTCAAGATTTCAGCATAGCTTACTGCCGTTTCTTTGCTGGACAGTGTAAATTTGCGATTTGGCATATGCTGGGATGGAGGGATTTGACCATTGATGAATTCAATCTCATGGCCTTGAATACTTTGTAAGATAAACTCATCAGAAGTGATGGTTCCGCATGCCTCCTTAAAGAATCGTAGTCTCCCACCAACATGTGAAGTTAAACATGCAGGTGCATGAAATCCAGACCGCCTTACCTTCATGATTATCGGCAGTCCCTGATATGTTTGGCGGGACGTGGAGGTGCTGGGTTGTGTTGATAATGCGGAATCCGCATTTTCCATGCTGGCCGCTGGGGGCCTAGCCCTAAAAAAGGCCTAGGCTGTGAGGTTGCTGATATTGCGGCGGTGCTGGAGCGTAGGTCCTTGCTGGCCTGATGGCAGGGCCTCGTGGCCTGAAGAATGGTACTTTCCTGGCCGGCTGCCTGGTCGAGATATGAGATCTCATGAGACCCACCGTTTTTGCATGGTCATCAAATTCCTTGACCTGCTTCGGGAGGTCCTCCCCGAACAACTGTCTGGGTGGCGGCGTAGGAGGTGCTTTGCATAGTCCCGCAAATTTGGGGTTCAAAGTGGGTTTTATAATGCTCTTCCTGAATGCATTAATTTCGTACTGTGTATTACACAGCAGTGCCAGAGCATCCTCTTGCTCGGTGTTCAGATCCACCCCGTCCACCGACCTCGCGAAAGCGGTAATCCCAGCAGTGAGCAACTTCAGGATCCTTTGCAACTTCATCTCCTGAGTTCTGATGCCTGGGCTAATGTTGCCCCAAATCGGCGTATTTACGATAGGCACATTAAGGGAGTTGCAATTTCCTGGTGCCTTGTGCCTACTCATGGCCTCCGCAAGGACCTGCTCTTGAAGCTGATGGTTCGTGAGGAAGTCAACGGTAGCAGCCAGTTTGGAGTTGAGGGGTTGTCCTGACGATTCTGGTAGTGCAAATTTAGTTGCCACGTCCAGGAGCTCCTCCTGAGGGACCTCAGATGTAGTCGGTGCATGGACCAAGATGTCCTCATGCTCCGGCTGTCTCATGCTTCCCGTTGACGATGGGGATATATCCATGTGCCCCCTGGAACTAAATGTTTCCCGCCTCTGGTTTTGCTGCAGGATAAGTTCCACCATCCTCTCCATCCTGTCAATTCGCCCTTCGCCATGCGAACCCGGGCGGTCGGAGTCCTCATGTCCAACGGAACTCCTGAGGCTCCTGTCATCGGCCCGTACCTCGTCGAGGTAATCTCGGTGCCGGAAAGAACTGTCGCTACCAGCCGCCTCAGCGAAACTGAGCGATTCCCGCGCGGATCTGCTCAAATGCCTCCTTTTGGCGGAGCTCGATCCTGCTGCCTCCAAGGGCAAATACGGTGAGAGGTCGGCACCGAACGCCGCGGCATGGTGACCCGACATCCGCGCGGGCTTGCCGACTGTCCTGATCCTGGACTGCAATGCGTTGCGACGATATGTCGCGCATGCGTGCTGGCGGGTTCTTCACGAAGTCACTCACGTGACTCCGAAATGAAATGGGATACGGGATGTGGAAAAGTTGGTTAAGGAATCCTAACAAGGAATCTCTTTTTAAATTGCAAATCCAAAGTCCTTGAAGAGATCAGGTTTGCTCAGAACCATTTCATATGTCTGGATACTCAGTCTGCTACTCTTTCATCAAAATTATTAATATGAGTGATGCAAATCTCAGAGCCAAGTTCACATCCTCTGGAGATGGATATCAGAGAACATTCACTTTATCCCTAACCCACTTTGTTAATTCTTCCAGCGAGGCAAAGCTCATTCTATCCGAGATCCCAGCTCATAATTGAACTCATTCCAAAGGGACTGGTAAGCTGGCATGCACACTGTTTCACAAGATAATTGAGTGTAGGTCAGCCCTGCAAGGATTCTGCTTAATTAAAAAGCAATAGCTTCTGGCTTTTTTGTTTGAGGGAGGGACAGGATCTTTCTCTTACCTGAAGTCCAATCCTAAAGCTCGGAAGTCTATGAAATTATATTATCTTATGGGTTATTAGTAGGATTTATTATTTGCCTGTGGACTCTGGTCATTATTTTTAATGTACATTCAGACACTTAGTCATTTGAGTGGATTCTGTTCCCAGTGTAATTAAAGACACCATTCTGGCATTACTTCGTCAACATCGTGTTCCACAATAAAAGAGAGGCGAGAGTGGACTTTGAACCGGTGGAAAATGACGCTGGACATGTAGTAATGGGGAATAAAGAAATGGCAGATGAGTTGAATGCATTTTTTCTGCCGGTCTTCACAGCAGAAGACACCAGCAACATGCCGGAAATTCAAGAGAGTCGGGGCAAAGGTTGGTGAAGTTACCATTACTAAGGAGAAGATGCTTGGGTAGCTGAAATGTCTAAAGGTGGATAAGATGAACTGCATCCCAGGGTGGCTTCAGAGATTGTGGAGGCATTAGTAGTGATCTTTCGAGAATCACTAAACTCAGGAGTGGTTCCGGACGATTGGAAAATTGCAAATGTTGCCTCGCTGTTGAAGGAGGGGGCGAGGCAAAAGAAGGGAAACTAGGCTGGTTAGCCTGACTTCAGTGGTCGGTAAGATTTTAGAGTCCATCATTAAATTGAGGTTTCCAAGTACTTAGAAGCACGTGATAAAATAGGCTGAAGTCAGCAAGGTTTTATGAAGGAGAGATCTTTCTTGCCTGACGAACTTGTTGGAGATCTTTGAAGAAGTAAATAGCAGGATAGGCAAGGGATGTGGTGTGGATGTGGTTTACCTGGATTTTCAGAAGGCCTTTGATAAGGTGCCGCACGTGAGGCTGCTAAAGAAGATGAGAGCCCATGGTATCAGGGCAGATACTAACATGGATAACGGGTAGGCTAGATAGCAGAAGGCAAAGAGTGGCAATAAGGGGGGCTTTTTCCGGTCGGCTGCCAGTGACTAGTGGAGTTCCACAGGGGTCGGAGCTGGGGCCACTATTCTTCATGTTTCACATTAATGATTTGGATGAGGGAATTAAAGGCTTTGTGGCCAAGAATATCCGTTAATGGCTTGACTTCATATATTGCTCTGCTGGATTGTCAAGATGAAAAACTCAAAATCTTCGCAGGACATTTCAAGAGTTAATTTCTTCATGCATGAGAGTTTTATGCGTGCTTACAATTTGTTTCAATTTCTTTAAGGCCTTTCACTGTTCTCTTTCACTGCCTGTTTATATGAATGGAGGCCATCAGGCATAGCCCGTGGGTGATGATTCACAGTTTGCTGCTCAGGGACCCAATACATATGCAGCACATCTTGGCTTAATAACAACTATTTGCTTAATGCTGATAGAGATGAACAGAATTGTGGAATGGCTTTGTGCAACACTCCTTGTTGAATGAAAATCTAGAGAAAGGGCAATTGATGAAAGGGCGGCATGAACTCAGAGGGCAAAGGGTCTATTTCCACGCTGTATCTTTCAATCAATCAATCAAGTTGGTGAGGCTGCATTTAGAGTATTGTGTTCATTTTTGGGCACCATGTTAGTGGACAGATATTGCGAAGTTGGAAAGGGTACGGAGAAGGTTTACAAAGATGTTGCCAGGACTCGAGAGTCTGAGCTATAGGGAGAGGTTGAGCAGGCTAGGGCTTTATTCCTTGGCGCGCAGGAGGATGAGGGGTGATCTTATAGAGGTGTATAAAATCATGAGAGGAATAGATTTGGTAGATGCACAGTCTCTTAGAGTTGGGGAATCGAGAACCAGAGGACATAGATTTAAGGTGATGGGGGAAAGATGTAATAGGAATCTGAGCGGTAACGTTTTCACACAAAGGGTAGTGGTGTATGGAACAAACTGCCAGAGAAGGTAGTTGAGGCAGGGACTATCGCAATGTTTAAAAAGACATTGAGACAGGCACATGGATAGGACAGGTTTAGAGGCATATTGGCCAAACGCGGGCAGGTGGGACCAGCGTAGATGGGACATGTTAGCCGGTGTGGGCAAGTTAGGCCGAGGGGCATGTTTGCACATTATATCACTCTATGATTCTATAAGTAGTGAGGTGTACAAGATTTGAATAAGTGGGCCCAACAGAAGGCTGTCAAAGCTGAAGAAATTGAAAATGTAAAATTAACTTCATTTAAATTCTTGCTCATGTAATGATAATGGTAAATTAATTCCAAGAATGACCACACATGCTAAAAATGCAGAGGTTGTGAGTTTAAATCCTCGTAGAGGTAGATCTTAAAGTAACTCAGTGCATCAAGCAGCATCTCTGGAGAACACGGATAGGTGATGTTTTGGGACCCTTCTTCAGACTGATTGTGGTAGGGGTGGAGTGGAAGCTGGAAGCGAGTAGGGGGCAGGGAAAAGCCTGGCGAGTAATAGGGGGATACAGAAAGGGGGGTTATCATAGGTAGATGGTTGGACAATTGTGGGAGGGAGAGTCTTGGACCAGAGGTTATAGCCTCAGAATTAGAGGGTGTTGCTTTAGGAAGAACATTAGGAGGAATTTCTTCAGTCAGAGGGTGGTGAATCTGTGGAAATCATTGCCACAGAAGGCTGTGGAGGCCAATCCAATGGATATTTTTAAGGCAGAGATAGATTCTTAATTAGTACGGGTTGCAGGGGTTATGGGGAGAAGGCATAGATACATAGATACATAGACAATAGGTGGAGGAATAGGCCATTCAGCCCTTCGAGCCAGCACCGCCATTCAATGTGATCATGGCTGATCATCCACAATCAGTACCGCGTTCCTGCCTTCTCACCATATCCTTTGATTCCACTAGCCCTAGGAGCACTATCTTTTGAATGCATCCAGTGAATTGGCCTCCACTGCTTTCAGTGGCAGAGAAGTCCACAGATTCCACAACTATGTGTGTTAAAACGTTTTTCCTCATCTCAGTTCTAAATGGCCACCCCCTATTGCTTAAACCGTGGCCCATGGTTCTGGACCTTTGCTCCTATACTCAACTCCTCTCGTTATGAAGGCCAACATGCTATTAGCTTTCTTCACTGTCTGCTGTACCTGCATGCTTACTTTCAGTGACATGTACAAGCACACCTAGGTCTTGTTGTACTTCCTCTTTTCCTAACCTGACACCATTTAGCTAATAATCTGCCTTCCCGTTCATGCCACCAGGCTGGATAACCTCACATTTATCCACATTATACTGCATCTGCCATGCATCTGCGCAATCACCCAACCTGTCCAAGTCACCCTGCATCCTCATAGCATCCTCTTGACAGTTCACACTGCCAACCAGCTTTGTGTCATCTACAAATTTGCTAATGTTACTTTTAATTCCTTCATCTAAATCATTGATGAATTTTGTAAATCGCTGCGGTCCCAGAACCGAGCCTTGCGGCACTCTATTAGCTGCTGCCTGCCATTCTGAAAGTGACCCATTAATTGCTACTCTTTGCTTCCTGTCTGCCAACCAATTTTCTATCCATGTCAGCACTCTACCCCCAATACCATGTGTCCTAATTTTGCCCACTAATCTCCTATGTGGGACCTTATCAAATGCTTTCTGAAAGTCCAGGTACACCACATCCACTGGCCCTCCCTTGTCCATTTTCCTAGTTACATCCTCAAAAAATTCCAGAAGATTAGTCAAGCATGATTTCCCCTTTGTAAATCCATGCTGACTCGGACCGATCCTGTTACTGCTATCCAAATGTTACTGTTACTGCTATCCAAATGTGCGGCTAATTCATCTTTAATGATTGACTCCAACAATGGTGGCGTAGACTTGATGGGCCGAATGCCCTAATTCTGCTCCTATTATGTGAACTAATGCCAGAGATGAAAAGACAAAAGGGAAGAAGAGATCACGATAGAAGTGGTGCAAATTGTGAAGCTAAAGGATGGAATATAGTTGGAAGGGGAGAGGGGAGAGGGGAGGAGAGAAATGAGTACGTCAGTGGGGCACAGAGAAGGGGGGGGGGGGGGTGGGAGAGGAAGGAAATAAGTAAAAAGGGCTTGTTTGTAGGTACTTTACTTAAAATTGGCGAACTCATTGTTAAAACCGTTGGGATGTAAGCTACGCTAGTGGAATATGAGGTGCTGATCCTCCAATATGCAGAGGGCTTCACTCTGGTTCCAAAGAAAAGCCATCTGAAGAAGGGTCCCAACCCGAAATGACACCTATCCACGTTCTCAAGAGATGCTGCCTGACCCGCTGAGTTACTCCAGCACTTGGCGTCTTTTTTTTGGATCAACCAGCATCTGCAGTTCCTTAGCATCTCCATTAAACTGCATTTCCGCTGCTCTGAGGTGTTAAGGTGAAGTAAATTGACTTTGTATCGCAGTACAGAATACAGCCTTGTATTATCAATGAAATGTGTGGAGGCAAAGACTTGTAAGACTTGTTTGAAGAAATGGGCAAAACTGGTCTACTGTGGGGTGTTCTCAGCAGGCATGAAGACTTTTGAAATTGATCCATAGCAGTTTTTCTTGAACCAGATTTATGCACACAGTGATATCAAGGCTACTGTATCTATGACGATCAGAGCTCACTGGTTTAATGGTGCTTTATTTGTCACATGTGCAACTGCACAGTGAAATTCTGTTTGCATATTTACACATGCAGGCGCTGCCATGTTTTGACGCCATTTCTGCAATCCAAAGTCCGATCTGCCCGTGTGCTCAGTTTACTGGAGCAATCTCCAATCCAGGTCAGCCCCAGCCTCCAGCAGAGCCTTTGACTGGATTGTCCCGTGAACCAACGTCCTTCTCCTCACCAGGCCATCTTTGTGTCCTGGGGGCGCCTCCTGCAGCTGACCTCGAAGGTTTACCCTCCTACTGGCCCCTTGCTCCTGTCGTCCGGCACCTCCAGTGGTTCCCTCCCGCTACCACGGTTGGCCAAGCCTTCGTGCGGGTTCTGCGGATCCGCCGAGCCTTCAGGTGGCCACTGCAGCCGTGCCACGCGGCATCATGTGGCAGCATGGACAGCGATGATCTCTGCAGGGACGGTCGCTTTGTACCCGAACTGCATTGTATCAATGGAGATGGCAGCTATCTGCAGAGATAACATGGACGCCAGGTGCAAGGGCCATTAGGAGCCTGGGGCTCACCTAGATTGGGAACCACTCCAGTAGACCGAGTGTGCGGGCAGACTAGGCTTTGTACTTGTGGAAATGGTGCCAAAACATTGCAATGCCTGCATGTGTGTATATATGCAAACAGAATTTTATTGTACAGTTGCACATCTGATAAATAATGAGCACCAATCTATTCCTCTATAAGATCAACACCCGACCACCCCCCCCTCCTCCCCCCCACCATCCTCCTGCACTCCAGGGAATAGAGTCCCAGCCTGCTCAACCTCACCCTATAGCTCAGGCCCTGGAATCCTGGCAACATCCTCGTAAATCTTCTCTGTAACCTTTCCAAATTTTCAGCATCTTTCCCATAACATGGTGCCCAGAAATGATCACAATACTCTATATGTGGCCTCAAAAAAGCACCAATCTATTCCTTGCATCCTCCAGATGGGTAATCTTATAGGGGTGCTCGGAGATCTGAGCCTGAGGTGACGGGAGAGAGGGGTGCCTTGACATCAGTATGTGAGGGTGCACCAACCTTGATTGTAAGATCCTTTTAACAGGGAGGCACCTCGAGCAGCTCCTGGTCCCATACTGGGATCTGAACACGCCCTGGCATGGATCATACAACATTGTTGGTGCAGCCTCACATTGTATAGACAATAGATAATAGGTGCAGGAGTAGGCCATTCGGCCCTTCGAGCCATTCAATGGGATCTTGGCTGATCATCCACAATCAGTACTCCTTTCCTGCCGTCTCCCCATAATCCCCTGACTCTGCTATCTTCAAGCGCCCTATCAAGTGCTCTCAAAATTACTTTATCCAGAGAACTGGCCTCCACCGTTCTCTGAGGTAGAGAATATCACAGACTCACAACTCTCTGTGTGAAAAAGTGTTTCCTCATCTCTATTCTAAATGGCTTACTCCTTATTCTTAAACTGTGGCCCCATGTTCTGGACTCCCCCAACATCAGGAACATGTTTCCTGCCTCTAGCGTGTCCAAACCCTTAATAATCTTATATGTTTAAATAAGATCCCCTCTCAACCTTCTAAACTCCAGAGTATACAAGTCCAGCTGCTCCATTCTCTCAGCTTATGACAGTCTCGCCATCCCGGGAATTAACCTTGTAAACCTACGCTGCACTTCCTCAATAGCAAGAATGTCCTTCCTCAAATTAGGGGACCAAAATTGCACACAATACTCCAGGTGTGGTCTCACTAGGGCTCTGTATAACTGCAGGAGGACCTCTTTGCTCCTATATTCGATTCCTCTTGTTATAAAGGCTAACATGCCATTTGCTTTCGTCACTGCCTGCTGTACCTGCATGCTTACTATCATAGACTGATGTACAAGGACCCCCAGATCCCGTTGTACTTCCCCTTTTCCCAACTTGACGCCATTTGATAGTAATCTGCTTTCCTGTTTTTGCTACCAAAGTGGATAGCCTCACATTTATCCACATTAAACTTAATCTGCCATGTATCTGCCCACTCCCCCAATCTGTCCAAGTCACCCTGCATTCTCATAGCATCTTCCTCACAGTTCACACTGCCACCCAGCTTTGTGTCATCTGCAAATTTGCTAATGTTAATTTGAATCCCTTCATCCAAATCATTGATGTATATTGTAAATAGCTGGGGTCCCAGCACCGAGCCTTGCGGTAACCCACTAGTCACTGCTTGCCATTCTGAAATGGACCCGTTAATCCCTACTCTTTGCTTCCTGTCTGCCAACCACTTCTCTATCCATGTCAGCACTCTACCCCCAATACCATGTGCCCTAATTTTGCCCACTGTACCTGTGGGACAACTATTTTTGTACAGAGGTTGTTGGGTGTATGGAACGAGCTGCCGGAGGAGGCAGTTGAGGCAGGTACTATCGCAATGTTCAAGAAACATTTAAACAGGTACATGGATAGGACAGGTTTGGAAGGATATGGGCCAAACGTAGGTTGGCAGGACTAGTGTAGATGGGGCATGTTGGTCGGTGTGGACATGTTGGGCCGAAGGGCCTGTTTCCACACTGTATCACTGTACCACACAATCAACAACTCAATGAATCAAGGAATTAATCGCAATAAAAATTACTTTATCTTTGCCAATGTGGATCGGTCAATAATAAGCAAGTGAGTTGAGAAGCAAACTGCCTGCCTGGTGGGTTACACAAAAAGCTGGAGAAACTCAGCGGGTGCAGCAGCATCTAAGGAGCGAAGGAGATAGGCGACGTTTCGGGTCGAGACCCTTCTTCAGACTGGTCAGGGATCAGGGAAACGAGAGATATAAACAGTGATGTGGAGAGATAAGGAACAATGAGTGAAAGATATGCAAAAAAGTATTGGTGATAAAGGAAGCAGGCCATTGTAAGCTGTTTGTGGTGTGAAAATGAGAAGCTAGTGCGACTGGGGGGGGGGGGGGAGATGGAGAAGGAATGTCAGGGCCAGAGGGCTGAGGGAGAGGTGGGGGGGAGGCAGTCTGGGTTAACAGAATTGAGAAAATTCAATGTTTAAGCCCAGAGGATGCAGACTCCCCAAGCGGAATATGAGGTGCTGTTCCTCCAACTTGCGGTGTTGATCACTCTGGCCGTGGAGGAGGCCCAGGACAGAGAGGTCAGATACGGAATGGGAGGGGGAGTTGAAGTGCTGAGTCACCGGGAGGTCGGGTTGGTTATTGCGGACCGAGCGGAGGTGTTCGGCGAAACGATCGCCCAGCCTACGCTTGGTCTCACCGATGTAGATCAGCTGGCATGACCCAGTTCATTATTATACACCAGATGAGTCCATAAATGTGGCACTGCTAAACTCTGAGAGGATGTTTGCAGAGTCCCTTAGGCCTGGCTGATATCTCTACAGCATGGTGTGTGTTTGCATTATTCTGTCAGGTTATTCGTCATGCTCAGTGGACTCAAGATCTAGCCAGAAGGAGCATGACGGCAATCAAATGTTATTAGACAGGGACAAGCAAGGAGCTGAGGGTTACAAGAATAATATCCTTGGAAGAAAAAAAGACTGATACTCACCACGTTCCACTCCCCCAATACCCTAAACATTGCTGCGTAAAATATGAATGAATTAATTCCATTCCACAGTAGATCTTTTGGCACTTGCTTGAAGACTGTACATCAAATCCAATCAGACTTTTGCTCTTAGGCGTTGCAAACCCATTATTCTCAAGCTTTTGCTGGCATGGTTTTGCATCGGTAGAGTTGCTGCCATACCGCGCCAGAGACCCAGGTTCGATCCTGACCTCGGGTGCTGTCTGTACGGAGTTTGTACATTCTCTGTGACCGAGTGGGTTTTCTCCATGTGCTCCAGTTTCCTTCCACATTCAACAGACAGGTGCAGATTAATGGACTTCTATAAAATTGTCCATAGCATGGAGGATAGAACAGGTGATCGCTGGTCAGCGCGAACTTGGTGGTCCGAAGGGCCTGTTTCCAGGCTGAATCTCCAAACTAAACTAAACTAAAGTCTCTACATGTTTGTATTGAATAGGAATGGAAGTTTAATTTGGAACTTGTGGGGTCCAGGCACATCAGCACTGGTGCAATCTTTCAATCGCGAGCAACTCAGAAAATATAAATCGGTATTTCTCTAAAT
The DNA here is from genome assembly GCA_963514005.1 of Raja brachyura. Next base: position 4,262,767 of record OY740785.1, read on the forward strand.
TTAATTGAATTTTCCGTCATGGGATTTGATGCCTATTTTTCTCTAAGATGGGGCGAGCCTTTTTCTTGAATTGATGTAATCCACGTGTTGTAGAGGAGTGTTGTTAAACAGTGAAATCCCTGGATTTTGATCATGAATGAATAACAACTTGTTTCCAAAATAGACTGATGTGTGATTAGGAGGGGAATTTGCAATGGATTATGTTCCCATGTCCTTCCCCACAGGAGCAGTTTGGAGTTGTTATTGAACAACCTTTGGTGATTTTCTGCACAGTTCATCTAGCATGTCATTCACACTGCAGTTTCAGTGATGTGGAAAATCAATATTTAAGATGGTGTTGGTGTGTCAACTGCCAACTGTCCTAAATAGTCACAAAGTGCTGGAGTAACAGCAGATTTAGCAATATCTCTGGGCCACATGGAAACGTCAATGGTCCATTACCTCCACAGACTTATTTTAGTTTAGTTTAGAGATGCTGCAAAGGAAATTACCCTTTGGCCCACCGAGCTTACACCGACCATTGATCACCCGTTCACACTAGTTCTATGTTATCCCACTTCTCCTCCCTACACACTAGGGGCAATTTTACAGAGGTCAATTAACCTACAAATCCACATATCCTTGGGATGTGGGTCTCCATCCCTCCCCCATCCTAGTTCTCTGATCAGTCTGACTGTCCTCCTGATTAAATTTCACATTGAATGCCTCGTTGTCACCTTCCTCTAGCTAACATTGATCTATTCTGCATTTTCCTCGAACTTCGTCCCCTTTGATCTCCTGTTTTTCCAAGCTTACCCTTCCATATCTCTCGTTTCCCTCTCCCCTGACTTCAGTCTGAAGAAGGGTCCCGAAACGTCACCCATTCCTTCTCTCCAGAGATACTGCCTGTGTTACTCCAGCTTTTTGTAGCCATGCGCTGTCACAGGGAGAATGTGCAAACTCCGCAAAGACAGTATCCGAGGTCAGGATCGAACCCGTGTCTCTGGCGCTGTGAGGCAGCAGCTCTACCAACTGCACCACAGTGCCACGCCATCCCGCTGAGTTTCTCCTGCATTTTGTGCTTTGATTAAGATTCTAGCATCTCCTGTTTCTTGTGTCGTTGCAACTGGGAATATTGGACAGGGAGATGAAGATTGCCATTGGTTTGCTATCCTATCACAATTTGTGGATTTTACAGAGACAGCATTTGTGCTACCACTCCAATGCATTGAGGTCCCTGCTGCACAGTTGTCTCTTCTAAAAGGGCAGAAAAATAATGAGCCTGGTCTTTATGTTAGTCAGTTAAAAGATGCAATGCTAAACTGCAGCTAAAATGCATGCTCAAGCTGGAAAGGGTGCAGAGAACATTTACATGGCTGTTGCCAGGACTTGAGGGCCAGAGCTATAAGGAGTGGCTGAGCAGGCTGGGACTTGGAGCCTAGGAGGATGAGGAGTGATGGTATAGAGGTGTACAAAATCATGAGAGGAATAGATTGGGTAAATGCAGAGTCTCTTATCCAGAGTAGGGGAATCGAGAATTGGAGAACATAGGTGTAAGGTGAGAGGGGAAAGATTTAATAGGAACCGGAGAGGCAACTTTTTCACACAAAGGGTGGAGGGCGTATTCGAACCAGCTGCCAGAAGAGGTAGTTGAGGCAGGTACTATTGCAACGTTAAAGAAACATTTAGACGGGTACATGGATAGAACAGGTTTACAGGGGTATGGGCCAAACTGATAGTGTATATCAAATATTGTAGATGGGACATGTTGGCTGGTGTGTGCAATTTGGGCCGAAGAGCTTGTTATCTATGACTATGGAGACACTGGCATGTCAAGACATTGGTGTGCTGACGTTCCAGTAAGGTGACTACAAGATGTGGAAAATAATTAACTTCTTCCCGCATCTTGGTCAAATAATGCCTCGATATTAGGAACAATCGTGTTACTTTGTCTCCAATTCCTTCATTTAGGTTTGGGCCAATGTTGTCATGAAGTCACCGTTCTTGTGGGTGGGGAGGATTTCAAACCACCAAAGGCGAGCATGTTATTGTCCACGTTACTGGATAGTACTGCTGTTAACACCTTGCTGGCGGTCGACTGTAGATTGACGGGGCGATTATTGGTGTTTTTTCTATTATTATCGCAACATTCCCAAGCGACTTCCTATTTTATCAATAAGATGCAAGTATTCTGAGATTGAGATGATGGTGCAGTCAGTCCTAAGACAGAACTCTTTGCACTTCAGCAAGTGTGTAAGTAACCATTTTGCTACATCCAGTGTCCTCTGCCATTTATGAGCATCACATGCAATGAACTGAATAGGTGCCTTTGATAGTTGAGACGAAAGGTGGGGCCTGAGATGATTATCCAGTTTTGCAAAGGCTTCAGCCTTGCCTCATCAAATGAAAGAATGGTAAAGCATTTCTCTTACAAATCATGTGGATGAATATGTCCGGCATAATTCTTGATCGTACTTTGGTGGCACAGTTCTGCAGCAGTTAGAGCCGGTGCCTCACAGCGCCAGAGACCCGTGTTTGCACGTTCTCCGATGTGACAGTGTGGATTTCCTCCGGGTGCTCCAGTCCCCCCCCCCCCCCCCCCAACCCTCCCTCTACACCCCAAAGCTATCCACGTTTGTAGGTTAATTGTCCTCAGTAAATTGCCTCTAGTGTGTAAGGAGTAAATATGAAAGTGCCATAACAGAGCTAGCATGAGCAGGTGATCAATGGTCAGCGTGGACTTGGTGGGCCAAAGGTCCTATTTCCATGCTGTATCTTTGAATCAATGGGTTATTTTGTCTAGCTTTCAACATTTAATCCCCCTGCCTCCCTGCCCCCACCATCAGGATAAATAATTGCATGCAAACACATTAAGAATCTAAGCAGTTGACAGACTCAGCAATTCTGGAGCAGAAGTTTGCTGCTGGTCCCATGGGTTTTAACAGATTGCTGTTATGTATATAGTAAAAATGCCAGGCTTACAACTCAAGTTCCAATGTTTTTCACAAAATAATTCACGAAAGCTTTAACATTTTGGTCCTATGAGTGAGGAGGAAGATCAAACTCATCATATTAATTTGTAGCTGTCCATTTAGGATGTCTGTCAATACCTTATTACTTTTCCCCATTGCCGATTGCTACCAGATAGTGCCACACATATACAGCAATCCTGACTACAGGTGCTGTCTGCACGGAGTTTGTATGTTCTCCCCATGACCATGTGGGTTTTCTCCGGGTGCTCAGTGTTCCTACCAAAGATGGTTATAAGTTTACGTTCAAGGAGCAGAATTAGGCCAATCGGCCCATCAAGTCTATACCGCCATTCAATCAATGCTGATCTGTCTTTCCCTCTCAACCCCATTCTCCTGCCTTCTCCCCATAACGCCTGACACCCATACTAATCAAGAATCTGTCAATCTCTGCCTTAAAAATAGCTCTCTGTGGCAGTGAATTCCACAGATCCACCACCCTCTGACGAAAGCAATTCCTTCTTATCTCCTTTCTAAAAGTACATCCTTTTATTCTGAGGCTATGGCCTCTGGTCCGAGACTCCCCTGATGTGCAGGTTTGTAGGTTAATTGGCTTCTGTATATTGTCCCTAGTGTGTAGGATAGAACTAGTGTATGGAGTTATCTAAAAAGGAACGAAGGGCCTTGTACCGCGCTGTATCTCTAAAGTCTAAAGTTAAAGCTGACGTTGCAGCCATTTGACAAACGTTATGTATAAATTGCAATCAACCCATTTCTCATGAGTACCCAGACACCTCATGTAGTGCCAACGTCCAACCTGTGACATTGCAAAAAAGCTGCAAGATGGTGAAAAATCCCATAAAGATCGGTTGGATTTTACCCTGTTAAATGTAGAGGCTACCTGAGTGGTCCTAAAGACAGCTGCTTCTTCATTGATGCATTGACCACTGGAAATGAATCAACTTTATCTTGCACTAAATGTTATTCACATTACTCCCCTTCTCATGTATTTGTACACTGTGGATGGCGCTATTGTAATCATGTATTGTCTTTCCACTGACTGATTAGCAGGCAACAAAAGGTTTTCACTGTACCTCGGTACACGTGACAATAAACTAATGACTAATGACTAAACCTCCACATAAACCTTTGCACGGGTACCACACTAGAATGGGACAAAAGCCTTTGTTGGAGGTGAGGGGGCGCAGAAGGGAAGCATGTCATACTCCAGCATGGGCACCATTCACAATTACGTAACTTAGCCCACCCCCATGCCACAAGTAAACCCAAACCTCTGTGAAGCTCAGGTTTAGTAAGGTGACGGAGATCACAGCATCTTCACCTGAGGTGCATATCAGAGGTATGTTGTCATAGTTAGACAGCACAGAAACAGGCCCTACAGCCCATGCTGACCAAGATGTCTTCCTGAATTAGTCCTATTTGCCCGCATTTGCCATCAATTGTTCTAAACCTTTCCTGCCCAGGTAGCTGTCTAAATGTCTGTTAACACTGTAATTGTACCCATCTCTATCACTTCCTCATTTTGTATACCCCCCCATCCTCTGTGTGAAAAGCATGCCTTGTGCTTCCTCTTTAAAACTTACCCCTTTCACGTTAATCCTCTGCCCTACCCAACAAAGGATTTTCACTGTACCTCAGTACACGTGACAATAAACTAAACTAAACTAAACTAAACTAATGACTAATGACTAATGACTAAACCTCCCTAAACTTCAGTTTTAGAATCCATTTCCCTGGGAAGTAGACTGTGACAATCCACCTGATCTAGGCCCCTCATGATTTTGTAAATCTCTACAAGGTCACCCCTTAGCTTCCTTCACTCCAGAGAAAACAATCCCAGCCTAACCAGTCTCTCCTTATAACTCAATCCCTCCAGTCCAGGTAGCATCATGTGAATCTTTTCTGCACCCTTTCCAGCTCACTGACATCCTTTCAATAGGTGGGTGGCCTGAGCTGCACACAATACTCTGAATATGGTCTCACCAATGACTTAAGGTAATACAGGGAACTGCCGATACAGATTTCCGAAAAAAAAACCTTCAAAGTGCTGGAGTAACGAGGCAGGTCAGGCATTACCACTGTAGGACATTGGTAGGTGATGTTTTCGGTCGAGCTCCCATCTTCAGACTCACCAATGACTTGTACAGCTGTAACATGAAGTCTTAACTCATGTAGCCTTGTGATCTTGTGGCAGAGAAAATATGACCAGCAACTACAACGGGTAAGCAGTGGGCCGAAACACTCCAGGCCAGCAGTGGGCAGGGACGCTCCTGGTCGACGGAGGAGGACTTGCCCCACAGGACCACGGAGATGCTGGCGTGGAGTGAGGTGGTCGAAGTCCCGGCGGTCGGGCCGAGGTCGGAGTCCCTCAAGATCTGAGCGGGGCCAAGGTCGGAGGTTGTGAGGTCAGAACGAGCTAGGCCGAGATTGGTGCCGCGGGGTCGCAGCGAGCTGGGCCGACGTGGACGGGCAACACAACCAAGAACAAAGGGGGACCCGGCATGGGTGGGGTGGGGAACAAAGAAGGGATGAGTACTTTGTGTAACTTTGTTGTCGCCTTTGTGGCAACTCTTTTGTGTACTTTGTATGAAAAAACAATGAATTTCACTGTACCTAGGTACAACTGACAGAAAAGGAAAGTATTTATTTAAGAAAGAACTGCAGATGCTGGAAAAATCGAAGGTGGACAAAAATGCTGGATAAACTCGGCGGGTGAGGCAGCATCTACGGAGAGAAGGAAATAGGCGATGTATTCCTTCATCGTCAAGCATCATCATATTAATCATAAAACCTTACACTTAATCATAGGTAGTGCACAGCCCTTGGTATCTGCAACCTCACTGACACCGTTTATGATATCTTCAGTCTTCCATGACTTCCTTAGCCTGTGTTCGTCTTTCTCCAATATGCTCAGCATTAACTCTCATTCCTCAATCAAAAGCATCAATCAATGTCCATTTACAGTTTTTTAAACAGTATTTCATTAGCTCTAATGGTCAAAAATGCCACAGCCATTGAAGAATGATTGTAACCTTTAGCTCCATCAGGCCAGCATCTCACAGCAGTTGGGCTGTTATTTACCATTTTCATCCCTGCATTAATACTTTCTTATTAATAGAGCAGGCAATTTGTTAATTTTACAGAATTAAGGTTGTACAGCATGGAAACCGGCCTTTCAGCCCAAAGTCCATGCCAACCAGGATGCTTCATCAAGCAAGTCTCATTTGCCCATGTTTGGCTCATTCCCTCTAAATCTTTCCTATCCATTTATTGTCCAAATGTCTATTAAATGCTGTTACGGTACCTGCCTCAACTACCTCGTTTGATAGCTCAATCCACATACCCACTGCACTTTGAGTGAAAAATTCATCCCTTATGTTCCTACAACATCTTACCCCTCTCACCTTAAACCTATGTTCCATCTTGACTTCCATACCCTGGCAAACAGACTGGGCATGCACTCTATCTATTCCCTTCCTGATTCATACACCTCTATAAGAAATCACCCACCTGCGCTCCAAGGAATAGAGTCCTAGCCTGCACAATCGCTCCCTATATCTCGGGCCCTCAAATCCCGGCAATCTGCTCATAAATCTTCTTTGCACTATTTCCAACTTAATAACATCCTTTGTATAGCAGGGTGACCTAAACTAAAAGTAGTAGTCAGGTAGTAAAAGTAAAATGTGATCTCAGCAGCGTCTTATATTACTGCAATATAACATTCCACCTTCTATACTCGGTACCCTGACTGATGAAGGCCAATGTGTCAACAGCTTTCTTCACTAACCCATCTACCTGTGACACCACTTTCAAGGTCAGTTTATTGTCACATGTACCAGTTAAGGAACTGTTTTGAGAGGAGGGGGACATCCCCCCCAAGTTTTTGTCATCAGGATTTTAAAATCTCCCCTTTCCACGAGACAGTGGAGGTGGGACTGCTAATCGAGGGCGCCGATTGGACGAGAGAGACGTCGGTCAGCAGGCAATGGGGGCGGGACATGATGATTCAGCACGATGATTGGAGGAGGGAGGAGTGGGGGGGGGGTGGGACTGAGGATAGAGCGCGGTGATTGGAGGAGGGAGACGTGGCACAGACCTGCGCCTCATCCACGGGCAGGATCGATCCCGGCCGGGTCTCCAGCGCTGTCCCGTCCCCACCCGAGTGCCCCCCCACGGGTGGCCAGAGACGTCGGGTGTCAGATGTGAGCTGTACCCCCAGGCCCACAGCCAGCGCAGAGAAGCAGCGCTAAAGTCAGCTCAACTCTGCCTGGTTAACCTGCCTGGGCTTGCGGGGAATATGGCAGCGCGGAGTAGCAGCGCTGGTGGCCCGTCAGTCCAGTCAGGGCTGTAGTTAACCCGGCGAGACAGGCAGAGTTGAGCTGCATTTAGCGCTGGATTGAACCTCCGAAGCCTCGTGCACGTGTGCGTGAGTGTGCGCATGCGCGCGCGGCCACAAAAAAATTCTGTCCCCTGGTCCCCCCCATGTTTTGATCGCGTGTTCCGGGCCTGCTGTGAAGGACCTCCCTAGTTTCGGATTTGCAAAATCCAACACTTCACAGTTATTTATATTAAACTCCTTTAGGCATTCCTCAGCCCACTTGCCCAGCTGATTTAGATCCTGTTGTAATTTTTGATAACTATTTTCACTGTCTGCAGTACAACCCAGTTTAGTGTCATCGGCAAATTTACAAATCATGCTTTGTACATTCTCATCCAAATCGTGGATGTAAACCACAAGCAGCAGAGGGCCCAGCACTGATCCCTGCAGCACACTATCCCACGTTCCGATCAACGTACCTGCCCACTCGTCACAGATCTGTTTGCAAAACAAAGACTTTCACTGTATATTGGTACATGGGAACAATAAAGTATTGTTGAGCTACTGATACATTGAAAGGTTACCCTTTGAAAATCGTACAGGGCCATTCTAAGCTCAATATTCCCTGCTATCCCAGTGCGCCATTCATACCTGTTCAGACCCCATTTTTCCTGCAGCCCTCTGATCCTGTGCACGGTTGTTCGTTCTCCCTTGTCTCCTCCAACTTAATGAGAAGAGCTTTTTGTCTGGCTCTGCTTTGAGCACGATTTTCCCTCAGTAACTAGCTGGCAACTGAATGCCTTAACAGTTACCGCATAGAAAAAATACTCAAATGAAGAGGTGTTTAGACATAGTCTCGGCATAGTTTAGTTTAGTTTAGAGATATAGTGTGGTAAACAAGTCATTTGGCCCACCGAGTCCACGCCGACCAGAGACCACCCCGTACACTAACACTGTCCTGTACACTCGGGCCAATTTGTGATTTTTAGCTAAGCCAATTAACCTACAAACCTGGACGTCTTTGGAATGTGAGAGGAAATAGGAGCTCCCAGTAAAACCCATGCGATCATGAGGAGGACGTACAAACTACATACAGACAGCTCCCGTAGTCAGGATCAAACCTGGGTCTCTGGCGCTAATAAGGCAGCAACTCTACCGCTGCGCCACTAGCCGGCCAATTACTTGAGTCTGAAGAAGGGTCTCGACCCGAAACGTCGCCTATCTCCTTCGCTCCTTAGATGCTGCTGCTGCACCCGCTGAGTTTCTCCAGCTTTTTGTGTAACCCTCGATTCTCCAGCATCTGCAGTTCCTTCTTTAACACTTGCAGTCTTAGTTCAGTTTATTGCCACATGTCCTGAGGTACACTGAAAAGCTTTTGTTGTGTGCTAACCAGTCAGCAGAAAGACAATAAATGATTATAATCGAGTCATGATAAGGGAATAACGTTTAGTGCAAGGTTAAGCCAGCAAAGTCCGTCCAAGGATAGTCCGAGGGTCATCAACGAGGTAGATAGTAGTTCAGGACTGGTCTCTAGTTGTGGTAAGATGGTTCAGTTGCCCGATAACAGCTGGAAAGAAAATACCCCTGAATCTGGAGGTGTGAGTTTTCACATTTCTATACCATTTGCCTGATGGGAGAGGGCAGAAGGGGGAATGGCCAGGTGTGACTCATCCTTGATTATGTTGCTGGCCTTGCCGAGGCAGCGTGAGGTATAAATGGAGTCAGTAGAAGGGAGGTTGGTTTGTGTGATCGTCTGGGCTGCGTCCACAATTCGTTGCAATTTCTTGTGTTCTTGGATGGAGCAGTTCCCAAACCATGCTGTGATGCATCACGATAAAATGCTTTCTACGGCGCATCTGTAGAAGTTGGTGAGAGTTGTAGGGGACATGCCAAACTTCCTAGGCCTTCTAAGGAAGTAGAGGCATTGGTGAGCTTTCTTGGTCGTTGCTTCAATATGGGTGGTCCAGGAGAATTCCTTGGTGATATTTACTCCTAGGAATTTGACGTTTTCGACGTTCTCTACTTGGTATGTGTATACCGCTTTGCTTTCTGAAGTCGATCACTATCTCCTTTGTCTTGCCGACCTTGAGAGAAAAGTTGTTGGCCCGTACATGAGGATCTCAATCTCCTTCCTGTACTCCCGTCTCATCATTATTTGATATTCGACCCACAATGGTGGTGTCGTCTGCAAATTTGTAAATTGAATTAGATTTGAACATGGCTGCACAGTCGTGGGTGTACAAGGAGTAAAGAAGGGGGCTGAGTATGCATCCTTGCGGAGCACCAGTGTTGAGGATTATCGTAGCGAATGATTTGTCCCATATCCTCACTGATTGGGGTCTGTTGGTCAGGAAGTCGAGGATCCAGTTGCAGAGATGAGTGCTGACTCATCTCTGCAACTGGATCCTGCAGGTATGGTGATACGCTTGGATGGTATAATGGTATTAAGTGCAGAGTTGGAGTCTATGAATAGGATTCTGATGAAAGTGTCTCTCTTCTCCATGTGTTCTGGTATCTCCTTAGGTAAATTTAAACCCAGGTGCTCCTCATCTCAGTTAACACAACTGCACATTATCTATATGTTTCCTTAATCTTTAACTTACTTGGCCAAGGGTCCCATCACCCTATGATTCCAATTTAGCTATGTGCAAATAAAAGATGGTTTTATTCCATATTAAATTTTCTGTGGATAAAACTGGAACATAATGTGCAGGAAGGAACGACAGATGCTGATTTAGACTGAAGAAAGACACAAAATGCCGTAGTAACTCAGTGGGACAGGCAGCATCTCTGGAGGGAAGGAATGGGTGACGTTTCGAGTCGAGACCCTTCTGAAGAAAAAGAGTCTTGACCCATTCCTTCTATGCAAAGATGCTGCCTGCCCGCTGTGTTACTCCACCATTTTGTGTCTATTGAAACTGGAACACAAACCTTGAGTCTCGCAGCAGTTGGAATCATGATGCAACGCAGCAGAGGAACAGGCCCTTCAGCACAATTCATCTATACTGACTATGTTGCATTACCAAGCCCGTCTCACATGCTTGTGCCTGGCTCATTTCCCTCCAAACCTTTCTTATCCACGAAGCTGATCAAGTGTCTTATGAATGTTGTAATTGTGCCTGACTGTGGCGTTTCCTACGACCGCTCATTCTATATATGCACCACCCTTCCATGAGAATGTTTCCCCTCAGGTGCGTTTTAAATCTTTCTCCTCTCCCCTCTCCAAGCAAAAGGTATAGAAGTGTGAAAACGCACACCTCTAGATTCAGGGACAGTTTCTTCCCAGCTGTTATCAGGCTACCGAGCCATCCTATCCCAACCAGAGAGCAGTCCTAAATTACTCTTTATCTCGCCTGGGACTCAGACTATCTTCGATCAGACGTTATTAGCTTTACCCTGCACTAACCGTTATTCCTTTATTATTTATATATACAGTGCAAATGACTCGATTGTAATCATCTATTGTTTTTCTGCTGGCTGGTTAGCACGCAACAAAAGCTTTTCACTGTACCTCGGTACACGTGAAAATAAACTAAACTAAACTAAACTAAACTAAACTAAATATCCCTCATTCCTCAGGCACACGCATCAATCCGTGCTGTTGACAATTTTTAAACAATATTGCACCTTGCCTGTGGGCAAAACATTGACGTCGCAGTGAGGACTCCTTAATTAGCTGACTGGCGGAATTTTAGAATAGAATAGAGAATAGAATAACGTTTATTGTCATTTGAACCTAAGTTCAAACAAAATTACGTTTCTGCAGTCATACAAACAAGAAAAAAAAATCAAGACACACAGTTAACACAATTTACATAAACATCCATCACAGTGAATCTCCTAACACCTCCTCACTGTGATGGAAGGCAAAGTCATTGTCTCTCCCCTGTTCTTTATTCTTCTCCTGATGTTAAAGCCCCCGGCGGGCGGTGGTAAGTCAGGCGGCGGTTAAGGCCGCGACGGGCGATGTAAGGCCCTGCTCCGGGTCTTGATGTTGGAGCTCCCGGCGGGGAGCGATGGTAAGTCCTGCGGTAGTTAAAGCCGCGCCGGGTGATGTAAGGCCCCGCTCCAGGTTGTTTTCAACCCCGCGATTCGGGCGGGAGAATTTGCTGTTGCGGGAGCTCCGAAAAGCGGTCTCCCACCAGGGACCTGCGAGCTCCCGATGTCACCGTCTACAGGACCTGCAGCCGGAGCCTCCGAAGCTCCAAAGTCGTGTCGCAGCCGCTGCCACCACAACTCTCCACACTCTGAAGTCGGCCAGCTCTGCGATGGTGAGTCCGCAGGCTCTGCGACTGGAGCCCCAGGTCAATCCCGGTTGGAGGCCGCTCCACGGTGTTAGGCCCCAACGACAACGGAGACCCGACAGGAAAAAGGTCGGGTCCCCATACAGGGAGGAGATTTAAAAGTTTCCCCCAACCCCCCCCCCCGCCCCCCACATATGCACAGCTAAAAATAATATATAAACTACAACCAAAACATGCACTTAACAGTACAAAAAGAAAGAAAAAAGACAGACGTTTTTCTGCGAGTGTGAAGCACTGACCATAGGTTCCACATTCAATGGCTAATTTCTGTCAGGAATGCAAATGTAGCCACTGTATGCTCGGTGGCATCATGAGGCCAGATGAACTGCAAAGCTCCAAGGAAAATTATGTCTGAAAGTTCCTGGGGCAGTTTCTCAGCAATTGCTAGCAGACATTAAATTATAGGTAGACAAAAATGCTGGAGAAACTCAGCAGGTGAGTCAGCATCTATGGAGCGAATAGATGCTGCCTCACCCGCTGAGGTTCTCCAGCATTTTTGTCTACCTTCGATTTTTCCAGCATCTGCAGTTCTTTCTTAGACATGAAATTATGGTGAACTCTACCTAGAATGTTCCAATTAACTTCTATTTCCAAATCAAGCATAGGAAATGTACATGGATGCATTTTCCAAGCAAGAAATGTTTCATTTTAAATTCATTGATTTAGAGGTACAGCAAGAAAACAGGCCCTATGGCCCAATTCCCCCCTGCCAACCAAGATACCTCAGCTAAGCTTGTCACACCTGCCTGCGTTTCGCCTCCATTTGGCCCATATCCCTCTAAAGCTTTCCCACCCATGTACCTAGAGTCATAGAATTAGAGCCATACAACATGGAAACAGGCCCTTTGGCCTAACCTGCTGACCAAGATGCCCCATCCACACCACACCCACCTACATGTGTTTGGTCTATATCGCTCTAAACATTTCTTATCCACGTACCTGTCCAAATGTATTTTAAATATTGTTATGGTATCTGCCTCGACTCCCTCCTTGACTACCTCCCTTCCATAGACCCACCACCTTCTGTGTGAAAACGTTGTCCCTCAGGTTCCTATTACATCTTTTCCCTCTCACCTTAAACCTATGTTCTCTGGTTCTTGATTTCCCTACTTTGGGTAAATAGACAATAGACAATAGACAATAGGTGCAGGAGTAGAGGCCATTTGGCCCTTCGAGCCAGCACCACCATTCAATGTGATCATGGCTGATCATCCACAATCAGTACCCCGTTCCTGCCTTTTCCCCATATCACCTGACTCCGCTATATTTAAGAGCCCTGTCCAGCTCTCCCTTGAAAGCATCCAGAGAACCTGCCTCCACCGCCCTCTGAGGCAGAGAATTCCACAGACTCACAACTCTCTGTGAGAAAAAGTGTTTCCTTGTCTCCGTTCTAAATGGCTTACTCCTTATTCTTAAACTGTGGCAACTGGTTCTGGACTGCCCCAACATCGGGAACATGTTTCCTGCTTCTAATGTGTCCAAGCCCTTAACAATCTTATATGTTTCAATGAGATTCCCTCTCATCCTTCTAAACTCCAGAGTGTACAAGCCCAGCTGCTCCATTCTCTCAGCATATGGCAGTCCCGCCATCCCGGAAATTAACCTTGTAAACCTACCCTTGTAAATAGCTCTGTGCATTTAGCCAATCTATTCCTAACCAAATGTCTTTTAAATGTTAGCTTCTGAAGCTTCAAAGTTGCATCCCATTGGCTACTGAATAGTCCTTTCATAAGCTAGGGTGCAGTCTGATTCACCTCTACCCCATTACGGACATTGGACTTCAAGTCAAGTCAAGTCAAGTCAAGAGAGTTTATTGTCATGTGTCCCAGATAGGACAATGACATTCTTGCTTTGCTTCAGCACAACAGAACATAGTAGGCATGAATACAGAACATACCAGTGAGTCCATATACCATTATGTAAATATATGCACACATCAATAAATAAGCAGATAAAGTGCAAATAAACAGATAATGGTCTATTAATGTTCAGAGATTTGTTTCAGTTGAGTTTAATAGCCTGACGGCTGTAGGGAAGCAGCTATTTCTGAACCTGGACGTTGCAGTTTTCAGGCTCCTGTGGCTTCAGGCTTCATCTGTGGAACTGATGCGCTACAATGCTGAGAACATTATTCTGCAATTTGAATCTTCCCCTTTGCTTTGCCTATTGTACTTGTACTTGAGTTTAGCTTGATTGTATTTATATAATAGGCGAGCATGCAAAACACGTTTTTCACGCTACCTCGGTAAATGTGACATTAATAAACCAAAACCTATTCTATCTATTAGCTTGTGGGAAACAATTGGCATCGCTCAATTTGCTCACGGCCGTTAAATCGGCCAAAAATCATAAGCTTTCTATGTTCTTTTATTTTCCAAATGATTTTGCAATTTCACACCAGTGATATGCTACACTAAATTCCACTGGAGCCATAGCCAATGCCTGGCAGTTTAATGGTGAGGTATATTGATTGATGACACTTAATAATCTATGCTGGCACCACAAACTGCACTGAAGCAGCAATTATGACATTAAAACATCTATTACTTTAATACTTTGAAATATAAAATGTACAGTCCTGTGAAAATCTGGATATATTTTTCCAGTTTTCAATGATAATATCTGCACTGTGTTAAAAAGACTGAAGATAGAAACTCTGGATATGAGCAAGCTAAATACACCATGACCATTATCTGATTCAAGCAGTTTGCTTGAAACTGTGCATGAAGTAATGGCTGCTGATATAACTGGACTATATATACTTGTAAAGTTTGATTCTAGCACTTTGTGTTTCCTGATATGCTTGATTGATCATCTGTGTTTGGTAACTCAATCACCATTTCCTTTATTCAGCTGCAACTAGCATTTTTCTCATGCACCATTTTGTAGAAATTGATCTAAGAGCCTCCAAAATGTTCCTATAAATTAGATGTGTAGTTTCGGTTGCATTCCGGTTTTAAATCAATCTATAACCATTTTACATCAATTTTATGTGAGATTTATTCCAAAGATCACAATAGTTATTTATTGCCCTAAATCTGCGCGTAATCAGAATTTGCCTCAATAATTTATTGCAGTCTTTATTTGAGATTTTAATCGTCGTTTAAAAAAATATTAACACGTGAGCATATGATTGTGATTTACGCTCCGAATGAGCTATTGTGTTTCTTACGACAATGCTTGATTTCCCAAGAGCAAGGACCAACCTTATAATTCATTTCTGTTTCTTGCCATTCAATATGTCACTGCAGGTAAATTTCATGTTTTTGATGAAATAACATGACCACCAATACATAATTCAGTAAAATACCCCTGGGCCGCCCATTTGTCATATGTGAATTGGCAAAAATTTCACATACTCTGTAGTAATTACACATAACATGAATGTCCATGCAACTCATGAATCAGTAATTGCAGACCCTGCAAACCAGAATGGGAGAAGGCTCATAAACCGTGTTTCCCAAAAATATTACAGCGCTGGTGTAATTTGTTTTTACTAATGAGATGTCAAGCCAAAGGACTTGGTTTGTTTTGCATGATTGTCCCATAAGCACACTCCTCTTTGCAATCTTAGTGTAATAATTTTGAAAGTAATGCGGTCAAACAGTAATGCGGTCAAACATTTTGCCACACTGCATTCACACTGTTCAACCAATTTCAAGCCAAAATACTTCCAGCGTTCAGTTTGTATATGGGATGCAACTTTGAAGCTAGAGAAGCTATAGAAACATTTTACATTTCATAAATACTTGCAATGCTGGTATTAAATAAAAATCTAGGTGGATGAAATTACAATGGGCATTAAGAGGTGTAAAAGACGATTCTTTACATGCTTGGAAAATATAAGTGAACAACTGGGCTCATTTAAAATGGGTGAAGGCTATGAATGATTTCCTTTGTCACATTTTAGTGATGTTGCAAATATAATGGGTAGCTTTTCTTTCTTAATTATTTGTAATAGAATTAAAAAACATTATGTTTTATGATTCAGTTGGACAGAGTTAGTGGAATTCAGTGCAATATCGTTAAAGGGAATGAACAGAAGAAACGTCGTTCTATACTGAGGAGAGGAGAGATATATTACAACAGCAAGCGTGGGTAGGAATGTCACGCCGGTACTCGAATGTCGCGCCGGAGCTTTTAAGAGAAAATGGAAATGATAAGCTGGCCATTAAAAAAGCTGTAGGACCTGAATATTCATGAGCGACTGGGGCCAGATGGAGTGCATGCTAAGCTACTTAAGGAAATGAGGGCAGAACTGGAAGGAGCCGCGACTGAACATTCTTTCAGCTCATCAAGCGTGTGGGTGGTGGTTCCACAAGAGGGGAAAATAGCTAATGCTCTAATTTAAATAAAACATTAGAAGTAAAAAGCTGTGAATTATAGTCATGTTGGTTTGACGTAAATAGTGGAGAAAGTATTAGTGCCCAATTGTAAATAAATCAATTAAAGTGTAATTAAGACAATAATTCCCTTGGCAATATATATCTAAGAAAGACAAATTGAGGCTTACAAATTTATTGGAATGCTTTGAGGCTGTAAAACATAATTGGTGGGTCAGGGGGACATGGAGGGTAGGGGACATTTAAACATTTTCATGGGTAAATTGAATGCTTTTGGATGAAAGAAAGTGGAAAATAAATTGGTAAAATAATGGGAAACAATGGGATTAATCAATGTTCGTGGCTCTAATTGGACAGCTGTGACCAGCTGAGGAGCCCAAGGTTCAGCCCTGGGACCGGTGATCTTTACATAAATATTCCTGTTGGAAGCACTGACATCTAGTTGGCAGATGATACCAAGTCATGTGGAAAATGCAGGATGCTTGAGCAAAGTGGAATACTTCAGAATAATCTACGGAGACTTTACTAGGTGCGGCAATGACAGATGGGATTTAAGAATGATTAATGTATGTTAATCTCCACTGGTACTGAAGCAGTAAATATGATTACAATGAGGAGACATCACTTCCCATATCTATGTCGCAGATGCAATAATATGTAGACATTAAAAGTGTAAACAAGGTATATTTCTTCACTGGCTCATATGTCCGATTTCCGCTTAATGACAGAAAATATATGGTCTCTGTAATAATCGTGTTTAACGGTGACAATGAAGCCAACACATTGTTACTCTGGACAAAGGAATTAAACTGGTGCGAGAGCAAAGAAGACAAATTAAAAGCAAGTTTGTTACAGGCAGTGACCAGGTTACGGCTGAATTGATTATTTCACTATGGTCCAGGGTAACAATGCTGAAGGGAGCATTGCCATGAGTATTGCCATGAGCCTTACTTTAAACCTTAGACTTTAGAGATACAGTGTGCAAACAGGCCATTCGGCCCACCAAGTCTGCGCTGACCAGCGATAAACAAGTACACTGGCACTATCCTGCACACAAAGAACAATTTACAATTTTACCGAAGCCAATTAACCTATAAACCTGTACGTCTTTGGAGTGTGGGATAAAAACGGAGCAAACCCGCGTGGTCACAGGGAAAACGCACAAACTTCGTACAGACAGCACATGTAATTATGATCGAAACTGGATCTCTGGCACGGTAAGGTGGTAACTCAACCGCTGTGTCACCATGCAGCCCTTGAAGCCTGAGGAATGAAGGATTATGGTGAGCAATTTGTAGACTCCGTGTGTACCAAGATCTAATCACCTCTTCCATCAAGCAAATTTTAAACCCTCCTGATTTATGCGATTTAAGTGTACCTTTTTTTTATTAGCACTTTTCATTGCACTATTTGATATAAAATGCACTGTATTACTGCAGAGCTTAATTGTTTTTGACTTTTGATCAGTGTGTTTGTAATAATCAGGAAACATTGTAGTCAAATAAATTAACAGATGCATTAAGGTCATTTAGACCTTTCATTGATGCATTATATTAATTCTATTAGTCTACTAAACTGATTTTTCTCCCCATCCCCTTTCGATTATAGTAGTTAAATTTATAGATATAGCAGTGTAAAACCGAATGGCAATCATGCAGAAATACATAATTCTAACTAATTGGAAGTGAAAGCAACTATTCCCTTGGTGAATCAGTAGGTAAACGCAGTGCATGATCTGGCACTAAACCACTCTGGAAGGTCCCCGGTTGATGATGTGTGCTGAGGCAACTAAATTCAATCAGCATTGGGATGGGGGATTTGCAAAGAATCGGGCACCATAATGTTGCCAGAAATCATCAAGTCCTGAGTGGAAAACAAAGAACCGCTTATTTTCTGGCCGCGATCTAAGAACGCTCGCTGGTCTACCGGTAGGCTTAAACAACATGGGTCCATGAAATAGTGTCAATGTTAGGATGCACCTTTGTGACCACTGGTGTTACACAGTCAAGGTATGCGATGCCTGGGGCTGTACTGTAAGTATGCCTAGCAATCTTTACGGGGGAAGGGAAGGAATTCCTTAGATCCACATTGGAAATGTGTTCCATCCTTTTGTCCCAGGGTTTTTATTTGTGCACCAAGTAATATTTATAATGAAACAGTTAGAGAGGTCGTGGGGTTTAAGAACCCTCAGCAAGAGGCCCTGCCGTTAAATATTAGACAGGGAGGGGGCATGGGTTTAAAGATGATGAAACAGGATAAGGCTATGGTGTTAGAAAAGCAATGGGGACTTTGGAGTTAAAGGTACCAACAAAATAAACTGTGTTGTTAAAAAAGTGAGAGGGAGAGAACTGGGGATTAACACTGGGCAAGACTCTGGAGTTAAAGCTGCATTTTTTAGGATGCACCTTGGTCTGTAATTTCTTATAATGTGAACCTTTCCTTTTCGCCTCTAATGGTGCTTTTATTAAGGTCTGCAGGTCCCCAAGAGGGCCAATATTCCCATCCTCTCCCAAGCCATCACCTGAAGCCTTCTGCTGTTGTTTGTCTGCCTGACACTAGGGCCTTTGCTCTGAGCTCCATCGTGGCGAGAGATTATCAGATGGACGAAGGAAAGGGTTCAAGAATTTTCTCATAGCCTCCTTGAAAATAGTAACATGTCCGAAGATGGTGGGATTCCCTGGCCCACGACTGCTCAAAGTGGAGAAGAACCATTTGGGATGTTGTTGTGAACACAAAAAAACAGGGATGTAACGCTGAGGCTCTATAAGGCGTTGGTCAGACCGCATTTGGAGTATTGTAGGCCCCATATCTGAGGAAGGATGTGCTGGCTCTGGAGAGGGCCCAGTAGAGGTTTACAAGAATGATCCGAGGAATGAGTAGGTTAACATATGATGAGCGTTGTACTCGCTGGAGTTTTGAAGGATGAGGTGATGGGGGGGGGGGGGGAACCTCATTTAAACTTACCAAGCAGTGAAAAGGCCTGGATAGAGTGGATGTGGATAGGCTGTTTCCACTAGTGGGAGAGTCGAGGACAAGAGGTCAGAGCCTCAGATTGAAAGGATGTCTGGTTAGGAAGGAGATAAGGAGGAATTTTTTTAGTCAGAGGGTGGTAAATCTGTGGAATTCATTGCCATAGATAGCTGTGGAGGCCAAGTAAGTGGATATTTGTAAGGCAGAGATAGATAGATTCTTGATTTGTACGGGTGCCAGATGTTACGGGGAGAAGCAGGAGAATGGGGTTAAGAGGGAGAGATAGACCAGCCATGATTGAATGGCGGAGTAAACGATGGGCTGAATGGCCTAATTCTACTCCTTATGACCTTATGAACCTCAATGCTATTTGGAAGAGTACACAATGGCCACAACGAGTACATCCTGCCTAAAGTACCCCCCAACCTGCTCCAGTTTTGGCAAAGTCTGCAGGTCTCACGTGGTCATCTTGAAACCTGCTGGAAAGAGTGCTGAGAGGATTTATGGGGGTGTTGCTAGCATGCGAGGGCCTCAGCTCCAGGAAGAGGTTGGGCAGAGCTCGGACTTTATTCCTTGGAGAAGAGGCGGCTGAGGGGTTTATGGAGTTTTATAAAATCATGAGGGGAATAGATGGGGTGAATGCACCGAGTTTCTTTCCCAGAGTTGGGGAACCAAAATCCAGATGAAATAGTTTTTAGGTGACAAGGGCAAGATTTAATAGGAACCTGAGGAGCAACTTTTCAGAGAATGGGAGGAGCTGTCAGTGGTGACATTTGGCAGGTATTATAACACAGCATTTAAAAGAGATTTAGACAGGTACATGGATAGGAAATGTTTGGAGGGATATGAGACAAATGCAGGCAACTAGCTTAGATGGGACATCTTGGCCAACATTGTCAAGTTGGGCCAAAAGACCTGTTTGTGTGCTGTATGACTCACTGACTCTATAACTGTGGTACAAGCAAGTTATCCTCAACACTAAGAGACTGCTTAAGAAGAAATACATGATATTTATGTGATATGTGATGATGCCTTCTGACCATATGACTTATTGACTATTAGACACACTGCACCTTTTTTTCCTCTGACAAAAATGAGTGTAGCACTTCACATATTCACACATTCATTAAAGATTCAATCTGTTGATTAGCTTGCTCGGTTGCCTTAACCTCCTTAACTGGCCTGCTTCGTGTGACAGAGAAGTTTGAAGCATCTTGACCTGACTCACCACCACTCAGTAAATCTCGAGCAGCTGCACAGAGCCACTCTGCATTGACGTCAGGCATAAATTCACCCTTCGATGCGTCTTCCGTTGTAATAATCTACGCATACGGTTCTGACGTGAATCTCCGAACTGGTTCACAGTTGCCCCAGAGCTGAGGCTGGTCTGATGACTCCAACTCCCACACTTGGCCTTAAGCTGTTTTTCTTTACCTTCATCAGTCAGAGCATCGAGTATAGAAGGTGGGAGTGGTGGTTGAAGAAGACGTTGGTGAAGCTGCATTTAAGGCATTGTGTCCAGTTGTTGTCAAGCTAGAAAGGGTGCAGAGATTTACGAGGATGTTGCCATGACTCGAGGGCCTGAACGTGAGGGAGAGGTTGAGCAGGCTGGGTCTCTATTCCTTGGAGCACTGGAGGTTGAGGGGTGATCTTATGGAGGTGTACAAAGTCATGAGAGGAACAGATCGGGGAGACACACAGAGTAGGGGAATCAAGAACTAGAGGATATAGGTTTAAAATGGGGGGGGGGGGGGGTGCGTGGGGAGGGGGGTGGTAGAGGGACAGAGGCTTAATAGGAATCTGAGGGGTAACTTTTTCACACAGAGGGTGGTAGGTGTAAGGAACAAGCTGCCGGAGGAGGTAGTTGAGGCAGATACAATTGCAACGTTTAAGAAACAATTAGACAGGTACATGGATCGGAGGGATATGGGCCAGACACAGGCAGTTGGGACTAGTGTAGATGGGACATGTTGGCCGGTGCAGGCATGTTTGGCTGAGGGGCCTGTTTCCATGCTGTAAGACTCGGACTCTAGGACTCTACCATATTATTTCTACTTTAGTGCCTGCACCTGTATCTCTGACCTAGATCTGCTTCTGGTACACATTGATGAGGAACCGATCAATACATTTTCAACAAAAGTTAACCTGAACTCATTAGACTGTTTAAGTTGCCTATTGCAATGGTTGTGATGGTGTATTAGGCATTGTTGCTGCCTGCAACTCTTTATCATTGTTTGGTCAATACACAAGGTTCCAGGTTATGGGCTTCAATTAACGTTAGTTAATTGGTTTTGTTTATTGTCACATGTACCGAGGTACAGTGAAAAGCTTTTTGTTGTGTGCTAAAAAGTCAATCAATCCAGCCAGTGTTTGGCCAATATTCCACTTGGGTATCAACCAACCCATGGTATGAACATTGAATTCACCAATTATAAGTAACCTTGAATAAACAACCTCCTCTCTCTCTCTCTCCTCTTTCACCTCACACCCACCCCCCCCCCACCCCACCCCTCTCCCCCATGTGTTAAACAGGAGGCAGTGCGAGATATATTAGCAGTGGAGACCATGAAAGCCCTGGAAGGTTAAGGGTGTCACCATGAAAGGCCCTGGAAGGGTAAAGGTGACACCATGATAGGCCCTGGAAGGTTAAGGGTGTCACCGTGATAGGGCCTGGAAGGGTAAAGGTGACACCATGATAGGCCCTGGAAGGGTATAGGTGTCACCATGATAGGGCATGGAAGGTTAAAGATGTCACCATGATAGGGCATGGAAGGTTAAAGGTGACACCATGATAGGCCCTGGAACGTTAAGGGTGTCACCGTGATAGGGCCTGGAAGGGTAAAGGTGACACCATGATAGGCCCTGGAAGGGTAAAGGTGTCACCATGATAGGCCCTGGAAGGTCAAAGGTATGACCTTGATAGGCCCTGGCAGTTTAAAGGTATCACCAAGAGCCATCCTGGCAGGTTAAAGCTGTGACCATGTAAGGCCCTGACAAGTTAAACGTGAGTCAGTAGGTGGCCTTCATAGATTGAATGTTTTCATAGTGAAAGGCCACAAATAGTTAAAATTGTGACACTGTGAATCCGCATGATATCCAATTTCACTTGGCAGTGGAGGAACGGTTCCCTGGATCAATTTCCCAATGGCTACAGTTCCACCTGGAAATCATCAATAATGCAATCCAAATGAGTGCATGCAATTAAGCCCAATTCCTAGACATCTGCTTCCAGTGACGGAGGAAGCAGTAACCAGAGAACAGGGTATTTTAGGATCAACCTGTAAGTGACTCATAGTTAACTCTACGCCTTGGTGCTCCTTTAGTCTTAATTTTATGACAAACCATTTTATAAATGAGTGTCCATGTTTATAATGGAATATGCCAATGGAATATTCCCTTTCTCTCCATCCCTCCCATACCCGTTGTACTAGCTTCAAAGTCGTCTTGTTGAGTTTCGTTGTCTGTAATTCGTTTTCACCTGGCCCACAGCTCACAATGGCTTGTTTCCTTTATCATTGTTACTTGTCTGCATTTCTTTCATTTATGTGTTCTATATCTCTCTATAACCATATAACCATATAACAATTACAGCACGGAAACAGGCCTTCTCGGCCCTTCCAGTCCGTGCCGACCATTTACTTTCCCCTAGTCCCATCTACCTGCACTCAGACCATACCCCTCCATTCTCTTCCCGTCCACATACCTATCCACTTTACTTTTAAATGTTAAAATCGATCCTGCCTCCACCACTTCTGCAGGAAGCTCATTCCACACAGCCACCACTCTCTGAGTAAAGAAGTTCCCCCTCATGTTACCCCTAAACTTCTGTCCCTTAATTCTCATGTCATGCCCTCTTGTTTGAATCTTCCCTACCCTCAATGGGAAAAGCTTATCCATGTCAACTCTGTCTATCCCTTTCATCATTTTAAAGACCTCAATCAAGTCCCCCCTTAACCTTCTGCACTCCAAAGAATAAAGACCTAACTTGTTCAACCTTTCTCCGTAACTTAGTTGCTGGAACCCAGGCAACATTCTAGTAAATCTCTTCTGTACTCTCTCTATTTTGTTGACAACCTTCCTATAATTAGGCGACCAAAATTGTACACCATACTCCAGAATTGGTCTCACCAATGCCTTGTACAATTTTAACATTACTTCTCTACTACTATATTCAATGCTCTGATTTATAAAGGCCAGCTATATCACCGTCCATATCTCTAATTTCCCTTTCCCCTGATTCTCAGTCTATAGAAGGGTCTCAACCCGGAACATCACATATTCCTTTTCTCCAGAGATGCTGCCTGACCCTAAGTTACTCCAGCCTTTTGTGTTTATCAATAGAAACTCTGATCTTATGAACAACAGCCACCTGTCAGTAATTCCAGGCATTTCAGTTCTTCAGTAGCATTCCAGTACAAATCATATCCCAACCAACAATGCATCGTGATTTCAAATGGCAACATTTTGATAGTAAGATGATCATATCAACAATATTCAAAAGTTATAGGAGCAGAATTAGGCCATTCGGCCCATCAAGTCTACTCTGCCATTCAATCACGGCTGATCTATCTTTCCCCCTCAACCCCATTCTCCTGCCTTCACCCAATAACCTCTGACACCCACACAGATCAAACAACTCCGCCTTAAAAATATCCATTGAGTTGGCCACCAACAGCTCCCTGTGGCAATTAAATCATTTATTCTGTAATAAATTCATATCTGCATTGTTTTACATGTTACTGCATTTTCTTCACTTTTTGCCCGGACTATATTTATTGTCATGTACATAACTGACGGCTTCATGCATTTTTCAACCTTTCAGGGTGGCACGGTGGCACGGTGGCAGCGGTAGAGTTGCTGCCTTACACTGCTTGCAGCGGCGGAGGCCCTAGTTCGATTCCGACTACAGTTGCCGTGTATACGGAGTTTGTACGTTCTCCCCGTGACCTGTGTGGGTTTTCTCCGAGATCTTCTGTTTCCACCCACACTCCAAAGACATACAGGTTTGTAGGTTAATTAGCTTGGCGTTTGTGTAAATTGTCACTCGTGTTAATGTGCGGGGATCGCTGGTCGGTTCAGACTCGGTGGGCCGAAGGGCCTGTTTCTGCGCAGTATCGCTCAACGAAACCAAACTAAACTGTGATTCTGGCTTCTTAACTCAAAATACTTTCTAGAAACAGATCTAAACTTTTAACAATGAACACAATTTTTAATGTTACAAATAAGGATGTTACAAATAAACATGGCAACTTAAAGTAGTGCATAATTTATAAAGGCACAATTAAATTTGTGCATTGAGTCATTTTTGTGCTTTTCCCATGAACATTAAATCTTTTGTGTAGGAAGGAACTGCAGATGCTGGTTTATAACCAAAATAGACAGAAAGTGCTGAGGTAACAACGGGTTCAGGCAGCTGGAGAAAATGGATGGGTGACATTTCGGGTCGGGACCCTTCTTCAGACTGAAAACCTTTAAAATCCGAACATAAAAATGAAGTTGAAAGGTAGAGGCTTCAATATATTCTTTTTTTTACTGGATAGCATGCATATAAGAGCTTTTCACTGTATCTCAGTACATGTGATAATAACAAACTAAACTAAACTATGCTAAACATATCAGTGGATATTTTGCCATTTTTAAGACTAATCTTTATTTATTTGTAGCAGAGAATGAGACTGGGAGTCTCTGGCACAACATTTTCCAAAATTAGTACGGATGTCTGGGATTATGGGGAGGAGGCAGGAGAATGTGGTTGAGAGGGAAAGATAGATCACCCATGAATGAATGGCGAAGTAGACTTGGTTGGCCGAATGGCCTTATTCTGCTCTTAGAATTTATGAACTTATGTATTGGTGCATTGTCCACTGCCAGATACTTTGTCCCATCCAAAGATTCCTTTGCTGAGCTTATGACATGGACCACTAAAGTATTTCCAGCAGACTTCCTCTAAGAAACCTTAGTTTTACTGCATTACTTAAATATATAAGCTGCTACTGGGCTTCAGTTTCATAACTATGAAATATAGAAACATAGAAAAATAGGTGCAGCAGTAGGCCATTCGGCCCTTTGAGCCTGCACCGCCATTCAATGTGATCATGGCTGATCATCCAACTCAGTATCCCGTACCTGCCTTCTCTCCATACTCCCTGATCCCTTTAGCCACAAGTGCCACATCTAACACCCTCTTAAATATAGCCAATTAACTGGCCTCAACTACCTTCTGTGGCAGAGAATTCCAGAGACTAACCACTCTCTGTGTAAAGAATGTTTTCCTCATCTCGGTCCTAAAGGAATTCCCCCTTATCCTTAGACTGTGACCCCTTGTTCTGGATTCCCCCAACATCGGGAACAATCTTCCAGCATCTAGCTTGTCCAACCCCTTAAGAATTTTGTACGTTTCTATAAGATCCCCCCTCAATCTTCTAAATTCCAGCGAGTACAAGCCGAGTCTATCCAATCTTTCCTCATATGAAAGTCCTGACATCCCAGGAATCAGTCTGGTGAATCTTCTCTGTACCCCCTCTATGGCAAGGATGTCTTTCCTCAATTTTGGAGACCAAAACTGTACGCAATACTCCAGGTGTGGCCTCACCAAAACCCTGTACAACTGCAGTAGAACCTCCCTGCTCCTATACTCAAATCCTTTCGCTATGAATGCTAACATACCATTTGCTTTCTTCACTGCCTGCTGCACCTGCATGCCTACTTTCAATGACTGGTGTACCATGACACCCAGGTCTCGTTGCATCTCCCCTTTTCCTAATCTGCCACCATTCAGATAATAATCTACCCTCATGTTTTTGCCACCAAAGTGGATAACCTCACATTTATCCACATTATACTGCATCTGCCATGCATCTGCCCATTCACTCAGCCTATCCAAATCACCCTGCAGCCTCCAAGCATCCTCCTCACACCTAACTATACCCCCCAGCTTGGTGTCATCTGCAAATTTGGAGATGTTGCATTGAATTCCCTCGTCCAATGAACGTATATGAACCAAATACATTTTTATCATTGATGCGTATTGTTCTGTACAGCTGATACTATTATGCTCCCGGAGCTGTGTAACTTTCCGCTCTAATGGGTAAACTTTCAGCTGTGTGTAGGCGGAGGTTAAAGCCTATATCTTAAGGAGTTCTTGACTTAATAATAGAGTTTAGCTATTTCTTCTACTCTGTCAGATTGATGGCAATCTGAATTTACTGCACCAAACCATTATACACTTTTAACTCCTGCTCCTCTGTCATTTTCTTCTCCTGAGGGAGTTTTGATTTTCAGTCAACCGGTGATGGTAATTTTCATGTCACCCACTCTTGATACCTGAAGTAACTTTTTGTTTTCAAAGTGTGACTTCAGTGTTTCGAATTTTAATTGTAGCTCTGCTATATCATTTCCATTCCTGGTTTACAAGTCTTTTAACAGCTCTAATCCTTGTTCTTAAATTACTTTTGCTGACTGATCGTAAACAGTTTTAATTACAACTCCCTATGTTTTGCTTTCCTTCAAGGAGAATTTTCCTTTCTTTCAACCTAGTCTCTTCTGGTTACTTTCAATTCACAGCCACAGAATTTGCTCTTGTTTTTGTTTCTATTTATGTGTTTTATTACTTTGTCCTAATCCTGAATTCTATTAAATACTCAAGACTCGGAATCACAAAATGTGTAGGAAGGAATTGTAAATGCTGGTTTAAACTGAAGATAGACACAAAATCTACCTGTCCCAAACCAAAACGCCACCCAGTCCTTCTCTCCAGAGATCCTGCCTGTCCTGCTGAGTTATTCCAGCATTTTGTGTCTATCTTCAGTTTAACCCAGCATCTACACTTCCTTCCTACAGATTTTGTCTGCTCCAGTGTGAAATCTACTCAAAGTATGTCTACTTTGAAGAAGTTCTCCTCCTCTCTCTGACGAGAGTTCTGCAGGAAGAAGGGTCCCAACCCGAAACATCACCCATTCCTTCTCTCCAGAGATGCTGCTTGACCCGCTGAGTTACTCCAGCATTTTGTGTCTATCTTCAGATTCTCACAAGGTCATTTAGTGTTTTGTGTTCAGTTTTGGGCACTATGTTTATAGGAAAGATGTTGTCCAGCTGGAAAGGGTGCAGAGAAGATTTTTCTCCTTTTCATTTTTGGCGATGCTGACTCCTCAAACACCATAGTTATTAATTCAGAAGTGTCATTAAACTCTCAGTCTGAATGATTTGTGATGGATGGCAAGTAATACTGACTGACCCATGTTGCAGTCAGGTAACAGAATCATAGAGTGAAGGCGGCCATTTTAAGGCAAAACAGCTACTTTGAGACAAATACCCAATTAGTTTAGGCAGAGATTCACTTGCACCTCCTCCAACCTCATCTAGTGTATCCGTTGTTCTAGATATGCACTCTTATACATCGGCGAGACCAAACGCAGACTGGGTGACCGTTTCCCAGAACATCATTGCTCAGCCCATCCCATTCCACACTGACCTTTCTGTCCTAGGTCCCCTCGATTGTTAGGGTGAGGCAAACACAAATTGGAGGAACAACATCTCATATTTCGTTTGGGCAGCTTACAATCCAGTGGTATGAATATTGATTTCTTTAACTTCAGTAACCCCTGCATTCCCTCTCTCTCCATCCCTCCCCACCCAAGTCGCACCAGGTTCTCGTTCTTACCTAGCAAATAGCTAACAATGGCATGTTTTCTTTATCATCGTTACATTTTTGCATATCTTTCATTCATTTGTTCCATATCTCTCAACATCATCGTCTATATCCCTCATTTCCCTTTCCTCTGACTAGTCTGGAGAAAGGGTCTCAACCCGAAACGTCATCCATTCCTTCTCTCCAGAGATGCTGCCTGTCCCGCTGAATTACTCCAGCATTTTGTGTCTACCCGGTTTGTTCCATTCTATATTCTTTCCCCAGAACTCTGCAAAATGTATTTCTCGCATAATTGACAATTCACTTTCAAAAGTTACTCTTGAGTCTGCTTCCTCCACCCACCAGGCACTACATTCTGGATCACAACAATTTGCTGTAAATATTTTTTCTCCTGGTTTTACTGTGCGATGTGAAACATATATTAGTCACCGAGTTCCATCTCACTGCATGATACAGAGACCGAATGTCAAATATTCAGGTCCTATTTTAGCGGCAGGCTCTCCACTTACTCACCCACTACCAGACGGAAGATTTCATCAGCTACGGAATCTAGTTTAAAGTCCCTGTGGGCTATTATTAAATATGATCACCGTTCAATTCCACCAGGGAGCACAGATTATACATTAGTTTAAATGTCCTTGGCACTTGAAAGAAAATTTCCCCAAAGAGTGAAAACTCTTTAGAAATTCTGATGTTTTTTTGACAGGTACATTTCTAAATAATTTGAATCTATTGGGGCTGAACTGAAATTTAAAGTATTTTCAATACCATGGTAACTATTAGAAGCCAAAAAGGTTTGGGTTTATTATTGTCACGTGTAGTGAGGTACAGTGAAAAGCTATGTTTTGCTTGTCAACAGACCAGATAATACAATATATAAATACAATCACGTCAGAATCAAGTAGAATAGGTAGAGCAAATGATGAAAAAACAGAATATAGTTCTCAGCATTGTAGCGCAACTGTTCCATAGACAAAGTCCAACCTCCGCAATGGGGTAGAGGTGATTCAGACAGTACCCTAAAGGACCTGTCCCACTTGGGCATAATTTGGGCGCATTTTACGTGACAGGCCGATAGTGGCTGATGCGCGACACGTACGCCGTCAGTACGTCAGCGCATGCCATCAGCACGCCAGCGTGCACAAGCGATACGTCACGCAGGTAGCGTGCGAGGATTTTGAGCATCACAAAATCCTGGGGCGCCGTCCGTTACCGCGCGTCACTGCATACGTCACCAAGCCACACCACGCGCCGTGCGAGCATCACAACGCGCCAACCAATTTTTAGGATGTCGCGTTAATGACGCCCAAATTACACCCGTGAAACAGGCCCTTATAGCCCTGTCCCACAGTACAAGTTCATTCCAAGAGCTCACCCAAGTTTAAAAATTTGTGGTAAGCATGGAGAATGAACATAGCAGGTACGTCGGAGCTCGGGGACGTCTCTTAGCGGCTCGTAACGCTAACGGCAGGTACTCGGGAAGACTCGCTAACGGCAGGTAAGCATGGGAAGACTGGTGAAGATTTTTCAACATGTTGAAAAATGTCCACGAGAGCCCCGAGTACCGACGAGTGGCCATTACCGTAAATCTCCGAGTTTGAATCAGGGCAAACTCGGGAGAGTTCTTGGAGTGAACTCGTACCGTGGGACAGGGCTTTTAACTTATCCAAAACCCGATTTTCCCTGGAACACCAGAGGGTTCAGGAAGACCGGTTGGAGCTATATAAAACCATGAAAGGCATAGATAGGGTAGACAATCAGAACCTTTTTTTCCAAAGATGCAAATATCAAAGGATTTTTCCAAGGATGGAAAAATCAAATTCTAGAGGGCATAATTTCAAGGTAAGAGGGGCGAAGTTTAAAGGAAATGTGTAGGGCAAGTTTATTGTACCAAGGGTGGTGTGTGGTTGGAACAAGCTGCCACGGGTGGTGGTTGAGGCAGATACGATAGTGGCATTCCAGAGGCTTTTGGATAGTCACATGGACATGCAAGGAATATAAGGATATGGATTATATGCAGGCAATTAAGAGGTGGTCTTGGCATTAAGTTCAGCAGAAACATTGTGGGCCAAAGGGTCTGTTCTCATGCTGTACTGTTCTATGTTCTATGTTATGGAAGGACTGTTCAGAAGCCAGAGAACCAAGAATGATGGAGATTACATGTGGAAAATAGAGGTTCATCCAGGATGCTTTGTATGGTGGAGCAATCCCAAGCTACTGAAGAGAATGATGTTGGTTCAATGGTTCTTTATTATCAGATGTACCAAGGTACAGTGAAAGTCTTTTTTTCAGTAAATTATTGCTATGCATAAACACAATCCCAGATTATTCAAAACATATAGAAAAAGCCCACAGAGACCATATATACAAGAGTTGCCAGGTTTGGCACCATTTTCAAAGTCCAAGCTGCAGCTGGCCATGAAGGCCTGTTGGAGCCATCGCCTTCATCTGGAACATCCAGCGAACCCTCTCCTCGCCCGGCCACCATTCACCCTTCATGCTCCAGGGGAGTCTGCCGCAGCCAACCTTGACCCGTGGAAGGTAAGACCCCGGTTCTTCTTCCCGGCCCTTTGTTGTTGCATCCGCCTTCGCCAGCTCTTTCCACTCCTCTCTGGTCCTCTGGTCCTTGGTGCCGAGCTGCGCCAGGCTCGGTGGCCTCCCTCTTCAGGTGGGAGTTCCCGTTTCCACAGCGGGCAAAACCAGGCCTGCTGCCACAGTCCTTGTATTCCTTGTATTTTATTCCGTAAAATGTGAGCAACAAAATCCGGGAGTAGTTACACTCCCGTCAATGGAATGCAGAAGCAGAGAACTCCACCTTCCAGCATCCGTCGTGAGAGCAAACAAATGAAACTTCCAGAGCGGATCTTCCATTAAAAGCAGAATTTATGGAAGAAGATAGCATTTATAATCAAAAATATTTTAGAAAAATATAACCAATTTTGAAAGGGGGAGAGGGAAATATATATGATCAACAAGGTTAT
Source organism: Raja brachyura (assembly GCA_963514005.1). The sequence continues at coordinate 4,293,299 of OY740785.1, forward strand.
GTAAAGAGTTACACTCCACCTCTGCACTTTACTTTTCTCCTATTTAAATGCTACTGGTTGGTAATATCTTCTAGTTCTGATGAAACATCCACATGTGGTAGGTTCATGTAACTGCTCCCTCCACGGGTGAGTTTGTTCTATATTTCCAGTATCTGCAGTTTATCTTTGCTTTGTATGCATTGATTCATTAATAACATGGAGAGGAGAAAAGGAAGATTTGCATTTATATTAAAACGCTAAGTGCTGGAGTGCCTCAGCTGGTCAGGCAGCCTCTCTGGAGGACATGGATAGGTGATGTTTCAGGTTGGAACTATTCAGGCAGGAATCTGAAGCAGGATCCCAACCTGAAACATTGCCCTTCCATGTCATGCAGATTTGCTGCCTGACCCGCTGAGTTACCCTGGCACTTTGTGTTACTGAAGACTACAGCATCTGCAGTTTCTTGTGTCCCTGTTTGCATTTACGTGGCGCTTTTGTTGTCTCTTTCCGGGTGTCCCAGAGTACTTTACAGCCAATGTAATAAGTTAATGTTTAGACTCTACACTAACATAGGGAATGCAACACCTAATTTCATGCAGCAAGCTTTTTTCAAACAGCAGCAGACAAGAGTAGACAATCTGATCTTGAGTCATTGGTTTAAAGGGCCTGTCCCACTTTACGAGGTAATTCAAGAGCTCTCCCGAGTTTTAAAAAAAATCAAACTCGTGGTAAGTATGTAGAATGTACGTAGTGGCTACGTCGGAGCTCGAGGATGTCCCGTAGCGGCTCATAATACTAACGGCCGGTATTCGGGAAACGCGGTAACTCGTGAGGTTTTTTCAGCATTGTGAAAAATGTCCACGAGAGCCCCGAGTACCTACGAATGGCTATTACCGTAATTCTCCGAGTTCGAATCAGGGGAAACTAGGGAGAACTCTTGAATGACCTCGTACAGTGGGACAGGCCCCTTAGGTAAATATTGACCAGGATACATAAGTTCAAAAGTTCATAAGTGATAGGAGGATTATTAGTCCATTTGGCCCATCGTCTACTCTGCCGTTCAATCATGGCTTATCTTTCTCTTCCTCCTAACCCCATTCTCCTGCCTTCTCCCCATAACCTCTGACACCAGTATAACTGATACTGGGCATAATTCTTCATCTCCATGTCATGCAATCTTTAATATCCTTGAGAGGAGAGGGGCTTCGGTGGAACATTTCAACCATAAAGCAGTACATGTGATGATAAGGCACTCCATACATCGCTGGATTTTTGCACCCAAGTTGGTGGAAAGACATTCAGACTCTGTCTCTTTGACTCTGAGGCACGCCACAGCTCAATCTTGAAGGTGCAATCATGGAGGGTTAAAAATAATGTAATAAATGTAGCAGGAATGCCAAGGAACCTCATAAATTTCACAAGGATGATCATCTTCAGGAATAAAAACAAATTGGATGGTGGCGAATACAGTGGAGCTTCCCTGTGTCTACTACATGACTTTTTAACTCCTCTGTACTTCCAGTAACCTGATGCAATGCACCGTGAAGGTGGACTGGATGGAAGGAAGTGGTGAGCCTGTAATGGACCGGGTAGGTTTCACCATTCTCTGCACGTTCAGGCGGCCCAGGCCAGAGCAGTTGTTACACCAGGCTGAGGTGGGTCCTGTCAAGTACTTTCTATAACACATCTGTAGAAGTTCAAGAGAATCTTCGTGAACATGCCGAATCTTCTCAGATGCCAAAGAAAGAAAACATGCTGATGTGTTTTCTCGATCACCGCATCAGTGTGAAGTGTTGAATTTGCGAAAAGAAAGAAGATGGGTGCAAAAAAGCAGACATAGGTGTACAAATTACAAAACACAATGAGATAAAAAGCAGGTCGGCGATAGTGCAAGAAGCGGACCATAGTATCCCGTTGTTGAGGGTTAGGGTTGTTCAGGTTGGTTCAAAGAAAGCAGCTGTTCCAGAACCTTGTGCGGTGCTACTCAGCGTTCCGTACATCCTGCAGGAAGATAGCACAGTCGGGATGAAGGGATGCTGGATGATAGATGCCACCTTCTTGAGGCAGCAACTCATGCAGACATGTTGGATGGAAGAGAGGACCATGCCCATGTGTTGAGTCCATTTTGGCTTGGTGTAGCGATTCAGAAAGTCAGGATACTTTCTACAGTGTATCTGTAGAAGTCTCACAAAAGGCCACAAAATGCTGGAATAACTCAGCGGGTCAGGCAGCATCTTTGAAGAACAAGGATAGGTGACGTTTCGGGTCGAGACCCTTCTTCAGACTCAGAGATGTAGAAGTCATTTAGAGTATTTGGTGACATTCTGAGGTGCACCAGTGTTGAGGGTTACAGAGGAGGAAACGTTATGAACAATTCTAACTGACTGAGATCTGACAGTCAGGATGTCCAGAAGCCAGTTGCAGATGGAGACCCCGCAAGGCTGATGAGCTTACTGCTTAGTTTAGTTGAGTTTGGTTTATTGTCGCTGTGTACCGAGGTACAGTGAAAAGCTTTTGTTGCCAGTTATCCACTCAGCGGAAAGACAAACCATGATTACAATCGAGCCACGCTGTTATGGTGTTGGAGGCTGAGCTGTCGACAATGAAAGCATTGTGACATAGGTGTTCTAATTGACAAAGTTATCCAGAGATGAATGTAGCGCACAGGAGATGGCAACCTCCATGGATCTATTTTTTCTGTATGCAAACTGCAAGGGGACTTTATATTTCTCAAAGGCCCTGTCTGATTCAATCCTCTTAAACTTCTTAAAGATGTTGCCTGGCATGTTGAGAGAGGGGACCTCTCTCCCCTCAATCGGGGATATTGCGACCAAACGTTGCGTGTCTAAGGCCAGCAGTATTATAAAAGACCCCACACATCTCCATCACGGACTGTTCACTCTACTGCCCTCGGGAAAAAGATATCGCAGCATAAGGAGCAGAACATCAAGGTTCTGCAACAGCTTCTTCCCACGAGCCATCAGACTCCTGAATGCCATGTAATGGGCTGCCACCATTGTCTATTTATCCTTTTTATCCTTTTTATCCATTTTGTTCATTATGCTTCTGTTAATTATCGTGTTGCACAGGGAGCCAAATGCAACGTAATTTTGTTTGGAACTGCATATATCAATGTATTTCTAAATGACAATAAAGTTTGTTCGACATTTTTTGACTTGACTTTGACTTGAGTTACTCCAACATTTTGTGTCTAACTTCAGTGTAAACCAGCTTCCCACACACAAGGCTCCCTTCTTGGGTTGAAGTATCCACAAAATGTTTCAAGAAACCTTGAAAGGCATAGATAGAGTGGATGTGGAAAGGATGTTTCCACTGGTGGGAGAGTCACTGGCTTGGACCAGAGGTCATAGCCTCAGAATCAAAGGGCGCTCTTTTAGAAAGGAGATGAGGAGGAACTTTTTTGGTCAGTTAGTTAATCTGTGGAACTCATTGCCACAGAGGGCTGTGGAGGCCAAGTCAGTGGATATTTCTAAGGCAGAGATAGACACATTTTTGATTAGAACAGGTGTCAAGGTTTATGGAGAGAGAGTTGGAAAATGGGATTAGGAAGCAGAGATCAGCCATGATTGAATGGCGGAGTGGCATTGATGGGCTGAATGGCCTAATTCTACTCCCATAACTTGTGAACTTGTGGATACACCTCATGAATTCCACCCTGTCTAAGCCTTTTAATAATAATAATAATAATAATAATAATAAGAAGAATAATAAGAAGAAGAACAATAAATACTATATTAATCCCCATTTTCAGGGGAAATTCAGATGTCGTTGCAGCACACTAATAAAAATACAACATAACATTACAGAAGAAGTTTAACATGAAACATAAAAAGATCCCCCCACAATGGTTCCCACTGTGGGGGAAGGTACAAAGTCCAGTCCCCATCCTCTTGTCCACCCATAGTCGGGCCTATTGAGCCCCCCACAGTTGCCGCTACTGCGTTAATAAACGTTAGCTGGGGCTGTGCTGGAGAGAGGGCGATGCGGTGATGAGTTCCCATTGATTCAGTTGCGCATGGAGCCCCCATGGACCGCCACACTGGCGCGGTTTGCCGTACACACAGCTGAGTCGCTGGCGTTGGCATTAATAAAGGTCGGAGAGGTGCTCTGACTTAGCAATAATTGACAGCAGACTGCACGATGAATGACCGAAGCATTAGAATGAATAAATAATAAGAAAACTCCATAGAGAAGGCTGTTTTAAGAGGAACAACGCACAAAATGTCACCCCTCTCCTGCACCCTGCAATTTACATGATTCCATTACTGATCAGTTTGCTGTGCTCTCAATGACCTGGAAACACTGTGACTGTCTAAGTATTTCATCATCTTGTCTACAGCAATTTCTGCTCAACTCAGCTTGATTGCTGGGTACTTCTTTGACCTCCCATTAATCCTCTGGAGATAATCCCAACAGGCTGCCTGGTGATTTAGTTGGATGACTAGGCACTTGAAGAAATAATTTAAGCATGGGTTCTTGAGCCGTTGCTGAATTTACCTAGTTTGTGCCTTTTTTAGTTTTTAGAGACACAGCATGGAAACAGGCCCTTCGCCCAACCGAGACCGCGCCGACCAGCGATCACCCTGTACACTGACACTATCCTACACACACACAATTATACCGGAACCAATTGACCTACAAATCTGTACGTCTTTGGAGTGTGGGAATAAACTGGAGATCCAGGAGAAAACCCACGCAGGTCACGGGGAGAACGTACAAACTCTGTACAGACAGCACACGTGGCCAGGATCGAATCCAGATCTCTGGCGCTGTGAGGCAGCAACACTACTGTTGCACCACTGTGCCTTCTCTTATCCACCAGATTATTTATAGAAATCCGAAAACACAAAAGGCCTGAGGATTTAAGATAGATTTGTGAAGTAGAGGGTTAACTTAACTGATCTCGGAAAACTGGTGTCGTGGTACAGGGATCCTATTATCTGAATATGTACCTTTGTATTGCAGGTAGCATATCAAGTACATGTTTCCTGTCATTGGAAATGATTGGTACCAGGAACAACCTGTGCTGTTCATTAACTTTAGACAGCAAGTGACAGATACTGGCAAAGCAAGTGAGGTGTGTTACCTAAAGCCACCAGCATCTCTGAAGTTAGGGTTGGGAGGGAGACCAGGCCCAACTAACATAGAAACATAGACAATAGGTGCAGGCGTAGGCCATTCGGCCCTTCGAGCCAGCTCCGCAATTCAATATGATCATGGCTGATCATCCAAAAGCAGTGCCCTGTTCCTGCTTTCTCTCCGTATCCACTCTAGTAGGTATGTTACAAAACCTATCTTCAGCCGTGCTGCAGTTCTGCTGCTGGCTGTGTGCGTGACTTTGGCGCCTTTAAGGGGGGGGCGGGGTTAAAATGCGGTTTTCCCCTTGCCATCCGGAGCTTTCTGTTGTCGGACTGCGATCTATTTCTGGAGATTCGTTCCGACTGCCAGTAAATTAATTTTTTTAAATAAATAGCCCAGCTATTTTATCGCTGCAGTAAAATAAAAATTAGCTCCTAATGCCGTGTACGCCGACAGCGGGGACGGATTTTACGTAGGGGACACGTAAGTGAAAGCTGTTTATTTTTACATATAAACTTGCTTTTTTAGATTACTTTAATCAATATTTCATGTTGCGAAATGGTGATTTAGTCCCCATATGAACCGGCAGAATTTTTCCTGCTGATATGGGGTTTAAATTCACCGCAACCACAACATTCCAATCTATCGCGTTCCAGAAAATCCCACTCGCAAGCTGTTTAAAATGCCCATTAATTTACGGGCATTAAAAACTAAATTCCTTCAATTTGGCCTATAAATTAATAATTATAATTATATGCTAATTATATGCTTTAATTTCAGGTCATCCAAGTAAGATTGTTTCATATTTGTTTCAGAATACTTCAATCTATAATAACTGAACATATCTTTAAGTTCTCTTAATTTTTAACAAAGTTATGGCCTTTTGACTGTCCTTGATCACAACTTTTGTGTTGTCAAGAGAAAAGCAATAGGAAGCAAGTTGCTAATTTCCGAGTATGAAAATGGCCATAACTTTTTTAATACTGAAGATATGAACGTGAATTAGGTGTCAAATTAAACTTCTTGTTATGCTTTATCTGATGGGATAAATTGCAGACTTGATTTTTTAAATCTCAAAATTTTGTAACATTGCTAACTCTAGGGAAAAAGGTTCTGGCTGTCGAACCTATCTGTGCCTCTTATTATTTTATATACATCAGTCAGGTCTCTCAACCTCCAAAGCTCCAGAGAAAACAATCCAAGATTGTCCAACGTCTCCTTACAGTTAATAGTCTCTAATCCAGGCATTATTCTGGTAAACCTGTTCGGCACCCTCTTCCGAAGCCTCCACAACCTTCCAGAAATGGGGCTCCAGATGTGGAATAACCAACCCCCCATAAAGATGCATCATGACTTCAAGACTCTCATACTTAGGGCCCCGTTGATGGAGACTCGCAAACCATAAACCTTCTCTACTACTCTGTCCACGTGTACAATAGATATCACTCTATTTATGTATCTACAGTGGTGCAGCAGTAGAGTTGTTGCCTGGCAGCGCCAGAGACTCGGATTCGATCCTGGCGCTGTCTGTACGGAGTTTGTGCATATACGCCTTGCGACTGCGTGGGTTTTCTCCGGGTGCTGCGGTTTCCTCCCCCACTCCAAGGATGTACAGGTTTCAAGGTTCATTAGCTTTGATAAGAATTGTAAATTGCCCCTAGTGCGTAGGAGGATAGTGTTAGTTTTCGGGGATCGCTGGTCGGCATGGAGTTGGTGGGCCAAAGGGCCTGTTTCTGTGCTGTATCTTTAAACTAAACATGAGATAGAGTGGAGGGGGCAGGAAAACTCCCAGAATTATTTTATGTGGCAATGGGAATTAGCTGTAGAGATCAACAACAGGACCGTTGCTCCAAGAATGTGGATGAAGTGCATGAAAAACTTTAACATCTTTCCGTGTATTAAATGGGAGTTTGCATTAATATGCAAATGATGTCCAAACCAAAAGCTTATTTATCACAGCTTCTCACGTAGTGACAAATGAACTCCATCAATCAGTGCTCAACACCACAGTTCTGATGATGTTTTACCTCTGCCTCAGATTTAACACTGTTACATATCTTCACATGCAGCTCATAATTCACACAATGGAAGCTATGAAACTATGACAGACACAACCACTATAATATCAAGGAATGCAGATTCTGGTTTATACCAAGGATAGACACAAAGTGCTGGAAAGTCTGAAATAAGTCAAAAAGTCAAAAAGTGAATGACTGTAATATCACCCATCCTGTTTCTCCAGAGATGCTGCCTGACCCGTTGAATTATTCTAGCACTTTGTGCCTGTCTTTCAAACATCACCTATCCTTTTTCTCCAGAGTTGCTGCCTGACCTGCTGCGTTACTCCAGCACTTTGTTCTATGGATGATGAGATGGATAACTAGTTCTCTAACTCTTATCATACTTGGGCTGATACGGTGGCACAGCAGTAGAGTTGTCGCCTTATGATGCCCGAGTTCGATCCTGACTACGGGTACTGTCTGTACGGAGTTTGTACGTTCACCCTGTGACCTGCGTGGGTTTTCTCCGGGTGCTCCAGTTTCCTCCCACATTCCAAAGGTGTGTAGGTTAATTGTCTTCTGTAAAATTGTAAAATCTGTGGAATTCTCTACCTCAGAGGACGGTGGTGGCAGGTTCTCTGGATGCTTTCAAGAGAGAGCTAGATAGGGCTCTTAAAAATAGCGGAGTCAGGGGATATGGGGTGAAGGCAGGAACGGGGTACTGATTGGGGATGATCAGCCATGATCACATTGAATGGCGGTGCTGGCTCGAAGGGCCGAATGGCCTCCTCCTGCACCTATTGTCTATTGTCTATTGTCTATCCCTAGTGTGTTGGACAGGGGTCTGATAATCAAAGTCACAGATAAAAGCTGAGAGGAGCATATAATTAAATGATAGACAGAAAATACTGGAGTAACTCAGCGGGTCAGGCAGCATCTCTGGAGAAAAGGAATAGATGACGTTTTAGGTCAAGACCCTTCTTCAGCCTGAACAAGGGTCAACTTGAAATGTCACCTATTCCCTTTCTCCAGAGGTGCTGCCTGTCCCACTAAATTACTCCAGCATTTTGTGTCTATCTTCAGTGTAAACCAGCAGCTGCAGTTCCTCGCTAGTCATATAATTAAATTATCTTGGTATTGAAAAGCGTGTACACTTTGTTAAGGGGCGTAGATGAGTGTGGCACTAACTGGGTACATGGGTTTGTGCAGAGCTTGAATCATAGAAACATAGAAACATAGAAAATAGGTGCAGGAGTAGGCCATTCGGCCCTTCGAGCCTGCACCGCCATTCAATGTGATCATGGCTGATCATCCAACTCAGTATCCCGTACCTGCCTTCTCTCCATACCCCCTGATCCCTTTAGCCACAAGTGCCACATCTAACGCCCTCTTAAATATAGCCAATGAACTGGCCTCAACTACCTTCTGTGGCAGAGAATTCCAGAGACTCACCACTCTCTGTGTAAAGAATGTTTTCCTCATTTCGGTCCTAAAGGAATTCCCCCTTATCCTTAGACTGTGACCCCTTGTTCTGGACTCCCCCAACATCGGGAACAATCTTCCAGCATCTAGCTTGTCCAACCCCTTAAGAATTTTGTAGGTTTCTATAAGATCCCCCCTCAATCTTCTAAATTCCATCGAGTACAAACCGAGTCTATCCAATCTTTCCTCATATGAAAGTCCTGACATCCCAGGAATCAGTCTGGTGAATCTTCTCTGTACCCCCTCTATGGCAAGGATGTCTTTCCTCAGATTTGGAGACCAAAACTGTACGCAGTACTCCAGGTGTGGCCTCACCAAAACCCTGTACAACTGCAGTAGAACCTCCCTGCTCCTAAACTCAAATCCTTTCGCTATGAATGCTAACATACCATTTGCTTTCTTCACTGCCTGCTGCACCTGCATGCCTACTTTCAATGACTGGTGTACCATGACACCCAGGTCTCGTTGCATCTCCCCCTTACCTAATCTGCCACCATTCAGATAATAATTCACTAAATTACTCCAGCATTTTGTGTCTATCTTCAGTGTATCAGTACACAGAATCAGTAGCAACATCAACAGTGGTCATTCCATGAAGCCTCTCTAAGGGAATCAAGGGTCACAGTTTAAGAATAATCAGTAGGCCATTTCAAACTGAGATGAGGATTTTGTTTTCCACTCAGACAGTTGTGAATCTGTGGAATTCTCCGCCACAGAAGGCAATGGAGGCCGATTCACTGGATGTTTTCAAGAGAGAGTTAAGGGCCTGTCCCACTGTACGAGGTAATTCAAGAGTTCTCCCGAGTTTTCCCCTGATTCGAGAACGTCCGTAGCGGGTCTGTAGGAGTTTGTCGATGTCCCGTAGCGGCTCGTACGAGTAAAAAGTAACACTTTTTTTCATCACGAGTATTTTTTTACTCGTGGACATTTTTCACAGTGTTGAAAAAATGTCACGAGTTTACCGGATTTCCCCGAGTACCTACCGTTAGCATTACGAGCCGCTACGAGACATCCACAAACTCCTACGGACCCGCTACGAACATTCTCTGAGTTTGAATCAGGGGAAAACTCAGGAGAACTCTTGAATTACCTCGTACAGTGGGACAGGCCCTTTAGATTTAGCTCTTAGGGCTAACGGGATCAAGGGATATGGGGAGAAAGCAGTAAAATAGTACTGATTTTGAATGATTAGCCATGATCATATTGAATCGTAGTGCTGTCTCAAAGGGCCGAATGGCCTACTCCTGCACCTATTTTCAATGTTTCTAGAGGGAGAGTGCTGGAAAGTGGCATTGAGGTGAAAGATCAGACACAATCCTATTAACGGACAGAACAGGTATGAAGGGTTGAATGGTCAATTTCATTTCGGAGTCACGTGAGTGACTTCGTGAAGAGCCCGCCGGCGCGCATGCTCGACATATCGTCGTAACGCGTTGCTGCGATGGCTGGCGGTGGAGCGCGCTCCTCGCCAGCCCTTCATAAGGGGCCACGGAGGTGAGTATTCTACCTTTAGATCAGCAGTACCTGCAACGCAGGCCGGGACTCAGGCGGAGATGTGGGTAAGCCCTGTGATTACAGGTCCAGGTCCGCCAGCACACCACAGCTCGGAGGAGTTCGACGAGGAGGAGTGTGGTGTGCCGCCAGAGCAGGGGGACCCTGCCATGGCAGTCAGGTCGTCAGCGGGCTCGCTGGCGACCTCGAGCAGGGCACGTGCCGTTGCACGGTCTGTTCCACTCAGCCCTCCGAGAAGGGGGAGGGCAGGAGCCCAGAAGCCTAACCCTGTCAGGGCTAAGGCATTGCCTGCCGCGGAGGGGCGGTCAGGTTCCAGGGCGAGACCCGGGGCGGCTGTGAGGTCCAGCCGGCACACCCCGACTCTCGACGCCGGGACGGGTCGGTCGAGTCGGGTCTCGTCACGGTCGCTGAGCCCCCCATGGATGGGTGGGCGAGACCATGCGTCGGCAACGTCCACGATGTGGGCAGCCGGCAAGACTGCGCGGGCCCCAGGCAGCCATGCTTCGACTGGTGCCGACACCTCGCCGCAAGTGCCCTTAGTGGCAGCGGCTTCAGCTCTCGCTAAACGGAGGCGATTGAACACGCCCGCGCAGGAATCGCGCAGTTTCGCCTCGGCGGCTGTTAGCGACAACTACCGGCACCGGCAGGGCCTCGACGAGGTGCGGGCCGATGACAGGAGCCCGGTTTTCTTTTCAGAGCCGGAGGACTCCGACCACCTGAGTGTTCAGGGTGAAGGGCGTATTGACCGTATGGAGCGGCTGCTGGAGCTCCTGCTTCAACGTCAACAACAGCAGGGCAGCAACAGGCACAGGGCGTCTTCACCAACATCTACTATCAGCCTGGAGCAGCAGGAGGAGGAGGTTCTGGTGGATCCCGTACCAACTCCGTTGGAGGTGCCAGCGGAAGAACTCTTGGATGTGGCGACCAAATTCGCGGCCCCACATACGGCTGGTCTTCCTCTAAATACAAAGCTGGCAGCCACAGTGGACTTTCTTAATAATCAGGTGCTGCAGGAAGAAGTCCTCATCCAGGCTATGAGCCGGCACAAGGCTCCATCAAACTGCAACTCCCTCAACGTGCCTGTGGTCAATACGCCAATATGGGGCAACATCAGTGCGGCTATCCGTCAACAGGAGCTAAAATTGCAGCGGATCCTGAAACTCCTCACGGCCGGTATTACCGCCTTTGCGCGGTCGGTGGACGGGGACGAACTGAATTTGGACCAGGAAGATGCTCTGGCCTTATTGTGCGCGACCCAGCACGAAATCAACGGGTTTCGCAAAAACAGCATCCGCCCAGCACTCAACCCGAAGTTTGCAGGATTGTGCAAACCACCGCCGCCGCCGCCGCCCCGTCAGCTCTTTGGTGAGGATCTCTCGAAGAGAGTCAAAGAGCTTGACGAACAAGCCAAAACGGTGGGGATCATGCGCTCTCAGAGTGCCCCCACACCGTCAGGCTCAAAAGCTCCATACATTCGTTCACGAGGGTCGGCCGGTGCCTCGACGAGGACTCGCCCTCTAGCTCCACAACGACAACAGCACCAGAACCAGCACCAAGGGTCTTTTTTAGGACAGGGTCGGCAGAGACCTTTGTGGAAATCGAAGACGCCGCGCCCTCAAGCCAACCCAGCACCTCCACGGCCACCCACACGTGCCAAGGACCGCCGGTAACCACGGAGGTGAGGGGGTCTGGTTCTCTTTTTTCTCTCTGTTTAACTTCCCATGTTGGTGGTCGTTTACGGTTGTTTTTGGATGCATGGGGTAATTTTACTGGTGATGAGTATGTGTTGCGGAATATTCGGGGGCATAAAATTGAGTTTATTAATGGCGACATTCCTCCATCCCAGCACATGCCTGGTCGTACGTTCAAATTGTCTGAACAGGCAGAACAGGCAGCAGGTTACAAGGAAATTTTAAGTTTGGAACAGATGGGTGTGATTGAGAAAACGGTGCATGAACCAATTGAATTTGTTTCGAACATATTTACTAGACCTAAGAAGGATGGAGGCTGTCGTGTCATTATTGATCTAACCCGTTTGAATACGTTTGTAACATATACTCATTTTAAAATGGATACGTTTGAAACGGCCAAATCATTGATTTCTCATGGCTGCTTTATGGCATGCATTGATTTGAGCGATGCATATTATTCAGTATCCATCCAGAAAGATGATAGAAGGTTTTTGAAATTTATCTGGATGGGGCAACTTTGGCAGTATAAGGCTTTGCCTAATGGGCTTACTACAGCCCCTAGATTGTTCACTAAATTGGTGAAGCCAATCATGGCTTATTTGAGACAACGACATCATATAGTTATGGCCTATTTAGATGATGTCTTTATTGTGGGCCACACCCTGCAATTGGCTGAACAGGGTGTTGCAGCTGCTGTCAATATATTTCAACAATTAGGATTCATTGTCCATCCAGAGAAATCGAAGTTCTGCCCTGCCCAGGTAATTAATTACCTAGGGTTCACGGTGAGCTCAATGAGCATGAGGATAACTATACCAATTAACAAAATTGAGGAAGTCACTAAGGTGTGCAGAGATTTAATTGGCACCAATATACCATCCATTCGGCATACAGCCACAGTAATTGGCAAGTTAGTGGCTTTGTTTCCGGCAGCACGATATGGACCTTTGCATTATCAGAATTTGCAAAGAGCAAAAATTACTGCGTTAAAACGGAACGCTGGTCATTACGATCGATCAATGCAGCTGCCGTCCGAAGCGATAACTGAGTTGCAATGGTGGGTGTGTCACATTAGCAACTCATTTAAGCCTGTCAGGGAGGCTAATCCGGTGGTATATTTACAGACTGATGCAAGCTCCAATGGCTGGGGAGCTACTGATAATTGCTCTAGTTGTGGGGGTAGATGGGACACCCTTGAGGCATCGATGTTGTTGACTCAAGGGATTAACTATTTGGAGTTGCTGGCAGCATTCCACGGACTTCGTGCATATTGTTCCAAGCTTGTTGGAGCACACGTCCGTCTCCAAATAGACAACACCACAGCTGTGGCATATTTAAACCATATGGGTGGTACCAGGTCAGTTTCGTGTGACAAATTGGCTAACTCAATTTGGCTCTGGTGTATTCAAAGAGACATTTGGATTTCAGCTACCTATTTGCCAGGTGAGCTTAATACTGTGGCGGACACCAGGTCACGCAAATTTAATGACAACATTGAATGGATGTTGCATCCTGAGATTTTTTCTAAAGTCACAGCCAAATTTGGTAAACCGGACATTGACCTTTTTGCGTCACGGTTGAACCATCAGGTACCAGCCTACGTTTCATGGGAACCAGATCCTGGGGCAATAGCGCTAGATGCATTCTCGCTAGACTGGGGGAATTGGTTTTTCTATGCCTTCCCTCCGTTTTGCCTCATCAGTCGGGTATTGCGAAAGATTCAGGCAGATGCTGCCAAGGGCATCCTTATTATACCCGACTGGCCCACACAGCCTTGGTATCCGGTGGTCTTTGACATGCTCAACGAACCTTGGGTCCTTTTGAAGGGTTGCCCACAATTGGTTACTCACCCTGTCTCAGGGGAGCCACATCCCTGCCATGGCTATTTAAATTTGTTGGCTTGCAGGTTCTGAACAGGCCGTTAGTCCAATACGGCCTCTCGGCTCGGACCATGGATACCATCGGGGCGTCGTGTCGAGAGTCCACAAGGCGAAGATACCGCTCGCATATTAAGAAGTGGGAAGCCTACTGCAGCCGCTCTCGCATCACGTATGATGACGTGACAATAACCGACGTCCTGGAATTCCTCGCGGGGTTGCACCATGATGAACACTTAAGTTACAGTGCCATCAACAGCGCCAGAAGTGCGCTATCATTCTACCTCAAGATTGGGGTAGGATCCAACAGGCTAGTGTCCAGACTCATGCGGGGTATATTCAATATGAATCCGCCTACACCACGCTATAATATCACCTGGGATGTCAGGGACGTATTAACCCTGCTCAGGACGTGGTCTCCCATGGAAGGGCTCCAACTGGACCAACTCACCATGAAGCTGGTGATGTTACTAGCGCTGACTTCAGCTCAGAGGGTACAGACACTACACAAACTGCGTGTCGACAGAATGACATCTACCCCTACAGAAGTAGTCTTTTTCGTTGACGAGCTACTAAAGCAGCATAGACCTGGGTGCACAGGGCTGCAGCTGAAGTTCCCGGCATACCCCGAAGATGCTAGGCTATGTTTAGCCTCACATATCCGCCACTATGTCAAAGTGACGGCACGCATCAGAGGAATGGAGAGATACCTGCTTGTCACTCATAAGAGACCTCATCATCGAGTGACAGTCCAGACGATATCCAGGTGGCTTCGAGTCGTCTTGGGTAAGTCAGGTATCGACATTAATGTGTTCAAGTCTCATTCCACCAGGGCTGCATCGACGTCAGCGGCGAGGGTCATGGAGGTGCCCATGGACCAAATTCTCGCCACAGCAGGATGGGCGAATGAAGCTGTGTTCCAGCGTTTTTATAACAAGCCTGTTGCTGCTCCTCTACAGTTCGCAGAAGCCGTGCTGAATGCAGGTCAAGAACGTGGAGATGTCCCCGCTTGAGGGGTTTTGATTTGTTGTTAATAAATATGCTCTTGTTTTGCAGTATGAACTAGTGAGCAAGTTTGTTCCTCCCATCCATCCCTGGTAGTGGTGTGTCAGCATGGACGTGGTCCAGGGCGTGTAATCACAGAAGCTTTGAAGTCTTCACGAAGTCACTCACGTGACTCCGAAATGAAATAGTAAGATTGAACGAGAACTTACCAGTTCGAAGGTTGATCTTTATTTTATGAGGAGTCGAAGTGAGGGATTTCGTGCCCTCCTCGCCCAACCCTCAATCACCTTCATCTGGTAATCTTAGTCAATTCAATCATACTATGCGAAGTCATTTATTTTGTTGGTTTCTGTGATTCCACGCCGCTACTTTGAAGTATGTCGAGCATGCGCGCCGGCGGGCTCTTCACGAAATCCCTCACTTCGACTCCTCATAAAATAAAGATCAACCTTCGAACTGGTAAGTTCTCGTTCAATCTTACTATTCCTGCTATTTCTTGTGCTTGCACTAGGCATTGTATCTGCTGCCAGGATTTGCAGCTTGCATTATAGGGTCGGCAGCCCGTGCCAATGGTCAGAGCGGTGCGGGGGAAGCTCGGTCAGCTGCCACACAAGGTGCGAGTGCGTCTCTTCAAAAGGGCTTCTTGGATGTTGCAGAAATTTACGAGGATATGGCCAGGACTCAAGGGCCTGAACTATAGGGCAGACTGAGACTGTTCCTTGGAGCGCAGAAGGATGAGGGGTGATGTTATAGAGGTGTACAAAATCATGAGAGGAATAGATCATGTAGACGTACAGCGTTTTTTGCCCAGAGGACACAGGTTTAAGGTGAGAGGGGAAAGCTTTAATAGGAACCTGAGGGGTAACTCTTTCACACAAAGCGTGGAGGGGATATGGAACGAGCTGCTGGGGGAGGTAGCTGAGGTAGATACTATCATAACCTTTAAGAAACATTTAGACAGGCACATGGATAGTACATGTTTGGAGGGATATGGACCAAATGCAGGCAGGTTGGACGAGTGTAGATGGGACATGATGGCCAGTGTGGGCACATTGGCCGGTTTCCACACTGTATCACTCTATGACTCTGAATCCTTCTGTCCGATCTCTGAGCGTCGGTAGGATTGCTTAGAGAGCGGGATCAGGAGAGAACGGGGATGAGTCACGGAGCACAGACCTGCTGTCCTAGCTTCCAGTCACAGCCAGCATGCCTGCTCCCACGTTGCTCCTCAGCCTGCCAGCCTCCTCTGCTGCCACCCAGGCCAAGAAGGCAAGACTGAAACTAGGCCAGGAGCTGCCCTCCAAGGCCATCTGTTGTCTTCTCATCATAGGCCAGCAGCCTCACAGTGTCCATTTTGTGGTCTCTGGGTGACATCCCTTATGAGCATGAAGATAGACTCAAGGAGCTCGAGTAACTCAGTGGGTCCGACAGCACCTCTGCACAACATGAATAGGTGACAATTCGCGTCGAGACACTTCCTCAGACCACCTAGGTTAGGAAGAGAGTGTGCGAGCCTGATAAATGTATTTAATGTATTGACTTGATTGTATGTATACAACTGGATTTGTATTTACATTTTCTGATGTTTTAAATTTATCTCTATGTTGCAAAATAACTAAACTAAAAATATTGATGTGATGGTCAGTGAGATAGGTAAAGAGGGAGGGCATTTGGTGACTGGCCTGATGTGTTTAATTTGGCTTAGAGATACAGCATGGAAATAGGCCCTTCGGCCCACCGAGTCTATGCCGACCATTGTTCACACTAGTTCTATGTTATCCTACTTTTGCATCTGCCCCTTACACCCAACTTTTACAGAGACTAATTAATATTCAAACCACGCATGTCTTTGAGATGTGGGAGGAAACTGGACCGCGGTGAGGAAACCCACGGGGTCAGAGGGACAACGCACAAACTCCACACAGACAGTCCTCGAGGTCAGGACTGAATCCGGGTCTCTGCCACTGTGAGGCAACAGCTTTACCAGCTGCACCACTGTGCCCCCTCATGTGGTTGAAGTTACTGTTCTCATCATGGATTGTCTGACCACATAAAGTCCATGCAGAAAGGGATGAGCTACACTGCTGGCACTTGTCCTTTCCTCTACTTGCTATCCCATCTGTTCCCATCGTTTTCTCCCATCTCAGCTTCTCACCTGACAGCTGGTACCAATGGCCATTCCTTCATAAATGTCAGGTTGTCATTTACGTTTAGACAACCTAAATAACAACCTCATTTATTGTTTACATACTCATGTAAACAATAGGTGCATGAGTAGGCCATACGGCCCTTTGAGCCAGCACCGCCATTTAATGTGATCATGGCTGATCATCCACCATCAGTGCCCCGTTCCTGCCTTCTCCCCACAGCCCCTGACTCTGGTATCATCAAGAGCCCTATCTAGCTCTCTCTTGAAAGTTTTCAGAGAACCGGCCTCCACCGCCCTCTGAGGCAAGGAATTCCACAGACTCACAACTCTGTGTGAAAAAGTGTTTCTTCATCTCTGTTCCAAATGGCTTATCCTTTATTCTTAAACTGTGGCCCCTGGTTCTGGACTCCCCAACATCAGGAACATACTTCCTGCCTCTAGCGTTGTGGGTGTATGGTTTATTATAGTCACCTGTTCCAAGGTACAGTGAAAAGCTTTGTTTTGCATTTTATCCAAACGGGTCTGATATACTATACCTAACTACTAATCAACAAGTACAATAGGTAGAGCAAAGTGGAAGATACAGAGTGCAGAATATAGTTCTCCGCATTGTGGCACAGCAGTTCCATAGACAAAGTCCCCCTCACATTGGGTTTGAGGTGAATCAAACGGTTCCCTAATTTATGCAAGGACCGTTCAGAATCCTGATAACAGAGGGGAAGAAGCTGTTCTTGAGTCTGATGGTGTACACTTTCATGCTCCTGTGCCTTCAGGGCCTGTCCCACCAGCATGCAACTCTATGCGATGAACGCGATCAAACTAGAAGCGGGGGCCGCGCAGAGGTCGGGTGATCCCACGTACAGGCCCGTTCCCACCAGCATGCGCCTGCATTCGGCAAGCGCAACCAAACCGGCAGTAGGGGCCGCGCGGAGGTCGGGTGAGTGGCGCAACGTGGCGCAAAGTGAGGCGAACTTGGAGCGAAGTCTAAGGTAAGTTCGCCAGGACAGAGAGGGGCACACAGAGAGGAGCACCGAGGCACACACACACACAGGGCCACGGAGCCACACACATAGAGGGTCAGGGAGGCACTTATAAATAGGTTCACGGAGGCACGATGTCGGGGCGGTGTGTAAATGTCGAGGCGACTGCGAGCCGACAAGCCGTTGCCGCGCGGAATTTTTGGACATAGTCAGTTTTTCGGAGCCCCGCGCGGTGTCGGGACGAACTCGGGACGAACTCCGCACAATTCCGCATGGCTCTGGCGATCGAAGTGGGACCGGCCCCGCGACGCCGGATGGCTCAAGCGACCACATTAGGTCGCGCTAATCGCATAGAGTTGCATGCTGGTGGGACAGGCCCTTTCTGCCGTACTGGAGCAGAGAGAAGAATGAATGTCCAGAGTGGGACAAGTCTTTGATTATGTTTGCTGCTTTTCCGAGGCAGCCGAAGTGTAGACGGTGTGGATGTGGGAGGTCTTGTTCGTGTGATGGACTGGCCTACATCTACAACTCTCTGCAATTTCTGTGTAGGAAGGAACTGCAGACACAAAATGCTGGAGGAACCCAACGGGTCAGGCAGCATCTCTGAAGCAAAGGAATAGTGGCGTTTTGGGTCGGAACCCTACCTCAGACTGAGAAAAGGTTCTGACCCACTATCCCCTTTCTCCAGAAATGCTGCCTCACTCCAGCGTTTTGTGTCTGTCTCAGTAATTTCTTGCGGTTTTGCATTTTGCTACAGGCAGCAGATTACCATGAAACCCTGCTTGCCCCCGAGCTCCAGAGAGGGGCAGAAACACTGGTGGAGGTCGCAGGTGAAGTGATCCGTAATGTGCCTTGTGGCAACATGGCTCCCTCCCGCTGCATGCTTGCAGGGCACATAGGTCTGGGCTGCCGACAGCAGCCTTCAGCACTGGAGCAGCTGTGGATAAACCCTGTGAGCCGGCCATCAGCCTTCAACATGACAGGTGATGCAGACACAGCTGGGACCCAGGGGCTGCTCTAGAGTGAATGAGTCGTGGCTGCTGCCTGGGATAACAGGCACTCACCTGCACAGAACATTGCCCATGGCCTCCCCACCAGCTGTACACTCTAATCCCCTCCAGTTCCTGCAAGCGCCTGTGATCAGTGAGGTGTGCGCTCGACAATGCGTACAGTATGCAGATGATACCACCCTGCATAATGTAAGAGCCTGGAATCCTGGCAGGTTTGTGACTGTGTCTGCTTGTCTCTGGCAAGTGGAAATCTGCTTCGCCATGGCAAGAGAGCCACGATGACATCTCTTGTGCAGCAGCGCTTTTCGATGCAAGCTGTGGCTTATATCTCTCATAATAACTCAAAAGGAACCAGAACATACTCATATTAACTCAAAAGGAACATAAAATACTGCCACCACCATCTTGTTCTGAGACTTTTAAACTAAACTTTAGGCTTTAGAGATGCAGCGCGGAAACAGGCCCTACCGCCCACAGAGTCCATGCCGGCCAGTGATCACCCCGTACTCTCGCACTATCCTACACACTAGGGACAATTTATTATTTTTTTACCGAAGCCAATTAACCTACAGCAACTCTACTGCTGCACCACTGTGCCGCATATTTTCTTTCTCTTTGCTTTTGGCTGTAATTGTTGGTAGAACTCAGTCATTTTTAAAAACTGAAGTGAAGGCTTTTCTTTTGGTTGACCGAATTGATTGAAAGACAACTGCGTGGAAACAGGCCCTTCGGCCCACCGAGTTCACCCCGACCTTCGATCGCCAATTCACACACATTATGTTATCCACTCTCTGCACACTGGGGGCAATTTACTGAGGCCAATTAAGCTTCAAACCCGTACGTCTCTGGGATGTGGGAGGAAACTGGAGAACCCAGAGGAAACCCATGTGGTCACAGGGAGGGCGTGCAAACTCCACACAGTCAGCACTTGAGGTTAGGATCAAACCTGGGTCTCTGATGCTGTGAGGCAGCAACTCTACCAGCTGTGCCAGTTTGCCATCGGCTGAACCTGAGGTAAGAGAAGAACCTCCTTGGAAACAGTTTCCCCTCTTCCAAGATAGAAAGCATCATGCATCCCTTCAGTGTTGTGCAGGTGCAATGCAATCCTTGATTTTGTGGGTTAGATTCTTGGAGTAAAGTTCATCGCTTCCAAGTAAAGGGCAACTCTACAACCCAAGTTAGATACAAACCATTTCTGAATTGAAAGAGAAATATTGGAAAACCTCAGCAGGTCATGTAGCATATGTAGAAATAGAAATTGTTACATTTTCAAAGGTAGACAAAAAATGCTGGAGAAGCTCAGCAGGTGAGGCAGCATCTAAGAGAAGGAATAGGTGACATTCGAGACCCTTCTTCAGCCTGGGGGGGGGGGTTAGAAAAGAAGAGGCAGAGACAGTAAGTTTGGAGGAGAGCTGGGAAGGCGGAGAGGAAGCAAGGACTATCTGAAATTAGAGAAGTCAATGTTCATACCGCTGGGGTGTAAACTACCCACGCGAAATATGAGGTGCTGTTCCTCCAATTTGCGCTGGGCCTCACTCTGGCAATGGAGGAGGCTCAGGACAGAAAGGTTAGATTCGGAATGGGAGGGGGAGTTGAAGTGCTGAGCAACCGGGACATCATGTTGGTTAGTGCGAACTGAACGGAGGTGTTGGGCGAAGCGATCGCTGAGCCTGCTCTTGGTCTCGCCGATGAAGTTGACACCTGGAACAGGAATTTTCAAATTATTTAAAAGTCACTTGGACAGGTACACGGATAGGAAAGATTTCGAGGGAACAAATGCTGGCAAATAGGACTAGCTTAGACGGGGTATCTTGACATGAATGCGTTGGTCTGAAGTGCTTGTTTCCATGATAACTGTTGTATTGGAACAATTTTGGGCACCGTATCTGAGGAAGGATGTGCTGGCTCTGGAGAGGGTCCAGAGGAGGTTTACGAGAATGATCCCAAGAATGAGTAGGTTAACATATAATGAGCATTTATACGGCACTGGGCCTGTGCTCGCTGGAGTTTAGAAGAAAACGTACAGAATAACGAAAGGCTTGGATAGAGTGGATGTGGAGAGGATGTTTCCACAAGTGGGGGAGTCTAGGACTAGAGGTCATAGGCCTCAGAATTAAAGAACCTTCTTTGTGGCTTTTTAAATGCCTCTTAAACACCATTATCACACCTGCTTCCACCACCACCACCACCCATGGCAGTACGTTCTAGGCAGCCACCACTCTCTATATAAAAAAACTTGCCTCATACATCTCCTTTAACCTTTGTCCCTCGTACTTTAAAGTCACACCCTCTTGTATTTGGCATTTCTATCCTGGGAAAAAGGTTCTGGTCTGGAATCCTTCATCAGTGTTGACTGTCAAAGAGTCAGAGAACTCAAAACATTGACTGTTTCTCTCTCCACAGATGCTGCCGGATCTGCTGTGTGTTTCCAGCATTTCAGATTTCCAGCATCTGCTGGGTTTTTTTTGTACTTCATTTTTGATTTAGTTTGGGATCAAGTTTGAGACAATGACTTGAGTGATTTTCTATTCAGTGTAGCATCAATTGGAATTGGAGACCAGGGGTAAAATCATCTGTGACTAAAGGGCCGTAGCCTCAGAATAAAAAGACTTACTTTTAGAAAGGAGATGAGGAGGAACTTCTTTGGCCGGAGGATGGTGAATCTGTGGAAAACATTGTCGCAGATGATTGTGGAGGACAAGTCATTGGGTATCTTTAAAGCGGATATTGACAGATTCTTGATAAAGGTGTCAGGGGTTACGGGGGGAAGGCAGGAGAATGGGGTTGGTCGAATGGCCTAATTCTTCTCCTATGACTTATGAACATAAACAAATGACACACAAAACAAACTATTGCTTACAAAGGTAAAAGTGGCTTAATTTCTGCCGCAGCAAGTTTCAAGTAAGGGGTGGAAGTGGAGACAGATACGATAGGTGCACAATGTAAACTGCCACAGTTATTATTGAAAATCGGCCAATCCTGGTTCATGTCGGACCTGTTAAACATAAATTGTTAATTCTTAGAATGGTCCTGACCTGAAATGTCACCTATCCATTTTCTTCAGATATGATAGCTGACCCTAATGGGCGGCACACAGTGTCAGAGCCCCAGGTTCGATCCTGACTATGGCCTGCCATCTGTACCAAGTTTCTCTCCATGACCACGTGGGATTTCTCTGGGTGCTCCGGTTTCCTCCCACACTCCAAAGACAACCAGGTTGTAAATGAATTGCCTTCGGTAAAATTGTAAATTGTCCTTAGTGTGTAGGGTAGTGTTGGTGTATGGGTGGATAGTGTCGGTGGGCCAAGGCTTTATCTCGAACATTCAACAGTGCAGCATAGGAACAGGGCCTTTGGCCCAACATGTCTGTGCCGAACATGATGCCAAGACCAACACTTGTCTGCCTGCACATGATTCATGAAGGTGCCATAGTGGCACAACAGTAGAGTTGCTGCCTTAGGCTAGTGCCTGAGACCAGGGATAAGGAGTCTGTACCCAAAACACCGACTCCAACTCCAACTCCGACTCTGACCCCAACTCCTAGGGTATAATAATTCTAAATCTGCTATGATGACATTACACAAGATACACTGCATGAATCATCAGGCCACTTTTTAAACCCATGCCCTAATGTTGAGTCTAACGGTTGTAGGGCTCTTGTATTGTTTATTCTTGAAAAAAAAACTTAATTCATTATGCTAAAAGAAAAAAAAATACTGAAAGGACTATGACAAAATAAAAATTCCATTGAATTAAATAAAAATTATAAAAGCATTACTCCAACATGCATTAAACTAAGGACACAGGTATGAGCTAAATAGCTAAATTATGACAAAAAAAATCTCAAGTGCAATAGAAATTAAAAGTAAATGCATATGTAGTTAAGTTTGCTACAAAAGTACATTCCTAAAATGTATTAATAACTTGTCCTTAGGAACAGAATTGCTTCTGCCAGATCCTCTTTTGTTGAAGCCCTTAAATCTGATTTAATTATTTTCATTGCGGAGAACAGTCTCTCCATGCTGACCTGTGTGGGTGGTATGGCTGTTATTATCATGCCCGCAAATTTTACTTTTTCTGAATAAGCAGGGATGTTGGGGAATTATTGACCAGTTAACCTGACATCGGTGGTGGGGAAGATGCTGGAGTCAACTATTAAAGAAGTAATAATGGCACATTTGGATAGCAGTAAAAAGGATTGGGCCTGAAGGAGAGCCAGTGGATGTAGTGTATCTGGACTTTCAGAAAGCCATTGATAAGATCCCACAAAGGAGATTAGTGGGCAAAATTAAAACACATGGTATTGGGGGTAGGGTATTGACATGGATAGAGAATTGGTTGGCAGACAGGAAACAAGGAGTAGGAATAAACGGGTCCCTGTCAGAATGGCAGGCAGTGGAGTACCGCAAGGCTCGATGCTGGGGCCGCACAATTTACAATATATATTAATGATTTGGATGATGGAATTAAAAATAACATGAGCAAATTTGCAAATGACACAAAGCTGGGTGGCAGTGTGAACTGCGAAGAGGATGCTAGGAGGTCGCAGGGTGACTTGGACAGGTTGAGTGAGTGAGCAGATGCATGGCAGATGCAGTATAATATAGATAAATGTGAGGTTATCCACTTTGGCGGCAAGAGCAAGGAGGCTGAATGGAGTCAGATTAGGAAAAAAAGGAAGTGCAACAAGACCTGGGTGTCCTTGTACTGAAGTCACTGAAAGTAAACACGCAGGTACAGCAGGCAGTGAAGAAAGTTAATGGCATGTTGGCCTTCATAACAAGAGGATTTGAGTATAGGAGTAAAGATGTCCTTCTACAGTTGTACAGGGACCTGGTGAGACCACATATGGAGTATTGTTTGCAGTTTTGGTCTCCTAATTTGAGGAAGGACATCCTCGCTATTGAGGCAATGCAGCGTAGGTTCACAAGGTTAATCCCCGGGATACCAGGACTGTCATATGAGGAAAGATTGGAAAGACTGGGCTTGTATTCACTGGAATTTAGAAGGATGAGAGGATATCATATTGAAACACATCAAATTATAAAAGGACTAGACAAGCTAGATGCAGGAAAAATGTTCCCAATGTTGGGGGTGTCCAGAATCAGGGGCCACAGTCTAAGAATAAAGGGGAGGCCATTTATAACTGAGATGTTTTCACCCAGAGAGTTGTGAGTTTGTGGAATTATCTGTCACAGATGGCAGTGGAGGCCAATTCACTGGATGTTAGATAGAGCTCTTGGGGCTAGCGGAATCAAGGGGTATAGGTAGAAGGCAGGCACGGGTTGCTGATTGTGGATGATCAGCCATGATCACAATGAGTGGCAATGCTGGCTTGAAGGGCCAAATGGCCTCCTCCTGCCACTATCTTCTATGTTTCTGTGCCCCATCTACTCTATCTATTCTCCTCAACATTTTATGCACATGTAGGGCTTTTATTCAATAGTATTAGTGTTATTAATTTATTGATTTTTTTGTTTATTGCATGGTATCTATGTATATTGGGTTAATAGGCCTGTAAATCTGCACTGTAAAAATGTAATTGTTCCACTGTCGGTACATAGCTGAGAGAATGGAGCGGCTGGGCTTGTACACTCTGGAGTTTAGAAGGATGAGAGGGGATCTCATTGAAACATATAAGATTGTTAAGGGTTTGGACACGCTGGAGGCTGGAAACATGTTCCCGATGTTGGGGGAGGCCAGAACCAGGGACCACAGTTTAAGAATAAGGAGTAAGCCACTTAGAACGGAGACGAGGAAACACTTTTTCTCACAGAGAGTGGTGAGTCTGTGGAATTCTCTGTCTCAGAGGGCGGTGGAGGCGGGTTCTCTGGATGCTTTCAAGAGAGAGCTAGATAGGGCTCTTAAAAATAGCGGAGTCGGGGGATATGGGGAGAAGGCAGGAACGGGGTATTGATTGGGAATGATCAGCCATGATCACATTGAATGGTGGTGCTGGCTCGAAGGGCCGGATGGCCTACTCTCGCACCTATTGTCTATTGTCTATTATCTATATGACATCCAAGGAAAGATAGCTGAATAGATAGAAAATGTCTTCAAGGAAGGAAGCAGAGGGAGATAGTGGAAGGTTGCTTCTCGGACTGGAGGCCTGTGACTTGTGGTGTGCCTCAGGGTTCAGTGCTGTGCCCGTTACTGTTTGTCATCTACATCAATGATTTGGATGCGAACATACAGGGCAAATTAACAAGTTACCTGATGATACAAAGGTGGGTAGTTTTGCAGATAGTGAAGATGGTTGTGAAAAATTGCAGCAGGATCTTGATCGATTGGCCAGGTGGGCTGAGGAATGGTTGATGGAATTTAATACAGATAAATGTGAGGGGGTGCATATTGGGAAGTCTAACATGGGCAGGATCTACACAGTGAATGGCAGTGTTGTAGAGCAGAGAGATCTAGGTGTATGGGAACATAGTTCATTGAAAGTGGAATCACAGGTAGATAAGGTGGTCAAAGGCTTTTGGCACATTGGCCTTTATCAGACGGAGTATTGAATATAGAAGTTGGCCGGTCATGTTGCAGTTGTATAAGATGTTGGTGAGGCCACATTTAGAGTTTTGTGTTCAATTTTGGTCACCATGTTATAGGAAAGATGGCGTCAAGCTGGAAAGGGCACAGTTAAGATTTACGGGGATGTTGCCAGGAATAGAGGCTCTGAAGAATAGGGAGAGGTTGTGTCGGCTAGGACTCTTTTCCTTGGAGCGCAGGACGATGAGGGGTGATGAGTAAAATCATGAGAGGAATAGATTGGGTAGATGCACAGCCTCTTGCCCACTCCACCTATTATTGTGGATAATTGGCCTAAACATCGCGTGTGGGAGATATGCCTGCTGTGTTTTTGAAAACAGGTTATTTTTGTGATCGAAATTCAATTGCAGGTACACAGCTCCTTGAAAGTGGTGTCACAGATAGACAGGGTGGTGAAGAAGGCTTTCGGTACATTGGCCTTCATCACACAGAGCATCGAGTATAGAGTATTGTGTTCAGTTTTGGTCACCGTATTATAGGAAAGATGTTGTCAAGCTAGAAAGGGTGGGTAAGGTGGGTCGAACGGCCTCTTTCCATGCTTTATGACTCATTGAATAAATACATTGAATAAAATGAAGAGATTGGATGTTATTTGCATCATGTTCAACACGGATATTGTGGGCTGCAGGGCCCGCTCCAGTGCTGGACTGTTCTATACTCTATTCTATTCCATTATAAAATCTATATTCTACAACAATATGCTATATTCTGTTCAATAATAACTATGATATTTATATTATTATGTATCAATATATATGTCATAAGTGAAAGGAATAGAATTAGGCCATTCGGCCCATCATGACTACTCTGCCATTCAATCATGGCTGGTGTATCTCTCCCTCCAGCCTTCTCCCCATAACCTGTGACACCCGTACTAATCAAGAATCTATATATCTCTGCCTTATAAATGTCCACTGCTTTGCCTCCCCAGCCTTCTGTGGCAATAAATACCACAGATTCACCATCCTCTGACTAAAGGAATTCCACCTCATCTCCTTCCTGAAAGAAAGCCCTTTAATTCTGAGGCTGTGAACTCGAGTCCTAGACTCTCCCATCCTTTCCACATCCACTCTATCCAAGCCTTTCACTATTCTGTATGTTTCAATGAGGTCCCCCTTCATTGTTCTAAACTCCAGCGAGTACAGGCCCAGTGCCGAAAAATGCTCATCATAGATCAACATACTAATTCCTGGGATCATCCTTGTAAATCTCCTCTGGATCCTCTCCAGAGCTGATAATTGCTTGTTTCTAAGCCTTCCCCCAGTCCAGTTTCAGTAAAAACACTGAATCAAGCACTTGAATTAACTAAATTTGATTTTACCAGAAGTGCGTCACAGATCACACACTGTACCTATCCCCCACCGTGGGTTGATCCCTGTGTCTATCTGTTCAAGCCCACTAGGCCTCGCACAGACAGAGGCACTCCAGAAGGGTACGCGGTCCTGAGCGCTCTTCCAGAAGATCGACCCTGAGCCTCGTGACCACGGACTTTTATATGCCCCGCGAACTCGAGGCCGAACCACACAGGGGTTGTCTCTTAATCACCCAATTACAAATATCGATTAACCCCATACATAACAGGCATTTCCCAAACCCAATGATACAACAGTTCAATACATTGTATTCACAACGGACTTCGAGACGAAGTCAACTTGGAAACATTTACCCTGATTAACAGAAATCTCAGACAAGGCTCCCCATCCAATCAACACTTAGCAGTCAGGCTCTGAAACATTATTTACAAACTATTTACAATGTGTATGTCTAGTTAGCAGCCATCCAATTCATTCTATGCATTTTGCACCAGATTGACAGGGTTTGCAAGGGTACCCCATCTTTGCTTGCAAATTGTATCTAAGCTCCAGACTCCCTGGCACCTCTCGCAGCTTGTCCCAGCTCTGCAGAGAGTAATTCCAATTTGACCAAATCTCCCAGCAACCCTGAAACTTAACCCCATTTTGAAGTCCAGGCTAGTCCTATTTAGCCAGGATTTACAGAGCCAGCACATCCTTCATCAGAAATAGTGCCCAGAATTGCTCCCAATACTCCAAATGAAGCCTTACCAACGCCATACCGAGCCTGATTATACAATTCTATGTGCTGAAGTTCTCTCTCTCTGTGTGGCTGCTTTGCAGCAACAGGGTTTTATCGGCATGGCAATGTGTGAGATTAGACGGCAGATATTTGGTAGAGGTTGGGCACATTTTAAAGATGTCATCATTTGTGGGGTTGTGGGTGGTGATGGTGGCATTGGCATTTATGATCCACCCCTAACTAACAGGGTGCAGATTTCACTGCTGAGGCTTAGCGTTATGTCAGGGTGAAATCTGGAGGCTTCTTCCCCCGAACGTCCTTACTGAACTAGCTTGGATTTGTAAATTTTCCAGTAGTTCAGTACAGTTTCAATTTATGTGTTGGAAGGAACTGCAGATGCTGGTTTAACCCGAAGATAGACACAAAATGCTAGAGTAACACAGCGGGACAGGCAGCATCTCTCGATAGAAAGCATGGGTGACATTTCGGGTCGAGACCGTTCTTCAGACTCCTTTCTCTCCAGGGATGCTGCCTGCCCGCTGAGTTACTCCAGCATTTTGTGTCTATCTTCAGTTTCAGTTCAGTTTAGTTTATTGTCACGTGTACCGAGGTGCAGTGAAAAGCTTTTGTTGCGTGCTAACCATTCAGCGGAAAGACAATACATGATTATAATCGATCCATTTACAGTATACAGATACATGATAAGGGGATAACGTTTAGTGCAAGGTAAAGCCAGCAAAGCCCGATCAAGGATAGTCTGAGGGTCAGCAACATGGTAGATCGTAGTTCAGCACACCTCCCTGGTTGTGGTGGGATGGATCAGTTGCCTGAATACAGCTGGGACAAAACTGTCCCTGAATCTGGAGGTGTGCGTCTTCACACTTCTGTACTTTTTGCCTGATGGGAGAAGGGAGAAGAGGGAGTGGTCATGGTGAGACTCATCCTTGATTATGCTGCTGGCCTTGACGAGGCAGAGTGAAGTATAAATGGAGTCAATGGAAGAGAGGTTGGTTTGTTTGATGGTCTGGGCTGCGTTCACAATTTCTCAATGCTTGCTGAACTTATTTCTTTTATTGGGGGGAGTTTAGTTTATTGTCATGTGGACCGAGGCATATGGTCAACATGGCCAGATTCTGTTCAGTTTAGCTTCATTACCATATATTCATCTTGAGAACATACACCACATGATTAGCAAGTTTGTAGATGGTACTGAAGTAAAATTGATTAGTATAGTGTCAGGGGTTATGGGGAGAAGGCAGGAGAATGGGGTTATGAAGGAGAGATAGATCAGTCATGATTGAAAGGTGGTGTTGACTTGATGGGCTGAATGGCTCCTACTTGTGGGAGTCTAGGACTAGAGGTCATAGCCTCAGAATTAAAGGATGTTCCTTTAGGAATGTTATGAGGTTGGATTTCTTTAGTCAGAGGGTGGTGAGTCTGTTGAATTCTGTGTCACAGAGGGCCAAGTCAGTGGATAAAGCAGAGATTTACATAGTCTCTGAAATTTATGTTGAGGTCGGAGTCGGAGTTGAGACTTTTTTCCGACTCCGACTCCAGCAGCACCAAAATTGCTCCGACTCCGACAACTACGATTCCGTCTCCAACTCATTAGCACTGATGCAACCTGAGTTCAATCCTGACTGAAGGTGCTATAGGGAGTTTGTATGTTCTCCCTGTGACCACGTGGGTTTTCTCTAGATGCTCTGGTTTTGTCCCACATTCAAAAGGTGCAGGCTTGTAGGTTAATTGGCTTTGGTAAATTGTCCTTTGTGAAGGATAGAACTAGTGTACGGGTGATCGATGGTCAGAATGGACTCGGTGAGCCGTAGGGCCTGTTTCCACACTGTATTTCTAAACTAAACTGATATCCCTCTATTCCGTGCATATCCATGTGCCTGTCCCAAAGTCTCTTGCATGCTACTTTTGTATTTGCCTCCACCACCTTCTCAGCTTTAAAGAAGAGCAGTAACGTTGGCCCTGAACTCGGGTCAATGCTTATCTGAGAAGTTACACAACGGAAACAAACTATCTTGTGGTTCTCTTGTGTGTGGAAAGTTCTGCACTCAAATTGCAGCAGTGACGTTACTTTGAAAACTGCTACTTTGGCGGTAATGCACTTTGGATGACTCAAGGCCTCCAATGGTCAGAGAAATGGTCAGAGCTATACAAGTTAGTTTAGTTTAGTTTCTTATTGTCACGTGTACCCAGGTAGAGTGAAAGGTTTTTTTGCATGCTACCCAATCAAAGAGAAGACTTACGTACATGCTTACAATCAAGCTGTCCCTAATGCATGAATAGAGGGTACAACATTTAATGCAATATGAAGTCCAGTAAAGTCCGATTAAAGATCGTTCAAAGTCAACAATGAAGTAGATGGGAGGTCAGGACTGCTCTCTAGCTGGTAAGAGAATGGTTCAGTTGCCTGATAACAGCTGATAAGAAACTGTTCCTGTATCTGGAGGTGTGCATTTTCAAACTTCTGTATCTCTTGCCTGATGGGGGAGGGGAAATGAGGGAGTGACCGGGATGAGGCTCGTCCCTGATTATGTCGGTGACCTTGCCGACAGAGTGTGCTACGTGGATGGAGTCAATGGATGAGAGGTTGATTTGTGTGAAGGTCTGTGTTGCATGCACAACTCACTGCAATTTCTTGCGGTCTTGGATGGAGATGTTCCTAAACTATGCATTCTGATCAAATGCTTCCTGTGACACATCTACAGAGGTTGTTGGCAACATGCCGAACTTCCTATGGTTTCTTGAAAATGTAGGGAAAACTCAGCAAATCAGTTAGCATCGGTGGTGAGAGGACGTCAGGCAACCCTCCAGAGAGGAAGTCAAGCAACCCTTCAGGCAATGGTTGTCCATCAATTGCTGGTACAAGGGATCAGATACTGAGAAGCCCAATGATTAGCACCTTCCTTACAACAGTGACAGTTTTTGCTGTACTGCAGGTGATTAAATGTCTACTCGAGCGAGGACCTCATTGAAACCTACCGAATAGTGAAAAGCTTGGATAGATTGAATATGGAGAGGATGATTTCACTAGTGGGAGAGTCTCGGACCAAAGGTCATAGCCTCAAAATAAAAGGACGTACCTTTAGAAAGGAGATGAGAACAAATTTCTTTGGTCAGAGGTTGGTGAAACTGTGGAATTCATTGCCATAGAAGGCTGTGTAGGCAGTCATTGGGTATTTTTAAGGCGGAGATTGGCAGATTCTTGTTTAGTTCGGCTGTCAGTAGTTATGGGGAGGAGAATGGGGTTGAGAAGGAAAGAGAGGTCAACCATGATTGAATTGTAGAGGACTTGATGGGCCAAATGGCCTAGAGCTTATGAACATGAACAAAGGGTCTTTGTTCAGTCTGTCCGTTCCTTCTATGTTGTTTAAATGTGTGTGTTTTAGTGTGTTAAATTAATGTTTTTGGTGTTTTGTTAGCTTGTTTTATGTGGGGGGTGGGGGGGGGGGGAGTTGGGGGAAACTTTTTCTAACCTCTTCGACGGAGATGCGATTTTTTCCCGTATTGTATCTCCGTCCGCACTGCAGCTTAACATCAAGGAGTTGGTGGCTTTTGCTGGAGACCGACTTGGAGAGCTCCACTACGGGAGCCTGTGGGACTTAACACCATGGAGCTCGTTATTCCTCTTGGGATCGACTTTGGGCCTCCAACCATGGGAGCCTGCGAACTTTAACATCGTGGAGCCCGCGGTCTCTGGCTAGAGACCGACTTCTCATCGTGGAGCCGCAAGAGCTTCGATCGCCCCGAAGCAGGAGCTTCGATCGTCCTGACGCGGGAGCTTCGTCCGCCGGTTGTGGGAGTTTTGATCGCCCCCACTGAGGATTGGTTCGACTGCCCCGACCGCGGGAGAATAAAAGAGGAAGAAGATTGGACTTGATTGTCTTCCATCACATTGAGGAACGTGGGGAATCTGCTGTGGTGGATGTTTATGTTAACTTTTATGTAGTTGTGTGTCTTGTTGCGTTTTTTTAGTATGCACTATGGTAATTGGAAGTTCACTGTACCTTAATTGGTACACGTAACAATAAAATGACCTTGAACCCATGAAACCTTGAAACCTTGAACTGAATGGAACTATTCACTTATACCCTCACTATTGAAATTCCTCAACAGCTTGGAGCAAGACCTCAGGGGCTATAAGGGCAGGTTAGAGGCTAATAAAAATGAAAGCAAAGAAAAACTGATTGATAAAGTTGTTATAAAACTTACAGTGAAGTACTCGACCTGTCAACAAGTATTGCAATAACAGTATTGTTTACAGCCTCTGAATGCCAAACTTTTTTTCTACCACATACATCTTCACTTCACAATAGTTAGGATAAAAACTTACACTGGACAATTGTGAAGTTGTCTGGATCTAGTAGGGATTTTTAGAGTAGACATAACTAATGACTAAGGTTATATTGCAGTCTCAAGGTGCCATCACCAGTGTCCCTAAAGGTATTCTGAAGAATTTGGTCCCAGCCCTTTGCTGGAGTTGTATGGTATGGTCCATTATTTGTCATGTGTACTAAGACCCAGTGAAATTCATTTTTATACACAGTTCTGTACAAGTATCACTATGCATAAACACTCAGATACATATTAGATAAGCATCTCAGATACAGAACAAGTGTATAGCAGCAGTACACTGAGACAGGAAACAGTGTCATCAGTTTGATGCCTTTCTCAAGTTCCAGTTGCAAGTGCAGGGATCTTGATCTGACCATGAAGGTCTGTTGCCTTGGTGGTGATGTATCCTCAGCATGCCATTGCTGCAAAATAGATGTGCCTAATTAGCTTTAGTTGAAGGGACAATGATAACATCTCTACTTACAGCATTTGCGGCACGGTGACGCAGCGGTAGAGTTGCTGCCTTACAGTGCCAGAGACCCGGGTTCGATCCTGAGTATGGGTGCTGTCGTACGGAGTTTGTACATTCTTCCCGTGACCTGCGGGGGTTTTCTCTGGGATCTCTAGTTTCCTCCCACACCCCACACTCTGACACTCCGACGTACAGGTTTTGTAGGTTAACAGGTTTGGTTGGAGCAGACCAGGTGGGCCAAAGGGCCTGTTTCCGTGCTGCATATCTAAACTAATCTAAATTTTATTATTATAAGGTACAGTCATTCATATAATCAGACCTTTACTTGAATGATAAGAAGGCTGTTGTTAATGTTTAGTTGCTAAGTAATATCTAAGATTTAGAAACGAAAATCTGATATCAAGACTGAGTATAAAATCTTGAGAGGAATAGATAAGGTGAATGCACAGAATTTTTTACCCAGAGTAGGGAATCAAAAACAAGAGGACATATGTTTAAGGTAAGGTCAAGATTTAATATGAACCTGAGGGGCACCGTTTTCGCTCATGAGTATATGGAACGAGCTGCCAGAGGAGGTAGTTGATGCAGTTAATATAACAACATTTTATAGGCACTTGAACAAGTTCATGGATAGGAAAGGTTTAGAAGGATATGGGCAAAATGTGGGTAAATGAGACTAGCTTAGATGGTGCATTATCTTGGTTGGCATGGATCATTAGGGCCGAAGGGCCTGTTTCTATGTTGTATGACTCCATGGGTTGCATAGAGGTACAGCGCCAGAGACCCGGTTTCGATCCTGACCACGGTTGCTGTCTGTACAGAGTTTGTACGTTCTCCCTGTGACCTGCGTGTGTTTTCTCCAGGTGCTCCAGTTTCCTTCCACACTCCAAAGACATCCAGGTTTGTGGGTTAATTCACTTCTGTAAATTGTAAATTGTCTCCAGTGTGTAGGATAGTGCTAGTGTACGGGTTGATTGCTGGTGGGCGCGGATTCGGTGGGGGTGAATAGTCTGTTTCCACGCTTTATCTCTAAAGTCTAAAGATTAACACAATGCAGGACCACTGTTATTTCCGCGTTGTAACATGTCTACGTGGGTTAGCATTTGGGTTCACTTTAATTCATCCGTGCTTCACAACTGCTTGTGACATGTTTACAAAAATTCACTTGAACGGTAATGTTTAACGGCTGTCACGATTTGCTTCAGGATAAACAGCACGTATGAAACGAGCATGATAGAATCATTTTCAGAATTATTATCTTTAGTGGTGAAATCATGTTTTTAAAATCTATGTTTTTTATGGGAATTTGAACCTCTAGACAGTGCTTTGTGTCGCCATTAACTTTTAGCTGCTATAGCAACGCGTACCATAGCAACAAACTCGTAGGCTTTTCAAAATACGTTCCAGCAATGCCTAAACCCATAAGGGTTGGAAGTCCTTCCAAAGCCCTTATTACTGATGGTCACACGTGTCAATATGATCTCCTCCAACTGTTGTAATGAGAAATTGCTTGTATTTTTCAGGTTCATAGCGACACAGGACACAGAAACAGTTCCTTCCGCCAATCGAGACTGCACTGAGATCGAGCATCATTTACAGCAATCCTGCACTGATTTCATTTTATTCTTCCCCCATTCACATCAAGTCCCTCCCATCTCCTCAATTCCCCCACCACTCTCCTCCCATCCTACACAGCTTTGGAATATGCAAGGAAATCGGGGCAACCAGAGGAGAACGTGCAAACTCCAAAAAGTCAGTTTTGAACCTGGAACTGTGGTGCTGAGAGGCAGTGGCTATACTGTCTGTGCCACCCCACTGCCCTAATTTTATTTTCTTGTGTACGTCCTCTTATCATAAGATCATAAGTTCTAGGAGCAGAATTAGGCCATTCGGCCCATCAGGTCTACTCTGCCATTCAATCAGGGCTGTTCTATATCTCCCTCCTAACCCCATTCTCCTGCCTTCTCCCCATAATCCCTGACACCCATACAAATCAAGAATCTATCTATCTCTGCCTTAAAAATATCCATTGATGGCCTCCACAGCCTTCTGTGGCAAAGAATTCCACAGATTCACCACCCTCTGACTAAACATTGTTTCCTGAAAAAAAACCAAGAAATTCCTCCTCATCTCCTTCCTAAAAGAATGTCCTTTAATTCTGAGGCTATGACCTCTAGTCCTTGATTCTCGTACATCTTCCAATCTCTGTTTTGTTTGACTCAGTGTCTGAGTTTCCACAGTTCTCCTGGGTGAAGAGCACCAAAGATTTGCTACCTCATGGAAGAAATTGCTCATCTCAAGCCTAAATGGACTATCTTAAGAACTATCTTAAGAAGTATAGTGGCTGTTTTAGTCAAATAAAATGTCTTCAAGGCACATATCCCAAAGAACATTAAAGGAAATGGGAGTGAAACATGCTGGCCACATCCTATCGGTTACTCCCTTATCATGTAAATGCACTGTATTATACACTGTAAATGGCTGGATTGTAATGATGCATTGTTTTTCCGCTGGTTGGCGAGCACACAACAAAAGCCTTTCACTGTACCTCGCTGCACGTGACAATAAACTAAACTGAAACTGAACTGAGGAAAATGAAAAAAGTTGAGTAGCTACATTATAATTATGCATTTACTATTTATGACCCTAGTAATTAAATACACTTGACCCTAAGCTTGAGGCACCAATAGCTCTGTTATTGTTTTCTATTTCATACTTGTTACACTACACAATGTAGGTTCACCTTCTAACTTTTGTAGCTTTTGATGGCCTCTCATCCTAATCTTAAATGACTGGCAATCTACAAAGTGTAACATTTGTTTCAAAAGAACCTTCACAAGTTGGTTTCTCCTCACATACCCTCTCTGAGCTCAACATGCTCATGAAACCCATCCCCTGTTCACTCACTTTTACTTAGTTCTCCAATATTAGGAATGGTATGAGCAATGAATACTCCGGTTTTATGTAACGAACCTACAACCAGCATTTCACTCCCCCTTTCATTCCCCTTTAACTTCCCTGTGCCCCACCTGAATTTGCACCCATTTCTCTCCTTCCCGGGTCCCTATCCACCTACCTCTGGCTTCACCTTTTTTCCTTCTTTCACACTTTATCTTTTCTTCTCTGGCCTTTGTCCAACGATCTGCCAATCAACTCCCCTCCCCCCTCCCTACCCCAGACCTGTATCCACCTATCAGTGTAGGAAGGAACTGCAGATGCTGGTTTATTACGAAAATAGACACAAAATGCTGGCGTAACTCAGCGGGACAGGGAGATGCTGCCTGAGCCGCTGAGTTACTCCAGCCTTTTGTGTCCATTTATCACTTGTCAGGTTTTATCCTGCCCCCACTTCTCTTCCATTTCTCTCCCACCCACCACCACAAACAGTCTGAAGATGGGTCCCGATCCAAAACGTCACCGATCCATGTTCTCCAGAGATGCTGCCTGACATGCTGTTACTCCAGCACCGCGTGTCTGTTATTGTCACTCATCCTTGATCACACAGCGGTCTTTTCTGGTTCCATGGTAATATTATAAATGGTCTCTCGTCGTAACTTCATCTAAAATCTCCCGACCTCCACATCCATGATGTGTACATGCACGCAGCTTTCAAAACTGCTATTATTACTTCAGATTCAAACATTAAAGGGCTTCAATTAATCTGTCCTTGCAAACCATTGGCCATCTCCAAATGCCTCCCATCCTTGGTTTTCCATGCTTTCGGTGCAACCTACCAAGTGCATTGCATTCACTTGCCTAGATTACTCCAGCAGCACCAAACTTGGCACTGAGATGAGGAACAACTTTTTCATCCAGAGAGTCGTGAATCTGTGGAATTCTCTGCCACACAAGGCAGTGAAGACCAATTCACTGGATGTTTTCAAGAGAGAGTTAGATGTAGCTCTTAGTAATGGAATGAGGTAACGGAATCAAGGTATATGGGGAGAAAGCAGGAACATGGTACTGATTGTGGATGATCTGCCATGATCATATTGAATAGTGATGCTGGCATGAAGGGCCAAATGGCCTAATCCTGCACCTAATTTCTATGTTACTATGTTTCTACGTTTCTGTTTCTCTTCACCAAGGTGAACAAGGACAACAGATGCTACGGAACATCATCAGCTGCAGATTCTCCGAGTCATGCACCATCTTAACTTGGAAACATATCATAACATTTGATTAGTTCAGGTGTCAGGGGTTATGGGGAGAAGGCAGGAGAATAGGATTGAGAGAGAAAGATAAATTAGTCGTGATTGAACGGCGGAATAGACTTGATGGGCCGAGTGGACTAAATCTACTCCTAGAACTTATGAACTTTTATCGCTGTTTCTTCCTCTTTCGTTCTACATCCTAGAATACTCTACCAACGACAGTGGAACTGTGGGTGCACGGGGATCTTCTCAAGGGAAATTAGGAATGGATAATAAGTTCATAAGTTCTAGCAGCAGAATTAGGCCATTCGGCCCATCAAGTCGACTCCACCATTCAATCATGGCTGATCTATCTTTTCCTCTCAACCCCATTCTCCTCACTTCTCCCAATAACCCCTGACACCCGTAATAATCAAGAATCAGTCAATCCCCACCTTAAGAATATCCATTGACAAGGCCTCCACAGCCATCTGTGGCAATGAATTCCACAGATCCACTATCCTCTGGCTAAATATTGATTCCTAAATATTGAAACAAGCATAAATCTTGTTTCATCAGCAACTAAGAGCAACATCTCATCTTGTTGACCACAGTTAGTTTTTAATTCTGCTTATAATCTTTTGAGCTATTTGTCTAGGCTTTTTGGTAATGTGCTGATTCCTGACCTGATCAATGGCAACACAAGTCTCAAGCCAATACTGTCAAGCCATTTAATTCCTTTCAAAACATGAAGCTATTCTTTCTGATGTCTGGTAACATACTACAGAATCCTTTTATGCTATTGCCACCTTTTGTTGCATTGATTTGATTACTGGAACAAAAATGAGTAAACCAAGTGGCAAAGTGTGCAGCATATTTTCATCAATAATGGCAACAATGACAATCATGTCCATTTGTATCGCACTGTGAATATAATAGAACAAACTAAAGTGCTTCATAAGTGTACAATCACACACAAATTGAGATTGTGCCATTAAAAGATGATACTAGGCCAACCGATCAAAAGCTTTATCAAGAATGTTGATTTTAAAGTATATTATAAGGGAGAGTTAAAGTTTATAGATACAGCACAAAAACAGGCCCTTTGGTATACCAAGTCCATCGATCACCTGTTCACACAAGTTCTATGTTATGCAACTTTTGCATCCTACATGCATGGAGCAATTTTACAGAAGCCAATTCACCTACACACCTAGTAGCTATATAAAATATTGAAGTGATGGCAGGGCTTTTGGTGAATGGCCTGATGTGTTTAGTTTAGATTGGAGAAACAGCTTGGAAACCGGCCCTTTGGCCCACCGAGTTCATGTCGACCATCAGTCACCTGTTCACACTATTTTTATGTTGTCCCACTTTTGCATCCTATTAGCAGACAATTTTACAAAAGCCAATTAACCTACAAACCTCCATGTTTTTGGAGTGTGGGAGAAAACCGGAGCTGCTGGAGGAAACCCATGTGGTCACACGGAGAACGTACAAACCCTGCACAGACAGAGCCCGTAGTCAGTTTCGAACCCGAGTCTATGGCGCTCCGAGGCATCAGTTCTATGGCTGTGCCACTTTGCCAAGAGGAGGAAAGGCAAAAAGATGGAGAGATTTGGGATGAAATTCCCAGCAGCTGAAATCATTTCCAACAGAATCAATTGTGGAGATGAGCAAAGACCAGAACCAGACGAATGATCTCAGTGAGAGATAGTTGAAAGAAATCACCAAGGTACGGTGAAACCATTGAGGTTTTTAAAACATGGGTTTACAACCCAAATCACATAATTTAGTTGTATTTTGTAAAACAATTGGTTTATTTTACACTTGCTTGACCTTGTAGTCACCAGCAGTATCCAGGTGTATTTGCACTCAATTTGGCACAATAGCATTGAGTTGCAAATAACATGCTACTTATTGGACAGAGAACGTAATAGACATAAGATAGACACAAAAAGCTGGTGTAACTCAGCAGGACAGGCAGCATGTCTGGAGAGAAGGAGTGGGTGATTTTTCGGTTTGAGACTCTTCTTCAGAGTCTCGGTTAAGAAGTGGTCGTAGAGTCGGAGAGCAGGGGGAGCAGCGAGAGAAGATGTTACAGAACTCTCGTCGGAGAGAGGAGGAGAACTTCTTCAAAGTAGACCTGCCTTGAGGAAATTTTGCAGTGGAGCAGACAAAATGTGTAAGAAGGAATTGCAGATGCTGGTTTACACTGAAGATAGACACAAAAAGCTGGAGTAGCTTGGGGTCAGGTAGCATCTCTGAGGAAGAATGGGTGACGTTTCGTTGAGGTACTCCAGCATTATGTGTTTATCTTCAGTTTAAACCAGCATCTGCAGGTCCTTCATAAACATATAGACATAGATGCCCAGACATAGATGCACTTTTAGAAAGGCGGTGAGGAGGAACTTCTTTATTTAGAGGGTAGTTAATCTGTGGAACTCATTGCCACAGAGGACTGTGGAGGCCAAGTCAGTGGATATTTTTTAAGGCAGAGATAGACAAATTCTTTATTTGAATGGGTGTTGAGGGTTATGGGGAGAATCAGGAAAATGGGATTAGGATTCAGAGATCAGCCATATTTGAATGGCGGAGTAGACTCGATGGGACAAATGGCCTAATTTTACTCCTATAACTTGAGAACGTGAACGTATGAACTAATGAAGGCCATTACCTTGCATGCCTTTCTGAACATGTGTAGGGAGGAACTGCAGATGCTGGTTTTAACCAAAGATAACTCAGTGGGTCAGACAGCATCTCTGGAGAAAATGAAGAGGTGACATCGCAGCATGGTTTGGGAACCGCTCCATCCAAGACCGCAAGAAATTGCAGAGAGTTGTGAATTGCAGAGAGAGTTCCTCCCATCAGCTAGAGGTCTGTCCTGACCTCCCATCTGCCTCATTGGAGATCTTTGAACTATCTTTAATCAGACTTTATCAGACTTTATCTTGCACTGATTACTGTACCCTTTGTGCACTAGATATCTGTGCACTGTGGATAGCTTGATTTTAATCATGTATAGTCCTTTCTTTGACTAGAAAACACTCAAGAAAAAAAGCTTATCATTGTACCTTGACGTGACAATAATAAACTAAACATTAAACTGAACAGTCTCCCAAAGGCTTTACTAAAGTCCATGTAAACCACATTGACTACACTTCCCAAATCGATACACTATGTTACCTCTTACAAGACTTCAATCAAATTGGTCAGTTAGGAAATGCCTTTGACAAAGCCATGTTGATTGTCTCGGATTAGCCTCTGCCTTTCCAAGTCAGTATTAGTCCTCTCCGTCAGAATTTTTTACAGCTCCTTGCTTGTCCCTGATGTTAGGCTCACGGGATATAATCGAGGTTGATGGGCCGCATGGCTGTGAACATAGGGGGATGTGGCGTGGGGGGGACTGCAGAGAACATAGAGTGACCCGCCGTGGGGGGGACTGTGAACATAGGGGGACCTGGCGTGGGGGCGACTGTGAACATAGGGGGACCTGACGTGGGGGGCCACTGAGAAGGTGGGGTCGAATGGTTGAGTACTTTTTGTAACTTTGTTGGCACCTTTGTGGTGACTCTTTTAAGTACTTTGTATGAAAAAACAAAGAACTTCACTGTACCTAGGTAGGTACATGTGACAATAAAGTATCATCATCACCATCATCACCATCATCACCACCACCAGCACCACCACCGCCACCGCCACCGCCACCGCCACCGCCACCGCCACCGCCACCGCCACCGCCACCACCACCACTGCCACCGCCGCCACCGCCACCGCCACCGCCACCACCGCCACCGCCACCGCCACCGCCACCGCCACCGCCGCCACCGCCGCCACCGCCACCGCCACCGCCGGCACTGTCACGACCACCGCCACCGCCACCGCCACCGCCACCGCCGGCACCGCCACCACCACCGGCACCGCCACCACCGCCGCCGCCACCGCCACCGCCACCGCCACCGCCACCGCCGCCACCGCCACCGCCACCGCCACCACCGCCACCGCCACCGCCGCCACCGCCACCACCACCGCCACCACCGCCGCCACCGCCACCACCACCACCGCCACCGCCGCCACCGCCACCGCCACCGCCACCGCCGGCACCGCCACCACCACCGCCACCGCCACCGCCACCGCCACCGCCGCCACCGTCACCCCCACCTCCGCCACCGCCACCGCCACCGCCACTGCTGCCACCACCACCGCCACCGCCACTGCCACCGCCACCACCACCGCCACCGCCACCGCCACCATCATCATCAGGCCTAGTTAGTATGATCTTTCCGTGCAGTGTCGAAGTTGTACTCCATCCTTAGTGTTAATGTAACAGCAGCTCTTCGTTGTCCACTGCTTCTGAGATTCTGTTCAAGAGACTTCAATGCAACTGAATTTCAGGGACGGCACAGTGGCGCAGCGGTAGAGTTGCTGCCTCACAGAACCCCGGATCCCGGGTTCGATCCTGACTACGGGTGTTTATCTGTACGGAGTCTGTTCGTTCTCCCCGTGACCTGCGTGGGTTTTCTCCGGGATCTTCGGTTTCCACCCACACTCCAAAGACCTACCGGTTTGTAGGTTAATTGGCTTGGTATAAATGTAAATTGTCCCGAGTGTATGAAGGGGTAGTGTTAATGCGCAGGGATCGCTGGTCGGTGCGGACTTCAATGGGCGGAAGGGCCTGTTTCCATGCTGTATCTCTAAACCAAAAACAGAATATAATATCCAGCAACTGCTTGCATACAAGTAATCCTTAATAGCACTGGTGAACGAGTTTTTAAATCTGTGAGTGATATTATTCTCTAAGCAGAAAAAAATCATTCCCAAGCATTGCAGGAATTATTAAGAGGTGGAATAGTTAACACTTCACATTAAAGAAGATTAAATTTTAATGGAATCATTAATCAGGCCACCTCGCATTGCTTTATGATATGAGATGAGATATTGTGAAGGATCTAGTGATGTTAAAAATTCTAAGATAAAGATGCTTCAAAACATGAAAGATTTGCTTCAATTTTAAAATTGATGCAGTGTGAATTATAAGGATATAATCTAAATTTCTGTCGTCTTTGTTATAGCAAACCCCTAATATAATCATGAATATAAATAAATGGATAATTAGGTCATCTTTAATATAGGCAACTCATCTTTTCTGACATATTTTCAATTTTTCTGCTCAACCCAGATGGCAATTTATGGTCAAGCAAAATCTATGGAGGGAGATGGAGGACGACATTTTGGATTAAGACTGAAAGTATAGAGGAGAGATTGATAGATTCTTGATTAGTTTAGTTTAGAGAAGGCAGATGCCTTCCAGATGTGTCGCTGAGAAGCCAGGGTCGGAGCCCCGCGAGTTGGAGGTGAAGCCTCGCAAGTCGACGAAGCACACGGCTAATGGCCCCAGGGTCAGCGGAGCCCGTGGCTGGGGCCTGGGTCGGTGCCACGGAGTCGTCAGGAGGGAACCCGGCAGCATTAGTGGAGAGGTCGATGATGGCGCCGACCGATGGACAAGTACAGACACGTGGAAGTGAGGACACCGCTGCTGGGGGAAGAGCAACAGGGACCCAGGGTGGGGGGACTGTCGTGAGGGAGGGGGAAGAGCAACGAGGACCCAGGGTGGGGGGACTGTCATGAGGGAGGGGGAAGAGCAACGAGGACCCAGGGTGGGGGGACTGTCGTGAGGGAGGGGGAAGAGCAACAGGGACCCAGGGTGGGGGGACTGTCGTGAGGGAGGGGGAAGAGCAACGAGGACCCAGGGTGGGGGGACTGCCGTGAGGGGGGGGGGGGGGGGTACAAAGGGGGACCTGGCGTGGATACTTTGTAACTTTGTAAGTGCCCTTAATGGGCGACTATTTGCATACCTTGGGTATGCTAGCAAAGAACTTCACTGTGGTTTGTCACATGTGACAATAAAGTATTCAATTCAATTCAGATATAGCATGGAAACAGGCACCATCCTTGTAAATCATCTTTTCACCCATTCCAACTTAACAAACATATTTCCTGTAACATGGTGGCCAGAACTGAATACCATACTCTAAATGCGGCCTCATCAACATCTTTTACAACTGTAGCATGATCTCCAGCTTCTATAATCAATACTCTGACTGATGAAGGCCAATGTGCCAAATATATGCCATTGTGCATCTCCACTGTCATTCATCTGATTAAGTATGGCAACAATAAAAGTGATAGAAGTTCATGAGTGAGTTTTTCATTCCCTGTCCATGTTGCTCATTTTAGTTCAATCAATTGCCCCAGTAGAATCCAATGCCTGACAGAAATTGTGTGATCTATGGATATGAGTGTAGTTTTACTCTGAAGGACAAGGAAAACCCATGTTTAGTTTAGTTTAGAGATACAGCGCGGGAACATGTCCTTCGGCCCACTGAGTCCGCATCGACCAGCAATCCCCCTTGCTCCAGCACACAATCCTACAAACTAGGGACAATTTACAATTTTTACCCAAGCCAATTAACCTACAAACCTGTACGTCTTTGGAGTGTGGGAAGAAAACGGAGCACCCGGTATAAACCCACGCGGTCGCAGGGAGAACGTGCAAACTCCATACAGAGCGCCCGTAGCAATTAAGCTACCGCTGCATCACCGTGCCGCCCCCCCCATGATGGATTAATTGAATTAGGGCAAATCACCAAATGAATTCAGAGCGGTAGTAGGCCACTGAGCCTCTAAAGCCGGCCCATTACGCTTACTTCAGTGTGAACAAATCATCCTCTGAGCTGGATATAAAACATAACAACATAATGTTGTTGGGTCTGTTTCACTGTGCTGTAATTCTGTGGAGCTTTGCATTGACTAATACATGACATTGATAGAGCATCACAGAACATGAAGAATATTAAAGAGCACAAGTATGTGAAATTCCAGTGGCTGAAGGCCTTTATTATTAACTATTTATTTAAAATATGCAACCTAATTTTATTGATACAATACATTATTGTCAAAAATTACACCCCAGAGAATCTCAGCAAGATGGCTGTCTGTCTTTTTTCTCTCTAGGTACAAAACAAATTATAATAAATCTCAAAACACAATCCACATTGTATCAGTAATGATTTCGATAGTTTTTACCAAATCGATTAAGTACCACATACTACAAAAGAAAACAATTTTCTTTCCCAGATCTGTGTAGTAAATTACAGGTGCCATAGTCTATAACTCGAGATAATGATGACATGCAATTCACATCAAAACCACTGAATGTTTTGTTCTTGGGCTTTTAAGTTAAGAAATCATTCGGTCCTCCAGGGAATCTTCTTTGTGACAAATCTCGCAAATGTGTCTTGAGAAGTGCAATCATTTTCCTTTGAACGTCTCTCTTGTGAAAACCCTGGCTTCCTGGCTATTTTGTGGCACAAGTGTTATATGTTGCAGAAAATGGAAATTTCACACGTTACGTCCTGGTCCAAACTAGCAGTCCTGCTGCATCACTTTGCACCTTTCCTCTCGCTGCTATCAATGTAAACTCTGACCTTGGATGTAAAGCAGGATACTGGGGGGAGGAGGGTGAACGTGGAATTGTTTGTAAGCACACAGCTTGGTTTG
Source organism: Raja brachyura (assembly GCA_963514005.1). The sequence continues at coordinate 4,337,176 of OY740785.1, forward strand.
GACATGCCGCTCTGTTTCTCCACAAAATTCTCAAAGGACTAGTGCTTTGTTGAATTATAGTTGCTGCCTTCCTATTATGAAATGCATAAAGTTAAAATGAATATTTTTTTAAAAATACCGTGAGAGGCTGAATTCTAAATATATACAGTGTTTTAGATCCATATAATGCAACTTCGGAGCATCTAACCTGGTCCACCATGGCTGCTCTTATTGCGATCTTTATTCTGAAGTCTCGTCTAATCTCTCCCCCATTACATACCTCAAAACTTTTCAGACTCCTTAAAAAATATTCAGACTCTGATTTCACTGCCCTTCGAGGAAGAGTTGCAAAGATTCTCACCCCTATCAAAAGATTAGCGCATCATTTCTGTCCCAATTACTTAAGCAATTCACTCAGTTGTAGATCCACCGTGTTAATACTCCTCAGGATTTTATATGTTTCAGTCAATCCACTCTTACTCTTCTGAATTCTGGCCTCTATGCAGAGGACAACTTGCTATTCCCAATATTTGTCCAGTGATTCTAATATACTAATATCCTTCCATAAACAAAGGGGTCCAAAACTGTACATTTTGTCTCCAGATGTTGTCTTACTAATGCCTTATTTAACGGTGGCATACTTTCACTATACTCTCGCTAAGCTGGAAAGGGTTCAGAGAAAAATTACCAGGATGTTGCCAGGACGCGAGAGACTGAGCTATAGGGAGAGGTTAAGCAGGCTAGGGCTTTATTCGTTGGAGCGCAGGAGGATGAGGGGTGATCTTATAGAGGTGTACAAAATCATGAGAGGATTAGATTGGGTAAACACACAAAATCTTTTGCCCAGAGTAAGAAAATCGAGAAGCAGAGAACATAGGTTTAAGGCGGGGAGGGGGACGGAGAGAGATTTAATGGGAACCTGAGGGGTAATCTGTTCTAAGATCGACACCAAATGTTGGTGTTACTCAGGCAGCATCTCTGGAGAGAAGGATAGGGTGACGTTTCCGGTCTAGACCCTTCTTCAGACATGTCCTATCCACGTGTACCTGTCTAAATATTCCTTTAAAGTTTTAAGTCTGTGTAAATGTTCTCTGGTTTGTTTTATGTGGGGGGAGGGGGAGGGGGGAGGGGAAACTTTTTTTTCAGTTTCTTACCTTGCCGGAGATGCGATTGTTTTCTGGGTTGCATCTGCGGTCTCTGCGGTCTATCATCGATGGAGCTTGAGGCCTCATCCGACTGACTGTGAGCGGGATGTGGACTTACCATCGGAGTCGATCCCTTGCCTGGGATCGCTCCAACCGCGGCCCGCGGACTTTATATCGAGAGCTCGCAGTCTCGGGAGAGGCAAGTCGGGAGCTTCACGACTCAGAGGCTTGACCAGCCCCGACGTGGGGTTCGATCGCTCGGCACGGGGGAGCTGACATTCCCCCCTTGATGTGGGAGCTGATTGCTCTGATGCGGAGGGGCAAAACGCCACCAGTTACGGAAGTCCGTCCCGTCAACGGAGTACTCGAGGCCCCCGACCGCGGGAGAGCAAAGAACGGAAGAGATTTGAACTTTTTTTTCACCTTCCATCACAGTGAGGAATGTGGAGGAGTCACTGTGGTGGATGTTTATGTTAAAATGTATTTTGTGTGTTCCGCTGCTTTTTATTTTGTATGACTGACTTGGCAAATGAAATTGCTCGTATGTTGCAAAACACACTTGGCTAATAAAGTATTATTGTGATTATTGTGTGATTGTGATTGTGATAAATGTTGCGATAGTACCTGCCATAACTATTTCCTCCGCCTGCTGGTTCCATGCAACTTTTTGTTAAAAAAAAAAGTTGCTCCTCAGGGTCCTATTAAATCTTCCAACACCCCCAACCATAAACCTATGATACAGTACCTTATTAAATACCGCTGCAAATCTAAATATACCATATCTATGTTTAATTCGGAGAACGTGGTACTTCGTCAAAGAGAAAACCGCGTCTGGAAAGACACTGTTTTTGTCAGCAAATGAGCATTTTGCCTGTAGGATCACATGGCTGCCTGGATGCCTGTATTAACCATTGTGGTTCACCTGAGTAGGTCTTGCCTTTGTGTTTGTGGATTGAAGTTGAGCTCTGGAGCGTTGAGAGCAAGTCATGCTGGGAAGGGAGGCAGGAGCCGCTGAGCCGGTCCATGCTCGTCCCTCCGTGGTCCGCAGAACTGGAGAGAAGGAAGGGGGAGAGCCGTCAGCGGCAGATGCTAGAACAAAGGCCGGTGAGAGAGTGAACCGGGGTCTTAACTTGTGTGTCCCCAACATCGGCTACGGGAGGTGTGGCACAATTGTAAATTGTCCCTAATGTGTAGGATAGTGTTAGTATGTGGAGATCACTGGTCAGCGTGGACTCGGTGGGCCGAAGGGCCTGTTTCCTCATTGTATCTCTAAACTAAACTAAATAGTCTTGGACACTGAGTATCAAATAAGTGGGGGGAAATGAATTAGGAAATGGAGCAACCATACTCCTGCTGTTCATAAAACAAGATTGAGTGAAAGCCTGGCCTACTTCTGTTGTCTACCCCATTACTCCACTGACTGGAAATACACATGAGAACACACAAACGTCCTTATTTTTCATTTTCATACACACACTTGAATAATGATGACCTTGTAATCTTCATACCACATATTATTGAAAAATGAAATCACAGTATACCCGTATGCTTTGGTTAGTTCATTCTTGACCTCAATCCTGTCATGAGTTTGCCCTCGACTCGTACTCGCAGCATGGTCCACACGAGGTCCTAGGAGGTATTTGTAAGTCTCCTTCATGCTTGAGAGTAGTCCCTGCGTACTCGAGGCCTCAGCTAGGTCGCGGCGTATTTTTCAACATGCTGAAAAATGCCCGCGAGTAAAAAAAGGTCGCCATGGAAAAAAATCGATATTTTTTTTACTTGTAGGTTTAGTCGAGGTAGGGTAGGTCGTAGTAGGTCAGCATGTTATTCGTAGGTAATCGAGGGTAGTCGAAGGTAATTAGAGATAGTCGAAGGTAGTCGTAGATAGTCTTCAACATAGTCGAAGGGAGGTCGAAGGAGATCGAAGGAGGTCGTCTTCACTCTCCACTATTTGGTGTCCAATTTTCCCGAAGCTAGTCGAAGCCAGTCGAAGCTAGTCTTCAACATGGTCGAAGGAGGTCAAAGGAGGTCTTCCACATAGTCGAAGGAGGTCTTATGCATAGTCAAAAGGAGGTCTTCAACATGACACTTTTTCAAACTCTCCTAAACTCTCCTAAACTTGCCAATTAGGTCGCCGCATTGGGACAGCCCCTTTATTATAACAGTGGTTTGCTGATATAAAATTCTCTAGCCAGCTTCAATGGAAGTTGCTTGGGAAGCTACCTCCAACAATAGCGTCATAGAGTCATACAGCGTGGAACCAGGCCCTTTGGTCCAACTTGCCCACACCGGCCAACATGTCCCATCTTTACTAGTCCCACCTGCTCCATTTGACCCATATCACTCTAAACCTGTCCTATCCATGTACCCTGTAGGAAGGAACTGCAGATGCTGGTTTAAACCGAAGATGGGCACAAAATGCTGGAGTAACTCAGCGGGACAGGCGGCATCTCTGGAGAGAAGGAATGGGTGGCATTTCAGGTCGAGATCTTTCTTCAGGCTCTTTCGGGGCAAGACCCTTCTTCATACTCAGAGTCTGAAGAATGGACTTGACCCGAAACATCACCCGTTCCTTCTCTCCAGAGAAGCTGCTTGAGTTACTCCAGCATTTTGTGTCGATCCATGTATCTGTCTAATTGCTTAAGGTTCACTAAGACTGTCTAATGCTCACTATTCATCACTAAAAGCCCCACTTCTTTTCCAAAATTTAATTTTGATTTCCCTGAACTTACTGCATATATTTCTTCAGCTAGTGATATTAAGCAGGTCCTAAACTTGGAGTAATTATATGAGCGCAAGGGAGATTACATAAAAGGCTATGTGAAAAATGTGTCGCTGGTAGCTAAAAGCTTTAGGTAATTTATTTAACTAATAAAATGTTATTGATTTCAGATTGAAATTTTAAGAAGAGCAAAGGAAACGTAAATCATTTGAGTACAGCGAGATCTTTAATTTCTGTCGTGCTGTCCATATTCAAAAGGAAAGTCACAGATGGTGCCTGGCAACTGGGCAACTGATAATGTTTCAGACCCCTTCACAGGTTTAATTCAGTTTAGACGTACAGTGCTGCAATAGGCCCTTCGGCCCATCGAGTCCGCACTGACCAGCGATCCCCGTGCACTAACGCTATATTACACACACATTTACATTTATATCAAGCCAATAGACCTACAATGATCACATCCGCCATGATCACACTGAATGGCGGTGCACCTATTGTCTTTTGTCTATAAACATGTATGTTTTTGGAGTGTGTGAGGAAACTGAAGACACGAGGTCACCAGGAGAATGTACAAACTTCGGACAGACAGTACCCGTAGTCAGGATCGACTACACTCTGGTACTGTAAGGCAGCAACTCTACGCCACCGTGCCACCATTTGTGCCATCCCGCCACCCTTTGGAGGGATGAACGGGTAAACCCTGTACCTTTGCAGGGAATGGAGGCATGTGGAATATGTGAAGGCAAACGAGTTTAATTTAACTAGGGTGGATCAGTGGTGCAGCGATAGAGTTGCTGCCTCACAGTGCCAGAGACCCAGGTTCGACCCTGACTACAGGTGCTGCCTGTATGAAGCTTATACATTCTCCCTGTGATCGCATGGTTTTCACTGGAAGCTTCGGTTTCCTCCCACACTCCAAACATGTTCAAGCTAATTGGCTTTTGTAGATTGTAAATTGTCCCTAATGTGTGGGATAGAACTAATGTAGGGGAGATAGTTGGTTGGCACAGATATTGTTCCAGTTCATAACTGGTGCCTATGGCAAATAATCACTCTTGATCTTCACCATGGGTTCTGTCTGTACGGAGTTCGCACGTTCGCCCCATGACTGTGTGGGATTTCTCAGTGCGCTGCGGTTTCCTCCCACACCCCAAAGATGTGCTGTTTGTGGGTTAATTGGCTTCTGTAAATTGTCCCTGGTTTGTTGGATGGAACCAGTGTATGGGGATCGCGCCGACACGGTGGGCCTAGTGTCCATGCTGCATCTCTGAACTGAACTGATCTAAACTGAACCAAACTATTGCTATCTTACGTTGAATGTGCCTTCGTAGTGTCATCAGCACATTTCAAAATTGTAGCGTGTACGTCAACGTCCAAATAATTAAGAGCTATTAAGAAAAGTCCTGAATCCTGAGGAATTCTATTGCACAAACCCTCAGGTTCAATAAGCAGCCAGTCACTACCACTTTGCTTCCTGTACATTAGCTCACAGTCTGTGTCTGTCTCTGCTACTGAGGCCTCTTTTATTCTATACATTCTTGCTGATACTGTACCAAACACACTTTGGTAATCCATATCAAGCACATTTCGGTTACCAATCCTCGTGGTTACTTCTTCAAAAATATTATCTACTTAGCTAACATGATTTGCCCACAACTAATCGAAGCTGGTTTTCTCAAATTAATCCGCACTTGTGAGTGAGTGTGAATTCTGCCCATGATTAATGCTCCTGAAACGTTTCCCACCACTAAGTTTTAACTGACTCTTGTGTCCTCCCTGTGTGTAATCTGCTATTCTTATATTCTTGTACTTAACTTTGATTGTGAAGAGGATGTTTCCATTAGTGGGAGAGTCTAGGACCAGAGATCATAGCCGCAGAAAAAAAGGACGTTCCTTTAGGAAGGAGATGAGGAGGAATTTCTTTAGTGGCGGTGAATCTGTGGAATTAATTGCCACTGACGGCTGTGGAGGCCAAGTCAGTGGATATTTTAAAGGCAGAGATAGATCGATTGTTGATTAGTACGGGTGTCAGAGGATATGGGGAGAAGGCAGGAGAATGTGATTAGGAGGAGAGAGAGATCAGCCGTGATTGAAAGGTGGTGTAGACTTGATGGACCGAATGGCCTAATTCTGCTCCTATCACTTATGTAGTTATGAACATGAAATATGTATAGTGAGCTTTTTACTGAACTGTATAACACAAAAAATGACCTTCACTGTACATGCAACAATAAAGCGCTGGAGAATGGATCACTCCCACTTCTCCTAACCTGTAATAGACACAAAAAGCTGGAGTAACTCAGTGGGACAGGCAGCATCCCTGGAGAGAAGGAATGAGTGATGTTTCGGGTCGAGTCCCTGTCACTCCAGCTTTTTGTGTCTATCTTCGGTTTATACCAGCATCTGCAGTTCCTCCCCACACACGCCTAACCCGTAAAGTGTACAGATCAAACTTTTCTGATTGTTCATGATCTTGAACTTTTCCATCACAAGAATTAGCCTCATGAATTTCCTCCGAGCTCCCTTCAAAGGCAACATAGCCTTTCTTTAATGAGAGGACTGAAACCACGCACAGTAGTCCATTCGCATACTCACATCACCCTATAGTATTGCAATGACATTTCTCTATATTTAAACTCCAACTCCCAGGCAATAAAGGTTAATGTGCCATTTGCCTTGTTAATTACCTGCTGCACTTGCATGTTAATTCATTTTGTGTTCCATGCACAAGAACACCTTGACTCATCTGTACTTCATGCATTTGCAGTCTCTTCATTTGCCTTTTGATGTCCTCAGCTGCAAAATGCAAAGGGAATGGCTTATTCCTCTGGTGACGATGATGAGAGACAAGCACAGAGACTGATATTCATCTCAACAGCTCAGTTGCAGGGGATGTGATGGCTGTGTGCTTGTCACTGACCTTATAACCTGAGACTTCAACAAATGGACCGCTCCTGTCAGTCTGAAGAAGAAGGGTTCTGACCCAAAACGTCACCTATTTTAGACCGGCTGAGTTTCCCCAGCATTTTGTGTCCAACTTGAGCAAATGATGACGATTTGAATCCCACTTTGCCAACAAGTAGGGGAGATAATGAAATAAATCTCGATTTCAAACTTCGATAATTAAACTCTTGAAACAACATTAAACATTTGACGAGTTTACAAGGGTGGGAATGTACCATCCTGATTCTGTGTCTTAAACTACTTCATGAAGGGGCTACCAGGAGCCACCTGGTCACAGTGGGGGTAATAAATGATGACCTTGTCAGCGATGTCCAAGCTGAAGAATTGTCCTCTGTCAAGATGATGAAGAATGAGGTGAAATGTTGAATACTAATCGCCAGACAAAACTCAGTAGAAACCAGTAGGAGAAAGGGATAAATGCTTATCTGTTGTGTGTGCCAGAAACCTCCCACCACTTCCCTTCCCCTGAAACAACAGGATTCAGCATTAACTGGGGTAGTATAGAGGTCTGAGGATGCAGGCAGGAGGGGATATATTTGTCCCTCGCTCCTCCATGAGAATTGGTTTACCGAGTCTGGGCGGAAATGAAAAACAGATTATTTTTTATGCATTCGTGGCATCTGACCAGGGTATCCTGAACAAAAGGTGTTGGCAGGGATAACGAACGACTTGCTTAGCAGCATACGAAATGGGCATAGTTTGGATAATTATTTGTAATTGTTTGCATTACCCGTCTGTCAGATTAGAACAGATTATAGTGATAAAGGTAATAATGACATACTACACCCTCAAACCCAAGTGTCAAGGATAATAACAGCTGAGTTTTACGTACACATTTAGTGTCACTAACTCTACTGTCAAGGGAATTTGCAGCAATTTTCTTCTCCATATAACAGATTTGGCCAAAGCATTTTTGTAAATTATGGCACATTTCATTATTGATGAATCATGACCATTTTAAAACCACTTGCCAAATGTTACTTCATTGTACAATGTCTTTGTCTTTATCTTAGAGTTTCTTATGCTTTCTCTGAAGGACCACGTTGCAAAATCATTTATCATTTTAATGCTCCCATTAATTTCCAAATGGTTTGTTGACAAGGTGAGTCTTATCAAGGTCAGTTGTGACGATGTTCTACCGAACTTTCCTACATCTGCAATGTTTTATTTGAAAGTTATTAGCTATTTTCATTGGATTCTGTAAATATAGTGAGCACCAAAAGACCAATAAATATATACAATAAATCTAATCCACTGGCATGAGATCATTTGGTGAAATAAGCGCATATCTGTGAAATTTTTAACCATTTAGCTTAAGAACAATATGTTCTTGAAATAATCAGGAAAACAGTGGCTTGCAAAAGTATTCATACCCCTTGAACTTTTCCACATTTTGTCACATTACAACCACAAACATAAATGTATTTTATTGGGATTTTATGTGCTAGACCAACACAAAGTGGTGCATAATTGTGAAGTGGAAGGAAAATGATACATGGTTTCCAAATTTTATTACAAATAAAAAACTGAAAAGTGTGGCGTGCAAAAGTATTCAGTCCCCCAGAGTCAATACTTTGGAGAACCACCTTTCGCTGCAATTACAGCTGCAAGTCTTTTGGGGTATGTCTCTACCAGCTTTGCAAATCTAGAGACTGACATTTTTGCCCATTCTTCTTTGCAAAATAGCTCAAACGCAGTCAGATTGGATGGAGATCCTCTGTGAACAACAATTTTCAAGTCTTGCCAGATATTCTCAATTGGATTTAGGTCTGGACTTTGATTGGGCCATTCTAACACATGAATATGCTTTGATCTAAATCATTCCATTGTAGCTCTGGCTGTATGTTTAGGGTCGTTGTCCTGCTGGAAGGTGAACCTCTGCCCCAGTCTCAAGTCTTTTGCAGACTCTAACAGGTTTTCTTCCAAGATTGCCCTGTATTTGGCTCCATCCATCTTCCCATCAATTCTGACCAGCTTCCCTGTCCCTGCTGAAGAAAGGCATCCCCACAGCATGATGCTGCTACCACCATGTTTCACAGTGGGGATGGTGTGTTCAGGGTGATGTGCAGTGTTAGTTTTCCGCCACACATAGCGTTTTGCATTTAGGCCAAAAAATGTTGGTCTCATCAGACGAGAGCACCTTCCTCCACATGTTTGCAGTGTCCCCCACATGGCTTGTGGCAAACTGCAAACGGGACTTCTTATGGCTTTGTTTCAACAATGGCTTTCTTCTTGCAACTCTTCCATAAAGGCCCGATTTGTGGAGTGCACGACTAATAGTTGTCCTGTGGACAGATTCTCCCACCTGAGCTGTGGATCTCTGCAGCTCCTCCAGAGTTACCATGGGCCTCTTGTCTGCTTCTCTTATCAATGCTCTCCTTGCCCTGCCTGTCAGTTTAGGTGGACGACCATGTCTTGGTAGGTTTGCAGTTGTGCCATACTCTTTCCATTTTCGGATGATGGATTGAACAGTGCTCCGTGAGATGTTCAAAGCTTGGGATATTTTTTTATAACCTAGCCCTGCTTTAAACATCTCCACAACTTTATCCCTGACCTGTCTGGTGTGTTCCTTGGGCTTCATGATGCTGTTTGTTCACTAATGCTCTCTAACAAACCTCTGAGGCCTTCACAGAACAGCTGTATTTATACTGAGATTAGATTACACAGAAGTGGACTCTATTTACTAATTAGGTGACTTCTGAAGGCAATTGGTTGCACTGGATTTTATTTAGGGGTATCAGAGTAAAGGGGGCTGAATACTTTTGCACGCCACACTTTTCAGTTTTTTTATTTGTAAAAAAAATTGGAAACCATGTATCATTTTCCTTCCACTTCACAATTATGCACCACTTTGTGTTGGTCTAGCACATAAAATCCCAATAAAATACATTTAAGTTTGTGGTTGTAACGTGACAAAATGTGGAAAGGTTAAAGGGGTATGAATACTTTTGCAAGCCACTGTAGGTAAAACTGCATGTAGATGGGTGCAGTTGGCTCTTCAAAGAACCATTCTGGTGGCATCTTCACCATGGGTTAATCTAATAAATAGACTTTACAAACAGACTGATCTTACCAACTCACCCAAAGAGGTAGGCTCAATATTCAGGTCAAGGTTCAAGGTTTCCAGGTCAGTTTATTGTCACATGAACCAATTAAGGTACAGTGACATTTTAGTTAGTTTAATTTATAGATACAACGCCAAAGCAGGCCCTTCGGCCCATAGTGTCCGCACCGACCAGTGATCCCCATGCACGAGTACTATTTTATGCACACACAAGGGACAAATTACAATTTTACCAAGCCAATTAACCTACAAAACCTGTACATCTTTAGAGTGTGGGGGGAAACTGGAGCTCCCAGACAAAGCCCCCGCAGGTCACAGGGGGAACGTACAAACTCCATACGGACAGTACCCATAGTCAGGTTTGAACCTGGGTTTCTGGCACTGTAAGGTAGCAAATCTACCGCAGTGTCACCCTGCCGCCCACCTTGCTGGCAGAGATGCTGCCTCTCGGTGCCAGAGATCGGATTTGATCCCAACTTCGGGTGTTGTCTGTGTGGAGTTCACACATTCCATCCCACATCAGAAAGACATGGGGGTTTACAGGTGAATTGGCCTCTGTAAATTGCCTCTAGTGTATAGGGAGTGGATGTGAAAGTGAGATAACATACAACTATTATGAAGGAGAAGACAAAAGTGCTGGAGAAACTCAGCGGGTGCAGCAGCATCTATGGAGCGAAGGATATAGGCAACATTTCGGGCCAAAACCCTTCTTCAGACTGTTATGAAGGAGTGATTGATGGTCGGCATGGACTCGGTGGGCCAAAGGGCCTGTTTCCTTGCAGTAACCTTCCAACAATAAATCAGTCAAAGAAGTAATAAACTTCAATCTGTAATTGAAGGAAAGAAACTGATTTTTGAGACGATGGTACATGAGGTATGGTCATCGACCTGAACAATTGTAGTAAGGAAATTCATCAATGGCAGAATGCAAAGCCCCATTAAAAGCCACAACAGCTGGATTCAATTTCACATTCTCCAAACAAAGGCTTTGGTGAGGCTTAAGGTGATGGGGGAATGATTTAATAGGAACCTGAGGGGTAACCTTTTTACAGAGGGTGGTGTGTGTATGGAACAAGCTGCCGGAGGAGGTAGTTGAAGCAGGTACTATCGCAACGTTTACGAAACATTTAGACAAGCACATGGATAGGATAGGTTTGGAGGGGTATGGGCCAAATGTGGGAAGGTGGGACTAGATGGGTCATTTTGGTCGGCATGGGTGTTAATCCTGGCCAGATTGGAGAGGCTAGGACTTTAAAATGGGGTAAAAGCTTCAGGGCTGCTAGGACATTTGGTCAATTTGAAAGTGATCTCTGCAGAGCTGGGACAAGCTGCAGTGGTGCCAGTTTGTCTAGAGCCTAAATACAATTTACAAGAAAAGAATTAGAACATCTGCAGACCCTGTCAATTAGGTGCAAAATGCATAGAATGGATTGGATGGCTGCAAACCAGACATACACCTTGTAAATCTTCTTCTTTTCATGTCCATCTTGTGACAAATGTTCACCTCGCTGTTATCGTCCGTCATGAAAAGGACGCAAACTTCCGGCGACAATCACTGTGGCCATCACTTGCGGCAATAGATGGTGGTGGTAGCAGAATTAGCTCAGGATACCTCCAGTTTCCAGCCCCGTGACGTGGACGCTTCTGCTATGGGGCCACCTTGTAAATAATTGTAAATAATGTTGCAGAGTTCTTCTTTGCCGAGTGTTGATTGGATGAGGTATTGAGCCTTGTCTGGTTTTCTTGCAGATCAGGGTAAATGTTGCTATGTTTGCTTCCTCTGAGAAGCCCTGTTTGAATACAATGTATTAGCTACTGTATTATTGGGTTCGGGAAATGTCAATTGTGTATAGGGTTAATTGATAGCTGGAATTGGATTATAAAGAGACCACCCCCATGTGGTTCTGCCCCTCAAGGTCCGGGCACCTATAAAAGTCCGCTACCACGAGGTCCTGCATCAATCTTCTGGGACAGCGCTTAGGACTGCATGACCTTCTGGAGTGTCTCTGTTTGAGCGAGGCCTGGAGGGCTTAAACAGGCAGATACAAAGATTGAACCCGCGGTGGTTAGGTACAATGGTGGGAACTGTAATTGTGTTTTGTCAAAATAAAGATTAGTTGATCAAATGCTTGATTCGGTGGTTTTTGACTGAAACTAGACTGGGGGGAAGCTTAGAATGAGCAATTTACATTGGGGGCTTGTCCGGGATCTCAACAGACCCCCAACCACAAGTTTGCGATCAAGGGTGTTGAGCTGTTTTGATTGTGAGTGCAGAAATCGGGCCCACTGTGCAGTTTTCGGCACTTCATTAGTCGGAGCGGATCGAGCATTCACAGGCTTGGGAAAGGGTCTAATCGAGATCATTAGAATAGAGTCTAGCAAGCACGGGGGGGGGGGGGTGTGGGGGGGGGGGGTGTGGTTAGCACTCCTTTGGGTTGGGGGCCCATAAAACCGGGCATTGAGTGACCCAAAACTTGGTCATAGTTGGCAGACTGCAGCTGCTTTAACTGCACTTCATTGGTCGAGGAGTGGCCCAAGGTTAGATTTGGTAAACGCAATTGGTGGGGTATTGAAATACAGGTCTGACCTACGTATCGATCGAATCTTTGCCCGGAGCGAAAATTGGAAAGAATTGGAAAGGTGCGCTCTGAAAATCGGCATCGACAACTGCCAGTGCGAAGCAGCTAGGCGTTGAACCCCCAGTGCCCAGCAGAGAGGAGTGTCTGTGTGAAGGTGTCTGAGTCCCTCCCTGGACTGATGGATGAGGAATCTCATAAAGGTACTGGGCTCGGTGATCAGAGTATAGATTGGCCGGAATACTCTAGCCCATTCGAGAATTTAATTGGACAATTTTAGTTTTATTTGAGTGCCCGCGTATGAGGAGGGATACCCACTAAAATTACGAGTTCGAGAATGAGTCTATATTTTCAGAGTCAAATTTCCAAATACTGAATTTCGCATTGAAGTTCTGCCTGTAAGGTGGAATTCAAATTCCTGTATATAGAACTTCGGAGTTGGTGCATGTCCGTGATCGATTACGAATAGCGGCTGGTCAACAGTGAATTGTAACCCTCTGGTCGATTGTTGACGAGTACCTGATAGCGAAGAGTACCTGAGAGACAGGAACCTGTTTACTTGGTGAAAAGTAATACGAATGCGAAGGGTACCCCTAATTCCGTAGAACTTAGAGGGGAGGGATAGAGGTCCCACTACAGAAGTCCAGCTTAGCGTGAGGATAGTAACATTCGGGAGGAAAATTAGTCACTTAAGTAGTACCCCTCAGCAAAGAGTAACCTAGGAAGGGGAAAATCTTTAGTATCAGAGGGAGAGGTTCACTGAGTGATAACAGCGTGATGCGATGTTGAGATTGAGTGTTTGTGAACTGTGCGCTAGTGCTTTAAATCATTTTGTAAATTGTAAAAATCTAGCTTTTCGTATTGTTATCGGATCCAAATTGTGTAAATATTCTGTGTCTGTAAATAAACTTAGAGTGTATTAAGATTTAGAAAGTTAAGATTTAGATTGTGTTAAGTTCGCAGACCGCTGTTTGTATTGCTGCTTGTGTTAGTGTTTATGGATTTAGACTTGAAGTCAAAGTGTGTTTGAGTTAAATATTAGTAATTATTTAGTGTAGTATCGTAAGAATCTGAATCGTGGTGGTTCGATTAGGGGTTGTACTCTTACGATCGCTGTGGCGGGGAGGAGTCATTCCGCTGACCGATTGCGCCACGAGGAGGATTTATTAGGATGTGATTTATTGGATGTTTGTAGTTTATGTTGGGGTGTGTCTTGGGCTATTTGGAATCGAGGGAATATTTTCATTTCTGATTATAGTTATATTACCATGGTTCGGATTTGTTTATCTGTGTGAATTTAAAGAGGATTGAGTGAGAGGGAGATTGCTGCGTGGAAGACTGCGATTGAGAGTTAGACTTGGATTGATAAACTGGAGATCTTTTGTTTGAAAGTTTAGAGTTGAATGAAGTGATTGTGATCCAACTGATAAAAGAGTTGGGAGAGAGATTGAATAGGAGCGAGTGGCTTGAATAATTGAATAGGAGTGATTGAGTGATTGAGAAATGGTCAAAGAGCGATTGTGAGGGTAAGTGTGAATCTGAGAGACCATCAACCATTGTGTGGGAGAGACTCCCATTGACCTTGGAGTTTGTGAGGAAGGAGTGATTTTGAATAGGTGTTAGTGTCTGGAAATTTTATTTTGTAATTTGTATTGTAACCATTGTGCAAGGAAAATGGGGAATGTCTCAGAGAAGGAACGATCAAATAGATCGAGAAGCCCGATAAGAATCATTTGCGAGAAGCTTCCACATGAAGCAGACTAAGAGGATTATTGGGGAATTTAATGCAGTTTTGAGAAATGAACTTTGGCCGCTGGGTGGACTAAAATCTCTAATAGGAATAGATTACATAGAAATGATTGTCAAAATATATGGAAATAGTGAAGAAGGAAATGAGTTAATTGGAATATGGAGAATGTTCTTCAGTAGAAGGAAAATAAATAAAGAGATTGTTTTGCTGTTCACCCTAAGAATGGCGGCCTGTAAATTGGGGATGACAGGGGAACAGGATAGAACAGGTCCTTCTCGGGACATTCCAGACCAGGGACAGGAATAATTAGTAAGCCAACAGCAGGAGCAGGAGACAATACCATCTTCTAAAAGGGAAACTGCTGAGACGGCTCTTAAAGGGGATGTGCCGACAAAAATCGAAACTTATTAAATTTGGTAAGAGTGCAGCAGTAACTGTAGACCTCGAAGTTAGAGAGGCTTACAATATGCCAGGGTGGGCAGAATGTTTCGGAGTAGAGCCACAGCATTCCTCACAGCACTCTCATGTTCCCAGTTTGGAGATGCCATGTGCAGCTTGCAAGTGGGGTACACGGGAGGAGTCAGCGTTATCTTCGGCTCCTCCCAGTAAATTCAAATCTGAAGTGGCGAAATCGGGGAAGGATCTTCTAGCTCCTATTGCCCCACCAGTGGAGGACAGTATGGGAGATCATGGAGCTAGACCGAAGGTTCCATCAAAATGGGTGCCAAAATTAATTCAGAAAATGAAGGAATCCTTCCTGAAGTACAGAGATAGAACAAATAGTTTTCTGAGGGTGAGATAGGAGGAGAAGACGGAGGGATTGATCCGGACATTGATAATGTTACTATGTCGGAGCAATTCCCTGATGAAGGGGGTTTAGAATGGATTCCCCGTAGACAGTTTGTTTGTAGGGAGATGCCTACTCCAACTTTGGTACTAAGTCCCGCATTAGGTATAAATGTCCCCCAGACCACAGATGTTCAGACTTTAAGGCAGCCTGGTTCAATGGCAGCTCAGAGACCTATATTAAAGGTTCAAAAAAGAGAAATAAGGACAGAAGAAGACAAGGAGGAGGAACACCTCAAAGCCAGGATAGATCTCCGATTCCAGGAACCGACCTTTCCACGGTTTGGCTGGAGGGGATATAGGGTTGTCGGCCCGATCAGTGCTACAACTGTGGGGGGTTGGGACATTGGAGTAGGTCGTGTCCTGTGAGGGAGTACGATCGGGAAAGAAGGGGTAAAGAAGAGGGCCACGGGGTTTCAGAAACCAGTGGATTCTGAGAGGGTACCAGGACTCTTGGGACACCGAAGGTAGAGGACGAGGACACTGGCAAGGAGATCGGGGGCAGGGACATTTTGGCAATCAAACCCATTTTGTTGTGCCTAGCCTGCCAGTTAACAGTTAATATCATCTAGTAAATGGAAGGCATCCTCACATGGCCCAAGAAACAGCATTACAAACCAGAAAGAACATCACCTCTTCCAAATTCTAGGAGGAGACACAAATAATCTAATTTTTGAGAAACCCTCAATGAAAGGAAGAAGCTAGAAACATAGTAGCTGGCGTGAGAAGGAATGGTGACCAAGGAATGGAAAGGGCACTAGGGAGAGAAGAGACAAACTTATTGTGCAGGAGGTACGGGAGTGAGGAAAGAAGATGTTATATTTATGTGTTACTGAGTTTGTGCCTGCAAGACAGCATATCAACAACATACTATCTGGGGCAACTTTTGGGACAAGCCCCACTTTAAAGAACTGAATTAAAAAAAAATTCCTCTGTGGTTTGGAGTAAAATACCAAATATGTGTCTAAATTATGATTATTAGAGATAAATTTAGGACATTTTGGAATTGGTCTCAAAATTGTATGGTTATCATAAATCATGGGTTATCATAAATGATAAAAAGGAAGGAATATTAATCCTGGCCAGACTTTAAAATGGGGTAAAAGCTTCAGAGCTTCTGGGAGATTTGGTCAATTTGAAAGTGCTCTCTTTGGAACTGGGACACGCTGCAGAGTGGTGCCAGTTTGTCTAGAGCCTAGATCCAAGTTGCAGCAAAATAATAAGGACATCTGCAGACCTTGTCAATTAGGTGCAAAATGCATAGAATGGATTGGATGACTGCAAACCAGACATACACCTTGTAAATAATGTTGTAAAAAACGCTTGATTCTGTGGTTTTTGACTGAAACTAGACTGGGGGGAAGCTTCGAACGAGCAACTTACATGGGCATGCTTGGCTGATTGGCCTGTTTCCATGCTGTATGACTTTGACTATGTTAGTAAATCAAGATTTATATGCTTGAAGTGATAATAATGGGTTCCTGACGTGTAGAATATCCCCAGATATAGAATTTGAAGACCATTCAAGGAATTCTAATCTCATGCATGGAAAACAGTCTGCACTTCACTGGATGAAGAACGGCATTTTGTGTTAGTTTAGTTTAGAAATACAGGCTGGAAAAAGGCCCTGCACATGCTATGGAACAATTTACACTGACAGCAACCCGATTAGCCTACATACCTGTGCTTCTTTGGAGTGTGGGAGGAAACCGAAGATCTCGGAGAAATCCCATGCTTGGCACGGGGAGAACGTGCAAACTCCGTACAGACAGCACCCGTAGTCAGGATCGAACCCAGTTCTCTGGTGTTGCAAGTGCTGTAAGGCAGCAACTCAACCGCTGCACCACTAGGTATTATTTGTATTGTATGAACATTGAAACTGAAGGCTCCTAGATGAAAGAGATATGCGATTCATCCCACTCATCTCCAGATAACCCAGCAGAGGAAATTTAATTGACTCTCCTCCTCCGACCACAAATATCGCAGTTGTGCGGAAGGTTTGCAAGCTTTTTGTTTTAACTCCGCGATTAAATGTTGGAGCACACTTATGAGGGAAGTCAGGAATGGAAAAAGAGGACATGAGATAAAGGAGAATCCAGGTGGTTCAGATATTCTGCGAGTATATTAAGGGCAAAAGAGGAACTGTGAAGAGAATATGCCCCCTTCAAGGTCTATTAGGTCACCTATATGTGGTCAGAGGAGATGGGTGGCACAATGGTGCAGCCACCAGAGTTGTTGCCTTACAGCGCCAGAGACCTGGAAACAGGCCCGTTGGCTCAACTTGCCACACCGGCCAACATGTCGCACCTACAATAGTCCCAACTGCCCGCATTTGATCCATATCCCTCCAAACCTGTTCTATCCATGTGCCTGTCTAACTGTTTCATAAACGTTGGGATAGTCCCTGCCTCAACTACCTCCTCTAGCAGTCTGTTCCATACACCCACCACCCTTTGTGTGAAAACGTTACCCTCAGATTCCTATTAAATCTTTTCCCTTCACCTTAAACCTATAACCGATGTAGACATTTAGGTCAGTATGGACGATTTGGGCTGAAGGGCCTGTTTCCATGAGCCCATTGACATAAACGTATGTACTGAACTTTCACATTATATGGTTTTCAGCAAAATGCCAACAGAATTATTTATTAATGAGACATCTTGGACCAAGATGTGGTGTCTCGGCATGGATAAGTTAGGCTGAAGGGTCTGTTTCCATGCTGTATGATTCCATGGCTCTAAGCTCATGGCATAATAGAAAATGTACAACCCAGAAGGAGGCCACATGGCCCGTTGTATCTTTGCCAGTTGACGAAGGGCTGTCAGGTATTTTGTTTCAGGTATTTTGTTTCATGTATTTTGTTTGTTTCATGTATTTTGTCTTTTTATGAATGTCGGCAGATCAATTTCCCTCCTGGGATAAATAACGTTCTATGGTATCGTATCGTGTTGTGTCCGTTCCCTTTTTCAGCACTAGATCTATAGCCCTGTGGCTGTGGGGCTCTCCAAGTGCACACCTACGTTTTGTTTCAAATGACTGTAACATTCATTGAATTAACTTTCCTCACAAAGCTATGAACATCTGTAACCCTGAATGTCTGATTCAAGATATTCTTGTGGCCAATCTCATCTAAACTGACAGGAATATGTTTCGTTGCACATCGACCACATTTTAAATGAAACAGTATTTTAAAATGAACCATAACATAGTGAAACAAAGAGGTTCAGGGCACATTCCTGCTGTCAGGAGCCGGAGAAATGAGCAAAGGTTGGAAACACGGGAGTTGTTACTGAATGAGTATGAGCGATGTGACCTACATAGTGCGAAGTGGTCTTTTAACTGTTACCCATTTTGTACCATTATGCTATGTAAAAATCTACCTCGAGGTCAAAAGGTGGTTTCAAGGTCAGTTTATCGTCACATGTACCACTTAAGGTACAGTAAAATTTGAGTTTCCATTCAGCCATACTAAGTGAAAAGCAACAAGACACACAACCACATAAAAGTTAACATAAACATCCACCACAGTGGATTCCACATTCCTCACTGTGATGGAAGGCAATAAAGTTCAAACTTCTTCCTCTTTGTTCTCCCACGGTCGGGGCAGTCAAACCATCCGCAGTCAGGGCGATCAAAGCCCCCGCAGCGGACGATCGAAGCCCCCGTCGGGGTACTCGAATCTCCCGCGTCGGGTTGAAACTGTCTCCGGCATGGAGCTCCCAAATCGGCCTCTTCTTACCAGAGACCACGGGGTTCACGATGTTAAAGTCTACAGATCCCGCGGTTTGAGCTTCGATCCCCGGGTAAAGGGATTGCAAGCTCCGCAATGTTAAAGTCCCGCAGACTCCCGTGGCTTGGAGTGCCTGTCGGTCTCCAGGAAAGGCCGCCAACTCCGCGATGTTAGCCACAATGCGGACGGACATACATTACGAAAAAAATTGGCATCTCCGTGGAGGGAAGAGATTGAACAAAAGTTTCACCCAACGCCCCCCCCCCCCCACATGAAACAAACCAAGGAACACTCAAACATAATAGATCTAGATACAATACTAAATGATTTATTCTAATAACACTTTAAGTTAACTTATGGGATTAGAGCAATGTCAGGAATTTAACAGGATAACAAGCGACTTTAGGATTGATTTCAGGAAATTCTTCTTAACACCAAAAGGATACAACATTCAGAATTAATTTCCGGACAGAGTATCAAAGGAAGGAAACTTCTCAATCATTTAAGAAACAGTTAGATATTGAATATGAAACTGTCGCTTTTGGCTGAGTGAACTAACGTGAATTTAATGGTCTTTCTCCTGCATAGTTTTTCTTGTGATCTTGTGAAGATTATTACAGTTCTTCAATTATAATCAGCTTACCCCATCAAGCCACAATAGCTGTATCAACCTGCTTTTTATTTCTCTCTTTACCTGCTGTGCACAGATTATATTGAGCCAGGTGGGGCTCAAGGGAGGTTGACATTCTGCAAGAGATCACAATGGTGCCAATCGGAAAGCCGCCCATTGATGGAACCAGCTGGTGCTTAATTTACCATTTATAGGGGTTTGCTCCATCATTCCACACAAACCACGGAGAGAAAGAATAACTCGGTGACTTATCAAAGCAAATTCGCAAGGTTGTGGAAAGCGAGTCAATCCAGAATATTATAACGAAAGATAGTGCATGATTTGCTGCTACATGTAATTGTCAATTATTGTGGCACAATATGGTCATGGTGATAAAATGAGCAATAATGTTTAAACAAAAAACACTTCTGTTTGTTCATTTGTGGCTACTCCAGTAATAACTCTGTGGAACATGAACAGTGAGTTAATCAAGTCAAGTTGTAACTAAACTGTGACCATTAAATGCAGGCCTTCCCAAATGTTGATGACTGGAATTGAAATTCACAATGTGTTTCATAACAGCTAAATTGTTAAATTTACTCCATATGATAATCCCCTTAAGCAGAGTGATTAAATTAGTTTCCCCCTCTTTGCAATGAACGCAATACTCTTAGCCTTGTAAAAATAGGTCTTGATTTCACATTGGAAAATAAAAATGGAAAATGAAATGCCATGCCGAGTTGCTTAAATAGATGTTCTCTGCAAATGAAACCCCTTGATAATCTAAACGACTTTGGGATTAAGGATACTCCATCAGAACCCTTCATCCTTGCCACCACCCCCACACCCCACAAATCCATCTGACTGTGTCTAAAACCAAACAAGATAACCTTTTCCTTATCACATTATTGCAGGGTCTCCATTCTATAGTTTTGAAAAAATCTTACATTTATCAAGCTTCCTTCATAACCTCATGACATTTCAAAGCAATTTAGGTACTTTTTGAACTATTTTAATATTTTCAGGTTTGCATGATCATCTTATGAGGATTTAAAAAAATATAGAACTAATATAGCACTAATAATAAACTTAATGGCATACACTTATCTCAAAACTGTGGCCAATTACAAGGTTTTGCAGTTTTGACTGTAATGCACTAAATTGTTAAGTGATATTGGCTGATGCAAAGTCAGAAGACTACATGGCATGCTTCTGAAGTGAGCATTTTAAGGATAAGATTGCAATGGCATTAACTGTGCCCTCCTGCTGATGTCTGACCATTTTGGCGGCTTTATTCTCAGCGGCGTTATTTTCTAGGCCGACCTGTGATTGATTTGATTTGCTGCCAGGCCAACTAAGGAGTCAACAAAAAAAAGAACTTGGGAAACGGAGAGTGCAAAACAATACCTTGAAGTGTTCACTCCGAATATTCGGATGCTTTCCCTTGCATCAAAACCTACTTAAAGTTGTCACCTTTTTAAAATCCTCAATAATGATGAATGAATGGCCCCATTATAAATCTCTTTTGAAAAGGCAGGAATCTAATAGTTCCAGCACAGGCCTCCTAGCCAGATGGTCTAAGGCTTGAATCCCAGGGGCTGCCTGTCACTATCTACCAGTCACCATCGGTAAAGTTTAGCCAGCTGGAACAGTGCATCATCTCAATGCTTTGGAATAAAGTGGGGAGATGGGGATACCTAACCTTGCCCCGGTCCACCTCTCTCTTTATAAAGAACCATTGCAGGTGTCTGTGTGGGGGAAGCCACCGTTCCCTCGCCCTTCCTGCCTCACAACAAAGTGGGATCGAGAAGGTTTCCGTTCACTTTTATTGTCAGCCAAAGATACCAGCCGGCTCCGTGGATTAGGAAACTGTCCTTTTACCTCAGGGACCAGGATTTAAATCCGATTCGGACAGATGGGACGAGAATCCCCTCTATCTTTAACAGATGCAATAGGCTTGAAACATAATTAGTTTAGGCGACTAAGACAAACTAGTTCCCTGTGGATGTAATTTCTTGCGTAATTACAATTGCTTTCACAATATGTACTAGAAAGATATTTTTTAGAAGTTCCTAACTTAATTGGCTGATATTACCAGGGCCAAAGTTTTCTACAAGGAAAGATATTTGGTCTCTTGCTAAATGTTGGCTGTACTAAGGTACATTAGTGCAATAATAGCTATTGGTACAGGTGAAGAGAGAAAAGGGACCTTTATATACCACAGCAGTAATGTGATAGGTGTTTATATTACATTTTCCAAAACATTTGTAATGGCAAGAGTAAGGATACATTTGAAACATTTTTCACAGTTCTTCACACAATGTATCTTGCTACAATGCAAAATGTTTATTTTGGCTCATACCAATTCCATTTGTTCTTTTTAATTTTAAAGTCTTTTAAATGACATTTGCCGGGGGGGTTGCGAGAAGTACAATTAAACCAGGGAAACCTAGCAAGATCTTAAATATAACTAGAACATGTTAGAATAACACTAGCTCCTCAGCATTGATAAAGAGAAAAGGTAAGTGATGGGCTTGAATTTTGGAATGGAAATAGCAGCACGAGGTGGTCACATCTCGACAGGATGAGCATCCTTTATCATCATCACTACAGCACCAAGATCTCCAAACTCAGCCACTGAGTTGCAGAGTGTGTAAGCTGCTTACTGAGACTGAACACAAAATCATAGATAATTAAACATAGAAAAGTATTGAAGAGAGACAGAAAATGTTGGAGTAACTCAGCGGGTCAGGCAGCATCTCTGGAGAAAAGGAATAGGTGTTGTTTCGGTTCGAGAGCCTTCTTCAGACCTTGAAAAGTACCGCATGGGAACAGGCCATTTGACTCACAATGTCTGTGCCGAACATGATGGCAGGTTAAACTAGTAGCAGAACTCAGGTATGCGAGGGACAGAGAGAGGGGATTCAACGGTGACTTGAAGTTAGAGAAATCAATATTGATTTCAAGTAACCCTTGAATCCTCTCTCTCCGTCCCTCCCCCACCGCATCCTTCCTGTCGAAATTGAGGATCTTCTACACATTTTCAATCAATTGCCAATATCTTGAAGTTATTACGCAACCTGTCCATGTTGTCCATAAATCTACCATTCTACTGCCTCACTAATAGATTCAGCATTGAATCTACAGAAATGGAATGGGCTTGCTCTATTTGGCCACAACCTTTCTACATGTCCCAACAGATCAGAAAAAAAGGTCAGGATTCAGGAGCACAGATCATAGAACAGTCCAGCACAGGAACGGGCCATTCAGCTCACAATGTTTATGCTGAACGTGATGCAAGTTAAACTGATCTAGCTGTAGATGATCGATATCCTCTATTTCCTGCGCTTTGATGCGCCTCTCAAGACGCCCCTATCGTTTCTGCTTCCACCACCACCCCTGCACATCTCCATTAAATTTTCCCCCTTCTCACCTTATACAGTACCTATACCCTCTAAGGACACAAAAGGACACATCTGGAGAACATGGATAGGTGACGTTTTGGGTCAAGTCTCTTCAACCCGAACCGTTACCTATCCATGGTCTCCGGAAATGCTGCTAGACCTGCTGAGTTAGTTTAGTTTAGTTTATTGTTATCATGTGTTCTGAGGGACAGAGAAAAGCGTTTTTGTTGCAAGTTATCCAGTCAGCAAAGATACTATACATGATTACAATCAAGCCGTCCACAGTTACTCCATAAATTTGTGACTTTTGTGTATTAACCAGCATCAGCAGTTCTTTGTTTCAAATGCTATGCCCGCTCGTGTTGGACATTTCCACCATGGAATTCTGACTGTCTACCCTATCTCACCTCACCTTAGGCCCCCCCTCGGTAATGGCTGACCATGGGTGTCTCCAGGGTTGGAGGACGCCAGTGCGTGACTTTGTTTAACGTGGGGAGACTGGTGCATGGACAGCCACCACACGGTCCTTGACAGATCTGGGTCAGGATCCAGTGGCATGGAGTCCAAGACGACCGGAGACCCTTTTCTGCTGGAGTCTTCATCCGCCTTCCCAGCCGTTGTGACGATCCACTAAGGTCAGCCAACATCCTCCGCCTGTTCCACTGTTGAGGTCTTGGTTGGATTGCTCTTTGTCAGAGACCTCCCCCTCGACCTTACCGCCATGGGTGGCCCTACCAGGAGCATAGCTCCACACGGCATCACTCTCAGCATTTCAGGGTCACGCAAACTTCTCCACCACGACAAGGTGACAATCCCTACCTATGCCTTTTATAATTGCATATGGAGAGAAAGATTTGCACTTTCTAACTTGTCTTATTTCCTTCTAACCAACCATGTAGGTCACGGGGAGAACGTACAAACTCCTACAATTTTAATTTTGCAAATGTAGTCTTAATCTTGCAGAGTTCGGTTACTATAGATTGAAATTTATTTTAATTTTCCGTCTTTTTATGCATTTTATTGTCACTGTTTTCATCTATTTTACTTTCTGTAACTGATTTTGCATTAGAATATAATTCACACATGCTTTCTAGACACATAGATGATAGATACAGAGTTACGAAGTACGAGTGTCAAGGGTTACCGGGGGAAGGCAGGAGAATGGGGTTGAGAGGGAAATAGATTAGTCATGATTGAATGGCAGAGCATACCTGATGGGCTGAATGGCCTAATTTTGCTCCTAGATCTTATGAACATGATGCTAGACTCTGCAAAGCTACTCAAGAATGTTTCAGCTGAGCCACACTTTCTCAACCTGTTCACACAAACATCCCTTGTAAATGTAGTGTTGAAACAGAGCCCATAAAGTGTCTATGGGCAGCTGCAGGCATAATAAATGATATCCTTGATAGCAAAATCTGTGCGAATTTTACTGGCATCTAACTTTATTTGTCATTTTGATTGATTCTGTGAACAAATATGAGTTTGTGTATTTTGGACAATTTTTACAATTTCTTCTATTTTGGATATCCAAGTGTTTGGAATATAATCAAATTATTTTGGAAAGTTAGTTTGACATAATACAAATCCTCCAGATGAAAACAAAGGAGAAATGGCAGAACATGGTTCTTGTATGATTGGATCTGTTGATGAGTCACAAACAAGCCATCCCTTTTCCCTCTCCAATGTTTATTTTGCTTTGCATTTATGACATTTTCAAAAGCAATGAAGAACTTGCTTAAACTCCTTATTGGGGCGGCACGTTGGTGCAGCAGTAGAGTGCCAGATCCTGGTTCAATCCTGGCTACGGGTGCTTGCCTGTATGGAGTTTGTACGTTCTCCCCGTGATCTACGTGGGTTTTCTCCGGGTGCTCCGGTTTCCTCTCACACGCCAAAGACGTACAGGTTTGTAGGTTAATTGGCTTCAGTAACAAATTATAAAATTGTCCCTAGTGGGTAGGATAGTGTTAGTGTACGGGGATAGCTGGTTGGCGCAGACTCAGTGGGCCGAAGGACTTGTTTCCGCACTGTATCTTGAAACTAAACTAAACTAGACTCAAGCGCATCACCTTTCACATGATTCACCAACTGATCACAAATTGTTGCAATGTACCTAAAATAGATTTCTTCCAGTTTTTTCACTTAGATCAGTTATTTCCATAATATTTCATCCCTGAAGTTTCAGTCTCCAGTTGAGTTGCTTACTGTGTGACCATTGAAGTCTATTGGGAACTTTCTTTTTTTTTAAATTCATTACATTTATTTGTTGTGGGTTGAAATGTTTAATGCATAAGATTCCAAGCTCTGTAAAAGATAATATGGTGCATATAATTTATTGCTAATTAAGAAATTTGTCTCCTTGATGTCAGGGGAAATCATGCTTCACAAGACTATTGCAATGTTTAGAAACATTTATAGACAACAGACAATAGGTGCAGGAGTAGGCCATTCGGCCCTTCGACCCAGCACTGCCATTCAATGTGATCATGGCTGATCATCCACAATCAGCACCCCGTTCCTGCCTTCTCCCCATATCCCCTGACTCCGCTATCTTCAAGAGCCCTATCTAGCTCTCTCTTGAAAGTATCCAGAGAACCGGCCTCAACCACCTATCGAAGCAGGGAATTCCACAGACCCACAACTCTCTGGGTGGAAAAGTGTTTCCTCATCACCGTTCTAAATGGCTTACCCCTTATTCTTAAACTGTGGCCCCTGCTTCTGGACTCCCCCAACATCGGGAACATGTTTAGACAGACAGGTAGACAGACACATGGATAAAGGGATATGGGCCAAACGCAGGCAGGTGGGCCTACTATAGATGGGACATATTGGTCAGTGTGGGCAGGTTAGGAATCGGAATAGGAATACTTTATTGTCACACGTTTAGTTTAGTGTAGAGATACAGCGCGGAAGCAGGCCCTTCGGCCCACCAGTTCCGCGCCGACCAGCGATTCCCGCACATTAATACTATTCTACATCCACTAGGGACATTTTTTACATTTACCAAGCCAGTTTACCTACAAACCTGTACGACTTTGGAGTGTGGGAGGAAACTGAAGATCTCGGAGAAAACCCACACAGGTCACCGGGGGGGGGGGGGGGGGGGGGGGGTTGGGGAGAACGTACAAACTCCGTACAGACAGCACTCATAGTCAGGATCGAACCCGAGTCTCCGGCGCTGCATTCGCTGTAAGGCAGCAACTCTGCCTGCATACAAATACCCCATTGTGGGATAATAAAACTGATTGGCAAATGAGAGGAGCCAAGGCTTGAGTGGTTTGGCACCAAAGCATTTAGGTCCTTTGGGGAACTTTTGGTGCGGCATGATGGCACAGCGGGGGAGTTGCTGCTTTACAGTGCCAGAGACCCGGGACCCAACTTGACTTTGGGTACTGGAGTTTGTTTGTACGTTCTCCCTGTGACCGTATGGGTTTTCTCCGGGTTCTCTGAAAACGTACAGGTTTGTAGGTTAAATGGCTTCGGTAAAATTATAAATTGTCGCTAGTGTGAAGGATAGTGCTAGTGTATGGAGTCTGATTGCTGGTCAGCGCAGACTCGGAGGGCTGAAGGGCCCGTTTCCGCGCTGCATCTCCAAAGAGTAAAGACTGTGGATTATTTGTTGGAGAGGCTCCTGGGAACCCAGAAACCTCAAGGTGCATGTGGGAGAGTGGCTCAGGGAACTTCGGGGGAGTGCCGGAGAAAGGGGTTCTCATGAAGTGGAGAGGGCTCAAATTGTGTTTAACACTTTGACAACAACATGAAGTTCTTCTATGTTAAAGATGTGAGATATATAGAAGCTGCTGCTGTTACTAAAATAGATTGGTGAGAGGGGACCTGCATTCATGGTTCAGATTGCCAACATTGTATCCTCTTGCACACCATTCGATGGGCTGAATGGATTAATTCTACTCCAATCACTGATGAACACCGGGCGGTCACGGTGGCGCAGCGGCAGAGTTGCTGCCTCACATCGAATGCAGCGCCGGAGACCCGGGTTCGATCCCGACAATGGGTGCTGTCTGTATGGAGTTTGTACGTTCTCCCCGTGACCTGCGTGGGTTTTCTCTGAGATTTTCACACTCCAAAGACGAACAGGTGTGTAGGTTAATTCCCTTGATAAAAGTAAGATTTGTCGATAGTGGGTGTAGGATAGTGTTAATGTGCGGGGATCGATGGTCGGCGCGGACCCGGTGGGCCTGAAGGCCTGTTTCCGCACTGTACCTCTAAACTAAATACTCACACACTTTTGAGGGGCGAATATCTCCAAAATATTTGTATCCAATATTTTAAATAACATTTTGTTTGTCCTGACGTTGGTGTGTGCAGGACACACATTACGTTCATGTTTCAGCATGAGCAGACGCTTCGTATACCTCTTGCACAGCGAAAGGTCTGAAGCTGGTGATGCGATTGTGGACAGGAGGGCGAAGCTTCATGGGCGGCTACTAATGCGTCACCCAGATGGAGCAGTCAAGGAGAGACCGCCTGTGAGTCCGACACTATTGTCTCTTGCAGTTAGTCGCACACTGATCTCTTCATCCTCTTCAGCCTCCTTCCCCTCTTGCTGCTCCCCTGTGGTCCATTAATGTCTTTCACCTCCAGGGCTTCCACGACACGATCACTTTGAAAGGCAAGGTTCGTAGGTCTGCATCTGTGGGGTCCGTATTCCTTGGAGTTTAGGAGAATGATGGGCGATCTTATTCGAATGTATAAGACTCTAAGGGGACTTGACAGGATAGACATTGAGATGCGTTCACTCGTGAGAGAATCCCATGCAGAGGGACATCGGAATGAGAGACGAGCATGGTTGTTTAAAACTGAGGTGAGTAGAGATTTCTTCTCTCAGAGGGGGGTGCGTCTGTGCCCCCAAGGGTGGTGGATGGCAGATCATTAGATATATTTAAGGTAGAGGTGGATAAATGTTTGAAAGAACTAGAGTTATGGGGAGCTGGCACAGAGGAAAAGTTGAGTCCAGCGTTGAGTTACTCCAGCACTTTGTGTCTATCTTGGCCACAGAAGATAGCTTTGCCTTTCAAAAGCTACTGAGAAATTTGCAATTTGCATCAAGGATGGTCATAGTCATTGAGTCTTTGTCATACAGCTTGGAAACAGACCCTCCAGCCCACCGAGCCCACCGTATACACTAATCCCACACTATGCTCATTTTATTCTCACTGTATTCCCACCAACTCCCCACTCACCTATACACTTGGGGGAATTTAGCATAGCCAATTAAGGGCGGTACAATGGTGCAGCAATAGAGGTCATAAGATCATAAGTGATAGGAGCAGAATTAGGCCATTCTGCCCATCAACTCTACACCGCCATTCAATCATGGCAGATCTATCTCTCCCTCCTAACCCCATCCTCCTGCCTTCTCCCCATAGCCCCTGATACCCATAGCAATCAAGAATCTATGCATCTCTGCCTTAAAAATATCAATTGACAGCCTCCACAGCCTTCTGTGTCAAATAATTCCACAGATTCACCACCTTCTGACTAAAGGAATGTCCTCCTCATCTCCTTCCTAAAGGAATGTCCTTTAATTCTGAGTCTATGACCTCTAAACTTAGACTCTTCCACTAGTGGAAACATCCTCTCCACATCCACTCTATCCAAGCCTTTCACTATTCTGTACGTTTCAGAGGTCCCCCCTCATTTTTCTAAACTCCAGCGAGTACAGGCCCTGATCTGTCAAATGCCCATCAGTTGCTGTCTTATACCACCAGACACCCGGGTTCGATCCTGACTACGGGTGCTGTCTGTGCAGGAGTTTGTACGTTCTCCCCCTGACCGCATGTGTTTTCCCCGGGTGCTCCGGTTTCCTCCCTCACTCCAAAGACGTACAGGTTTGTAGATTAATTGGCTTTGGTAAAGATTGCAACTTGTCCCTGGTTTATCGGACAGTGCTAGTGTAAGGTGATCACTGGTTGGCGTGGACTGGGTGGGCTGAAGGCCCTGTTTCCATGCTGTATATCTAAACTAAACGCGACTATATGAGCACATCTTTGTTGCGTGGAAGGAAAATGTAAAACCCAGGGGAAACCCATGCAGATACTTTGAGAATATGTGAACTCCACACAGACAGCACCAGGGGTCAGAATTGTCCTCAGGGTCACCTAGTGGTTTCCAACAGTGCTCTTATACAGAGTTCAGCAGCTCTATCATCTGTGTCACTGGGTTGCCCCCCTATTACAGACGGCCAAAGCAAATGGTTAAGTCTTTGTTCCAAATGACTTGCCCTGCAACACCCATACTACAAGTGATGCTGATCCACATTCACTTTAACACAGCAAACAAAAAACAACTTGCAGTCAATAGAAGGGAAAGCAAAGTACACCAGAGGAATTACAATAGCTGATCAAGTAGAATGTTTATGCGCACTTGTTTTTTTTTCAGAGAGCTGAGCAGAAACGATACAGCATAACAGCTAACATCAAACCTCAGACAACCTCCACCACATCATAAATCATTTGAAGGGCTAGAATTGTACGTGAGTAGTCAAGTGCATGTTTTTTCTTGTCTTTCGGTTGTACATGTCTATTGGACGTCAACACTGAGTGATATTTCTGTTTGCTTTGTAAGATATGGAATCAACCGCTGATATAAATAATATTGTCTTAAACGGATAGTATTGTGTCAATTTCCTGGAAACAGGTTTTGGAAATAATAGAAATTAGTTTAGTTCAAAAATAAAGCATGGAAACAGGCCCTTTGGCCCATCAACTCCATACCAACCAGGCCCTTTGGCCCATCGACTCCATACTATGTTATCACATTTTCTCATCCACTCCCTACACTCTAGGGGCAATATACAGAGGTCAATTAACCTACAAACCCACACATCTCTGGGATGTGGGATGAAACTGGAGCACCCGGAGGAGTCACTTGGGGTCACACAGGGGAACGTGCAAACTCCGTACAGAGAGCATCTCAGATCAGGATGGAACCTGGGTCTCTGGCGCTATGAGGCAGCAACGCTACCAGCTGTTGTCCTGTAGGATTCAACTGATGACTTCAGGCAAGAATATAACAATCTTCCAGGCAGAAGAGCTGAGACCCATTGCACCACACAACACCCATTCTCTGGTTGCCCAAAATCCCTGTTTGCAAATTGATAGCAATGGTCAATAGTGCTTTATTTGTCACATGTGCAACCGCATAGTGACATTTTTTTACATTTATTTCACACGCAAGCGCTGCCATTTTTGGCGCCATTATTCAAATTCCCAAGTCTTGGCAGCCCGTGCGTTCGATGTACTGGAGCAGTTCCCGCGAACCGACGTTCCTCTCCTCTCCTTCCCCTGGCCATCTTTGTGTCCCAGGGGTGCCTCCCACAGCCTACCTTGAAGGCGCTGGAGGCATTACCCCGGTTCACCCTCCCTTACTCCCTGCGTCACATTTCTCCAATTCCCTCCCTCGGCCCACCGAGTCCTCACCGACCAACAATCACCCTGTACCCTAGTTCTATCCTGCACACTTGAGACAATTTACAGAGGCCGATTATCTTTAGAATATGGGAGGAAACCCAAGTATCCGGAGGAAACCAATGCGGCCCCAGGGAGAACATGCAAACTCCATACAGACAGCACCCCTAGTTAGGATCGAACCTGGGTCTCTGGCGCTGTAAGACAGCAACTCTACCGCTGAGCCACTGTGCTATCCATTATTCCCTCTACACACCCCACGTCACCATCCTTTCTTATCATGTTCCGTCATCTGCCGCCTTTTCTTGGTCCCACCTATCACCTCTCAGCCAGTGTAGCTATTTCCACCCTTCCCTACCCCCCACCTGACCTCATCTGCTGATCAACCCCTCCCTCGCTGGATCCACTTATTGTCATCAGCTCTTGCCCCACCCTTCCCTTCTCCTCTCTACGTGGCAACGTCCCATCTACTTACTTTTTCTGTGAAGATGAAATGTCCAGGCCCAAAACATCGACTGTCCATTTCCCTCCAATGGATACTGTTTGACCCGCTAAATTCCTCCAGCATATTATTTGTTGCTCTAGGTTCCAGCATCCACAGTTTTGGATGTTTCCAAAAATTGATGCAGGTTCACTCAAGAGCAGCCTTGAAAACTGCTTGTTTTTGCAGCATGAACAGGGACGGGTTCAAATGCGGCAAAATTATGAAAACCAGTAAGCATAACTTCACAACATTATTACAGCCTCAGTTGTCTAAAGCCCAGCAAGAATGGGTGGCTGTTACTCCCCACTGTTGTCACAAATGTTGGTAGAGTTCTGATTGTAAAATTGAAAGATTCTCCTTAAATTGAAAGATTCTCCTCAAATTGAAAGATTCTCCTCAAGAAACAGCCGACCCGGGAGCTCCATGCTCCTGATCCATGTTCCAATCTGTCCCGACGCCAGAGTTTCGATCATCCCGACGAGAGGGCTTGAACAGCGGACCGTCGCCAATGGCCCCGCTCAAAGCCCTGACCACCAGGGGTGGACAAAGAACTTTATTGCTTACCATCATAGTGAGGAATGTTGATTCCACTGTGGTGGATGTTTATGTTAAACTTTATTTTATGTGCTGTGTGTATTTTTGCTTTTTACTTAGTATGGCTGTATGGTAACTCAAATTTCACTGTACCTTAATTGGTGCATGTGACAATTAAATTGAATCTTGAATCTTGAAATATCAAAGTTATTGCAATTGATGCAGCATAAGCGAAGGCCGGGCGAAAACTTGTTGGCCAAAACGTACTCCATAAATACTGAAAAATTAATGATTAATATGATTCTGCTTCTGTAATGAATTCATACATATTCATGTATATGTTAATGAGTTGGTGTTCAATATAAGCAGGGAATGTTGGGTGATAAATCTCTCTCTCGTGATCCAGGCAACCAGTGTGTAAGTCTTGTTATTCATCCTGCTGTCCGGAATATAACAAAATTGGCGACGAGGATGGGATAGAGTTTATGAACTCATCCTTTAAATACAGTGCAGGGCTGTTTTGCAACGTGCAGTATTGTTTAACAGTTTAAACAGTAAATACAGAGTTGTGTCGCAGTTGTTTGCGAGCTGGCCAAATCGTCGAGAGTTTGTCAGGCTATTTCTATGTTGTGTCTCCGTGGCAAGATGCCGTCCTTGGGATTGTATAAGATCTTTTTTTGTCGAGTTCCTCAAACTGAATAGCCTTTGTGCAGCTAAGTTTTAGGTGAATTGTTACACCAGAACAGACAGGAAATCGGGGTTTTTGAACGGACTTTAAAAAAAAGAGAACAAACCGATGGCAGCGTCCACGGGCTACATTGGAAATCTTGGCACTTTTAACAAGAGTAGAGAGCCGTGCAGCTCCTATCTTTCTGGAGAGAGAAAACATGTTTTTCACGGCAAGCATCATAATGGAGATTAGTGGTGAAGGAGAGATAGTGACTGAAACAAATAAGACCGTTTGCGAACGCATGAAAGCGATTCTGCTCTAGGAGATCGGTCCTCAAGTGTACGGCACACTCGTGAATCACCTTGCGCCCATAAAGGCAAAAGACTTGCCATTCAATGACATTATGAAGAAGTTGGAGGAGCACTTGAACCCAAAGCATCTGGAAATTGCAGAAAGCTCTACATTTTGCACTAGAAACCAGAAGCAGAATGCGCCAATCAATTAGTACATTGTTGCCTTGAAAAACGTAACCTTGCACTGTAACTTTGGAACCTTTTTTGGACGCGCACTATGTGAGATTTGTTTGTAGTCTATGGATGAACAAATTCAGTCCAAACTCATGAACACTCCAGATCTTTCATTCGAGAAAGCATGGAAGATTGCTACCACAATGGAGGTGGCATCAAATAATGCTCGCGAGTTTCGTCCACCACAGACTGCAGTGGCCGTTTACAGTTATAAGGCAGTGCCTATGGCCAAACCAAGAGACGCTAAACCAAAACCAAAGTATGGCGGGGAGCCGAGTTCAGCCAGTTTTTATCATTGCAACGGTAATCTCTCATCCCAATTTTGTCAGTTCAAAGTGGCCAAGTGCTATAACTGCCAGAAGAAAGGCCATATCGCCTCAGCATGTCGGACCAAGCTTAAAACAGGAAACCAACAATCTGCGGGAATCAAGCGACAACACCAGAGAGGAGTATGAACCCCAAATGGAGGTGAACCCAAAATGGAAATAAACTTTGGTTGTACACCATTTATGCAACCAACAATGTCGAGAAGCTTATAACCAGCCAAGGCAAGGACTTTTGAACTAAGCTATTGATAAATGAACAGTTAATCGATATGTGTATTGACATGGCAGCAGATTGTTTGGTCATAAGCAAATACCTGTATGAAACAAAGTTCCAACAGATACCATAGTTTGAGAGTAAGGTCAAGCTGAGAACCTATTCAGTCAACAAGGAAAGTCAGCAGTACTTGACTATCAACAGACATAAGGACTTGAATTCATATACAAAACTGGCCTATGGTGTGAAATCCTCCCCGAAAACTTTTCAGCCTGTCATGGACAAAATGTTACAAGGCATTCCGCACTGTGTGTGCAACCAGGATGACCTACTGATATTCACAGAGGGCATGGTAGAACATCTGGAAATCCTTGAGCAAGTTCCCACACGACTGAACTGCCACAATGTCAAACTGCGTCAAAGTAAATGTGCATTTGCGCAGTCCGAGGTGGTCTACCTTGGACTCAAAGTAGACGCCAACAGACTTTGCCCTGTGAAGGCAAAGGCAATAGTGAATGCTCCAAAACCCAACAATGTGTCAGAGCGACGATCATTCCTTGGGATGGTGCAGTTCTATGCACGATTCCTTCCAGATTTAGCAACTGTGCTAAAGCCACTACATTATCTGCTACAAAAAGATGTGAAATGGACGTGGGGAAAGGAACAGCAACGTGCATGTGACATCTGCAAGGAAAACTTGACAAGTGACAAACTCCTTGTTCACTACGATACGACACGCAAGATGAAACTTGCTTGATGCTTCAAGTTATGGTGGAGGTGCAGCGATCTCCCACGTAATGAATGACGGACTGGAAAAGCCTATTGCTTTTGCATCCCGCACCCTGTCACCGAGTGAACACAATTGTGCACAGATAGAAAAGGAAGCAGTCAGCATCGTGTTCGGAATCAAGAAATGACATCCGTTTCTTCTCGGCAGACCAGTCACCCTAGTAACTGATCACAAGCCACTACTAGTGATACTTGGTCCCAAGTCAGCTGTAGCTTCCATGGCGGCATCAAGGATGCAGCGCTGGGCAAGTTTGCTGTTCCAGTATGACCACAAGGTGGAGTACAGAAGCTCCAAGTGCAACGCAGTTGCAGATGCGTTGTCCCGGTTGCCCCATGAGAACTCTGACGTGGGAAGTGAGAACTCAACCTACACACTGCAAGTTGTAGATGAAGACTTTCCAGTGACTGCAACAGAAACAGAGAAAGACAATGTGCTGAAGTGGGTCTATGAACAGACATTGAACGGTTGAACTAAATCAATAGTGGATTGAACTCCGTTCTGAACTCAGAGCTGAAGCCTTTCCATAATCAACGCCATGAATTATCATGTGAGCAGGGATGCATTACGTGGGGTTACAGTGTGGTTGTACCAGAGTCTATGAGAAACAAAATTATGAATGAACTTCATGCCGAACATCCTGGCATAGTAAGCATGAAGTCAATTGCCAGAAGCTTTGTGTATTGGCCTGGTATTGACAATGACATTGAGTCACTGGTGAGCAAATGTAGTGTCTGCCAAAATTGCTGGAGTAAACCACCAAAAACACCACTACAACCCTGGTCATGGCCAAGTAGACCTTTTCAGAGTGTTCATGTAGATTTTTGTGAAAAGGGTAATGATCACTTTCTGGTACTAGTAGATAGTCATTCCAAATGGATTGAGGTTAAGCATATGGGCTCAAGCACTACTACTGAGTGTACCATAGATGAGATGAGATCCAGTTTTGCATGACATGGTTTACTGGAGGAACTTGTTTCTGATAACGGGCCTCAGTTTCGTGCAGAACGGTTCAAAGAGTTCATGCAGCGGAATGATGTAAAAAACACACTTGTTCCTCCATACCATCCAGCCTCCAATGGGGCGGCGGAAAGATCTGTTAGAATTGTCAAAGATGCTCTCAAGAAACAGGTTTTGCAGGATAGTTCAAAGCTCAGCATGAAATATCGTTTGGCTAGTTTCTTGCTGAAGTACAGAACCACACAGCACACAACAACAGGTTACTCACCTGCAGAACTGTTGATGAAGAGAAGGCTAAGAATACGCCTAAGTCTGGTTCAACCCAATTTGTCCTTGAGAGTTGAGCAAAAACAGTTAAGTCAAAAATGCCATTTTGACTCCCACAAAAAGGAGAGGTACTTCAAGCCAGATGAGCAGGTTCATGTTCTCAGTCCTCCCAACAAGTCCAGTCGAGATGAATGGGATGTTGGGAAATAGTGGAAGTGTGTGGAACAAAAAGATACTTAGTTGAAGTTGGACATAGGATCAAAAGTGTTCATGTTGATCAAATGATTCCAGCCAAAGATGAACCAAAAACTGAGCATGAAGTCATAATCTCTGAGTTTTTTTAATCTAAAAGTGAGTTGGAAGAGACCACTGTGATTGAAAAACAAAGTTCAGTTAGTACAGACAAATAAACAGATTCCTCTGGTCAAAGTCAGGGTACTAAAACAGAGCCAAACAAGCCTACAGTTGAGTACACACCTAAACTAGCGATGTTACAACACTTACCTTCAACGGCGCTGCAGTTCTGCCACTGGCCGTGTGCGCGACTTTGGTGCCTTTGAGGAGGGGGTGGAGGGGCGGGATTAAAATGCCATTTTCTCCTGCATGTCGGAGTCAGCCTTTCTCAGGCTGTTCAGCTGCTGCAGAAAAATCCTTCCGACTTCCGTTCTTGGAAGTTTAAAAAAAAAAATCGCGGGACAATTTAATCCCTGGAGTAAAATAAAAAGCTACTTCTATCGCCGTCAACGCCTACGATGGGACGGATCTCATGTAGGGGACAAAACAAAATGTAAGTCGTATATTTTACATATAAACTTGCTTCTTAGGATTACTTTAATCCAAATTTCATTGGCGAAAACGTGATTTTGGCCCCATACGAACCCGCAGTGTTTTTCCTGCCTTTGTGGTGTTTAAACTAACTGCAACCACAGCGTTCCAAATGATTGCATTCCACAAAACCCCACTCGCAAGATGATTAAAATGCCCATTAATTTACGGGAATTAAACATTAAATTCCTTCCATTTGGCCTATAAATTCATGACAATGAGATTTAAAAATCATGTTATATTGTGAATTCTTGTGTGAATGTTATTTGGACACTTAGGCTATTTAAAAATGTTAACCTTTTCTTAAGAAATGGACAGATGTTTAGATCTAGTAATTGAATGTTGTAATTAGCTACAATTAGGTAACTAACTAATTATATGATTTAATTTCAGGTCATCCAAGTAAGATTGTTTCATATTTGTTTCAGAATGCTTCAATCTATAATAACTGAAAGTTATGGGCTTTTGACTGTCTTCGATCACAGCTTTTGAGTTAAGTCAATAGAAAAGCAATAGGGAATAAGATGCTAATTTCAGAGTATGAAAATGGCCATAACCTTTTTAATACTGAAGATATGAAAGTGAATTAGGTGTCAAATTAAACTTATTTTTTGCTTTATCTGATGGGATAAATTGCAGATTTGATTTTGAACATCTCAACATTTTGTAACATTGCTACCTAAACCTGTTACACCTGTTACTGTTAGACAATTAAGCGGAATCCATAAACCAGTAGTCAGATTAGGTTTGTAAATTAAGTAAACTCTCTATATAAGTAAAACAAAAATGTGTAGATATGTAAAATAAACATATTATGTTTATCATTTAAGATTTCATAAATACTGGTTTAAATCAAATATCACAACAACAACATTGTAACTGAGTACTTAGATTTAATACTTAAAAAAAGGAGAGCAGTGTAATGTATTCATACATATTCATGTGTATGTTAATGAGTTGGTGTTCAATATAAGCAGGGAATGTTGGGTAATAAATCTCTCTCTCGTGATCCAGGCAACCAGCGTGTAAGTTGTTATTCATTCTGCCGTCCGGAATATAACAGCTTCAAACAAGGTTAGATTAGATAATAGAGATTTCCAAGAATAAAATAGACTAAAAGAGCAGTGGTAGAGTTGCTGCCTCGCAGCCTCAAGACCCAGGTTCGATCCTGACTACAGGTGCTGTCTGTACATTCTCCCTGTGACCGCCTGGGTTTTCACCGGCTGCTCCGGTGTCCTCTCACACTCCAAGGACGTGCAGGTCTGTAGGTTAATTGGCTTTGGTAACATTGTTAAATTGCTCCTAGTGTGTAGGATAGTGCCAGTGTATGGGGTGGTCGCTGGCTGGCATGGACTTGATGGGTCATAGGACCTGTTTCCACACTGTGTTCTGGTCTCCAAATCTGAGGAAGGACATTATTGCCATAGAGGGAGTGCAGAGAAGGTTCACCAGACTAATTCCTGGGATGTCAGGACTGTCTTATGAAGAAAGACTGGATAGACTCGGTTTATACTCTCTAGAATTTAGGAGATTGAGAGGGGATCTTATAGAAACTTACAAAATTCTTAAGGGGTTGGACAGGCTGGATGCAGGAAGATTGTTCCCGATGTTGGGGAGGTCCTGGACAAGGGGTCACAGCTTAAGGATAAGGGGGAAATCCTTTAGGACCGAGATGAGAAGGACTTTTTTCACACAGAGAGTGGTGGGTCTCTGGAACTCTCTGCCACAGAGGGTAGTTGAGGCCAGTTCATTGGCTATATTTAAGAGGGAGTTAGATGTGGCCCTTGTGGCTAAGGGGATCAGAGGGTATGGAGAGAAGGCAGGTACGGGATACTGAGTTGGATGATCAGCCATGATCATATTGAATGGTGGTGCAGGCTCGAAGGGCCGAATGGCCTACTCCTGCACCTAATTTCTATGTTTCTATGTTTCTATGTACCTCTAAAAAAAGTCAAACAGTGGTTTCAAGTAGAGACACCAGCTGTTTGGCAATCCTCCCTCTATGCTCTCAGCCTTGATGTTGGATCTTGGCCCGAAACATTAACCATTCTATTCCCTCCACAGACGCTGCTGACTTACTATGTTACGCCAGCGGCTTTTTTTTTTTTGTTCCAGTGATAGCAAGTAATTGAATATCAAAACATAGGCTGCAGGTTCTGGAACTCTGAAACAAAAAACATTAAAATGCTAGAAGAATTCAGCAGGTCAGGGAGAACCTGTGAAAATAGAAGCACAGTTATTGTTTTAGGCCCGAGATCATTGCTCAGAACTGAGAAATAGAGGAAACAAATTGGCTTTCAAAAGCAGAGGATGATGGGGGAGGGTTGAGTGGAAGAAAGGGAATATCTCTCTAGTTTGAGGCTAAATTAATTAATACAGAAGGTAGAGCAGCAGTTGTTAGAAGAACATTATGCTTCTCTGTGTGTGCAATGGGTTGCTAGGAACAAGGCTGTGGGGCATGTGCAGAAAGACAGAGAGTTGTACAGAGAGAGAGGAGGGTGCCTGGAACACGCTGGTGCTGAATGCGGACACAAAAGCGGTATTTAATAGGCGTTTATGTGGGCACTTGGATATGCAGGGAATGGAGGTATATGGATTATGTAGAGGTAAAGTTGCGTACAGTTTTGGTCTCCAAATCTACCCTTGCCATAGAGGGGGTACAGAGAAGGTTCACCAGTCTCCTGGGATGTCAGGGCTTTCATATAAGGAAAGACTGGATAGACTTGGCTTGTACTCGCTATAATTTAGAAGATTGAGGGGGGATCTTGTGGAAACTTACAAAATTCTTAAAAGGGTTTGGACAGGCTCTATGCAGGAAGATTGTTCCCGATGTTGGGGAAGTCCAGAACAAGGGGTCACAGGTTAAGGATAAGGGGGAAGTCTTTTAGGACCGAGATGAGAAAAACATTTTTCACACAGAGAGTGGTGAGCCTCTGGAATTTCATTTCGGAGTCACGTGAGTGACTTCGTGAAGAGCCCGCCGGCGCGCATGCTCGACATATCGTCGTAACGCGTTGCTGCGACGGCTGGCGGTGGAGCGCGCTCCTCGCCAGCCCTTCATAAGGGGCCACGGAGGTGAGTATTCCACCTTTAGTTGGTGGTCCTTGTTGTCTGATTATGTCTTGCAGCAAGGACATGGATGGGAGTTCGAAGGGCCGGAGGACGTCAGGACGAGTTCGCCGGTCAACAGTTCCGGGGCCTTTACCATCGGCAGTACCTGCAGCGCAGGCCGGGACTCAGGCGGAGATGTGGGTAAGCCCTGTGTTCACAGGTCCAGATCCGCCAGCACACCACAGCTCGGAGGAGTTCGGTGAGGAGGAGTGTGGTGTGCCGCCAGAGCAGGGGGACCCTGCCATGGCAGTCAGGTTGTCAGCGGGCTCGCTGGCGACCTCGAGCAGGGCGCGTGCCGTTGCACGGCCTGTTCCACTCAGCCCTCCGAGAAGGGGGAGGGGAGGAGCCCAGAAGCCTAACCCTGTTAGGGCTAAGGCATTGCCTGTCGCGGAGGAGCGGTCAGGTTCCAGGGCGAGACCCGGGGCGGCTGTGAGGTCCAGCCGGCACACCCCGACTCTCGACACCGGGACGGGTCGGTTGAGTCGGGTCTCGTCGCGGTCGCCGAGCCCCCCATGGATGGGTGGGCGGCACCATGCGTCGGCAACGTCCACGATGTGGGCAGCCGGCAAGACTGCGCGGGCCCCAGGCAGCCATGCTTCGGCTGGTGCCGACACCTCGCCGCATGTGCCCTTAGTGGCAGCGGCTTCAGCTCTCGCTAAATGGAGGCGATTGAACACGCCCGCGCAGGAATCGCGCAGTTTCGCCTCGGCGGCTGTTAGCGACAACTACCGGCACCGGCAGGGCCTCGACGAGGTGCGGGCCGATGACAGGAGCCCGGTTTTCTTTTCAGAGCCGGAGGACTCCGACCACCTGAGTGTTCAGGGTGAAGGGCGTATTGACCGTATGGAGCGGCTGCTGGAGCTCCTGCTTCAACGTCAACAACAGCA
This sequence comes from Raja brachyura, assembly GCA_963514005.1. The sequence continues at coordinate 4,376,985 of OY740785.1, forward strand.
GGGCAGCAACAGGCACAGGGCGTCTTCACCAACATCTACTATCAGCCTGGAGCAGCACGAGGAGGAGGTTCTGGTGGATCCCGTACCACCTCCGGTGGAGGTGCCAGCGGAGGAACTTTTGGATGTGGCGACCAAATTCGCGGCCCCACATACGGCTGGTCTTCCTCTCAATTCAAAGCTGGCAGCCACAGTGGACTTTCTTAATAATCAGGTGCTGCAGGAAGAAGTCCTCATCCAGGCTATGAGCCGTCACAAGGCTCCATCAAACTGCAACTCCCTCAACGTGCCTGTGGTCAATACGCCAATATGGGGCAACATCAGTGCGGCTATCCGTCAACAAGAGCTACAATTGCAGCGGATCCTGAAACTCCTCACGGCCGGTATTACCGCCTTTGCGCGGTCGGTGGACGAGGACGAGCTGAATTTGGACCAGGAAGATGCTCTGGCCTTATTGTGCGCGACCCAGCACGAAATCAACGGGTTTCGCAAAAACAGCATCCGCCCAGCACTCAACCCGAAGTTTGCAGGATTATGCAAACCACCGCCGCCGCCGCCGCCCCGTCAGCTCTTTGGTGAGGACCTCTCGAAGAGAGTCAAAGAGCTTGACGAACAAGCCAAAACGGTGGGGATCATGCGCTCTAAGAGTGCCCCCACACCGTCCGGCTCAAAAGCTCCATACATTCGCTCACGAGGGTCGGCCAGTGCCTCGACGAGGACTCACCCTCTAGCTCCACAACGACAACAACACCAGAACCAGCACCAAGGGTCTTTTTTAGGACAGGGTCGGCAGAGACCTTTTTGGAAATCGAAGACGCCGCGCCCTCAAGCCAACCCAGCACCTCCACGGCCACCCACACGTGTCAAGGACCGCCGGTAACCACGGAGGTGAGGGGGTCTGGTTCTCTCTTTTCTCTCTGTTTAACTTCCCATGTTGGTGGTCGTTTACGGTTGTTTTTGGATGCATGGGGTAATTTTACTGGTGATGAGTATGTGTTGCGGAATATTCAGGGGCATAAAATTGAGTTTATTAATGGCGACATTCCTCCATCCCAGCACATGCCTGGTCGTACGTTCAAATTGTCTGCTGCAGAACAGGCAGCAGGTTACAAGGAAATTTTAAGTTTGGAACAGAAGGGTGTGATTGAGAAAACAGTGCATGAGCCAATTGAATTTGTTTCGAACATATTTACTAGACCTAAGAAGGATGGAGGCTGTCGTGTCATTATTGATCTAACCCGTTTGAATACGTTTGTAACATATACTCATTTTAAAATGGATACGTTTGAAACAGCCAAATCATTGATTTCTCATGGCTGCTTTATGGCATGCATTGATTTGAGGGATGCATATTATTCAGTATCCATCCAGAAAGATGATAGAAGGTTTTTGAAATTTATCTGGATGGGGCAACTTTGGCAGTATAAGGCTTTGCCTAATGGGCTTACTACAGCCCCTAGATTGTTCACTAAATTGGTGAAGCCAATCATGGCTTATTTGAGACAACGACATCATATAGTTATGGCCTATTTAGATGATGTCTTTATTGTGGGCCACACCCTGCAATTGGCTGAACAGGGTGTTGCAGCTGCTGTCAATATATTTCAACAATTAGGATTCATTGTCCATCCAGAGAAATCAAAGTTCTGCCCTGCCCAGGTAATTAATTACCTAGGGTTCACGGTGAACTCAATGAGCATGAGGATAACTATACCAATTAACAAAATTGAGGAAGTCACTAAGGTGTGCAGAGATTTAATTGGCACCAATATACCATCGATTCGGCATACAGCCACAGTAATTGGCAAGTTAGTGGCTTTGTTTCCGGCAGCACGATATGGACCTTTGCATTATCAGAATTTGCAAAGAGCTAAAATTACTGCGTTAAAATGGAACGCTGGTCATTACGATCGATCTATGCAGCTGCCGTCCGAAGCGATAACTGAGTTGCAATGGTGGGTGTGTCACATTAGCAACTCATTTAAGCCTGTCAGGGAGGCTAATCCGGTGGTATATTTACAGACTGATGCAAGCTCCAATGGCTGGGGAGCTACTGATAATTGCTCTAGTTGTGGGGGTAGATGGGACACCCTTGAGGCATCGATGTTGTTGACTCAAGGGATTAACTATTTGGAGTTGCTGGCAGCATTCCACGGACTTCGTGCATATTGTTCCAAGCTTGTTGGAGCACACGTCCGTCTCCAAATAGACAACACCACAGCTGTGGCATATTTAAACCATATGGGTGGTACCAGGTCAGTTTCGTGTGACAAATTGGCTAACTCAATTTGGCTCTGGTGTATTCAAAGAGACATTTGGATTTCAGCTACCTATTTGCCAGGTGAGCTTAATACTGTGGCGGACACCAGGTCACGCAAATTTAATGACAACATTGAATGGATGTTGCATCCTGAGATTTTTGCTAAAGTCACAGCCAAATTTGGTAAACCGGACATTGACCTTTTTGCGTCACGGTTGAACCATCAGGTACCAGCCTACGTTTCATGGGAACCAGATCCTGGGGCAATAGCGCTAGATGCATTCTCGCTGGACTGGGGGAATTGGGTTTTCTATGCCTTCCCTCCGTTTTGCCTCATCAGTCGGGTATTGCGAAAGATTCAGGCAGATGCTGCCAAGGGCATCCTTATTATACCCGACTGGCCCACACAGCCTTGGTATCCGGTGGTCTTTGACATGCTCAACGAACCTTGGGTCCTTTTGAAGGGTTGCCCACAATTGGTTACTCACCCTGTGTCAGGGGAGCCACATCCCTGCCATGGCTATTTAAATTTGTTGGCTTGCAGGTTCTGAACAGGCCGTTAGTCCAATACGGCCTCTCGGCTCGGACCATGGATACCATCGGGGCGTCGTGTCGAGAGTCCACAAGGCGAAGATACCGCTCGCATATTAAGAAGTGGGAAGCCTACTGCAGCCGCTCTCGCATCACGTACGATGACGTGACAATAACCGACGTCCTGGAATTCCTCGCGGGGTTGCACCATGATGAACACTTAAGTTACAGTGCCATCAACAGCGCCAGAAGTGCGCTATCATTCTACCTCAAGATTGGGGTAGGATCCAACAGGCTAGTGTCCAGACTCATGCGGGGTATATTCAATATGAATCCGCCTACACCACGCTATAATATCACCTGGGATGTCAGGGACGTATTAACCCTGCTCAGGACGTGGTCTCCCATGGAAGGGCTCCAACTGGACCAACTCACCATGAAGCTGGTGATGTTACTAGCGCTGACTTCAGCTCAGAGGGTACAGACACTACACAAACTGCGTGTCGACAGAATGACATCTACCCCTACAGAAGTAGTCTTTTTCGTTGACGAGCTACTAAAGCAGCATAGACCTGGGTGCACAGGGCTGCAGCTGAAGTTCCCGGCATACCCCGCAGATGCTAGGCTATGTTTAGCCTCACATATCCGCCACTATGTCAAGGTGACGGCACGCATCAGAGGAATGGAGAGATACCTGCTTGTCACTCATAAGAGACCTCATCATCGAGTGACAGTCCAGACGATATCCAGGTGGCTTCGAGTCGTCTTGGGTAAGTCAGGTATCGACACTAATGTGTTCAAGTCTCATTCCACCAGGGCTGCATCGACGTCAGCGGCGAGGGTCATGGAGGTGCCCATGGACCAAATTCTCGCCACAGCAGGATGGGCGAATGAAGCTGTGTTCCAGCGTTTTTATAACAAGCCTGTTGCTGCTCCTCTACAGTTCGCAGAAGCCGTGCTGAATGCAGGTCAAGAACGTGGAGATGTCCCCGCATGAGGGGTTTTTGATTTGTTATTAATAAATATGCTTTTGTTTTGCAGTATGAGCTATTGAGCCAGTTTGTTCCTCCCATCCATCCCTGGTAGTGGTGTGTCAGCATGGACGTGGTCCAGGGCGTGTAATCACAGAAGCTTTGAAGTCTTCACGAAGTCACTCACGTGACTCCGAAATGAAATAGTAAGATTGAACGAGAACTTACCAGTTCGAAGGTTGATCTTTATTTCATGAGGAGTCGAAGTGAGGGATTTCGTGCCCTCCTCGCCCAACCCTCAATCACCTTCATCTGGTAATCTTAGTCAATTCAATCATACTATGCGAAGTCATTTCTATTGTTGGTTCTGTGATTCCACGCCGCTACTTTGAAGTATGTCGAGCATGCGCGCCGGCGGGCTCTTCACGAAATCCCTCACTTCGACTCCTCATGAAATAAAGATCAACCTTCGAACTGGTAAGTTCTCGTTCAATCTTACTATTCTCTGCCACAGAAGGTAGTTGAGGCCAGTTCATTGGCTATATTTAAGAGGGAGTTAGATGTGGCCCTTGTGGCTAAAGGAATCTGGGGGTTTGGAGAGAAGGCAGGTACGGGACACTGAGTTGAATGATCAGCCATGATCATATTGAATGGCGGTGCAGGCTCGAAGGGCCGAATGGCCTACTCCTGCACCTATTTTCTATGTTTCTATGTTTCTAAAGGAGATTAGATTGATTCAATTAGACATTGTCAAGAGTGAAGTGTGAAGAGTGAATTATTGTCATTTGTGCTGAAATGAAACAATTAAATTCTTACTTGCAGAACACTGGTGACAGAGTGAAATAGAGTGATACAGTGTGGAAACAGGCCCTTCGGCCCAACTTGCTCACACCGGCCAACATGTCGCAGCTACACTAGTCTCATCTGCCCACATTTGGTCCATATCCCACCAAACCTGTCCTATACATGTACTTGGCCTACTGCTTCTTAAATGTTGGGATAGTCCCTGCCTCAACTACCTCCCCTGGCAGCTTGTTTCTGTATGCCCACCGCCCTTTGTGTGAAAAAGTTACCCCTCAGATTCCTATTAAACCTTTTCCCCTCCTTGAACCGGTGACAGCTGTGGCATCTGCTGTGGTTGCAAGGGAAAGTACAAAATGATGGGCAGTGGTTGATGGCAATGGAAGAGCAGACCAGGGGGTGTCGAAGAACTGCAAAGGGAAGAGCTGGAGAACAAATATGTGATGGTGGGATCCAGTTACAGCTGTTAAGAAGGTATGAAGAATGATCCATTGAATGCAGACTGGTGGAGGAAGGTGAGTACCCGGTGGGCACTGTCCCTGCCCCATCTAGTAAGAGAGGAAGTGAGATCTGAGGTGCAGTACACAGATGAGATGCAGTCAAGAGATATGTGTGGATGGGAAGTCACAGATCAGGACTTGAAGTGTTAATCATTTCTCTTTACATAGAGATTGCCAAGTCTATATTTCCAGTGTAAGCAAGTAGAAAGGAACCTAACCATGTTGTTAGTTAATATAAGTATATATTAAGAGATATCTCACAGTGCCAGGGACCCAGATTTGATCCTGAACTCGGGTGCTGTCTGTGTGGAGTTTGCACATTCTCCCGGTCACCGCGTGGGTTTCCTCCAGGTGCTGTGGTTTCCTTCTACACCCCAAAGACATAGAGATTTGTAGGTTAATTTGTGGAGTAGATAAGAAAGTGGGATAGTATAGAACTAGTGTGGACGGGTGCTCAATGGTTGGCGTGGACTCGATGGTCCAAGGGACCTGTTTCCACGCGGTATCGCCAAACTAAGATATTCAATTCAGGGACAGAATCTGATCCAATCAGCACAGTATTAGGGGACTGGCTGATTTAAGTAAAACCGAGGTCGAATGAAGGGAGATTGTTAAATGAAGAGATGTTTTCTGAAATTCGAGGATATCTCTGCAAAGGAATAGATTTTTTTAGTTAAAGGTGAATGGACATGAAAATAATTTTGAAAGCTAGTTTGCACTGTAAAAACGGTTAGAACATACAAATGTGGAGAAAGTAGGAAGAGAAACAAAATGGAGACTGGATAAACGGAGACCATTGACAATTGCAATGGAGTGAGTAAAAGTAATCAATTAGTAATCAAATTCAAATAAAAATAACAAATATTTTTAGATTTAATGTTTTCTTATTGCAGCGTGCAAATCAGTGAGGGAGTTCTATTTAGAATGTGGGAACCGCGCGATCAAATGAAAATTGACGATGATGGTAACACATGGAGAATTGAAAAATCATAGATGAGGCTGAAATGTGACAAAGCTGTTTGTGTGCAATGCATTATTAATGTGAATACTGTGCAACGGATAAAATATGAAATGAGTTGATGCAAATATACGAAAGTCGCAGAACAGAAGCCCCAGACCATTTAGCCTATTCAAAGAAAAAAGGATAAACCACCCAGCCAGGAAAATAAATGAGGGCGCACTAATTCATGATTTATCACAATCATTTAACTTAATGAGAATGTTCCCAACTGGGGGAAGAGAGGCTGAACACACGGGAAAGATAACCAAAGGGTTTTATATAATCAAGAATAATGAACAGACAAACACAAATCACAGATAGAAAATAAATGATTGCAAATCTGAAAATCAAATGGTGAAGTTTAGTTTAGTTTAGTTTAGTTTATAGATACAGCGCGGGAACAGGCCCTTCGGCCCACCGAGTCTGCGCCGATCAGCGATCCCTACACATTAACACTATCTTACACACACCAGGGGCAATTTTACATTGATACCAAGCCAATTATGCTACAAACCTGTATGTCTTGGGAGTGTGGGAGGAAACCGAAGATCTCCGAGAAAATCCACGCTGGTCACGGTGAGAACGTACAAACTCCGTACAGACAGCACCTGTAATCAGGATCTAACCCAGGTCTCTGGCGCTGTAAGGCAGCAACTCTACCGCTGCACCACCGTGTCGTTTACTTAACCATTTGATATCATTAGAAAAACTGGAAATCACCTGACTGAGCTAAATGCCTTTTCGAAATTTTCAGTTCATATTTAAACAAATCCTATAAGTTAATTAAATGGCTGAAAAATCCCATATAATTTCAATACGAAACAAACCTAATCTAATCTAACAAAGGACAATTTGGGAGATTTTTACATTTGTGTTTCTTGTTCACTTTCCTGCCCATTTACTCCTTATTCCATATTTTCTCATTCTATCAATAACTCGATTCCTGATTAACACTGTATCAAATCCTGAACTGCTTTCATCTTTTTCCTTCAGTCAATGATGCCTGAGGCATGAAAACATTACGATGGGCAACTTTTGATGTTGTTTTCCTTGCCAAACTGGCGACATTAATCTTGAATAAGTCATTGATCGTGCAATGGAAGGGAATTCTGATAAATAACTCTTCACTCACTCACCGAGGGCTACTGTAAGGCAGCAGTGGGATCTCCCACTACACATAGCTCAATAATTGCTCTGTTGTAAGGCACGCTAAGGCCACTTTGTTTTAAACATTTCCCTGCAAGCTGAAGGAAAGTTGAAACGATGTGGGCACGAGAAGGGAAGTGAATGTTCAGTGTTTTGTAGATGTGGAGATTATGTGGTTGGATGGAATGGAGATCAATACTGGCCGCAGACACGTTGAAGCGGCAACGATCATCCAGACTCAGAATCAGCCAATGTGCACTTATGATTATACATAAACCCACAGTCTCAATAATGAAGTCGTACAAACCTGGGCCCTTCATTCTTCATCTCCTTCATTCTTAGTCTCCTTCATACCTTGTCCCCGTCATTCCAGGGTCCTTTAATCTCCGACCACCTTCATTCCTGTTGCCTATTATTAGTGTAGTATAGTTTAGATTGGAGATACAGCCCAGAAACTGGCCCTTATCGGGCCCTAGAGGCATTGGTGTGCATTCTTGGCCATATCTTCTATGTGGCTGTGGCATTGAAATACTGCGTATGAGAATTGGTCGATTTGGAACGTGGGAGCTCAGTGGTCAACCGTACTGAACTGAGGACTGCACATCAGTTCAATAAAATTGTGCTGTGCAGAACTTTACTTTGGTCCTGTATTTAACTCCAGCCTGGGACATGGTGTAGTCCACGTATCTAAGACTTGAAGTATTGCTAAGGTAATCATGTGGTGCAAAAGATGAATCTCGTGTCAGCAAAACATGATGATGATAATACTTTATTGTCACATGTATCTTGGTGCAGTGAAATTCTTTGTTTTTGCAGACAAAGTACACAAAAGAATCACCACAAAGTTGCCGACAAAAAGTATTCTTTAAGTCAATTTGGTCCCCTCTTCGTCTCTCCTCCCCCCTCCCCCCTCCCCCTGCTGGGTCCCCCTTAGTCCCAATCACTCATCCAGAATGGATACTGAGGTGGGGTAAATGCCTCTAAAACAGATGACAGATTATGGTCTCAACTGGTGGGACCACACTGCAGTAGTGGGGGAACAGTAGCACCAAACTCTGCATTCCATGGGCTGTTTCAGGGAAACGCTTTAAGTCTAACGTCATCATCTTGGTGAAAAATGCACCTGGATCTGCCGGAAACTTGCTACTCTTCCTGTGCAAGGAGCTGTCCATAAGCTAGTGCTACAGCCAAGTGCACTTCAAGGTGTAGGGCCACAAGTTGAAGGAAACTTGGCTGTAAGGAGAAAGTTTCAGACCCACCTGTCTCTGTACTGAGAGGTTGGGCCCTGTTTAAGAACCCCTCAATCTGACCCCTGATGCAATATTTGGGGATAAAAATCAATGCCATGTTATCATATTGTAAATATTGCAAATAAATAGGCTGTGACAGGCCAACATTTTTGGGGCCCTGAAGCTGAACTGTTATGTGGGCCCCGTCGCAACCAGCAACGAGGTCTGGATAACCACTGTTATCTTCTTCAATGGGATTGTTCCACAACAGATCACCACAAATTTTAATTTCTGTCATAAATGTTAATAGTGTTTTAAATTATTTATAATTATTTTATATTAAATATATTTAGAATGAAACATCCTTAATTTGAATGGTTTTTTTTGTTTACAGCAAGCCTACATGATACTTTAATAACTTTTTAATTTTTATTTTAACTATTATTTTGTATTGAATTACACTATATTATGATTTTTAACTCCTCGTACAGTAGACACAACATTTTTAAGCATTGTGGACTAAGTATGATAGGCAGAAAAAAGTAGGAAGTATTGGCCGGGGGTCCAGGAGGCTGGTTAGGCCCCTGGTGGGGTCCAGGAGCAGCACCCCGGGGGGTGGGTGGGTTCGGGGGGCAACCCCCACCCTGAAGCTCCTGCATTTTTAATAAATTGTAAGTGATTATCAAGCTTTCTGCTGGTAGTTTACATAACACTCAGAGAGTGGTAGCGGTGTGGAATGAGCTTCCAGTGGAAGTGGTGGCGGCAGGTTCGTTGGTATCATTTAAAAATAAATTGGATAGGCATATGGATGAGAAGGGTATGGAGGGTTATGGTATGAGTGCAGGCAGGTGGGACTAAGAGAAAAAAGTTGTTCGGCACGGACTTGAAGGGCCGAGATGGCCTGTTTCCGTGCTGTAATTGTTATATGGTTATATGGTTAACAGAAGCTTAGAATTGTACTAACACATAAGCAGTAAAAGAACCCTCAAGAGATATATATTTCATGAAATAGACAACAGACAATAGGTGCAGGAGTAGGCGATTCGGGCCTTCGAGCCAGCACCGCCATTTACTGTGATCATACCTGATCATCTACAATCAGTACCCCGTTCCTGCCTTCTCCCCATATCCCTTTACTCTGCTGCCCTTAAGAGCTCTATCCATCTCTCTCTCTTGAAAGCTTCCAGAGAATTGGCTTCCACTTCTGGGTGAAAAAGTATTTCCTCATCTCCATTCTAAATAGCCTACCTCTTATTCTTAAACTGTGCCCCTGGTTCTGGACTTCCTCAACATTGGAAACATGTTTCCTACCTCTAGCGTGTCCAAACCATTAATAATCATATATGTTTCAATAAATGGCCTCATACAGCTAAAAAAATCTTTACAAAAAATGTCCCTTTGCCTAGCACTGTGTTGAGAAAAATCCTTTTCACCCAGAGTTAAGAATTTGTGGAATTCTCTGCCACAAAAGGCAGTGGTCGCGTCTCCTTCAGCAGCACCTCGGTCTCCCTTCCTGAGCTCAGACAACCACTTCTCCTCACCTCACCTAAGCTCAGTTCCCTTCACCTGCACACCTACACCTGGACTAAAGCCCCCGCCTGACTGAACCCCTCACTTCGACGATACCTCACTACCAAACTTCTCCTCACACCTAAACCTCGCCTCCACTAAACCGTACCTCACTAAACCTCGCCTCTCAAACTTCACACCTCACACCTTAACCCCACCTCAATTTAACTAAACCTCCCATCTCACAACTAAACTCCACCTCACACCTAATTCGCTTCTCAACTAACCATCGTCTCTCCCGCTCCCGCTATTTATAGCTCCCCTTCCTCCCCGGCCGTTGGCGGCGCCTCACGTGAGCGGAACGGCTCCAACCAGGGGGGCGGGGCTGAGCGTGGAGAGCAGCGGCAGGGGTGCATTGCCCGAGAGAGCCGGCGGGAGGGGAGGGGGCGCACGCAAGCTGATGTTGACATTGAGCCTAAGTCCCCCTGCCCGAGGCGGGGATTATGCGTGTGGTGGGAGGTTTAGTCGAGGCGTGGTTTAGTGAGTTGAGGGTTAAGTGTGAGGCAAAGTTTAGTCGAGGCAAGGGGTTTAGTCGAGGTGTAAAATCAGATTAATTTCTAGGAAAACAAAAAACCTGAATTCCGATATAAATCGGAAGAATATCTGGACTAAAGTCGCTTCTGGGCCCCCCCCTCCTGAAGCATCAGCTTCATTAGTTTCATAGTAGATCCTCCCCTGCTAATAGAGCGTCACAATGGTGCAGCAGTAGAGTTGCTGACATATAGCACCAGTGACCCGGGTTTGATCCTGACTGCAGGCACTGTCTGCACGGAGTTTGCACGTTCTTCCTGTGACCTCGTGCTTTGTCTCCGGGTGCTCCGCTTTCCTCCCACATTCCAAAGACGTGCGGGATTTTAGGTAAATTCCCCCTACCATTTAGGACGGAACTAGTGTAAAGGGTGATTGTTGGTTGGTGCGGACTATGCTGGGCCTGTTTCCACGCTGTATCTATAAAAACTAAATATACGCTCGATCCAGTGTATGACGTCAGATGACTATTCTGCTTTGCATCGTTGCAAATTTAACGAATAAAGTATATTTTGGAGGAGAAATGGACCAACACTGGAATAGTTCCCCTTCTTTTATGGAATTCAATTTACTTCAGTCTACAAGCTGACGGCATGCAAAATTGATGTAATGTTGATGTAATATAAATATTGTAAACAAGTGCAATGATATGCTTTATTATACTTATAGTGGGAGGTGAATGTTCTGTATTGCATAATTACAAATGTTATGAATAAAGTATATTTTGGGAGAAGAAAACTGTCTATGGTTCCCTACATTCTTTCTGCTCATTTTATTGAATTCAATCTACTTCAATTTACAGCCCCTATTCTAGAATCTGGGGGTCAGCACTTCAGACTTTCTTAAACTTTAGACTTTAGAGAAACAGCACGGAAACAGGCCCTTCGGCTCGCCAAGTCCGCACCGACCAGCGATCGTGTCCAACACACTAGGGACAATTTACAATTTTTACTGAAGCCAATTAACCTACAAAACTGTACGTCTTTGGAGTGTCGGAGGAATCCGGAGCACCCGGAGAAAACCCACGCAGTTCACGGGGAGAACGTACAAACCCCATGTAGACAACACCCATAGTCTGAATTGAACCCGGGTCTCTGGCAAGGTAAGGCAGCAACTGTACTGCTGTGCCACCATGCAGCCCCTAAAATGATGGAATCAAAATATATTTAGCCAAAGGATGCAATTCAGTACAATATAAGCTCTCCAATACTCTAATGGTTTACCTGTATTGATTGTGCATTCAGCAAAGTGAAGTCTATTGTTTAACTAGATATAGGCAGCTCTGTTGGAGTTATGTACAAGGGCTGCTACATTAATAAACGAAAATTACCTTTGGGAATCTGCGAGTAGTGTATTTATGAGATGAGATATCACTGAGGCATAAAGTAATAACTACTACAGGCATAGCATTATGATGAGAGGGGCAAAGTTTAAAATAGATGCAAGGAGTTTAAAGGTGTACAAAATCATGGGAGGAATAGATCAGGTAGATGCAAAGAGTGAACGCATAGATCGCGGCCTACTTCTACCATGGGCACGGCGGGGACTTATTACATCAGGAGCGGGGTCCCTCGCTGGGGATCCCTGGAGGGGAGCTTTGACTGTCGGCCCTGTGGTCTGCGGTGCTTCTGGCTGCGGCGCAAACTTTAAATCTATGACCGCCGGCCTGCGGCCTACACCAGCCTGAAGCCGCGGTCTCCGGTGGGGAAGTGCCTTCCACCACTGTGATAAATGCTGTGGTGGATGTTTGTGTTAAATTTTTAGTGTGTTTTTGTGTGTTCTTTATCATTGTACCGCTGCTGGCAAATTCATTTCACTTGCACTTTATGTGCAAGTGATGATTAAAACTGATTGTTGTTGTTGTCGTAGATCGGGATAGAGGGCTTAGGTTTAGGGTGAGGGGAGCAAGATTTAATAGGAACCTGAGGAGTGACTTTTTCATACAAAGGGTAGTGGGTGTATGGAACAAGTTGCTGGAGGAGTTAGTTGAGGCAGGAACTATTGCACTTTTAAGAAACATTTAGACATGTACATGGATAGTACAGGTTTGGAGGGATAAGGGCCAAATACAGGCAGGTGGGACATGTTGGCCGTTGTGGGCAAAGGGCCTGTTTCCACACTGTATGACTCTATGAGATGCGCGGAGCAATTTCTTCACACAGAGAGTGGTGAGTGTTTGGAACGCACTGCCAGGGGTACTGGTGTAGGCAGATACAATAGTGGCTCTTAAAATACTTTTTGATAGGCATATGGATATTCAAACTTTGGAGGAATATGGATTATGTGCAGGCAGATAAGAGTTGGTCTTGGCATTGTGTTCAGAACAGACATTGTGGGCCAATGGGCCTGTTCCTGTGCTGTACTGTTTTATTAATGAATGGAATTAATCCACTAATGAATTGCATATCTGAAGAGCAGTCCCAAACCAAAATATCATCTATCTCTTCCCTCCACAGATGCTGGGTGACCCGCTGAGTTTCTCCAGCTCTTTGTGTTTTGCCCAAGACTCCACCATCAGCAGTACCTCGTATCTTCGATGAATTGCTTTTCATAGCTCCAAGACTTCCCAGACCGTGTCACGCCGGCTGGTATCAAGATGCAACAAATAGGTCAGGCTGAGTAGAAGTTTGGGGGTGGCGGTGGGGCAGGGAGAGAGGGAGGGAGGTGGGGGAGATATATAAGATTGTGATTGTTCCACCTGAATAAAACCTCCTCATTGCAGCATCTGTCATAACACTCTGCAAACGTTTGCCAGATGCTGTTTGTGTGGATATAACTTTCCAAATCCTGGATTTTCACAATGTTCATGGGATCATGGTGAGAGATGCTTTGAGTGTGTTTGACAGCACAGCGGCAAAGAAAATCCATCTTTCATCTGTCCACAGCTTATTAGTTCATAAATTCTAAGTTATAGGAGCAGAATTAGGTCATTCAGCCCATCAATCAACTCCTCCATTCAATCATGGCTGATCTATCTTTCCCTCTCAACCCCATTCTCCTGCCTTACAAATATCTGTTGACTTGGCCTCCACAGCCGTCCGTGGCAATGAATTCCACAGATTCACCATCCTCTGACTAAAAAAATTCCTCTTCATCTTTCTAAAGGTGCGTTCTTTTATTCTGAGGCCGTGGCCTCTGGTCCGAGATGCTTCCGCTAGTCGGAACGTCCTCTTCACATTCACTCTATCAAGGCCTTTCACTATTTGATAAGTTTCAATGAGGTCCCCCCCTCACCTTCCCCCACCCTCACCCCCAAACTTCTACTCAGCCTGACCTATTCATTGCATTTTGATACCAGTCTGTACAATGAAGTCTGTGGGGATGCGTAGTGGTGGCATTGCCGTGTGCACTTGGATGACCGATTCAACACCGCATTATAACATGGGGCAGTGGATTGGATTGGTGCCGAGATCATTGTGAGGTCTATCCATTTTATTGGGCTTCCTGGCAGTGGCCCTGGTGGCTCAGAAGAGAAGTGCTACTGTGGATGAAGTTTTATGTCAGATGGGGGAAGGTAATGCAATTTGCTACAGGATGACTAGCTCCTTGGTAGATCCCGCTTCCAGACATGATTGGTGGCATTGCAAAGTGTGTGCCCGGGCAGCATCCAAACCCCTAGGGTTTTCCAGGCACATCAGAGACATATCCGAGTTCACACTGCTTCCGAATGGAAGGACTTGGTGGATTGGGAGGCCGCTGAGAAAGCTCCTGCTCATCCCCCAAAGACCAGAGACCAGGAAGGTGAAGCCAGCAACGACGGGCGAGGAGCAAGGCTGGTAGGAGAGGAGAGGGAACCGGGATCTGTCCTACTGCACCCTCATGATCAACTGCGAGAGACACCCCGGTGTACAAAGATGGACGGGGGCGTAGAGAGGGACGTGGCGTCCAAGGAAGGAGATGGCTGGAGGCCTGCAACAGCCTGGGACTTGCCTGGAACAGGCACCACATAAGGACTCGAGCATGGACTTTGAACATGGCGCCAAAACATGCCGTCTCTTGTATGCGGGCTCAGTGGATTATTTCTGTACATTTACTAATCGGGGATTGGGGGTATGGTAATATGCTAGTGGACTTGGTATAATAAAGAATGTTACTGTGTCACCACTACACACATGTGACAATAAATGTAACATTGAACTTCATCCTAAATCCAGACAAGTGCACCCACAGGTACAGAGTGCCATCAGCCAGACACACACACCAAAGCAAGCAGGAACCAGGCACGTGCCGTGAGTAATTACTCAGGGTAGGCAGTCAGCCAGCTTTCAAAAAATCTTAAAACCGCGCATGCGCAGATTGTTCTCTTCGTAAAAAAATAAAAATAAGTAACAATTCAAATTTCCCAAGGGTTCTAAATCTCCTTCATTTTTTAATTACTGAATGGGTGGGGGACGGAGGATGAAGGCAGGTGAAGAGATGGTGGGAAAAACGGGAGCACATCGGGACGTTGAATCAGTTGTCATCTTATGGAATGACAATACTAATTCAAGGGTCCAATTGGAGGGGGAGTTCCTTTCACAGCGTGTGGGGAGCCTGCGGCAGGGGTTAAATATGCGAGAAGGGAGAAGTTTTGAGAAGGAGGGGGACAGAGATCATATCAAACTCACTCACCGCTGCCGCAGCGCTCCGGGCAAGGACAGCAGAACTGGCCGCCACTTCCGTGGATAGAAGCAGCTCGGGTGCGAGCGGCCACCGGGACCCAACACCAGAACCGACTGCTCTTCAGCGCCTTCTGATCACCTCTGGCAGTGCTCTTCATCTGAACATCTTTCACCCTCCGTGTTAAAGAAGGAACTGCAGATGCTGGAGAATCGAGGGTTACACAAAGAGCTGGAGAAACTCAGCGGGTGCAGCAGCATCTAAGGGGCGAAGGAGATAGGCGACGTTTCGGGTCGAGACCCTTCTTCAGACTGAGACTGAGTCTGAAGAAGGGTCTCGACCCGAAACGTCGCCTATCTCCTTCGCCCCTTAGATGCTGCTGCACCCGCTGAGTTTCTCCAGCTTTTTGTGTAACCCCCACCTCTCACCTGCCGGACACGGACAGCAGAACTGGCCGCCACTTCCGCGGAAGGAAGCAGCTCGGGTAACTGCGAGTGGCCGCCGGGACCCTGCCACTTCAGCCCCTTCTGCTGGTCCCCACTCACCTCTGGCAGTGCTCTCCGTCTGAACATCTCTCACCTGCCGCTCGCCAGCCGGCTTCCCGCAAATCTTTAAATTCCGACAGCGCGTTCACGGGTCCAGTTTAGGTTACTTGGCTGTGGGAATTTAAGGATTTGCCAGACGCGGTTGACATGAGCGAAGCCGGCGAACGGCAGGTGAGAGATGGGGGTTACACAAAAAGCTGAAGAAACTCAGCGGGTGCAGCAGCATCTAAGGGGCGAAGGAGATAGGCGACGTTTCGGGTCGAGACCCTTCTTCAGACCTGCTGACCTTCTTCATGCTGCAGCACCCGCTGAGTTTCTCCAGCTTTGTGTAACCCTCGATTCTCCAGCATCTGCAGTTCCTTCTTTAACACGAACGGCTTTAGGACGCGGTTAAAGACCTGCCGGAGGGGCAAGTCTGGGCAGTGAGTGGGTTGTATCCACGTGTGATGCTCCATCCACCCCCCGGGGCCGAGAGTGTGGGATTGTGAAGGAACTGCAGATGCTGGTTTGCACCGAAGATAGACACACACAAGAAGGGTCTCGACCCGAAACGTCGCCTATCTCCTTCGCTCCTTAGATGCTGCTGCACCCGCTGAGTTTCGCCAGCTTTTTGTGTAACCCATAGACACACACAATGCTGGAGTAACTCCGAGGGACTGGCAGCATCTCTGGAGAGATGGGATGGGTGAGATTTCGTGTCGAGACCCTACTTCAGACTTCTCCAGAGATCCCGCTGAGTTTACTCCAGTAGTGGTGTTTATCCCGGTGGCGGGGAGCCGGGCTTGACCGACCCGCCGCCTCTACTTGCCGGTCAGTCGGGTGATCATCGCCCTCCGCCCGGAATGCAGCGGAGTTTTGCACCCAGTGAGTTGTCCAGCGCTCACGGTGGACGAGGGAGGACAGCAACAGGCCAGGTAAATGAATAGGAGCACATAAATGAGTCTAGCATTTCTTGTTTTTATGTTTTAATTTACAAGCCGCTTCACGCGAGGCAAGTTTTATTTTCAGTCCGAAGAAGGGTCTCGACCCGAAACGTCACCCATTCAACGATAGACACACACAAGCTGGAGTAACTCAGTGGGACAGGCCGCATCTCCAGAGGGAAGGGATGGGTGATGTTTAGATCCAAATGCTGGAGAATTTCAGCAGGTCGAGACCCTCCTGTCACCCATCCCTTCGCTCTATAGATGCTGCTGCACCCGCTGAGTTTCTCCAGAATTTTGTGTACGCTCGATTTTGCTGCATCTGCAGTTCCTTCTTTAACACTGCTGGAGTAATTCAGCGGGTCGAGAGCCTTCTTCAGAAGACGAGCCCCCCCCCCCCCCGCACCCCCAACCACCTTCCACCTCAACTTACGCCTGGGCACCAAAGCAGCTCAAGAGGCGAACCCTGAGCTCCGTCTCCCAACAATCTGAACAGCGGCTGCGGCCGGCCGGCACCCGGCATGGACTTCTCACCCCTCACACACTTTTACTCTCACCTAGTCCCATCTCACCTGCACTCAGACCGGAGCGTGGCAAGTGGGTTACTGACCCCGATCCCCTCCTTCACAACGCCAGACTGCCCAAACACTGTGAACGGAGCTCTCCCCCCACCCTGGGAACTACAGTATTTAAAAACATAAAGCACAAAGAAATGCACTTACCACATTATTGGTACATTAAGTCCATTCTCCATTTGTTTGCTAAGATACTATTAAAATAATGGCAATCCATATTTGAACATCCCGCCAAGAAACTCGCGATGCGCATGCGCAGAAAGATGATGCACATGCGCAGTGCTGCAAAGGCAGAATTTCTGCTGCCTTCAGCTCCCATTGAATCTGACGGCTCAGGCAGCGCTGACGGCACGGGGGCTGCACAGAGCTTCCCGTGTTACAAGCGCTGCGGGTGAAAGGCACGGAGAATTATGCCTACCTAAGAGATCGATCTCTTAGACAGGCATAATTCTCCCATGCCTTTACTATTTATATTTAAAAATTGCCATTTCATAATTTTAGTCAGGGTAGGCAGTGCCTACCTTGCCTACCCTGACGGCACGTGCCTGCCAGGAACATATAAGCAGCAAGACACATTCATGCTGTGATCACTGCTGGTGATCAATGCAGGTACATGTGAAATTTCCTGTGAGATGCCGTAATTGTCAATGTAAGCCCTCAGTCCTTATTGTTCCAGCAAGCAGACACAAGAGGTGGCATATCGGAGACTAGGAATACTAATTTCATACACAACTCTTGACACTCATGAGGAGCGCTGGTTATGATGAAAGAGCTTTGTGAACACTAGGTGTGTCATTTGGATAGCACATATGGATAGGAGTAACAGGTTTGGTCCGAGTCAGCATGGATTTATGAAGGGGAAATCATGCTTGACTAATCTTCAGGAAATTATTGAGGATGTAACGAGGAAAATGGACAAGGGAGAGCCAGAGGATGTAGTGTACCTGGACTTTCACAAAGCATTTGATAAGGTCCCCATAGGAGATTAGTGGGCAAAACTAGGGCACATGGTATTGGGGGTCGAGTGCTGACATGGATAGAAAATTGGTTGGCAGACAGGAAACAAAGAGTAGGGATTAACGGATCCCTTTCAGAATGGCAGGCAGTGACTAGTAGGGTACTGCAAGGCTCGGTGCTGGGACCGCAGCTGTTTACAATATACATCAATGATTTGGACGAAGGAATTCAAAGTAACATTAGCAAATTTGCAGATGACACAAAGCTGGGTGGCAGTGTGAACTGTGAGGAGGATGCTGTGAGAATGCAGGGTGACCTGGACAGGTTGGGGGAGTGGGCAGATGCATGGCAGATGCAGTTTAATGTGGATAAATGTGAGGTTATCCACTTTGGTATAAAAAATAGTAAGGCAGATTACTATCTACATGGCGTCAAGTTGGGAAAAGGGGAAGTACAATGGGATCTGGGGGTCCTTGTTCATCAGTCTATGAAAGTAAGCATGCAGGTACAGCAGGCAGTGAAGAAAGCAAATGGCACATTGGCCTTTATAACAAGAGGAGTCGAGTATAGGAGCAAAGAGGTCCTTCTGCAGTTGTACAGGGCCCTAGTGAGACCACACCTGGAGTATTGTGTGCAGTTTTGGACCCCAAATTTGAGGAAGGACATTCTTGCTATTGAGCGAGTGCAGCATAGGTTTACAAGGTTAATTCCCAGGATGGCGGGGCTGTCATATGCTGAGAGAATGGAGCGGCTGGGCTTGTACACTCTGGAGTTTAGAAGGATGAGAGGGGATCTTATTGAAACATATAAGGGTTTGGACACGCTAGAGGCAGGAAACATGTTCCCGATGTTGGGGGAGTCCAGAACCAGGGGCCACAGTTTAAGAATAAGGGGTAAGCCATTTAGAACGGAGATGAGGAAACACTTTTTCTCACAGAGAGTTGTGAGTCTGTGGAATTCTCTGCCTCAGAGGGCGGTGGAGGCCGGTTCTCTGGATACTTTCAAGAGAGAGCTAGGTAGGGCTCTTAAAGATAGCGGAGTCAGGGGATATGGGGAGAAGGCAGGAACGGGGTACTGATTGGGGATGATCAGCCATGATCCCACTGAATGGCGGTGCTGGCTCGAAGGGCCGAATGGCCTACTCCTGCACCTATTGTCTATTGTCTATTATCCATGGCATTATTGATTCTGCACTTGTTGTTCAGATGAATTGAAGGTGTTCTTCAGTTTTATAGACTAAAGCTGCTGTGTTGCATCCATTTCAACATTTCAAAGCCGAGAGAACTGCAGGTGGGAGCAGATGAAGGAAATCTTCCCATGAGACAATACAGGAAAAAATGGAATATTGACCGAAGCAAGAAGAAACAATCGTGCTTTTTCCTCTCATAATTTGGGGTTAGAAAAAAAATAGGGTGGCACAGTGGCGCAGCAGTAGAGTTGCTGCTTTACAGCACCAGAAACCTGGGTTTGATTCTGACTACGGGTGCTCTCTGTGCGGAGTCTGTACATCCTCCCTGTGACCGCGTGGGTATTCTCCGGGTGCTCCAGTTTCCTCCCACGTTCCAGAGATGCACAGGTTTGTAGGTTAATTGGCTTCTGTAAATTGCAAATTGTCCATAGTGAGTAGGATAGTGCTAGTTTACGGGATGATCGCTGGTCGGCGCGGACTCGGGGGGGCTAAAGGGACTGTTTCCACGCTGTACCTCCAACGTCTAAAGTAAAGTGGAGAGAGATGAAGATAAGTGGTCACCACCTATTAACATTAATGCGCAAGCTGCTTCAATAGTCCCAAGACTGACTTGGTGAGAAACACTCCGTTCTGAAGTTCAATAGAATGACCACATGCTCCGACACTCCTGTATATTAAACAATCAATCAATCACATTTTCAACCAATAGGCCCTGTAATGTTTGACATTAATCATAAACAAGTGAAAGGCTAAGTTTGCCCTGAGGACGAGATTTGCAATTGATGACAATCGATCATTTTTTTGGTGACATTCTTTCAAAAATGAATGATTAAGAACGTTCATTTGAGAAATCATATGTGTACCGTTGGTGAATTACGATTTCTCTATTTTGTTCTTCCTGCTATGTGGAGCACCATAAGTTTACTTTACTTTGGAGAAACAGCACGGGAAACAGGCCCTTCGTCCCAGCAAGTCCGTGCCAACCAGGCATCCCCATACACGAGCACTCTCCTGCACACTAGGGACAATTTACAATTTTTACCAAAGCCAATTTAACCTACAAACCTGTACGTCTTTGGAGTGTGGGAGGAAGCTGGGGAACCCGGGGAAAACCCATGCAGTAACAAGGAGAACGTACAAAGGTAGACAAAAAATGCTGGAGAAACACAGCGGGTGAGGCAGCATCTATGGAGAGAAGGAATAGGCGACATTTTGGGTCGAGACCCTTCTTCAGACTGATGTCGAGGGAGGAGGGGGGGGGGGGTGGGGGAGGGTGGGCGGGAAAAAGAAAGGAAGAGGCGGAGAGCTGGGAAGGGGGAGGGGATGGAGGGAGAAATCAAGGGCTATCAAAAAGAGATAGTATGTCAAGAGATAAAGACTAGAGTGCTTATTTGTCATATACAACACATGGGCCCAGGACAGACCATCAGTGACATATGCACCCTGGAACATGAAGCTATTAAGGCGGCACAGTGGTGCAGTGGAAGAGTCGCTGCCTTAGAGCACCTGAAACCCGGGTTTGATCCTGACTACGAGTGCTCTCTGTACGGAGTCTGTACATTCTCACTGCGACCGCGTGGGTTTTCTCAAGGTGCACTGGTTTCCTCCCACACTCCAAAGATGTACCAGTTTGTAGGTGAATTGGCTTCTATAAATTGTCCCTAGTGTGTAGGATAGTGCTAGTGTACGGGGTGATTTCTGGTCGGCGCAGGGCCGAAGGGTCTGTTTCCATGTTGTATCTCTAAAGTCTAAAGTCTTCACCACCATCCCATTGATGAAGATAGATGCAAGGTCCGTCAACTCTCCCCTCCTGAAATCAACAAATAGCTTCTTGGTCTTGCTAACATTGAGAGCAAGATTGTTGTTCGGATTATCAACCTCTCCTCCTGCACTCTGTCTCATTGTTACCTGTTATTGGTCTACGATGGTGGGATCATCGGTGAATTTACAGATGGTTAAAGGGCTATGTCTGGCTACAACATCATAGGAAGATAGAGAGTGCTGGAGTAGCCCAATCAGGCAGGTCAGGCAGCATCTCAGGAGAACATGGAGAGGCAATATTTTGAGCTACACCAGCACTCTTCTTTTGTAAACCAGCATCTGCTGTTCCTTACGTATAGAGGGAACTGCAGATGCTGGTTTAAGCCGAAAATAGACGCAAAAAGCTGGAGTAACTCAGCAGGCCAGGCAGCATCTCTGGAGAGAAGGAATGGGTGACTTTTTGTGTGTTTATTTGCTGTTCCTTATTTCTATGGGTATGGCTAGAGATGCTATTAAACTGGGTACAATATGCCATTAGATCTACTGGATGAAGCAATGAAGACAAAGGCTGAATCAGCAAACTTAATATCATATATATATATAATATTATTCTAAATGCAGAAATACCAACAACTGAAGGTATTAGAAGAGACTGGGAACAAGAATTAGCTATCAAAATTTCAAAAGAGAGGTGGGATGAACATTTACTAAATGTGCACAAATGCTCAATTAACGTAAGACACACTTTAATCCAATTTAAAATTTTACATAGATTACACTATTCAAAAACTAAAATAAGTAAACTTTTTCCCAACGTCTCACCCATCTGTGATAAATGCCAGCCTCAAGAAGCTACTATAGCGCACTCATTTGTTTTTTGTATAAAAATTCAAAACTTTTGGACTGAAATTTTTGAAATATTTACAAAATTATTTTAAATAAAGCTGACACCAAAAGCAGAATGGATTATCTTTGGAACAACGGAAGGTAGCCCGGAATTAAATGTGTTTCAAAAGAACCTATTTGAATATGGGTTAATAACTGCGAAAAAGCTTATTTTAAAATTTTGGAAAAACGCTCCGATACCAACAGTAAATATGTGGATTTCAACTATGTTTGAAACACTACATCTGGAAGATATGAGACTCCGCCGGGCAGGAAAATCAGATTGTTTCTATAAGACGTGATCTGCATTTATAGATTTACTACAAGGATAGGGTGCAAGATACCTCAAAAAGGTACCAGCGTCGGGTGTTGGTAAAGGGGGATGAAAAACTGTTGAGTTGGTAAATTCCTTTTGCGTGATGTTTATAATAAAGTAACTGGCTTTTCCTTTTTTCTTCTTTCTCTCTCTTCTTTTCTTGGATCTAACTCTTAATCTCCTTTCTCTAATTCCTCGACTAAGGGCTCTCTCTTCTTTCCCTTCGTCACGCTTCTTCACTTTCACAATTCTCTCTCACTTTCTCTACTTTCTCTATTTCTATCCTTTTTTTTAATAGCTTTAAAAACTAAGGGGTACAATTATTGTAATAATATATACGGGACGTACACTGATGTCATTTACTGGACCTCCAATAAATAAAAAATATTAAAAAATTGGCCCTGAATGTGGAGATGTGGGGCTGTAAGATTGATACTTTAATGTGAAAATAGATGAGAGGCCCGAGGATGCTTCCATCCTCTATGAAGGTGCAGTTTATGACCATGCAGACTTTACACATCGATGTCAGCTTCCTTGAGGATCTTATTGGAAGACATGAATTCCCTTCTCCCAAGGAGATATTCATCACAAATCCCCGAGTCGCCAAATTCATTGGCCTTTGAAGTGCAGTGGAGAGTACAAATACTTTAAAATGTGTTATTTTTCGCTAGAACACTGCTCCGCAGTTGGAGGGGACTGCAGGCCCCAAGTTCTCAACACAATGAATAGTCTGAAGAAGGGTCTCGACCCAAATCCACACCTATTCCTTTTCTCCAGAGATGCTGCCTGACCCGCTGAGTTACTCCAGCATTTTGTGTCTATCTACAATGAAAACTCTCCAGTCTATCCCTGAGATCGATCATGCTCACTTGTGTTGTAACATAAATTCCATATTTGAAGGAAACACTGGAATAACCTTGGCGTAACTCAGAGGTCAGGCAACATCTTTGGGGAAATATGATGGTTGACGTTTCGGGTCGGGCTCCTCTCGACCCAAAACGTCGCCCATCTTTTCTCCAGAGATGCTGCTGCCTGACCCGCTGAGTTAAGCATCTGAAGGACTTTGTTTCTACCAGAATCGCCTAGTCAGAGACTTGACCCAAAATGTTTGGATAGAGTGGATGTGGAGAGGATGTTGACACTAGTGGAAGAGCCTATGACTAGAGGTCAACTCCTCAGAATTAAAGGACGTTCTTTTAGGAAGTCAGAGGGTGGTGAATCTGTGGAATTCTATGCCTCAGAAGTCAGTGGATATATTTAAGGCAGAGATAGTTAGATTCTTGATTAGTACGGGTGTCAGAGGCTATGGGGAAAAGACAGGAGAATGGAGTTGGGGGGGGGGGAGAGATAGATAAGATTGAATGGCGGAGTAGACGATGGGTCGAATGGCCTAATTCTACTCCTATCTCTTATGATCTTATGATCTTATGTTGACAATTTCTCCCCCCCCCACAGATAGTGGTCAACATGCTCCTCAGGCAGTTTGTGTTTTTACTCCAGATTCCAGCATCTGCAGTCTCTTGTATTTCCAGAGCCCGTAGCTCCTCTTTCAAATGCTCCAGATGACTTCACCAACATGGACAGCATTCAGGATGTTGAAGCCCCAAATCAACTTCTTGAATCTATACGATTCTTGCATCTGTTGGCTTTTGTTTTCTATTCAGGGCATTCCTGTTATCTGCAGACTCCTAAAGTAAGTTCCCTTTACCCAGAGTAGGAATCAAGAATCAGAGAACATAAGATTTAAAGTGACAGGGGGATGATGTAATAGAAATCTTTGGGGGCAACTGTTTCACTCCGAAGGTGGTCACAGTTTAAGAATAAGGGGCAGGCCATTTAGGATGGAGGTGAGGAAAAACCTTTTCACCCAGAGAGTTGTGAATCTGTGGAATTCTCTGCCTCAGAAAGCAGTGGAGACCAATTATCTGGATGCTTTCAAGAGAGTGTTAGATAGAGCTCTTAAAGATAGGGGAGTCAAGGGATATGGGGCGAAGGCAGGAACGGGGTACTGGTCACGGTGAATGGCAGTGCTGGCCTACGCCTGCACATATTGTCTATTGTGGTGTGTATATGGAACGAGCTGCCAGAGGAAGTAGTTGACTACAAAAAGTATTAAGCACTGCCCAGTCCATCATCGGCTCTGACCTCCCTTCCATTGAGGGGATCTATCACAGTCGCTGTCTCAAAAAGGCTGGCAGCATCATCAAGGACCCACACCATCCGGGCCATATACTCATCTCCCCACGACCTTCAGGTAGAAGGTACAGGAGCCTGAAGGCTGCGACGACCAGGTTCAGGAATAGCTACTTCCCCACAGCCATCAGGCTATTAAACTCGGCTCCGACAAAACACTGAACATTAATAGCCCATTATCTGTTTATTTGCACTTTATCAGTTTTTTTATTTATTTATTCATGTGTGTGTATATATTTATACAATGGTATATGGACACACTGATCTGTTCTGTATTCGTGCCTACTATGTTCTGGTGTGCTAAAGCAAAGCAAAAATTTCATTGTCCTATCTGGGACACATGACAATAAACTCTCTTGAACTTGAGGGATGTACTAGAACAGCATTTTTAAAACTCTTGGAGCGGTACATGGATAGGAAAGGGTTAGAGGGAATTGAGCCAAATGCGGGAAAAACGGGACTAGCTTAAATAGGCATCTTGTTTGTCATGGATGAGTTGGCCTGAAGGGTCTGTTTCTGTGCTGTATGACTATGATTCTCTTTATGTTGTGCTGCCTCTGCACCTGGGGATTATGTTTTGTCAGCATCTGTAGCTCTTGACATCTTTGCCACTGCCTCCTATCAGAAGACATCAATCAGCTCCCTCAGTTTGCTGCATTAAGCAGGTCACCAAAGCCCTGTTAGTCAGGGCAAACCATCAGTTCACCTTCCCCGTTGACCTCAGCAGTCAATGTCAGTGACCCTGGGGACTTGCAGATTCCCTGCAGGCCAGGGTGTCATTAACTTCACACATGCTGTCAGCAGTGCACCAGAACATCTGCCGGCAGCAATTGTGAATGGAAAAGGGACGTGCGTTCCATAATCTGAGTTGTTCTGAACCTTTTCATACCTCTAGTTTCCCTCTCCCCTGACTCTCAGTCTGAAGAAGGGTCTCAACCCGAAATATCACCTATTCCTTCTCTCCAGAGATGCTGCCTGTCCCGCTGAGTTACTCCAGCATTTTGTGTCTACCTTCAGTGTAAACTAGCATCTGCAGTTCCTTCCTACACAAGAGGACATGTGCCAGCTATGGGAGAACATTGCATACGGCGGCACGGAGGCACAGCAGTAGAGTTCTGTCTTACAACGCCAGAGACCTGGGTTTGATCCTGATTATGGGTACGGAGTTTTGGTCTGCTAATATGGGGAAGGACATTCTTGCTATTGAGGGAGTGCAGCATAGGTTCACCAGGTTTGTCCCGGGATGGCGGGACTAACAACGAATGGGTTGACTGGGCTTGTATTCACTCGAATTTAGAAGGATGAGAGGGGATCTTATAGAAACATATAAAATTCTTAATGGATTGGACAGGCTACATGCAGGAAAAATGTTCCCGATGTTGGGGGAGTCCAGAACCAGGTGTCACTGTTTAAAAATAAGGGGTAAGCCATTTAGGACTGAGATGAGGAAAAACATTTTCACTCAGAGAGTTGTAAATCTGTGGAATTCCCTGCCACAGAAGGCAGTGGAAACCAATTCACTGGATGTTTTCAAGAAAGAGATTTAGCCCTTAAGGCCAAAGGAATCAAGGGATGTGGGGGAAAAGCAGGAACGGGGTACTGATTTTGGATGATCAGCCATAATCATATTGAATGGCGGTGCTGGCTCGAAGGGCCAAATGGCCTATTCCTGCACTTATTTTCTATGTCTGTGATGCAGAGTTGATAAAGGGGCAAGGCACACCCCAAGCTTTCAGGGTTCACTCCACATCCCTAGCAAGTGGACATGAATTTCTCATCACTATGCAATGGTCAAACAAACAATCCGTGAGCCTCACAGTTCTGCGGACTCCATTACAATTCAGCACACAAGGCGTCTCTTGCAGCCTGGCAGTGAGACAAACTTGCCACACTGAATTCGACAGAGCTGCTTAGAGCATATAATTGAATGAGGAGAATCGGGTTCTGGGCAACTTTGACCTGAATGGTCTACTGAATGTCTGATGAAAAGCTGCTATGAAAGTACATGGTGAACCAGGATGCCAAGTGGAATAAGTACAGTGGTTGGAGACACAAGAAGAGAGATGTATACACCCTGGAACTTGAAGCTTTGCAGTGGCGCAGTGGTAGAGTTGCTGCCTGGCAATGCCGGAGACCTAGGCTCGATCATGACTATGGCTGCTGACTGAACAGAGTTTGTAGTTCCAAAGATGTACAGGTTTGTAGATTAATTGGCTTTGGTAAAATTATAAACTGTCCCTCGTGTGAGGTGTTGCATTTTGAGAGGCTGAGTGAAAGCAAAAGCATACTTTAACAGCAAGATCCTTAGCCACATTTATATACTGAGGGATCTTGGGATCCAAGTCCATAGCCTGTTGAAAGTAGCATCATGAGTATATAGAGTGGTAAAGAAGGTAATTGAAAATCTTACTTTCATTATTCAGGGCATTGAGTATAAGAGTCAGTAAGTCATGTTGCAGCTTTTTAAAACTTTGTCCACATGCCTGACACCAGACCACTGAAGCTGACACTGTATTCCATATTCTGTTGTGACAAGAGCTCATAAGGTGCACAGGCTGAAAACCCTAATTACACCATGACCATTCAATCTGGAGAAGGAACATCCAGGATGGCATTGGTTATAAGCCGAGTCTAAACAGTGGAAGGAGTGCACTCTTGCCCAGCTCACCCATTCACCCAGCCCATGAAGCACGTCCTTCCCTGTCCGTAGCACTTGCTCCCTCATTAACCCCTCAGAATCCACAGAACTGTGGTGGAAGAAAGTCATCCTCGTCTCCAAGGAACAGCAGAAGAACAAGAGGAAGCAAAAGAAGAAAGAAGGCAGGTACATGGATAGGACAAGTTTGGAGGGATATGGGCCACGCAGGCAGGTGGGACTAGTGTAGATGGGACAAGTTGGGCCGAAGGGCCTGTTCCCACACTGCATGACAGAAGAAGAAAAAGAGACGAGAAAAGGAAGAAAAGAAGAGAAGAAGCGAAGAAGAAAGAGAAGAAGGAGAAGAACAAGGATTGTCCTTTTATTTGTAGTGGAATTTGTAGAAGAAACTCGGGAGGCATTCAATTCCTTCTCCCGCAGCTCGAGGTGTTTCATCTCAAACATGAGCTCTTTCTCTCTTAAGGCCCTCTCCTCCTTTTTCATTTCAAGCTCTAACTCCTTCAATCGAATGAGGTCCCCCATTTCCTGACCAGGCTGTGTAGAAGCTAGAGGCCTGTCTGCCTCAGCAGGCAATACCCCACTCCTCTTCAACGCCGAATTTATAGACCCTTTCTTCAAATGCTTATCAATAGGCACCTTATAGCTCTCTGCCGGCACTAACAACTGCTCCTTCGTACATTTGTCAAACAACTCCCGACTAGGAGCCTCAGTAAAGTCCTCCACTTTAAACTCCATATCAAATGTAGGACCAAACCACCAGCCAAACCCTGGGCACAAATGTTACCACAAACGGAGTAGAAAAAAAATCCCCTCACAACACAGACTTCCACAGTCACCAGACAGCCTACCAAAAAAAACCCCCAAACTGTTTAGGGTCCTCAAAGCTTAGGACAAGCCCTCATTTTGTTACAACTCCCGAAGGCAGGTACCACAGAGCCGCGTAACATAGAAAAAAAAACAGGTTCAAGTTCAAGAACATAATATTTAATTTAGTTAAGAGAAGACAAAAAAAACGAACCTGATTTAAACAACACAGTCAGGGACAAGAATCGACTAACAAACAAATATAACAGTGCACCAGCCAGCCTCACAATGGACCGTCGAACCAGAGTCTCTAACCTGCCTAAATGGAGATAACCCTGAAACAAAATACACGAAAACCCTCGGGTCAGCCCTTATCCGTCCCAATTCAACATGAATTGACAAATATAGGTAACAATACACAAAGTTCTATGCCATGTGGCCAGGCCTCCTGCAGCTCACACCAGCAGCCTGTTCACTAGTCAGGGTCGACGAAGAAAAGAGAGAATTCTGGGAGACTCCTGGTATTTAAGCTTCCGATGAGTCACCCGTCACCTGATGCAGCTTGGCCAATCGGGTATAGGTACCCTTAACCCCTTGATTCCTGACTCCCAGCCACGGGGCTGCACTCAGGAGAGAAACAGAAAAGGCAAGTATATAGCATTCACCGGGGGGGGGGAGCGCCTAACACCATGGAAGAGGGATGAGGGGGTTCGGGGGGATGGGGCAGGTGAGAAGTGCACAGATGCTGAACAGATGATACCCTTGTACCTATGTACATTTGACAATAAAGTACCATTGAACCATTGAACCCTACCAGTGAAAGTCTTCCATCATCACATATTACAAGTGAGAACATTAGAACAGGTAAAAGATGAACTCGTGGAGGTACAGGGAGAATGACCTTGCTCGCCAGACGAGCTTCCATCTGACATCTATTGATGTTTTCTGGTGCAAATTCTCAGAATTTCTCTTTCACTCTGCTGATTTCCCAGGGGTACAGGCCGCCAAGCGCAGGAAGGTAGATGGATGATTTAGCCCTTCCTCACCAGCACGCCCTGTGCAAATGATTTGATAACAATCTCTGCAAGCAGATCACATCTCTCATATGGAAGACAAACCCCGCATCTGTTATTTCCTGCTGCACCGAGTTAGCGTTGCTTAACTCAGGTCTAACGATTAACCCCAATCACAGTAAAGCTATTGATCCATGCTGTCTGTGGGATAGCTGCATTTAATGGCAACATGAGTCAGAAGACCTGGGCTAAACTGCTGTAGCCCCGTCTCTGAACTCTGCTCTCTAGAGAGTGGCTGGGATGATGGATCACTGCACATTCCCTTTACACTCAGTGTAAAGTCCACATACTCTGAAATGTGGTTGGGCACATGCACCACAATGCTATGATGTCTTTATTTTTCTTGTCTGCTCTGCACTGGTTTATTTTATTTTTTGAAAATTGATTCAGAACAAACATGATCAATTTTAATTAAATTAGAAGAGCAGCCAATTATCCTGGTGGCTTATTGAGCCACTCCCTCTTCTCCTATCTACAATCGGGCAAGATGTACAGAGGTGTGAAAACGCATACCTCCAGATTCAGGGAGAGTTTCTTCCCAGTTGTTATCAGGCAACTGAATCAATCTATCAGCAGCTTAATAGCAGTCCTGAGCTACTATCTACCAAAGATCCTATAGCGGATCTTTGCTGTCTACCTCATTGGAGACCCTTGGACTTTCTTTGATCGGACTTTACTGGACCTTATCATTCACGTTATTCCCTTTATCGTGTATCTGTACACCGTGGACGGCTCGATTGTAATCATATATTATCTTTCTGCTGACTGGTTAGCACGCAACAAAAGGTTTTCACTGTATCTCGGTACACGGGACAATAAACTAAACTAAATTAAAAAAAGCATATCTTTGAATCCTTTTATCTGTCAGTCTACTTTACTGAAATAAAGTGTCTGTTTTGGGAGCCTGGTGCTAGGCATGTGAGGAACATGATCATAAGGTCATATTGTAAGTTATAGGAGCAGAATTAGGCCATTCGGCCCATCAAGTCTACTCCGTCATTCAATCATGACATATATATCTCCCCATATATATATTATGTATATATATATATATATATATATATGATTATGACTAGGCGTGATCACAATCGAGCTGTCCACAATGTACAGATACAGGATGAAGGGAATTACGTGAATAGTGGTTAGTGCAAGATAGTCTTTAACCTCTCAACCCCAGTCTCCTGCCTTCTCACCATAACCCCTGACACCCATACCAATGTATAATCTGCCTATTGTTGCTCAACTCAACTCAAGACCCTGGATTGAATTTGTTGTTGCCATCTAAGGTACATCTGCAAGGTCTTGCCTTTGCCCTGTGTGGTTGGAAGCAGGAGAAGCAATGGTTCCAGTCCGTACAGACCCTACAGGTGAGTAACAGAATAACATTTATGAGATACATGAATAAGAAACTTTCAGTCTCGTCTTTAAAAATATTTGCACCTGAGATATGTACAAAATATTCATAATCTGGCATTCTGCATATCCATTGCTCATAATTTAGGATGTGGAATGTAAGAGTTTAGAGATACAGCACAGAAACAGGCCCTTGGGTCTACCGAGTCTGCGCTGACCAGTGATCGCTATAAACCTACACTATCCTACACACTTGGGAGAATTTACAAACCTTACCAAGCCAAATAGCCTACATACCTGTACGTGTTTGGAGTGTGGAAAGAAACCGGAGCTCCCGGAGAAAACCCACTCAGGTCATGGGGAGAACGTACAAACTCGCATGAACAGCACCCGTAGTCAGGATCAAACCCGGGACTTTGGCGCTGTGAGGCAGCAACTCTACAGCTGCACCTCCATGGAATCTGTTTGTATTCCAGGACATGAATTACATTCTGAACCCAAGCTGCAGTTTGTAACTTGACCAGATGGAGCATGATATCCGTATTAGCTTCAGCGCGGAAACAGGTCCTTCGGCCCACCGAGTCCGTGCCAACCAGTGATCCCCGTACACTATCACTATCCTACACACTCTAGGGACAATTTACAATCCTTACCAAGCTAATTAGCCTACATAGCTGCACGTGTTTGGAGTGTGGGAGGAAACAGTAGCTCCTGGAGCAAACCCACACGGTTCACGGGGAGAACGTACAAACTCCGCACAGACAGCACCGGTAATCAGGATGGAACCAATGTCTCTGGTGCTGTAAGGCAGCAACTCTACCACTGCGCCACAGTGCTGCTACATTGGAACGTAAGAATTGAATTGAGAATTGAATTGAATGCCTTTATTGTCATTCAGACCTTTCGGTCTGAACGAAATTTCGTGCCTGCAGTCATACATATATAAAAATAACAATACCATACAATAAACACAAAATTAACATCCACCACAGTGAGTTCACCAAACATCTCCTCACTGTGGTGGAAGGCAAAAGTCTTAGGGTCTCTGTCTTTCTCCCCTCCTTATTCTCCCTCTGCGCTGAGGGGATCCAGGCCGCCGCCACCGCTGACGCCGGAACGCCGGAACACCGCCACAGGGCCCGCCGCCGGAACGTCGCTGGAGCACCGCAGCTCCCGAAACCCAAGCCGCCGCTGGAGCACCGCAGCTCCCGAAACCCAGGTCGCCGCTGGAGCACCGCAGCTCCCGAAAGCCAGGCCGCCGCTGGAGCACCGCAGCTCCCGAAACCCAGGCCGTCGCTGGAGCATCGCAGCTCCCGAAACCCAGGCCGTCGCTGGCCACCGCAGCTAAGAGGGAGCCAGGCCGCCGCTGGAGCACCGCAGTTCCCGACACCCAAGCCGCCGCTGGAGCACCGCAGCTCACGACACCCAGGCCGCCGCTGGAGCACCGCAGCTCAGAGGGAGCCAGGCCGCCGCTGGAGCACCGCAGCTCAGAGGGAGCCAGGCCGCCGCTGGAGCACTGCAGCTCCCGACACCCAGGCCGCCGCTGGAGCACCGCAGCTCAGAGGGAGCCAGGCCGCCGCTGAAGCACCGCAGCTCCTGACACCCAGGCCGCCGCTGGAGCACCGCAGCTCCCGAAGCCCAGGTCGCCGCCGGAAGCAGGTCGCCGCTGAAGCTCTGAAGGCCGTGCCGCCGCCGCTGGAAGCTGGAAGGCCGTCACCAGGGCCTCAGCACAGACGGAGACGGTGTCGGGGGACACGACAGGAAAGTCGCATCCCCCCGAAGGGAGAGACTAAAACCCCATTTCTCCCACCCTCCCCCCCCCCCCCCCCACACACATACACAACCCGACAAACCAAAAATAAACACCAAAAACAGGGACGAGGACAAAAATAAAATAAAAGACAGACGGACTGCAGGTGAGCAGGCAGCTGCCAAGCAGCGCCGCCACTCCGAAGAAACAGGTGCAAGAATAGGCCAGCCAGCCCTCGTGCATGTTCCACCATTAAATAAGCACTGATCCAATCTTGGTCTCAACACCACATTCCTCCTTTATCTCCACAACCATTGATTCTCTTGTAATTCAAATATCTCCCAATATATTCACTGACTGCCTCCAGAGCTTTCTGTGGTAGATAATTCAAAGCTTCATATCCTTCTGGGAGAACCAGTTCCTCCTCATTTCCATCTTAAATAAGTGATTCCTCATTCTGAAACACCTCCTAGTACTAGAAACTACGGCCAAGGGAAACATCCTCTCAACATCCAACCAGTCAATGGCCCTCAAAATCTAATGACTAAAAGCCAATATATTTTCATTCCTCGATCTCTTCATTCCAGAAATGAATCAAATGAATAATTCAGTCCTGTTGACTCCAATTCCTTAAGGACTAGTGTGTTTGGTAATTACATTTGTTAGACAAATGTTGACATAGTTTTCTCAGTGTTTATTTCTCGTCCAAGAATTTCAGTATTGCATTTGATCTCATCTTTTTTAAGCTTGCACTATAGCAATTAATGTTACCCAATCCTTAGACAAGCACTGAGTCCTTCCATTCCATCATTTCCCTGTGAACTTTGATAGTGCTTTTCAAGTTGCTTTACCAACTTTTTGTGGCCTTTTCATGAGTTTATTAGTTAAAGGAACAGAATTAGGTCATTCGACCCATAAGTCTACTTTGTTGATCTATCATGGTTGATCTATCTCTCCCTCCCATTCTCCTGCCTTCTCCCCATACTAATAACGAATCTCTCAATCCCCGCCTTAAAAATATCTATTGGTGGCCTCCACAGCCTTCTGTGGCCATAAATTCAACAGATTCACCACCCTCTGACTAAAGAAATTCCACCTCAGTCCCTTACTAAAGGTATGTCCTTTTATTCTGAGGCTATGGCCTCTGGTCTCAGACTCTCCCACCAGTGGAAACATCCCTTCCACATCCACTCTATGCAGGCCTTTCACTATTCTGTATGTTTCAATGAAGTCCTCCCTCATCCTTCTAAACTCCAGCAAGTGCCGTCAAGCGCTCATCATATGTTAACCCACACATTCCTGGGTTCATTCTTGTAAACATTCTTGTCAGGCAGGGGTTACTGATTGTGGATGATCAGCCATGATCACAATGAATGGTGGTGCAGGCTCGAAGGGCCAAATGGCCACCTCCTGCACCTATTTTCTATGTTTCTATGTTTAAACCTCCTCTGGACCCCCGAACACCAGCACATCCTTCCTCAGATATGGGGCCCAAAACTGCTCACAATATTCCAAATGTTCTCTTCATCTACTGGCTTTGAAGGAAGATAAGAAGGATCAAGGACCACGTAAGATGTTAACCTACGTATCTGGGCTGAATGCATCCTGCAGCACCTTACAAGGCCTTTCCCTGCAAAGACCATTCACAGGAAACAAATGGAGATGCAGAGAGCAAGTAACAAGAGATGTCCCTGGCCACCAATATCTTCAGTGAGTCTGTAAGCAGGTTGCAAGCAGTACTTTGCACTTGCGTTTGATGCATTCCTTGCCACATTTCACAGGTTTACCAAGCAAGCTCATTGACGTGACAGCAATATGCATTGAAAACATGAGGTTTTTTTTCTTGTGCTTTTCAAAATCAAACAGGTGCCAGAATGTTGTGTCTTCTCCCTCTGTGATTCTCCAGCTAACTCACAGTCGAAAGCTGTTAGGATGTATTGTAAGGCAACATTGTGAAATTAAGCAAAGTGTCAGCACACATGCTTTGGCAACCTTGCTGCGACTGGCAGATTTATTTTTCACCTGCTCCAATGATCGGGTCACAGGTGAGGAAACATTCACTCTTGCTACTGCCTCCTTCAGAAAGCTCCCTGGTGGAGCCACACCCTTGCTCCATTTGGCACTGTGTTTATTCCAAGTAATCCCAGCAGCAGAGCCAGGTACATTGTATCCAAGGAGGGTGTCATTCATATCTTGCTTTATACCGTTCCCTCTTCTTCTTTATAACTTTGTCGGTGTGCTTTATGTATCGGCTATTTGCATACCTTCGGTATGCAAAACAAAGAATTTTACCGTGACTTGTCACCTGTGACAATAAAGTATTCATTCATTCATTCATTCATTTATTCAGTCATTCATTCATGCATTAATTAATTAATTAATACTTTATTGTATTAATTAATTCAGATTATGATTATGGAGTCATGGAAACATCATGGAAACAGGCCCTTCTGCCCAACTCATCCATGCCGACCAAAATACCTCATCTAAGCTTGTTCCATTTGCTCACGTTTGGCTCATATCCTTATCCAAGCACCAATGATCTTTCTAAACCTTTCATATCCAAAAAGTCAAAGTCAAACAAACTTTATTGTCATTTAGAAATACATCGATCTATGCAATTCCAAACGAAATTCCGTTGCATTTGGCTCCCCATGCAACACAATAATAAACAGAAGGATAAAATGGATAAAAGGATAAAATGGATAAAAGGATAAATAGACAATGGTGGGAGCCCATTACATGGCATTCAGGAGTCTGATGGCTTGTGGGAAGAAGCTGTAGCAGAACCTTGATATTCTGCTCCTTATGCTAAGGTATATTTTGCCAGAAGGCAGCAGAGTGAACAGTCCGTGATGGAGATGTGTGGTGTCCTTTATAATACTGCTGGCCTTAGACACACGACGTTTGGTCACAATATCCCCGACTGAGGGGAGAGAGGTCCCGATGATTTTTTCAGCCGTCCTCACCACTCTCTGCACGGACTTCCAGTCGGAGGCTTTACAGTCCCCAAACCAGACAGAGATACAGCTGGTCAAAATACTCTCTATGGTGCCCCTGTAGAAAGTGGTGAGGACGGGATGGGGGAGGTGAGCTCTTCTCATCCGGCGCAGAAAGTGCAAATGTTGCTGCACTCTCTTAACTGTTGATGAGATGTTATTTGACCAGGTCAGACTGTTATATCCATATGCATGGATCCATATCCATATGTCCTTTCATATCCATGTATCTGTCCAAGTATCTATTTAAATGCTGCAATAGTATCTGCCTCGTCTATGTCCTCTGGCAGTTTGTTCCATATTTCCACCACACTCTGAATGAAAAGGTTTCCCCTCAAGTCCATGTTAAATCTTGCCCCACTCACCTCAAACATACTGCATGTCCTCTTGTTTTCTGATTCCTGGGTAAAAGACTCTGTGCATTCAGGCTATCTATTCCCCTCATGAATTTGTACAGCTGTGTACAATCACCACCACCCTATACACACCAAGGAATAAAGTTCCTGGGCCTGGCCAAGCTGGCCATTCGCGAGTCACGGTGCCATGCGGAAGAGGGCTCTGCCCGAGCCGGCTGCCTGCCCCATCTCCGGGGTTACATCCGTACCCAGGTGGTGTTGGAGATGGACTACTCACTGTCCACGGGCGCCCTGGCGGATTTCTGGGATCACTGGGCACCGCGGGGCGTTTAAATGCATCCTTGACCAAGAGCGTAAAGGGCCTGTCCCACTTGCATGCGATTGCGTGCGTTTGGCGCGACCAACCGGGAGCGGAGGTCGCACGAAGTTCGCGCTAATTTCGCACGTGACATCATTTACGCTTAAAAAGAGGGGTTGCTGGCTGCTATTCCATGATCATCATGGAAGAGATGCAGACTGCATTGCTGCAACAGCAACGGAGACTTCTGTTAGCAGCAGCCCCCATGCTTACAAATCAGCTGGACAGGAGGTGGGCCGACTGAATTTGGGCGTCGCACGGCGTTGGGCGGTGACGTCATCACGCAACGCCACGCCGGGCGATGATGTTATCACGCAACGCCACGTGCTAGGCGTACGCCGACAAGACGCTGCATACGCCGTCAAGATGCTGCGTACGACCGCAATGCGCCTGCGTGCATACGCGGGCAGACAGGCCGTTGGCGCGTGAAAATTTTGGTCACTGCAAGAATTTTGGAGCCCTGCGCGATGTCGTGACCAGCCCCACACAACTCCATATCCCTCCGCGCTTCTAAGTGGGACCGGCCCCGCGCGGCCATATGGTGCCCATACGCCTCGAGCGACCACGAGGTCGCGTAATTTGCGAGCCAAGGTAATTGGGACAGGCCCTTAAGATAGTTGTATAATACTTTATACAACTGATTTGTGTGCATTTTCACACCTGTACGTCTTGCTTGATGGAAGAAGGGAGAAGAGGAAGTGACCAGGGTGAGACTTGTCCTTGATTGTGCTGATGACCTTGCCGAGGCAATGTGAAGTGTAAATGGTGTCAATGGAAGGGAGATTGGTTTGCCGAAAGTCTCCTTCAAAACACTGCAACATCTCCACTGAACCCCCCCCCCCCCCCCCCCCTTTGAATCACTGGCCCAGGACCACTAAGACGGAGAAGGAGCAGTTGGGATGGTACTGAGAAGATGGAGACCTGCATCAGGAGTGCATGGAGACGGAAGGAGCGCACAAACGCACAACCTACCCATCTACCACCATCCCTTCACTCACCACCCACCCAACCTGCGGAGGAGTCCGCAGTTTCCACGTTGTCTTCATTAGCTGCCTCAGAACTCACAAAATTGGTAGGAATATGTCATTGTGTAGGAAGGAACTGCAGATGCTGGTTTAAACCGAAGATAGACAGAATGCTGGAGTAACTCAGCGTGACAGGCAGCATCTCTGGAGAGAAGGAATGGGTGACGTTTTGTGTCGAGATCCTTCTTCAGCAGTCTGACAAAGGGTCTTGACCCGAAATGTCACCCATTCCTTCTCTCCAGAGATGCTGCCTGTCCCTTTGAGTTACTCCAGCATTTTGTGTCTATCTTTGGAATATGGCATTCTCCATCCTGAGAGGCTGCCTAAGAAGAGGAAGAAGCAGTAGATTGTCAGTTGAATAACTCATGATTTGTGCATCTATTATGCCAGGTCCTATGTATAATAGAAAAAGTAGTCACATTAAAAAAGTTGACTAATTATAATGCACATACATTTTCATGCGTTTAGTCCTCAGAAACAAAGGAATATATTCACAGGACCTATAACAATTTCTATTGCTCTAAAAATGATTGAAATAACTGATACAGTCTGTTCAGCAAACTCAGTGACAATTAGCGTTTACTGAAAACTCGCTAAACTGAATATTTTCACACCTTATACAACAGGATCTCTTCACTATCTTTGCTCATTTGTTTTTAAGTGACTGCTTTGTGAGAGAATATTATTTCAAAAGCTCACTGCAGTTGCTTTCCAATCCAATGATTTTGCATGATAATTGAAGATGTCTCATCTGATGTAAGCCAATGCCCAATGTCAAGGTTGGGTGTTGGGGGTGGGGTGGGTGGGGTGGGGGGGGGGGGTGGGGGGGGGGGGGGGGATTGTTTTATTCAAGATGGCAGAGGAAGGAAAGATTTCCACAATGAAATCCAAACTTTGTGATATTCAATGGTATCGCACTAGTCAGTGGCCTATAATTGCTTGGCCCCAAGTCATTCTGGATGGTGCCCTATGTATGCCAAATTTAAAAAAAACCCAATATCTTTTGACCTTCCAAAAGTCGTGATTCTGTGAACCCACGGCTATCCCCACAAAACCTAGCGGCTATGGGTGGCACGTTGGCGCAGTGATAGATTTGCAGCCATACAGCGCCGGGTATCCGGGTTTGATCCTGACTCCAGGTGCTGTATGTACGGAGTTTGGACATTCTGACTCCCTCTGACCTGCCTGTGTTTTTTCCAGGAGCTTGGGATTTCCCCCACACTCCAAAGACCGGATGAGTAAAAGTGCTCCAAGTACTACAAGGCGTACTCCGAAGACCTACAGTGTGTAGGTTAGTTGGCCTACAAAATTGTAAATTGTCCCTAGTGTGTGTAGGACAGTTGTTAATGTGCGGGGATCGCTGGTCGGTGCGGACACGGTGGGCCTGTTTCCGCACTGTATCTCTAAACTAAAACTAAACTAAACGAGCTGCTAAATGATATTAAACTCAACCTCGCCCCATCCCTCTTCTCAATCTTGTAACATGTTCATGACGGGGTACTGATTGGGGATGATCAGCCATGACCACATTGAATGGCGGTGCTGGCTCGAAGGGCTGAATGGCCTACTCCTGCACCTGTTGTCTATTGACAGCTCAAAATGGAGAAGGGCATTCAGGGTGACATTTTGAACGTTAGTCTCTGCATTAGGAGCAGGCGGCAAAGTAGAAGGAGCACACCCGCTCCCGTACTCATCTCCCAGCTACTCTCTCAAACACCTCTTGCTCCCCCTGATGCAAAATTTCCAAGTCAGCCATCATCCCTTCTTTATCGTAGCCCTTAGCACCGGTAGTCAGGATTGAACCCAGGTCTCTAACGCTGTAGAAACGTGGAAACATAGAAAATAGGTGCATAGAGTCGGCCATCCGGCCCTTCGTGCCATTCAATATGATCATGGTTGATCATCCAAAATCAGTACTCTGTTCCTACTTTGTCCCCATATCCCTTGATTCCGTTAGCCCTAAGAGCAATATCTAATTCTCTCCTGAATACAGCTCGTGTAAGGCAGCAACTCTACTGCTGCCACCCTGGTCCCATATCTCTCTCTGTCTCAGCGCCCCCACAAGTCCTCACGCCACATTTTCCTCGATCCATCTCTCCCCTTCACCCTACTTCTTTCTATAGCAGCCTGTTCTGCGGCAGCGCGACTCACGTTGCAGCGGCCCCGACAGCCTGCCTGCCTTTTTTTGTATTTTATGTCTGGTTAAATGTAGTTGTTCGTGTTTTGTAATACTGTTTTTAACTGTGTATATGTGGGGGGCGGAGGGGGGAGGGGGAAACTTTCAAAAATCTCTTCCCTGCACGGGAGACCCCACCTTTTTCCTGTCGGGTCTCCGTTGTCGTTGGGGCCTAGTACCGTGGAGCGGCCTCCAACCGGAACGACCTGGGGGCTCCAGTCGCGGAGCCTGCGGACTACTGACCATCGTGGGGCTGGCCGGCTTCGGAGCGTGGGGAGCGGTGGTGGCTCGCTGCTGCGGCCCGACTCCGGAGCTCGTAGGCTCAAGCTGCAGACCGGTGGACGGTGACATCGGGAGCTCGCGGGTCCGGGTGGGAGACCACTTTTCAGACCTCCCGCAACGCAACTTCTCCAGCCCATGTCGCGGGGTTGGAACGACCCGGAGCGGGGCCGTACATCGCCCCGCGTGGCTTTAACGGCCGCGGGACATTCCAGCGCCCGCCGGGGCCTCCAACCTTGTGACTTTTGGGCCTGGAGCGGGGCCGTACATCGCCCGGCGTGACCTTAAATGGCCGTGGGACCTACCATCGCCCGCCTGATGCTTCGACATCGGGAGAGAAATGGTGCAGGGGAGAGAAAAGACTTTGCCTTCCATCACAGTGAGGTTGGAGATTCTGTAAATTGAATTGTTTGTATGTTTTGTAGGAATTGTCTTTGTTTGTTTGGCTGCGGAAACGGAGTTTCGTTTGAGCCTCACTGAGGTTCAAATGACATGGAATAGAATATGGTATTGTATTGTTCATCGTCCTTCCCACACTCTTCACAATCCTACTTCTCCTCTCCGCCTCTTCTCACTCCCTCTCTCTTCATCCCCTCCGCTGTGTATCAACCCTCTACCAACGCAACCCACAGATCTGTAACAGAATAAAGTTATCCTCTAACCCCGAGGGACAGTGTAAAAGCCACACAAACTTTCGAAAAATTCCACTTTGAGTTTCAATACCGTTGTTTTTCTCTTTCCCTTTTGCAATTTAAGAATGAATGTAAATAAAATATTGCCCATGACATCAATTTCATAAGGTGACAGTTTTTAAATTGATATATTTTAAATATGTGTCTGGACTAAAACATAATCTAACTTGGCTGGGGTGATAATATAAAGTTAGATATATATACCAACCCACAATACATCTGTCAGCACTTGGAAGCTTAAAAGAGTTTTCAAAACCTTCGGAATTGCTTCTGTCCTTCGAGAAAATTGGAAATGAATCAAAAAGCAACTTTCGATCTATAAAAATAATGCTAAATCATGGCTTAAAAATCAGAAAGAATATGTTCAGAATCTCAGCAAGTTGGTTAACTTAAATCTAGAGAAAAGGTTTGACTTGCTGTGTTCATTTAGCATATTGTGTCTTCATCTGAGAAGCTTCCAATTCCTAGTATTACCTCAGCCATTTCCTTCGTCCTTTCTACCAACCCATTTCATTATCCTTACCCTTTTCCTCATATCTCTTACTCTGTCTCGGCCTCCACCCTCCCCACAATCCAGTGCTGCACATTCCTCTATCCATCCCCCCACTTTCTCAATGAGCCCTATCCCACAATATTTCTTTTATTCTCCATCTCTTCTCTATCCTTCTCTCTTTAGACTCCTAAAGACCACTTCCGTCCTGGTGCTGAAGAAAATTAAGCTTGCCTTAATGACTACTGTGCAGTGGCTCTGACATCCACCAACATGATGTGCTTTGAGAGACCTGCCAGCCTTGATCCACTGCAGTTTGCTTACCATCGCAACATATCCTCAGCAGATGCTATCTCCCTGGCCCTAAACCGATATCTGTAACACCTAGACAACAAGGACTACTCTCTTAGACTCCTATTTATTGACTATAGCTCTGCCTT
This sequence comes from Raja brachyura, assembly GCA_963514005.1. The sequence goes on from OY740785.1 coordinate 4,417,911, forward strand.
CAAGGTCATACTTCCATCCAAACTCATCCGGGGCTTGGGAATCAGCATTCCCCTCTGCCACTGGATCCTCGACTTTCTGACCCACAGACCACAATCAGTGAGGATAGGTGACAACACCTCCTCCACAATAACTCTCAGCATCAGTGCCCCGCAAGGATGCGTTCTCAGTCCCCAACTATACTCCCTTTTTTTACCCACGACTGTATGGCCAAATTCAGCTCTAATTCCATCTCCAGGTTTGCAAACGCCACCACTGTGGTGGGCCAAATCGTCAACAATGACAAGACGCAGTAAATATAGAAGATAGGCCATTCGGCCCTTCAAGCCAGCACTGCCATTCAATATGATCATGGCTGATCATCCAAAATCAGTACCCCGTTCCTGCTTTTCCCCCATATCCTTTGATTCCGTTCGCCGTAAGAGCTAAATCTAACTCGCAGCCTAGGAATGAGATAGAGAACTAAGTGACATGGTGTTATTGTCTGAAGAAGGGTCTCGACCCGAAACGCCACCTATCTCCTTCGCTCCTTAGATGCTGCTGCACCCGCTGAGTTTCTCCAGCCTTTGTGTAACCCTCGATTCTCCAGCATCTGCAGTTCCTTCTTTAACACATGGTGTTATTGTCTCAATGTCTGCAAAATTAAGTTTCTCATTGTTGACTTCTGGAAGCATGGTGGAGTATGTGGAAATGCTTGTGAGCTTCCTTCCTTGGTGTTAGTATTACCAATGATCTGTCATGGACTAACCGCATTTTGATGCAACAGGCAAGAGGTCGCAGCAACATCTGTACATCCTGAGGGGACTGAAGAAATTCAGCATGTCTCCAGTCACTCTTACAAATTTCCACGGAGGCAGCACAGGGAGCATACCGTCAGGTTGTATCGTATCTTGGTTTGGCAACAACTCCACCCAAGACCACAAGAAATCGCAGAGCATTTGTAGAGGTAGCCCGGCCCATCACACAGACCAGACTTACTGCCATTAACTCCATCCACTCGGCACGCTGCCTCACAAAAGCAGACAACACAATCAAAGATTTGTCCCATCCCAGTCATTCCATTTTCTCCCTGCTCCCGTCTGGCAAATGATACGGGAGCTTGAAAGTGTGCACCACTAGACTCAGGAACCTCCCCTTTGTTATTCGGCTTTTGAACTGTCCCTCCATAATTCACCGCTACCCCATTGGGGACTTTGGACTTTGTCTAAGGAACTGACGCATTACAATGCTCCACAAAGCTGAGAACACAATCCTGCACTCTGTATCTTCCCCTTTGCTAATACTTGGGTTTGAACTGATTGCATCTGTGTTTGGTATATCTGATCTGTTTGGATGGAGTGAAATAAGCCTTTCAATGTACATAGGTACATGTGACAATAATAAACCTATACCTAAAGATTCCCTGTGGTCTCTCCACTCCCAATCAGTTTCTGATACCAATCATTGCTAATTTGTCTCTTTCCACACCATTCTCCCCTCATTCCACAACCTCGTCCTCGCCTCTGCTACCTTCCTCCACCTCTTGTCTCTCCTATTCCTCCCAAACCTAATAACACCCATGGCTTTGCCTTGCCCCATTTCACTCGCTCTCTCTGCTCTCTTCCTAGCTCTCTCCCAACCTTTCTTCCCTCACCCCGTCTCTCTCTTTCCCTGACACGCACGTTACCCTTATCCTCACAAGTCCCTCTTCCATTCTCTCCCTTGCCCCTCTTTCTATCACACTCCTATCTGCTTACTGTTACCTCTTTTCTCTTCAATTCCTTTGTCTCACCCACATTCTTTCACTCCCACCACTCCTCCCTTTCTCAACCTATTCTCCGTTCCACCTCTCATTTGCTTCTCATTCTCTCTTCCTCTCCCTACTCTCACTTTCACCCCTCTCCCTCATTCCCTTTCTACCTCCATTTCCCTCACCTCTCTCCATCATCCCCATCTTTCTTTCTCAACCCTCCATCGTGCTTCCCCACTCTCCTACTTTTCCTCATGCCCTTTTCTCTTTTCGCTTTTCCATTTCCCTCTCTCTCCTCTCGATTCCTTTAATTCTCCCAACCTCTCCCCTCTTTTATAATATCCTCATTCTGCCCCTTCGCTCCCTTCCATGAGTACATGGGTTCCTGTTGACAGGTCCTATGTATAGGGACTCAAGTGTCGCTTAAGGTGAGGTTTATTAAATTGATTTTAGTTACATTATGACCTAGGTTAAGGGCCTGTCCCACTGTACGAGGTAATTCAAGAGCTCTCCCGAGTTTAAAATAAAAATCAAACTCATGCTAACCACGTAGAATGTATGTAGCGGGTACGTCGGAGCTCGGGACATCTCTTAACGGCTCGTGACGCTAACGGCAGGTACTTGGGAAACGCGGTAAGGTCGTGAAGACTTGTAAAAACGTTTCAACATGTTGAAAAGTGTCCACGAGAGCCCCGAGTACCCACGAGCGGCTATTACCGTAATTCTCCGAGTTGCAATCAGGGGAAACTCGGGAGAACTCTTGAATTAGCTCGTACAGTGGGACAGCCTGAAGATGTCCTAGAAACATAGAAACATAGAAAATAGGTGCAAGAGTAAGCCATTCGGCCCTTCGAGCCAGCACCGCCATTCAATATGATCATGGCTGATCATCCAAAATCAGTACCTCGTTCCTGCCTTCTCCCTGGTTATCAATCCTCAGTGCCTCACAATTACTTTGTGGCACACTGACAAACCTCAATTCAATTGCTTCTGCTTCTCCAATGCCACATTCACAAGCGGTTGCCCTCCCATCCTCACTGCACAACTCTGACCTCCTTTCTCCTTGTTTTTACCGGCTTTAATGACCATACACTTTTGGTCTGATCTGTCCTTGACTGTCTGGTTTGCAGCCTTTCGCAATAACAATAACAAGCAACCAATTGATTGCATTATAATGGTTATTGCATGAAAAGGCAACTTTAGCAAAGAGGTATTGACATTTTGCCTCAGCTCTCCTCTAGTACAGTTGATAATTGCAAAGCCAACAATCCATAGTGCAGTTAACAGAAACAACAGGACATACTGTATATGCATCACTTACTTGTAGTCTGCATTATATTTAACCCTTGCACTGTTTTTCATGTTAACAGAGTTTAATTTATCACTGTAGGCCTGAGATAAAAAAAGCCAAACTGCTGGAGGTACTCAGTGTGTCAGGCAGCATCTGTGAAGGAAAGTGGACAGGCGACAGGCGGCAGACATCTTGGTTCAGGATTCATCAGGCTGCAGGCCTGCAGCCCAACTCGATGAAAGGGATGAGAACCATGGAGCTGATGCGACCATGGGCTTTCTGCCCAGTAATGTTGACCGTTAGAGCAGTAGGATTGGATAAGTGTGGAGCCAATGCGTCCAATTCCTCTGTGATTCTCTAACATCCTAGGAATAATCATCCGGGAATCAACTACCATATTTTCTGGCAATGAAGACACACCTGCGTCGCAGACGCACCCCCATTTTGAGTTGCTAAATTTTGAAAACGGGCTGGTGGGACAGGATGAAGAGTTTGGTTTAGTCAGTAGAAAGGAAGATGTGAAGCTCCTTCAAGGAGGCAAAGAGGACCGGGGAGCCTCCATCTTCGCCTTTCTCACAATGCACTGCACGGTTCAGGTCTGAAGGACGGGGACTTCTTGGCCCAGGGAGGTCACATAATGGGAAGAGAGAGAGAGAGAAAGAGAGAGCCTGGGCTGGTTCCGCTGTCCGGTCCCGGCGGCCGCTTGCAGCCACGCGAGCTACGTCCCTCCCCGGCCACAATGCGCCGTGGCAGCAGTGAGTGAGTGAGTTGCTGCCATGATCTCCTGACCCCCTCCTTCTCAACGCTCCTGCCCTCCCCGCAACTTTACCTCTGGTGGCCCAGCCAAGTTTATTACTTTGTGCAGCACAGGCCATGCTGACCCGGGCCAGACTCTCCACATGCTGTGGAAAGGAACTCTCCCCCCACACCCCCTCAGCGGCGCTGTCCTTCTACAGCCGCTTCCCACTTCACACAGTTCCAGGGTCGAAGGCATGGCAGGTTCCACAGAGCAGTCGCTACGAGAGTGGCATTGCTCGGCCTAACCTTTGGCCTCCAAGACGCAGATACATTTTCAGGCCTTATTAGAGTAAAAAAATATCGACTTGGACGCCGGGAAATACGGTAAATCTTTCCCAGCGTCAAATCTGCACATATTCCTGTAGCGATGACAACACCACTGCTTTTTGCCTCTTTAACATCCCCTGGAGTTCTAATATTTGTTAGGACATTGGCAGTGGCCTGGTTGCCTATGGGCCAGGCTCAGTATTTCCCTTACTGGACCTGCCGTATCCGGCCTGGTCCACTGGTTGATGAAAACATGACTGTACCACCTGGAACTATATTTTAACTGCATTGTCCTATGATAAGTCTTTCCAGCCTGAACAACCCAAAGAGCCATTGAGTCATTGGGCCGAAGGGATCCAGGCCCTCTATGCTGAATAAAATGCCCATCTAATGTAGTCCCATTTGCCTGCAACTGGACATACTCCTCTAAACCTTTCCAAAGTATGCAACTGTCCAATTGTTTTTAAAATATTGTTATTGTACCTATTGCAGCAACTTCCTCTGGCAGTTCACTCCATATACCAATCATGATCCATGCAAAAAGGTTTCCCCTCAAGTTTCTATTATTTCTTTCCCCTCTACCTTAAACTTATGCCCTCGAGTTCTTGATTCTCTTACCCTGGAAAAAGGCTCTGTGCATTCACCATATTTATCCTAGTCATGATTTTCTACTCCTTCATAAGATCTTCCCTTAGTTTCTGAGCTCCAAGGAATAAAGTCCTAGCCTGCCCAACATCCCCCTGCAGCTCAGGCCCTTGAATCCTGGCAACATCCTCGTAACTCAGCACGGGATGTTGTCATAGCTTCCAGATGTTCTTCAACATGTGAGTTGCTTCAAGATGCCGGTGGTGGTGGGGGATTGAAGGAAAGTTTCATGCTGGTGAGCGGGCTGGGGGCTTAACTCCCGCGCTCTTGAAGAAACTCAGAGGCGCTCTATGTTGGCTGCGGGTGGTGCCCCCTGTGGCACGGAGGCTGAGCGACGGCTGTCAAAGGTGAAGGACGGCGTTCATGGCCCGATGTCAAGGAGACATCTGAGTGGTTGAGTCGGTGGTGCGGACCCTGAAGCAGCCTGAGGTTCCATTAGATCAGACGCCTCTCCGAGTGACTTAATGTGGCAACTCTTTGCATACCTTGTATACAAAACAAAGAATTTCACTGTGACTTGTCATTGGTGACAATAAAGTATTCATTCATTTGTACTCACTCAGTGTGTTCTATCTTACAAACATACTTAGTAGGATTGAACCTAATGTATAGTAGGATTGTTACTGAAATATATGCAAAAAAAAATCGCTGCACTTAAGTACATGTGACAATAAAGCACCACTGAATCATTGAAGCATTGACATTGTGCTCAACTGGTCAAGTTCCAGAAATATATTTTCTAATTTCTCAGGCAGCTCTTATCCGCACTTCACTGTGCACAATGCAAGGAAGTATAGTTCATTACTTTTAGAGCTTGTTTAATTGTTAATTTATGCTCTTCTCTCCAGTTTTCAATTAGCAATGCTACTTCTTATTACGTCTCACATTTGACTAATATTTCATGCCTAATCTTTTCTTTTCAAGCATGCATTTTCCACTTTCCGTACAAACAACTAACTAGACATGATACTGGACAGAAAAAGACCGCTGGCATTTAGTTTAGTTTAGTTTATTATTGTCACCTGTACCATGATACAGTGAAAAGCTTTTCATGCCACGTGCTGTCCAGTCAGCCAAAAGTTGGTACATGATTACAATTAAGCCTTCTACAGCGTACAAATAAATAAAGCTATTTGAATTCTTGATATGAATTCCTTGCCATGACCAGCCTACAATCTTGATCCTTTGTTCTGTAATCCCCCGTCTCTATTCCATTGCTTCGTCTCTTCCAATCCCACATTCATTGTCTCTTCACGTCCATTTCTTCTCACAGATCTCCAGTCTCATGAATAATTGCTCATCACGCCTGTTGTTTGCGACTTCATGAGAACACAGTGTGGTCTTGCGTTGCCCTTGTTTGCAATCTTTCAAAATAACAAACAGCTAAGTGATCACCCAATCCTCTCCAGAGATGCTGCCTGAGTTACTCCAGCATTTTGTGTCTTGCTGGGTGTAGATCGAAAGAAAATGCTCCAGAAACCCAGCAGGCCAGGCAGCATCTGTGGATGGAAAAGCAGTCAATGTTTCTGGTCTGTGACCCTTCATCAGAATTAATTGCATTACAGCACGGAAACAGGCCCTTTGGCCTAACTTGCCCATGCCAATCAAGCTGCCCCTATCTACACCAGTCGCACCTGCCTACATTTGCCTCATATTCCTCTAAACTTTTCCTATCCCTGTAGCCGTTCAAATATCTTTTAAATGCTCTTCTTGCACCTGCCTCAGCTACCTCCACTGGCAGCTTGTTCCAAGTACCCACCACCCTCTGTGTGAAACAGTTGTCCATCAGGTTCCTGTCTTTATGTCCTTTGGTTCTTGATATCCCAAAGACGTGCATGTTTGTACGTTAATTGGCCTCTGTAAATCACCCTTAATGTGTAGGGAGTTGATGAGAAAGTGGGCTAACATCAAACTAGTGTGAATGGGCGATCGATGGTCAGCATGGACTCAGTGGGCCAAAGGGACCGTTTCCATACTTTATCTCTAGAACTAAACTAAACTAACTAAATATGTGCTGGGCAATTGTGTAATTTTCCAATTGCATGTTGATCTAATGGTAATATGATTAGAAGACAAGAATTAAAAAAAGACAGTGTCGTTTAATTTAGAGATACAGCGTTAAAACAGGCCCTTCAGCCCACTGAGTCTGTGCCGACCAGTGATCCCCGCACACTAACACTATCCTACACTCTAGGGACAATTTTACAATTGTATCAAGCTAATTGGCCTACAAACTAGTACATCATTGGAGTGTGGGAGGAAACCGGAGATCCGGTCAATAGGTTTAAGGTGAAGAGTAAAAGATTTAATAAGAACCTGAGGCATAACATTTTCACACAAAGGGTGCTGGGTGTATGGATCAAGCTGCCAGAAGAGATAGTTGAGGCAGGGACAAATATCCCAACATTTAAGAAACAGTTGGACAGGTACGTGGATAGGACAGGTTTGAAGGAATATGGTTCAAATGTAGCTGGGCCATGTTGGCTAGTGTGGGCAAGTTGGGCCAAAGGGCCTGTTTCCACGCCCTATCACTCTATGACTATATGAGTCCATCCCTGGAGAAAACCCACGCAGGTCACGGAGAGAATGTACAAACTTCGTACAGACAGTGCCTGTAGTCAGGATCTAATGCGGATCTCAACGCTGTTCGGCAGCAACTCTACCACTGAGCCACCAAGCACACAATAATCTTTAGCTTCATTAATTATGCCTTTCCAAGTTCAGCACACTAATGTCAAAGCAGATCCTATAAGAAAGATCAAAACTCATTCAAAAGCTGAACCGTTTTTTTTGTGTGAAGACTGCCTTACCAGTTGGAATGCTTTCAATGGAAGCGGCATTACTCGAAGGAAGTATTCTTCCTCTATCTCGTCCTCATAGTCCACATCAAAACATAGCAGAAAGGATGAATTGGACAGCCTTGATAATTGGAAATAATATAATTAATTTATACATTACAATGTATGAAAGGAAATTTTGCAATAGGATTTTCAAACCAAATTTCTGAAGCCGAAAGTCACGATAGAGAATGTTCCCTTTTCATCACACAATAGTCATCAAGATGACAACTGTGTTTTTTTTCTTGTATGCTTTTACATCTCTTCATCTTATGACTGCGTGTTAGGAGAAATTTAATAATCAAGGAATCATTCCTCACCCATATTCTTTGCAGCAGTGGGGAACAAGCTACTGAATGTCTCCACTGAACAAAGGCAATCATATAAATCTTATACATTTTCTGTCAGCCCATCTTAGCTGATTACCTATCATAGCATTAATTGATTACATACATTTATTAAACGTCTAATCAATATAGCAATTAAACAGTGTGTAGATCCTTAATCAGTTTATGAATATCTTTGATGATTACCAAGCACGTTACCACCCCGTGGGTCAGGCAGCATCTGTGGAGAAAAGGAATAGGTGACGTTTCAGGTTGAGACCGTTCCTCAATCTGAGGAACGGTCTCTACCCAAAACGTCACCTGTTCCTTTATTCCAGAGAGGCTGACTCTCGCTGAGCTCCTGCATTTCGTGTCTATCTTCGGTGTAAACCAGCATCTCATCTGCTGTCCCCCCCTACATACCTTACTAACCATCTGTGGGTCCTGTAAAGTGAATCCTTGTGTGCAGAATTCATCTGTGCAGGAATTGATTTTGTGATGTCACATAAAGCCTTACATTCAGATAGACACAAAATGTTGGAGTAACTCAGAGGATCGGGCAGTGTCGGGAGAAAAGGAATAGGTGCCGTTTCGGGGAAGAAGGGTGTGGACCTAAAACATCACCTATTCCTTTTTTCCAAAGATACTGCCTGACCCGCTGAGTTACTCCAGCATTTTGTATCTACCTTCAGTGTAAACCAACATCTGCAACTCCTTCTGACACCTTACATTCAGAGAGCAGCTCTTCACATTCTAATGTAATATGTGCCTCTTCTCCATTCTGAGGCATAATATGAGGTTGCAATGATATGTGGTTGTAATGTGGCTTTGCGGCTTTCAGTAGAGCCTCTGCTGCAGGTCAGGTCGGGGGGAGTTCCCCCCCGCCACAGGTACCATGTAATCACGTGCTACCAACTCCATGGTCGGATAGTCGGCGACTAAACCGTATCCCCTACCTGGTTTGCCTGGTGAGCAAGGGGTTGTGGACCCCAACAGGACCAAAAACACAACCTATCAATGAGCTCCTAGTGAGCCAACGGCCATCCACACTCCAGTAGAAGTTGTGATCACTATCGTACATAACATTGTAAGGCACCGTACCCGTTGATGTTTTCAGCGATGATGATGATGTTGATAATGCAGTATAAATACAATCCAATATCAGGACTACCTGAATGAGGAGATGATGTGATCTAACTCTCCCTGTTAGGGATTCACAAGGTGTGCTGCATGGCGAATAACATGATTCTGTGTAACACAATGTATGAGGGTCAGCAAGAGGGCATGGGTTAGAAATGCCTGAACAAAATTCTGAACTGATGCAAAATGAGGCATTAACAGTTGATGCTGCATTTCGCTCCTGGAAAAATTGCTTCTCAATCCTCTAATACTAGTGAAAGCAGCATTATGCCATTGAATTCCTGGGTATCTACTTTTTGTGGATATTTAAAAAAAACTGCAAATAAAATCAACAACACTCGGTATGAGTGTTAGGCGCTTCCCCCCTCCCCCTGGTGAATGCTATGTACTTACCTTTTTTGTTTCTCTCCTGAGTGCAGGCCCCATGGCTGGGAGTCAGGAATCAAGGGGTTAAGGGCTCCTGTACCCAATTGGCCAAGCTGCGTCAGGTGACGGGTGACTCATCGGAAGCTTAAATACCAGGAGTCTCCCAGAATTCTGGCTCTCTTCGTCGACCCTGACTAGTGAACAGGCTGCTGGTGTGAGCAGCAGGAGGCCTGGCCACATGGCATAGAACTTTGTGTATTGTTACCTATATTTGTCAATTAATATTGAATTGGGACGGATAAGGGCTGACCTGAGGGTTTTCGTGTATTTTGTTTCAGGGTTATCTCCATTTAGGCAGGTTAGAGACTCTAGTTCGACGGCCCATTGCGATGCTGGCTGGAGCACTGTTATATTTGTTTGTTAGTCTATTCTTGTCCCAGACTGTTGTTTGAATCAGGTTTGGGTTGTTGTCTTCCCTTAACTAAATTAAAGACTATTTTCTTGAACTTGAACCTGGTTTTTGACTATGTTACGCGGCTCTGAAGTACCTGCATTCGGGAGTTGTAACAATGAGCAGCACCCGCGAAGAGAGAAACAGCTAATGTTTCAGGTCAAAGACCCTTCACCAGAACAAGCGTTTTTGGCATGCTGACTATTTCCATCATTTCCTTTAGTTTAGTTTAGAGATACAATGTGGAAACGTGCCCTTTGGCCTACCGAGTCCATGCCAACCATCGATCACCCCGTACATTAACACAATGATATACACTCGGAACAATTAGCAATCTTTATCAAAGCCAATTAACCTACAAACCTGTACGTCTTAGGGGGGTGGATGAATACTGGAGCACCCAGAGAAAACCCACCCAGTCACTGGAAGAACGTGCAAACTCCGTACAGACAGCAACCATTGTCCGGATCGAACCCGGGTCTCTGGCGCTGCAAGGCAGCAACTCTATCACTGCACCACAGTGCTGCTCCTGTTTTTATATTTTATGGATCTGATTAATTATAATCTTGCACTAACGCCGATTTATCCATTTATTGGTAGCATTTTTAGGTGCTAGAAAATCCTTGCAACATTTGCAATAAACACTGCAATTTGAAAAAAAAAGATTTGTTATGAATTGTTTCCTTAGAATTTCTCAGCAAAATTTGATTGTCATAGAGTCATACAGCATGGAAACAGGCCCTTCAACCCAACGTTCCCAGGCCGACTAACAAGTCCCATCCATACTAGTCCCACCCTGTTTTGGCCCATATCCCTCTCAATCTGTCCATTCCATGTACCCATCTAAATGTTTCTTAAATGAAGCTGCCTCAACTACCCCCTCCAACAGCTCATTCCATACACCCACCACCCTTTGTGTAAAAAAGTTATTACTTGGGATCCCATTAAATCTTTTTCCCCCTCACCTTAAACCTATGTCCTCTGGTTCTCAATTGCCCTACTCTGGGCAAGAGACTGTGCATTTACCCGATCTAGGCTGATGATGAGCAGTTTTGCACAAGCTCAGTATTCTGTGTACTAAAGGAATGAATGAAACTGCATTTATATAGGACCTTTTCTTGATGTCAACCCGAACAAAAATACTTTACAGCAGATACCTTTGTGAAGTTGAGTCATTGTTAAATGTATAGATGCATAACAGGCCAAGGTTTCAATACAAAACCAGATATAAAGCGGGTCTAATGCCATCTCTGGGGAAAATGGATAGGTGACGTTTTGGACTGGGACACTTTTTCACACTAACCCTATTCTCCGGCATTTTGTGTCTTTTTTTGTAGCATCTGCAGCTTCTTGTTGCTACATTCAACACAAAACGTACAAACTCGAAGGAAGGACGGTACTGGTGAGGCAAGACCTGTCGGAATTCTAACTCTGTGCAAACAATTACATTACCAGACATCCTTTCGAAGCTGCTTCAGTTGCAAGGGGGAACCTGAAGAACATCGGAGCAGCATCCCTTAGGACACTAAATTTCACAGACACACTCACAAATTTAGAGTACTGCATTCAGATCTGGGCACCATGTTACAGGAAAGATGCACAGAAAGATGTATAGGAAAGGGTACAGAGAGGATTTACAACGATGTAGCCAGGATTTAAGAGTCTGAGCTATAGAGAGATGTTGAGCAGGCTGGGACTCTATTCCTTAGAGCGCAGGAGATATAAGGGGTGATCTTACAGCGGTGTATAAAATCATGAGAGGGTAGATGCACAATCTCTTGCCCAGAGTGGGGGAATTGAAAACCAAAGGCTTAAGGTGAAGGGGGAAGAATTTAGTAGGAATATGAGGGGTAACTCATTCACACAAAGGGTGGTGGGTGAACAAGCTGCCAGTGGAGGTAGTTGAGGCAGGGACTATTGCAACATTTAAGAAGAAATTAGACAGGAACATGGATAGGACAGGTTTAGAGGGAAATGGGCAGGCAGGTGGGACTAATATAGATGAGACACGTTGGCTGGTGTGGGCAAGTTGGGCCGAAGGGCCTGTTTCCACACTGTATCACTCTATGCCTCTATGACTCTCTACCTGCGTTAGCAACTGATGGATACATGGATTGCTCAACATCATCACTCATCTTATTATGTCCCAGAATATGTACCATATGTCTATACAACATTATGTTCAGTGTGGTACTTAATGCTATACACCTACATAAAACTCTAACATCCAAAGCAATCAATAAATCCATGTTCGTTCGCTGCTTCTCCTTTTGCATTCATGAGAAAAATATTTTCAACAAGCAAATATTATTATCACTCAAAAGCACTAGTCTTGCAGGTGCCTTTCATGGCTGTGTCGGTTTTACAGCACATTAAGGATCAGAGGACATTGCAGCATAACCTGGTCCCCGGAGGGTTTAATCAAGTCAAGAACCTCAATTTTAGTGAAGAAGTTTCACCTGCAGATACTGGGACAGACACAAGTATATACAGTAATTGCGTTTAAGTGCTCCTCGGGGGGTGCACATTTGAATCATAAGTAGACACAAAACATGCTGTGCTTTGGGCGATAAAGAAAAGATAATTGATCTTACTAATGAGGATCTGTGGCAGTTCTAATGGAGAAGTGTTGGCTGCTTCGTGCAAGGTTCCAAATAAATCGCGGCGATACCGATGGAATATCAATTACCAAGCACCCATCTATTAGCAACATTTTATCGTAACTTTTTGAGTTTGTAAACACTTTTGGTTCCGCCATATTTCTCACGGAGTAGCCAAATGCATTTAATGACACTGTCCTGTTTTTGTTTGGGGGAAGGTAGCTTGAGCAAGAACCCCTTGAATGGGTGGAGACGTCAATGGTACCTGGTTGTGGGACCTTGGTTGATCTTAATGGCCATCATTTCCATAAGTTTTGAAGATGATCTATATGGATCTGTAGAAATCCCTGAGGATTTACCGGGGAAAAATTCAATCCTGGCCAGTGATGTTTGAGTGATGATTTGTCAGTAGAAGGTGAAGTACTGATTGTGGATGATCGCATTGAATGATGGTGCTGGCTCAAAGGGCCGAATGGCCTACTCCTGCACCTATTGCCTATTGTCTATTGTCTAACTGGGGACACACGGGAGATCTATTTGGCACAAAGCTATCTGGTGAAGATTCCTGATTGGTACGGGTGTCAGAGTTTATGGGGAGAAGACAGGAGAATGGGGTTAGGAGGGAGAGATAGACCAGCCATGATTGAATGGCAGAGTAAACTTGATGGGCTGAATGGCCTAATTCTACTCCTATTCCTGATGACTATGACCTAATGAAGAGAAGAGATGATCTGAGGAATCATCCAGTATGCAAGGTCGCCAAGCAGAAATTGAATGAGGTCCCTTTGGGTTCCATGAGAAAACCTGAAGTTAAAATTGAAAACCCGTAAGCCGTTCCACATCTAACTCACAAACCTGTGTCCAACTAGCCAGATGTGACTGTGAAGATGTCGCTGCTGCTTGGTAGGGTGCTTTTGGATTCTTTCAGCTTGAAATTGTGCCATCTGGTGCATACTGTTGCGAGTCTTTTAACTTACACTTGAATGCAACATTTATGCTTCAAATTGGATTAGGTATGAATAAGTTTAGGCTAAATTACATTCCTAACTACATTCCACAGTAGAGCCAGTCTCTGATCAACAGGTGCAGCACATGAATGACCTTAGTATATTCATGTATGGAAATCAGATTATAATTCATGCTGTTATGTATATATATAGAGAAACAAAAACCTAGAAACAAGGCAAGAGGAGTTGGACTTCCATCATTGTTCTGCACAAATAAATCAATCAACCTTACCCTTTGACTATAGAAACAAGACAAAAATAATGCAACATATTCAACCGTATATGGTTCAATGAAATTAAGATATATATGTAAAACATATATATGGAAACAGGCCCTTCGGCCCATCGTCCACACTGACACCACCTTACACCAGTTGTATCCTACACGCCACGGACAATTTACAGAAGCCAATTAACCTACAAACCTGCACTTCTTTCGGATGTGGGAGAAACCGGAATATCCAGAGAAAACCATGTGGTCATAAGGAGAATGTACAAATACTGGACAGACAGCACCAGTAGTTAGGATCAAATCTGGATCAGTGGTGCTGCAAGACAGCAACTCTACCGCTGCGCCAACGTGCCACCCCATTTAATTATTTTTTCTGTAATATAATTATTATGGTGTCACATCAATAAAGATGAACACATGATTATAATTTCTGCCCTTAGTTGGATTTACACACATCTCCTGTCATTGTGTTTTATGGCTGGTTTTCAACCTCTTCAGTCTGAAGGTCTCGACCTGAAACATCACCTATTCTTTCTCTCCAGAGATGCCGCATGTCCTGCTGAGTTATTCCAGCTTTTAGTGTCTATCTTCAGTTTAAACCACCATCTGCAGTTCCTTCTTACACTCTTTGTTAAGCGAAACAGGACCTATTCTCATAATTTTATTCACCTCAACTAATTATTTTCTTCACCTCCGTTGCTACAGAGAATACAATCCCAGTTATCAAATCTTTCTTCAAAGTGAAAAAAAATATTCCCGGGCTGGCATTCCCGGCCCCGGGAATGCAGGCCGGCCCAGGTGCTCTGTGGGAGGTCCGGGAGAGGTGAGGGTCAGTGACCCGGGGGTCCGGGGGAGGAGAGGGTCAATGACCTGGCGGTCCTAGGGAGGTGAGGGACAGAGACTCAGGGGTCCGGGGAAGGTGAGGGACAGTGACCCGGGGGTCGGGCATCGGAGCAGAGCTATAGCCCGAGATTCATCCCCGCGGCTCTGGAGACGGCACCGACGCCCACACTCACCCGGTCCGCTCCTGGCAACTCCATGCGGTGTGGACAGAGCGGCCGACGGACACAGATCCGCCGCAGGTCAGGGTGTGAGGTGTGAGCGTTGCCTGGGGGAGGGGGGTGGGGGGGGGGGGGGGGGTATGTCGGTACTGGGACCACCGCCGTGTCTCACCTATCATACCATCTGCATGGGAATGTGAATGCGGGTGAGGCAGCATCTATAGAGCGGTAGACAAAAATGCTGGAGAAATGCTTGAGTCTGAAGAAGGGTCAAACTCGGATATAGATGCTGCCTCATCCGCTGAGTTTCTCCAGCATTGTTGTCTACATTGCCATTTTAAATAGTGTGCGATGGGCTTAAGTCAATTAAATTGCTCGTTCTTTACGGGGAATCTGCTGACAAAAAACTATTCTCATTGGTGAGTGTGGAGGAGTGTGACTTTATTTATTTATTCATATTTTTTTTTGAACGTGAGAGCTTCGGTCATCAGCATGACAGCGTGAGAATTTCCTCAAATGCGTTAGTCTCACGCTCAGCGTGTGAGAGTTGGCAGCCTTGTTAATACTTCTCACCTGTGTTTTTTCCTGTCATGCGCAGTGCCATCCTAGTAGAATCATAGAGTGCACTGCATGGAAACAGGCCCCTCAGCCCAACCTGCCAATGCCTACCAAGTTAGCAAAATATAATAGGTTAAGTAGCCTTTTTCAATGACGCCCCCAGGCTGTGGAATACCCTACCCAGGGCTATGAGAAACGGCCACTCAGTTGACATTTTTAAACGGCAGCTGAAAGCGTATCTTTTTAACTGACTTTTAACTGACTTTACTTTCATTGTCCTTTTACATTCCCAATTTTATATTTTATATTTTTATATAAATCTGTGCTTTTTTAACTCTTTATTACCTATATTCTTACTGCTTTAAATTGTATTTTTGTTTAGGCCTGTGTTAATGGGAAAGCACTTTGGGTTGCATTCATTTGGATGAAAAATGCTATACAAATAAAGTTATTATATTGGGACTGGTCCCATTTGCCTGCATTTGGGCTCGAGCCCTCTAAACCTTCTTTACCCATTTATCTGTCCAAATGTCTTTTAAAAGTCATAATCGTAGCCCCATCTATAGCTTCTTCTGGCAGCTCATTTCAGGCACAGGCTACCCTTGGAGTGAAACTGATGCTGCTGAGGTCCTTCTTAAATCTACCCCCCCTCACCACAAGTCTATGCCCTCTATCCTGGGGAAAAAAACCTGTGAGGGTTCACTTTATCCATGCTCCTCATTGTATACCTCACCAAGGCCACCCCTCAGCCTCCTACGCTACAAATAAAAAGGTCCCAGGCTATCCTACCTCCCCCTATAACAAATCCGCAAGACCAGACAACATCCTGATGAATCTATTTTGGATGATCAGAATAGCACACATGTGTCATATTCATAGAGTCATGGTCTTACAGTGTGGAAACAGGCCCTTTGGCCCAACTTGCCCACACTGGCCAACATGTCTCATTTACACTAGTCCCACCTGCATGCATTTGGCCCATATCCCTCCAAACCTGTCCTAAACCTGTGCATATACCGACCACCCTTTGCGTGAAAAAGTTACCCCCTCAGGTTCTTAATAAATCTTTCCCCCCTCACCTTAAACCTGTGTCCCCTGGTTCTCTTGCCCAGAGTAGGGGAATCGACTTTGTGCGTCTACCCGATCTATTCCTCTCAGGTACAGTTTCAATGTTGGACAGATGCAGAGAGAGACAGCAGATGGCTTGGGCGATAACACTGAAGAGCACTGGGTCTAGATGCATGACTTTGAACTGTATTCTTCTCTGTGTGTTGCAGAGGGCAGAGGAGACTGGAAGCCAAACGGACCAAGGACACTGTTGAAGCGGCAATGTCGAGAAGACAAGTGCAATCTATCGTTCGATGGCTGGAGTTCAGTATGACAGTACAGGGCCTGTCCCACCAGCATGCAACTTCATGCGATGAGCGCGACCTAACGTGGTCGCTTGAGCCGTCCGGCGTTGCGGGGCCGGTCCCACTTCGATCGCCGGTGCCGTGCGGAATTGTGCGGAGTTCGTCCCGACATCGCACGGGGCTCCGGAAAACTGACCGTGTTCAGAAATTCCGCGCAGCAACAGCTTGTCGGCTCGCTGTCACCTCGACGCGTTACGCACCGCCTCGACATCGTGCCTCCGTGACCCTATCTGTGTGTGGCTTCGTGGCCCTCTCTGTGTGTGCCTCTGTGCCCCTCTCTGTGTGTCCCTCTCTGTCCTGGCGAACTTACCTTTAAGACTTTGCTCCAAGTTCGCCTCACTTTGCTCCGCGTGGCGCCACTCACCCGACCTCCGCGCGGCCCCCGCTGCCGGTTTGGTCGCGCTTGCCACATGCAGGCGCATGCTGGTGGGAACGGCCCTGTACAGGGATCACCCGACCTCCGTGTGGCCCCCGCTGCCGGTTTGGTCACGCTCATCGCATGGAGTTGCATGCTGGTGGGACAGGCCCTTAACTTTAGTGCTGGCGGGGTTATTGAAATGGCATCACATGGTCAACTACTGCAACATGCTATGTATCACGCTGCAGGTTAAATTGAAAGTCGGCTGCAACAATTAACAGTGTTTGCTTGATGCTCCCTGTCTAAGTAATGCATGTAATACTCTACAGTTCAATAAAGGAACAACACAAATACACCACCAGTGATGAAGATAAGGTACTGTGAAAGTCCACATTGTTCAGAAAGAGACTGGTGAGTCTGGAGAGAGTCTTAGAGAGAGAACAGCAAGACAAACTTTGAGTTTATTTTTAGTTTAATTTAGAGGTAGAGTGAGGAATCAGGCCCTTTGGCCCAAGGAGTCCACACCGACCAGCGATCCCCTCACAATAACAATCCTACATACACAAGGGGACAATTTGCACTTATACCAAGCCAATTAACCTACAAACCTGTACGTCTCTGGAGTGTGGGAGGAAACCAACGATCTAGGAGAAAACCCACGCAGGTCACGGGGAGAACGAACAAACTCCGTACAGACAAGCACCCGTAGTCAGGATCGAACCCAGGTACCTGGCACTACCGCTGCACCACTGTGCCACCCAAGTGAAATCCCTTGCTCTGAAGGTAGACATAATACATGTACATGGAGCTTAACATAACAGGAGAGAGATGGCATTAGGGGAGTACATTGTGCAAAATCAGTAAATATGTCAGGACATATGGGTTTTATTTTACCCAAGTACATAGGTTCTTCAAACAAATCACATGAGAGGTTACAGGGGAAAATGCTGAAGACAAAAATTGCAGTGATCAGTGAGCAATGGAAAATTATAAAATTAACAGAAGAAAATCTGAGAATGCTCAGCAGGTCAGGCAGTATCTGTTGAGAGTGAAACAAACTTAATATAAAACTTCAGTTATCTCTCATTTTTTGTGGAGGTTGTCTCAGATATTTACAGTCAGTATGGCAGTGGTTTCATGGGCAAGTTTGATCATTAACAATTATTTTTTAACTGGTACTGTCTTAAGCACTTCAAAGCTATCATATGGTAAACCAATCAGAAGCCAGATGAAGCAACTGACTATAAATAGATTGTCATAAAGTCATACAGTGTTGAAACAGGCCCATTGACCCAACTTGCCCACACCGACCAACATGTCCCATCTACACTAGTTCCACCTACCCGCGTTTGGCCCATATCCCTCTCAGCCTGTCCTATCCATATACCTATCTAAGTCTTTATTAAACGTTGCAATTGTACCTGCTCTTAAAAAAAAAGGGAATCCTGAATCTCCATGGCCAGAAATACCCGTTGTTCACTTTCTACCGTTGAAGCACATAGGAATAATTCAGTCTGGGAGACGAAATCCACAACCTTCTCTGGTTTGCTTCCCCTAATGTCCCCAATTTCTTAATCTCCACATTATGAAACAACATCATCCACAACATGAACATGGGGGTTACACAAAAAGCTGGAGAAACTCAGCGAGTGCAGCAGCATCTAAGGAGCGAAGGAGATAGGCGACGTTTCGGGTCGAGACCCTTCTTCAGAACATAGGGGTTGTGGAGAGAGGGCAGATAAAGAGGAGCAGATAGATAGTTGGGGAAAAGCTTAATGTTGCCAGTGCAACAAATCATACATCCCCATGTTCTTAATGCATGTTTAGTTTAGTTCAGTTTAGCTTAGAGATACAGGGATAGGAAAGGTTTAGAGGTTTAAACTAAACTAAACTAGATGGATATCAAGTTTGTTTCTTTCTGATGAAATCCTTGTGTAGAATAAACTATGCAGTGAGGGAAGTGTTTATTTATTACAGTATCCATTGAATAAAATGATTAAGAAAGAACTGCAGATGCTGGAAAAATCAAAAAAATCTGAAACAATTCCCCAACATTTTTGTCTACCTTTTTGAACAAAATGAAGTATTTTAAAGCATTTATAAAATGGAAACTTAACTTTTGAGCAACAGTCAACGTCGTGGATGTTCATGTTCATAGGTTTTAGGATTAGAATTAGGCCATTCGGCCTATCAAGTCTACTCCACCATTCAATCATGGCTGATCTAGCGTGGAAATATTGAATGAATGAATAAGCTTAGTGGCCAAGTATGTACACATACAAGGAATTTGCCTTGATGCTCCGCTGGCAAGTAACAACACGACATATAGTATTTAAACAATTAAGAATAAAACACTTATATCATGAAAACATTAAGAATAAAACATTATAGTTTAAACATGTGAATGAAAGGAAATACCAGAGCAAAAGGAGGCTACAGACTTTTGGTTATTGAGCAGAGCTACTGTCTGTCTGTGGCGGCTTTGACAGTGCAGAGTCGCCTTCTAGAGGGAAGTGCTTCAAAGAGTTTGTGGCCAGGGTGAAATTCATTGAGAATTAATGTAGTTTGAGACACATAGCAACTCGGAGTGTTCTTGGGCTGCATGTTGTAACACAGATTGGGGTGTGGACTCAGTGATTCGTGTTTTCACTTGGAAGTGGTTTAGTTTAATCCTGACCATTTGTGCTTTCCTTGTGGAGTTTGCACATTTGCCCCGTGTCTGTATGGGATTCCCCAGATGTCCCAGTTTCTTTTGCACATCGCAAAGATGTGCGGGTCGGTCGTTAATTGATCGCTATAAACTAAACCCAAAGTGTAATGGTTTTCACAGAAGGACACAAAGTGCTGGAGTAACTCAGCGGGTCAGGCAGCTTCTCTGGAGAACATGAATAGGTGATGTTTTGGGTCGGGTCTGAAGAAAGGTCCCAAGTGTCACCTACCCATGATCTCCAGAGATGCCATCTGCCCCGCTGAGTTACTCCAACACTCTGTGTAGACGATTGATTGATTGCTTGAATTGAAGGCAAGAGAATAGGGGGAGGGGGGAAGGAGGGGGAGTTTGGGGAAGGAATAAATTGGGATCAGTGTAAATAGATAGGTGATGGTCAGTGTGGACTCAGTGGACCAAGAAGCCTGTTTCCGTGTTGTATCACTTTATGAATCTTGCATTCAAGAGTTTAAGCAATCAGCGTAACATCCTGTACTGCTTCTAGCTTCATCGCTTAAGAACACAGAACATATAAAATCTTAATGACTTTCTGCCACAAATTTTGCAGTGAAATGTTGAGCCAGCACTAGCTGACAGGACATGCTGACATGCACATCGCTGGCATACATAATATGTTAAAGCCTAACTTTTGCAGCTCCACCGGTGTCAAATTATTAATAATTGCAGGTAGGTACTATCCTGATCCTGAATTGTACTTACTGCAAAGTGGGGAGGAGGGGGGTGTAGGGGAGAGGAAACACCGTTCGACAAGCCTGGCATCCAAAACACCCAATACAAACCCTTAATTAAGCTTAGCAACCCACTAAGCTAATGAAAGGGCAATGTTCTGATATATTTTCTCTTTTTATTAAGGCTTTCTTACCTGATGAGTGTTTTTGGGCACTTTGTGTTTTCATTTTAAGATTTCCAGCATAGGTCATAGAACAGTACAGCACAGGAACATACCCTTCAGCCCACAATGCCTGTGCCGACCATAATGTCAAGACAAACTCATATCTGCCTGCATATAACACATATCCCTCCATTCCCTGCATATCTGTATTTTTATTTTTATTTTTTATTTTTAGTTGTAGAGATACAGCGCAGAAACAAGCCCTTCAGCCCTCCGAGTCTGCACAGACTAGCGATCCTTCCACACTAATACTTTTCTCCACACACTAGGGAAAAATTTACATTTCTACCAAGCTAATTAACCGACAAACCTGTACTTCTTTGGGGTGTGGAAGTAAACCGAAGATATTGATTAGTCAGGATCAAACCCGGGTTTCTGGCGCTGTGAGATGCTAGATGTGTTAGTTCATGACATGTGGGGAACTGCCATACAAGTTAAGCAAACAGTTTGAGTTTAAGTTTAAGTTATTGTCACTAGTTTTTACAATTTGCACATTTGCAATATGTTTGAACCCATTGCAGAAGGCTGTGGAGGCCGTCAATTTATATATTTAAGGCGGAGATTCATAGATTCTTGATTAGCACAGGGGCAGGAGAATGGGGTTGAGAGGGAGACATAGAGCAGCCATGGTTGAATGGCGGAGTAAACTTAATGGTCCAAATAGCCTAATTATGCTCCTATAATTAGTGAACTCATGAAGAGAAGAGATCGTGCACCTCTAACAACTTTACTTTATGTCTTCTTGTTCCGTCATTCACACAAATGGTGTGCGGGAGGAAACCAAAAGAAAATTGGAGAAAACTCCCTGCTGATCATGTGGAGAACATACAAACTCCGTACAGACAAGCACCAGTAGTCCAGATCGAACCCGGGTCTCTGGTGCTCCACCGCTGCGCCACCACGCATACCAAAAGCCTCTTGAATGCCACCATGGTATTTGCCTCCACCAGCACCCTGCAAGTTGTTTTGCTTTGACGTTAGCCAGATCTCTGTGGCATTGTCTAAAATTCAGAACCATTCAAGAGCAATGAAAAGTCAATGAAATAATTACAGTTCATTACAAATTAAGGGTGACATAATTAAAAAACTGGGAACCAAATGGAGGCAAACCAAAATAGAACAAACTCAATGGAATTACCTAATATGAATGAATAAGTTAATATTCCCCCCACATTTCCATTCATCTTCATTCAAATACAACAGACTGACCAGGGGTTGGTTCAACAAACGGAGGTTGAAGTGCTGATGGGCTCCATGTATAACCTAATGTCAAATGACAATCAATAATTCCCAGTGAAGACAGTCATCTCTGCATATGTCCTGGAATCCCGAATCTAGTGGCATCTACTTGAGGAGAGTCTGAACGTTCAGCACAGAGTCATGTAAGATCCACTGTTAAAAGAGAATTAAGTGACACAATATCAATAAATCTTATAATCATTCACCATAAATCTCAAAAGTTCCATCTGCAATTCAAGAAACACACACACACATATATATAATATACAAATAAAACATTAATATATACATAAAACATTCAAATAGCTATCAACATACACACACATGTATATACGAGTTTGTGTTGATGTGCATGTACATACAGAAAAAATATGTGTGTGTATACATATATATGCATATATATCAACTCATATATATGCATATACACAAGCACACACACACACACACGCACACACGTACACATATCTATATAAGTAAAAGTCTCATCTTGACCACTTCCTGTCTGCGCTGTATATTGATTTTAGAAAAAACGCAACCATATATCACTATGATTTTTGGCCATCTTACTCACAGTCCTCCTTCCCTGAGCAGGCCCCGAGGATTTTTCCCATCGATGAAAAATACAAAAGTTATGTGTTTTTAAAAAACCTTGAGATCCTCTTGCCTGTCAATCACCACGATAAAGGTAACGCCCCTTCCGGGGGGGGGGGGGGGGGGGGGGGGAGGGGGGAGGGGGGGCAGGGCTATAAAACCCCGGATGCCTGGACGTGACTCAGTCACTCTGCAGGATCGCTAGGGAAAGGCCACGACTCTCATTGTAAGCTGTGAATCAACTGAACTGTGAGTCTGCAATGTACTTGCAATAAATGATTTGTTAGCCCTTAATGACAATGCCATGAGTTGTTTGGCCTGCTGCCCTGTTTGTGCTTGAAACTGCAATTGTTTATTAGGTCCGACTGTGTTTGGAAGGAATAAATGCTTTATCAGGTCCGACTGAGTTTGGTTCACAAGTCCCGCTCATTTCGTGACTTCCACTTAGTGAACAGGTCGCGCTGATTGTGTAATTTCCGGTGAGTGCAGAGGTCGCACTGATTGCGTAATTTCCGGTAAGTGCAGAGGTCACACTGATTGCAGAAATGCTGCTGACTGTGGAAGCCCCAAATTGGAGAGGCCGCGCTCAGCCATATGAGTATTCAAGAAAGTTTACTGCTATATATGTTGTGTGTCAGTGAGTGTGTATGTGTTTGTGTGTGTGTTTGTGTGTGTGTGTTTGTGTGTGTGTGTGTTAGTGTGTTAGTGTGAGGGTGTGTGTGTGATTTGGAGTGTGTGTGTGTGAGTGGGAGTGTGTTTGTGAGTGAGTGAGTGTGAGTGAGCGAGTGTGAGTGGTCTCCGTGACTGAGCTGGCAGCCTATGAATCCATTCGGCCCACAATGTCCATACTAGCCCTTCGGAAACCAGTCGCTTTGGCCCATAACACCATGCTAGCGTTCCAGAAAGGCTTCTCAGACTTGAGCTTTTTCAGCCATTCTGCTACTCTGCATCTTTGAACTCCATGATTCACCCTTACCCCGTTGATGCATTATCCTTGGCTATTACAAAATCCAATGGTCTCAAATTAAAAACGACTATGTGATATCTGAGCTGACATTATGTGACAGGCTACTAAGTTTCCACCATGCTGTTAAGCATTGCTCTCTGCGCTCCTTAATGTAATGGCATTTTGGTTTAAATCATACAGCACCATTGTACTCGATGATAAATTACATTTATTTTCTGTGATATGCACACTGGCACACATATGATTACAAGCAGTAGTTTAGTTTAATTTAGAGATACAGAGCGGTAACAGGTCCTTCGGCTCATGAGCCTGCACCAAACAGCAATCCCCGCACAATTGCACTATCCTAAACACTAGGGGCAATTTACACTCATACCAAGCCAATTAACCTACAAACGTGTACGTCATTGGAGTATGGGAGGAAACCGAAGATGTCGGAGAAAACCCACGTGGTCACGGGGAGAACGTACATACTCCCTACAGACAGCACCCGTAGTCGGGATCGAACCCGGGTCACTGGTGCTGCAAGTGCTGCAAAGGCAGCAACTCTACCGCTGCACCAATGTGCCACCCTACAATCCCAGTAAGCCCAGCATATGTTATTTACATACTAATAATTTAGTAGGCACAATGGTGACATTATCCTGCTTCCAATAATGAGTGGTTCATACCAAACTGACTTTTCTCCCAGCAGGAGAAGCTATTGTCAAATTTATCAAAATATATTAGAAATATTTGAGCTGTAGGCCGAAAACAAAACATAAACAGGGGCAATTTTGTTCACTCTCACAGTTTGGGAATAAATGACTTCCACTTTTAGTAGACAAAAAATGCTGGAGCAACATCAGGGGAAGAAAAGGAGTAGGCGATGTTTCGGGTCGAGACCCTTCTTCAGACTGATGTCCACTTTTAGTAGGTGACTCACTTGTAAAATATATCATTTGGTTATCTTACCTATATCATTGATTTAATGCCTAAGAGGGGATCATGACAGAAGCCTCCTCGTGGCGGTCCCCGGAAACGACGGCACGATGCACTCGGTGACATGTCGGGCGACCAATTCTGTCAACGTGTTGGACGACGATGGAAGCCAACAGCAAGCTACACATCGTCTGACACACAAGCGAACGAATGCTTAAGATACCTTGAATAATGTTCCATTCTCCAAATTGTATGATCTATTTGCTCCGGCATTCTCCTTTGAACAGCTCCACACACTGGGAGTAATTTGAGATGATTATTTCCGCATCATCTCCATTGTAGTATGTCGCTTTTACAGTACATTAAGCCAATTTGGAGTGTGTATTTCTAGGACTGATGAGAGTGGATGCACTGACTGACGTAAGTGGGAGAATAAGGCAACAGAGAATGAGTGCAGGCAATGTTGGAGGCAGAGCTATAGTTTTAGGTTTAGGTTTGTTATTGTCACATGTGCTGAGGTACAGTGAAAAGCTCTGATTTGCATGCTATGCAATCAGATCAGATAATACTATACATAAATACAATCGTCAAACTCAGGTGCAATAGAACAAAAGGGAAGATACACAGTGCAGAATATAGTTCTCAACAATTCCATAGACAAAGTCCAATGTCCGCAATGGGGTAAAGGTGAATTGAGCAGCACCCTGGGCCTGTCCCACTTAGGTGATTTTTTAGGCGACTGCCAGCGACTGGGTGTCGCCAGGATGTCGCCTGTATGGTTGTGAGTAGTCTCCTCAGTCGCCCAAAGAGTCGTAGCGTTTCCTGGTCGCCGCTGGATTTTGAAATGTTCAAAACCTTTCGGCGACAGTCGTCAACCGTGGGCTTGTCGTAGCTTGTCTTCTCCTGACGTAGGTGATGTCGTAGGTTTTCGCCAGGATGGCGTATGTTGCCGCCAGGATGGCGTAGGTTGCCGCCAGGATGGCGTAGGTTGCCGCCAGGATGGCGTAGGTTGTCGCCAGGCGAGGTAGGTTGTCACCGGTGCCGACTTCGGTGAATTCCATTGTCGTAGTCGCCGGCAGTCACCTAATAAATTGCCTAAGTGGGACAGGCCCATTAGCCCAGTCGCCGTTTCTTCGGCAACCTGCTACGTCTATGACAGTCGCTGGCATTCGCCTAAAACATCATCGAGTGGGACAAGCCCTTAACTTATGGAAGGACAATTCAGAAGCCTGATAGTAACACAGTGGAAGAAGCTGTTCCTGAGTCTGGTGTTCGTGCCTTCAGGACCAGGAAAAGAAGGAATAATTGGGCTGGGACGAATTTTTGATAATGTTAGCTGTTTTTCAAGGGCAGCGTGAAGCATGGATGGAGTCATTGGTGAGGAGACTGGTCAGTGTGATGGACTGAGCTACATCAACAACTCTTGGGCAGAGCTGTTCCCAAACCAAGCCTTGATGCAACCCGACAGTAAGATTTCAGTGGTGCAACAGTACCACTTATATGAATGCAGAGCATTGGGAAGGAAATTCAAATGTGATAGGATTCTGCAGACTGGTGAGCAGAGAGCTTAATGTTTCATCGACTTTAGACTTTATCTTTGGAGATACAGTGCGGAAACAGGCCCTTGGAGACGCACCGAGTCTGCGCTGATCAGCGATTCCCGCACACTATCCTACACACTAGGGACAATTTACAATTTTACAAAAGCCAATTAACATACAAACCTGTATGTATTTGGAGTGTGGGAGGAAACTGGAGATCCTGGAGAAAACCCACGTGGTCACGGGGAGAACGTACAAACTCTGTATAGATAGCACCCATAGTCAGGATCGAACCCAGGTCTCTGGCACTGTAAGACAGTAGCTCCGCCACTGCAGATTTCTGAATCAGAGTCTTAGAACATGAGAAAATAAGAAGCAGGAGTATGTTGGACCGACAAAGCTTCTGTGTCAGTCAAAATATCTCTTCACCTCACGGCCACATTCCTGCAGTGTCTCTATTCCTTTTGGATTCCCCTCATGGCATAATAGTAATAAATACAATGACTGAGCATCCACAACCATTGAGGAAATCCCACAGATTCACGATTTTATGGGACCTTGCCGTATAACTCTGGACGCTCCAACCATTGGAAATGGGCCGAAGGATGGTGGCGCAGCGGTAGAGTTGCTGCCTTACAGCGAATGAAGCGCCGGAGACCCGGGTTCGATCCCGACTACGGGCGCTGTCTGTACAGAATTTGTACGTTCTCCTCGTGATCTGCGTGGGTTTTCTCCGAGATCTTCGGTTTCCTCCCACACTCCACAAACATACAGGTTTGTAGGTTAATTGGCTTGGTAAAAGTACAAAAATAAATAAATACATTTGAAATTTGTCCCTGGTGGATGTAGGATGGTGCTAATATGCGGGGATCTCTGGTTGGCGCTGACCCGGTGGGTCGAGGGCCTGTTTCCGCGCTATATCTCTGAACTAAACTAAAAAAAACGAAACCTGTTCCCATGCTGTGAGAAAATACTAAGAAAAAATTAACATTTGTGCAAATTATGGGATAAGATGACATAAAGTAAAGCTGTTAGAGGTGCATGATCTCTTCTCTTCATGTTCATTAATTAGAAGGGCAGAACCAGGCCATTCGGCCCATCAAACCTACTTCACCATTCAATCATGGCTGATCTATCTTCCTCTCTTAATCTCATTCTCCAGCCTTCTACCCAAAACCCTTGACACATGTATAATCAAGAATATATGAATCCCCGCCTTAAAAATATCCATTCACTTGGCCTCCACAGCCGTCTGTAGTGGGTTCAAACATATCGCAAATGTGCAAATTGAAAAAACTAGTGGCTCACACCCCCTTTTTAAGGCAACAGTCTTCTACAATCTATTTTCCTGGAATAAAGGCCAGACCCCATTTGCCTCATTATCTCTACACTGTGGATGGCTCGATTGTAATTATGTATTGTCTTTCCTTTGACCGGCTAGCATGCAACAAAAGCTTTTCACTGTACCTCGGTGGAAACATAGAAACATAGAAAATAGGTGCAGGAGGAGGCCATTTGGCCCTTCGAGCCAGCACCACCATTCATTGTGATCATGACTGATCATCCTCAATCAGTAACCCGTGTCTGCCTTCTCCCCATATCCCTTGATTCCGCTAGCCCCTGGAGCTCCATCTAACTCTCTTTTAAATTAATGCAGTGAATTCGCCTCCACTGCCTTCTGTGGCAGAGAATTCCATAAATTCACAACTCTCTGGGTGAAAAAGTTTGTTCTCATCTCAGTTTTAAATGGCCTCCCCTTTATTCTTAGACTGTGGCCCCTGGTTCTGGACTCCCCCAACATTGGGACCATTTTTCCTGCATCTAGCTTGTCTAGTCCTTTTACAATTTTATACGTTTCTATAAGATCCCCTCTCATCCTTCTAAATTCCAGTGAATACAAGCCCAGTCTTTCCAATCTTTCCTCATATGACAGTCCCGCCATCCCGGAGATTAACCTTGTGAACCTACGCTGAACTGCCTCAATAGCAAGAATGTCCTTCCTCAAATTAGGAGACCAAAACTGCACACAATACATTTGACAATAAACTAAATTCAAACTCAAACTGCTTGCTGAACCTGCATGGCTGTTCCCTGCATATCATGAACTAACACATTTAGCATCTCACAGCGCCAGAGACCCGGGTTCGATCCTGACTACAGGTGCTTGTCTGTATGGAGTTTGTACGTTCTCCCCATGACTGCATGGGGTTTCATCGAGATCTTCGGTTTCCTTCCACACTCCAAATTCGTACGGTGGACCAAAGGGCCTGTTTCCGTGCTGTATCTCTGAACTAAACTAAACTAAAACATGTCTGTAAACCAATACTTACTAGCATTCTCACCATTTGAAAAACACTCCATGTTGGTTTTCTTTCTGCCAAAAGCCACGGCCTGAATTTATCTGAAAATATGCAGTGTGAGTAAACAGAGTTAAGAGGGTGTGAGCACAAGCTGGGAGCTCTACACCTGATTGCATTTCAACAGTGAGCAGAGGTTGAAATGTGGGCTAGTGCGGGGATTAGGTGAACCAGGGTGGAGCAGCACTGTATTTGTAGTTGAAAGAACAATTGGAGCTGAATTGATGAGAAATACCAGCAGCCAGTAGGGCAGGCGATGTGTGGTAGAGACCGCAGTGACTCATTGCTGTAAATGTCTGCAATTCATTTAACTCCAGCTCAGAATTGATGGGTTTGAGTTTGAACTACCGACACTGTGATGCACCAGGGATGGAGGGAGTTAATTGGAAACTTTGTTCTTGGGGACAACTCAGGGCCTGTCCCACATAGGCGATTTTTTCAGCGACTTCCAGCAATGGTCACAGTCGTAGCAGATCACCGAAAAAGCGGCGACTGGACCCCTCTCCCGGACCCTGACAATGTCTACGAGAAGCTATGACAACCTACCACCTAGTCGAAGTCAAGCTATGGCAAGCTACCGACAACTGGCGACCCATTAGGATGCCCACCTACGACCACAACTACGACAGCCTACGACAACCAAAGTCAACCTATGTCAACACCTACGACAAGATGAACAAATATGGTCTCCATTCATTGATTATTTAAAGGGGTAGCTGAGCTCAGCATTGTAACTCAATAAATACCCAGGTATAGGATTTGATGAAAAGATGTATTCTGGGATTTGTATACACGTCTCTACAGATATTGTTATGTGAGATTGTACCATTCATTGTTAAGATGTATACTTCATTTTTAAATTATATAATAATAGTTTTTTGGGTTTTTTTTCCTTATCTGTTTATTTTTATAATTTTTATTTTTTTTAATTTTTTAAAATTTATTTTACTTATTTATTTATTTATTTTTCTTATATAATCATAATGATTATTATTTAATCACTATCTCTATTGATTATAGATCTATTCTTTTACTTTACTTCCCAAAAAAAAAACAGAAGCATACATAAATCATTTCGTAATATTTGTATAATTTTTGAAACGTTAAATGTGTATTTGAAGAACTGTTATACTGTGGGCAATACGCATTGCTTCTAATAAAAGTATATATTTTTTTTTAAAAACACCTATGACAAGCAACGACTCTGTCGGCGGCAACTGAAGACAATTCAGTCGCCGGTACCTGTCGCCGGTTGACGTGGGTAGGCACCAATGGAATTCACTGAAGTCCGCACCCGGCGACAACTAACATCACCTGATGACAACCTGCGTTATCCTGGCGTCAACCTACAACAGCACCTGCGACAGGAGAGGACAAGCCCACAGTCCCCGGAAAATGTTGAACATTTCAATATCCAGCGGTGACCAGAAAAACGTTACAACTCTTTAGGCGGCTTGAGGGGACTACTCCCGACCACACAGGCATCACCCCGCGACCATGTGGTGACAGCCGAGTCGCCTGTAGTCGCCGAAAACATCGCCTAAGTGGGACAGGGGCTTTAGGAGCTGGAAGTTTCATCTGTAAACAGGGACAAGGGGCGGCACAGTGGCGCAGCGCTAGTGTTGCTGTCTTACAGCGCTAGGGACCCGGGGTCGATCCTGACTATGGGTGCTGTCTGTACGGAGTTTGTACATTCTCCCTGTGACCACGTGGCTTTTCGCCAGGTGCTCCGGTTTCCTCCCACACGCCGTTTGTAGGTTAATTGGCAGGTCAACTAACCTGAATTCCAGGCGCAGATCCAGACCAAGAGGGTCTCGACCTGAAGCACGGAAATAGGCCCTTGGGCCCACTGAGTCTGCACTGACTCGATAGGGCTCTTGGAGCTCCATCTAACTCGATAGAGTTAGATAGAGTTCTTGGGCCTAGCGGAATCAAGGAATATGGGGAGAGGGCAAGCACGGGTTACTGATTGTGGATATAGACAATAGACAATAGACAATAGGTGCAGGAGTAGGCCATTCAGTCCTTCGAGCCAGCACCGCCATTCAATGTGATCATGGCTGATCATCCCCAATCAGTACCCTATTCCTGCCTATATAACGTTATAACGAGAATTTAGTACATAGAACCAGCTATCAGAGGAAGCTATAGAGGTCGGTGTAAAGGGAATGTTTAAAAGATACATGAATGGAAAAGATTTAGAAGAATATGTGTCAAACACAGGCCAATGGGACAAGCCAACTATAAATCATGGTCAACATGGATGATTTGGGCCCATGATTCCAGAACAACAAAATTCGTAATCTACTACCTGAGCCATATAAGGTTAGAGAATATCAGGAAAATAAGTATTTTATCTAGCGGGCTAGAACCTTCAGTTGGTGGGTGATTGTCATAGAATTATATGGTGATGCAGTGTGGAAACTTTGGCCCAACTTGCCCACATGAATTAACATGTCTCATCTACACAAGTCCCACCGGCCTGCGTTTGGCCCATGTCCCTCTAAGCCTATCCTATCCATGCACCTGTATAAATGTTTCTTAAACGTTATTATAGTACCTGCCTCAACTACCTCCTCCGACAGCTCGTTCCATATCCCTGCCACCTTTTGCGCTAAAAGGTTACCCTTCAGGTCCCTGTGAAATCTTTACCACTTCACCTTAAACCTATGTCCTCTGGTTCTCAATTACCCTACTCTGGGCGAGAAATTCTGCACATTGACACGGTCTATTCCTCTCATGACTTTATACACCTCTGTAAGAACACATCTCATCCTCCTGCGCTCCAAGGAATAGAGTCCCAGCCTGCTCAACCTCTCCCTATAGCTCAGACCCTGTAGTCCTAGCAACATCATTGTAAATCTTCTCTGCGTCCTTTCCAGCTTGACAACATCTTTCCAATAACATGGTGCCCAGAACTGAACACAATACTCTAAATGTGGATAGGAGATTTGAGGTAGGGCAAATATTCAGAGGAGGGGAATTTTTTTAAAGTTAAAAATAAATGAAAGGTGATAGTTCGGGGAAGCATGCGAGGCAGAAAGGGGCAGATCACATGAACATTGCAGTGGAAATCAACAAAACAGCAAATGCAGGAAATCTAAAGTATAAACAGAAAATGCTGGAAATAGTCGGCTTGCATCCGTGGAAGGTAAACAGACTCTGTATTTCAGAAATGGAAAAGAGGTGGAAGAAATGTCCAGCTGCAAGGGAGGTTGGGGGCATGACTCTGCTAAAGCAAAATTAAAGTCTCATTGTTAAAATGCTTACAACATACAATAGGATACATCCATTGATGCAGAATTAAATGGATATGATCTGATAAGGCGACCCTGGTCTTGAAAATTGATATTCTGGAGTATCACTTTGTTTCCATATTCTCAAGTACGTCATATATCAAATGGATAGAAAAGAAAAGGGGGGAAACTGTTAAAAAAGATTATATCAAATACAGAAATGAGAATTGAATGTGCCTCAGAAGGTCAACTCAGAAATGAATTAAGCTGGTGATAAGGAAAAACAAAAGAAAGTGTTTAATGGTGGTGATGGAGATACAAGGAACTGCAGATGCTGGTTCATACAAAAAAGACACAAAGTGCTGACGTGACTCAGCAGGTCAGGCATCATCTCATGTGCATAAGGAGCGTAAGTTTTGGGTCAGGATCCTGCACCCACACACAACTGACTGACTTCATCCGTTTCACCACTAACTTCCATCCGGCACTCAAATACACCTGGACCATTTCTGACACTTCCCTACCATTCCTTGACCTCACTATCTCCATCGCAGGTGATACACTCCTGACCGACATCCACTACAAACCCATTGACTCCCACGGCTACCTGGACTACTCTTCCTCCCACCCTGCTTCCTGTAAGGACTCCATCCCCTATTCCCAATTCCTCCGTCTACGCCGCATCTGCTCCCTGGATGAGGTGTTCCACACCAGGTCATCACAAATGTCCTCATTCTTCAGAGAACCGGGATTTCCCTCCCCCACTATAGATGAGGCTCGCACCAGGGTCTCCTCCGTACCCCGTAACACTGCCCTCTCTCCCCATCCCCCGATTCGCAACAAGGGCAGAGTCCACTTGGTCCTCACCTTTCACCCCACCAGCCGGCACATACAATGCATAGTCCTCCGCCAGTTTTGCTACCTCCAATGTGACCCCACCACTCGCCACATCTTCACATCTCCCCCCCTGTCTGCCTTCCACAAAGACCGCTCCCAAAGCAACTCCCTTGTCAATTCTTCCCTTCACTCCCGCTCCACCCCTTCCCCGAGCAAGAGATGCTACACTTGTCGCTTTACCTCCCCCCTCCACTCCATTCAAGGACCCAAGCAGTCTTTCCAGGTCCGACAGAGGTTCACCTGCACCTCCTCCAACCTCATCTTTTGCATCCGCTGCTCTAGATATCAACTTATCTATATCGGTGAGACCAAGCGGAGGCTTGGTGATTGTTTCGCCGAACACCTCCGCTCGGTCCGCAATAACCAACCCGACCTCCCGGTGGCTCAGCACTTCAACTCCCCCTCCCATTCCGTATCTGTCCTCTCTGTCCTGGGCCTCCTCCACAGCCAGAGTGAGCAACACCGCAAGTTGGAGGAACAGCACCTCATATTCCGCTTGGGGAGTCTGCATCCTCTGGGCTTAAACATTGAATTCTCTCAATTCTGTTAACCCTTGCTGCCTCCCCCCCTTCCTACCTCTCCCTCAGCCCTCGGCTCCACCTCCTCCTTTTTCCTTTCTTTCCTCCGCCTTCCCCCACCCCCCATCAGTCCGAAGAAGGGTTTTGGCCCGAAACGTTGCCTATCTCCTTCGCTCCATAGATGCTGCTGCACCCGCTGAGGTTCTCCTGCATTTTGTGTACCCTTCTTCAGACTGATGGGTGATGTTTCAGGCCAGGACCTTTTGTTCAATGGTAGTTATAGTCTGCAGGCTTTCTAACAGTATCTACATTGTAAGGCAGGGTATAAATCAAATCCTAAGAGTCAAGAGTCAAAGGTCAACAGTCAAGAGTGTTTAATTGTCATATGTACCGACAAAAGAACGGTAACATTCTTATCTGCTGCAAATTACCAGGTAAGTGCATGAAATTTAAAAAAAACAATAAATTATTATCCGTAATAATATGTAATCATAATTATGCAGAAACTGAAGCCTGATAGCTTCATCATAGCTGATCATACTTAGAGTCATAGAGTGATACAGTGTGAAAACAGGCCCTTCAGCCCAACGTGCGCACACCGGCCCACAATGTCCCAGCTACACTAGCCCCACTTGCCTGCACTTGGTCCATATCTTGCAGAGTTTTGTATTGTACAGTGATCATGAGCTTGATAGTCGCTGGGAAGAAACTGTTCTTGAACCTGGGGTTCATGGTTTTCAGGCCCCTGCACCTTCTTCCTGGTGGTAGCATTGAAATGAGAGAGTGGCCAGGATGGTGTGGGTCCTCAATGTTATTTGCTGCCTTTTTGAGGCAGTGTCTCCTTATAATAGTGGGGAGGTCAATTCCTGCGATGGAGTGGGCAGTGTATGTAGTTTCCTTTGTTCCTGTGTGTTCAAGTTTTAGAGCGTAATGGGAATAAGTGGAGCATAATGGGCACTTTTAAGAAAGTCGCTGCCATTGTGACCAGTTATTTTAATCATCATTGATTTGACAAAACAAATTGGGACTGGTACCTTTGAAGATGTGTTGATCGCATGTATTTGAACAGCTCCTTAGAACTTGGAACAGCTACCTAAACTTTGTGGAACTAGCTAGGAAACAAGTTTAGATGTGGTCATGGGCAGTGAGACAGAGTTTGTTAATATTCTTATATTAAGGGTGCTGAGTGCCTGTAATGCTTTTGGATAGTCACATAAAAAGGAGATGGACGGATATGAATTATGTGCAGGCAGATAAGAGTTGGGCTTGGCATTATGTTCAGCATGACATTGACAATAGACAATAGACAATAGGTGCAGGAGGAGGCCATTCGGCCCTTCACGCCAGCACTGCCATTCACTGTGATCATGGCTGATCATCCACAATCAGTACCCCGTTCCTGCCTTCTCCCCATATCCCTTCACTCCTCTATCTTTAAGAGATATATCTAACTCTCTCTTGAAAGCTTCCAGAGAATTGGCCCCCACTGCCTTCTGAGGCAGAGAATTTCACAGATGCACAACTCTCTGTGTGAAAACGTTTTTCCTCATTTCTGTTCTAAATGGCTTACCCCTTATTCTCTGGGCTGAAGGGCGCGTTCCAGTGCTATACTGTTCTGTTCTTATGTTTAGGGATCCTCTGGGGAAGAGTGATCATATCTTAATATAATTTCAAAGTTAGTGTGACAGGGAGCAAGTTAAGACTCAAACTAAAGCATTAAATTTGAACAAAGATAAGAAGGCAAAATTAGATCAAGCTGATCGGTAAAATTGATTAAAAGCTAAGAGAGTAAATAGTCCGAGGCAGATATTTAACCATAATTCATAACTTTAACAAAGATATATTTGATTGAGAAATACAAACTATAAGAAGGATGATATCCACAACTAATGAGGGAAGTTAAGGATCGAATCAAAGTGAAAGAATGAGTATATTGTATTGCATAGCGATGGATTTAGTTTTTGGGTTTAGGTTTAGGTTTTTTTATTGTCATGTGTGCAGGTGCAGTGAAAAGCTTTTGTTTTGCATGCAATCCAACCAGATCAGATATACCAGACATAAATGCAAGTAAGTCAAACTTAAGTACAGTAGATAGAGCAAATGGGAGGATAGTGAGTGCAGGATATAGTTCTCCAGTGCACCTGGTCCATGGACAACGTCTAATGTGTGTAATGGGGTAGAGATGAATCGGACAGTGCCCTAGCTTGTGGAAGCACCGTTCAGAAGCCTGATAACAGAGAAGCTGTTCCAGTGTCTAGTGGTGTGCACTCTCAACCTCCTGTGCCGAAACGAGCAGACGATGACTAAAAAAATAAAGAAAATAAGAAAATAAATGAGAGTAAACTTACAAGAAATGTAAGCAAAAGAGGTTGTACAAGTATATAAAAAGGTAGAAAGGGCTAATAAAATTGTAATACCTTAACATGTACACTATAAATGGATTGATTATAATCATGTATTGTCTTTCTGCTAACTGGATAACACACAATAAAGGTTTTTCACTGCACCTCGGTACATGTGATAATAAACTAAACTGAACTAAACTGGAATATCTGCCCCACGACCACTATATGTGGGAAGGACGAGTCCGCTTGACATGTCGGGAGCACAAAGAAAGCCTGCACTGCTGGCCAGAGGAATGTACCACTGCACAGCCCACCCGCCTGTCGGCCCTGTCAGGCACCCCTGGTCCCACCTGTGGAACAATCTGCGGTCCACACATTGGCCTCATTAGTCATCTCAGAATCTACATAACCGGAGTGGAAGCAAGTCATCATTGATCCCGAGGGACCGTTGAAGAAGGAGTCTATACTTTCAGCAGAGTACAGTCATTAATATTAAATTGTCAATAGCCTGGAATTCAATACTGACCCATGAGGCACCCTTCTAGGAATAATATGCAAGCCTGAAACAGCCCTGTTTATTCTATCTAGCTGCCTATTGTCCTTAAATTAAAACATTACCTATAATATACTACCTCTAAACCTGTGAAAGCTTATTTTCTGTAATAACTTTTGCTGCAGTGCCTTAATCAACTTCCTTTGGAAAATTCAAATATTTTGTAACTATTGGTTCCATTTGATGTATCCTGCTGCCTGCATTCTCAAAACTCAATTAGATTTGTCTAATGAAATGTCTCTCTAATATCGTGTAGTGTGTTTAATCTAATATCTCTCCTGAAATCATGATGACTCTTCCCAATCAATTTAGACTTTCGACTTTAGACTTTAGAGATACAGTGCGGGAACAGGCTCTTCGGCCCACCGAGTGTGCGCTGACCAAAGATCACCTGTATACCAACACTATCCTACACACTGGAGACAATTTACATTTTTTACGGAGGCCAATTAACCTAGAAACCTGTACGTGTTTGGAGGGAGAGAGGAAACCAGAGCACTCGGAGAAAACCAACGCAGTCGCAGGGAGAACATACAAAATCCGTACAGACAGTACCCGTAGTTAGGATCGAACCAGGGTCTCTGACTTGGTAAGGCAGCAACTCTACTGCTGCACAACTGTGCCGTCCTAAATTTGCTCTCTCAGTATCCGATAATAATGTTGACAACCATTAGAAACATAGAAACATAGAAATTAGGTGCAGGAGTAGGCCATTCGGCCCTTCGAGCCTGCACCGCCATTCAATATGATCATGGCTGATCATCCAACTCAGTATCCCGTACCTGCCTTCTCTCCATACCCTCTGATCCCCTTAGCCACAAGGGCCACATCTAACTCCCTCTTAAATATAGCCAATGAACTGGCCTCAACTGCCCTCTGTGGCAGAGAGTTCCAGAGACCCACCACTCTCTGTGTGAAAAAATTCCTTCTCATCTCGGTCCTAAAGGATTTCCCCCTTATCCTTAAGCTGTGACCCCTTGTCCTGGACCTCCCCAACATCGGGAACAATCTTCCTGCATCTAGCCTGTCCAACCCCTTAAGAATCTTGTAAGTTTCTATAAGATCCCCTCTCAATCTCCTAAATTCTAGAGAGTATAAACCGAGTCTATGCAGTCTTTGTTCATAAGACAGTCCTGACATCCCAGGAATCAGTCTGGTGAACCTTCGCTGCACTCCCTCTATGGCAATAATGTCCTTCCTCAGATTTGGCGACCAGAACTGTACGCAATACTCCAGGTGTGGCCTCACCAAGACCCTATACAACTGAAGTAGAACCTCCCTGCTCCTATACTCAAATCCTTTTGCTATGAAAGCTAACATACCATTGGCTTTCTTCACTGCCTGCTGTACCTGCATGCCTACTTTCAATGACTGGTGTACCATGACACCCAGGTCGCACTGCATCTCCCCTTTTCCTAATCGGCCACCATTTAGATAGTAGTCGGTTTTCCTATTTTTGCCACCAAAGTGGATAACCTCACATTTATCCACATTATACTGCATCTGCCAAACATTTGCCCACTCACCCAGCCTATCCAAGTCACCTTGCATTCTCCTAGCATCCTCCTCACAGCTAACACTGCCCCCCAGCTTAGTGTCATCCGCAAACTTGGAGATATTGCCTTCAATTCCCTCATCCAGATCATTTATGTATATTGTAAATAGCTGGGGTCCCAGCACTGAGCCTTGCGGTACCCCACTAGTCACTGCCTGCCATTGTGAAAACGACCCGTTTACTCCTACTCTTTGCTTCCTGTTTGCCAGCCAGTTCTCTATCCACATCAATACTGAACCCCCAATGCCATATGCTTTAAGTTTATATACTAATCGCTTATGTGGGACCTTGTCGAAAGCCTTCTGGAAGTCCAGATACACCACATCCACTGGTTCTCCCCCATCCACGCTACTAGTTACATCCTCGAAAAATTCCACAAGATTCGTCTGACATGATTTACCTGTCGTAAATCCATGCTGACTTTGTCCAATGATTTCACCACTTTCCAAATGTGCTGCTATCCCATCTTTAATAACTGACTCTAGCAGTTTCCCCACTACCGATGTTAGACTAACTGGTCTGTAATTCCCCGTTTTCTCTCTCCCCCCCTTCTTAAAAAGAGGGGTTATGTTTGCTACCCGCCAATCCTCAGGAACTACTCCAGAATCTAAAGATTTTTGAAAGATTATCACTAATGCATCCACTATTTCCGGAGCTACTTCCTTAAGTACTCTGGGATGCAGCCTATCTGGCCCTGGGGATTTATCGGCCTTTAATCCATTCAATTTACCCAACACCACTTCCCGACTAACCTGGATTTCACTCAAGTACTCCTTTGACCTGCGGTCCCCTGCTATTTCCGGCAGATTATTTATGTCTTCCTTAGTGAAGACGGAACCAAAGTAGTTATTCAATTGGTCCGCCATATCCTTGTTCCCCATGATCAACTCACCTGTTTCTGACTGCAAGGGACCTACATTTGTTTTAACTAATCTCTTTCTCTTCACATATCTATAAAAACTTTTGCAGTCAGTTTTTATGTTCCCTGCCAGTTTTCTTTCATAATCTATTTTTCCTTTCCTAATCAAGCCCTTTGTCCTTCTCTGCTGGTCTCTGAATTTCTCCCAGTCCTCTGGTATGCTGCTTTTTCTGGCTATTTTGTACGCATCATCCTTTGCTTTGATACTATCCCTGATTTCCCTTGTTATCCACAGATGCACTACCTTCCCTGATCTATTCTTTTGCCAAATTGGGATGAACAATTTTTGTAGTTCATCCATGCAGTCTTTAAATGTCTTCCATTGCGTATCCACCGTCAACCCTTTTAGAATTGATTGCCAGTCAATCTTGGCCAATTCATGTCTCATACCCTTAAAGTTACCTTTCCTTAAGTTCAGAACCATTGTTTCTGAATTAACAATGTCACTCTCCATCCTAATGAAGAACTTGACCATATTATGGTCACTCTTGCCCAAGGGGGCACGCACAATAAGACTGCTAACTAACCCTTCCTCATTACTCAATACCCAGTCTAAAATAGCCTGCTCTCTCGTTGGTTCCTCTACATGTTGATTTAGATAACTATCCCTCATACTTTCCAAAAAATCCTCTTCCTCAGCGCCCCTGCCAATTTGATTCACCCAATCTATATGTAGATTGAAGTCACCCATTATAACTGTTTTGCCTTTGTCGCACGCATTTCTAATTTCCTGTTTTATACCATCCCCAACTTCACTACTACTGTTAGGTGGCCTGTACACAACTCCCACTAGCGTTTTCTGCCCCTTAGTGTTTCGCAGCTCTACCCATACCGATTCCACATGCTCCAAGCTAATGTCCTTCCTTTCCATTGCATTAATCTCCTCTCTAACCAGCAACGCTACCCCACCTCCTTTTCCTTTCTCTCTATCCCTCCTGAATATTGAATATCCCTGGATGTTCAGCTCCCAGCCTTGGTCACCCTGGAGCCATGTCTCCGTGATCCCAACTATATCATATTCATTAATAGCTATCTGCACGTTCAACTCATCCACCTTATTACGAATACTCCTTGCATTGAGACACAAGGCCTTCAGGCTTGTTTTTACAACGCTCTTACCCCTTATCCAATTTTGTTGAGAAGTGGCCCTTTTTGATTTTTGCCCTGGTTTTGTCTGCCTGCCACTTTTACTTTTCACCTTGCTTCCTATTGCTTCCACCCTCGTTTTACACCCACCTGCCTCTCTGCTCTTGTACCCATCCCCCTGCCACATTAGTTTAAATCCTCCCCGACAGCACTAGCAAATACTCCCCCAAGGACATTGGTTCCATTCCAGCCCAGGTGCAGACCGTCCTGTTTGTAGTGGTCCCACCTCCCCCAGAAATGGTTCCAGTGCCCTAAAAATTTGAATCCCTCCCCCTTGCACCATTTTTCAAGCCACGTATTCATCTGCAATATCCTCCTATTTCTACTCTGACTGGCCCGTGGCACTGGTAGTAATCCAGAGATTATTACCTTTGAGGTCCTACTTTTGAGTTTATCTCCTAGCTCCCTAAATTCACCTTGTAGGACCTCATCCCTTTTTTTCCCTATATCGTTGGTGCCAATATGCACCACGACAACTGGCTGTTCACCCTCCCCCTCCAGAATGTTCTGCAGCCGTTCAGTAACATCCCTGACCTTTGCACCAGGGAGGCAACATACCATCCTGGAGTCTCTTTTGCGGCCGCAGAAACGCCTATCTAGTCTCCTGACAATTGAATCCCCTATTACAATAGCCCTTCCCCTCTTTTTTCCCCCCATCATGTGCTGCAGAGCCACCCATGGTGCCATGAACTTGGCTGCTGCTGCATTCCCCTGATGAGCCATCTCCCTCAACAGTATCCAAAATGGTATACCTGTTGAGTAGGGAGATGACCGCAGGGGACTCCTGCACTATCTGCCTACTGCTTTGCTGGCTATTGGCCACCCGCTCCCTTTCTGTCCTCTTACCTTTTACCTGTGGCGTGACCAACTCGCTGCATGTGCTGTCCACGACTTTCTCTGCATCGTGGATGCTCCAATATGAATCCAGCCGCAGCTCCAATCGTTCAATGCGGTCTGCCAGGAGCTGCAGCTGGACACACTTCCTGCAAATGTAGGCATCAGGGACACCGACCATATCCCTGATCTCCCACATGTTGCAGGCTGAGCAAACCATGGGGCCAATCTCCACTGACATCTTGCTCCCAAATTACTCTATTAAATATTGGAAAAGCATCAGGAGAGCATAAGTTTTCATAGGATTTATGAAGGTGAAATCGTGCTTGACTAATATTCTGGAATTTTTGGAGGATGTAACAAGTAGAATGGATAAGAGAGAGCCAGTGGATGTGGTGTATCTGGACTTTCAAAAAGCCTTTGGCAAGGTCCCACACAAGAGATTAGTGCGCAAAATTAAAGCACATGGTATTGGGAGTAGGGTATTGACATGGATAGAGAACTGGTTGGCAGACTGGAAGCAAAGAGTAGGAATTAACGGGTCCTTTTCAGAAAGGCAGACAGTGACTAGTGGGGTGCCTCAAGGCTGGGACCCCAGTTATTTACAATATATATTAACGATTTAGAGGGAGGAATTAAATGTAATATCTCCAGGTTTGCAGATGACAAAAAGCTGGGTGGCAGTGTGAGCTGTGTGGAGATTGCTATGAGAATGCAGGGTGACTTGGATAGGTTTGGAGAATGGGTAGATGCATGGCAGATGCAGTATAATGTGGATAAATGTGAGGTTATCCACTTTGGTGGCAAGAACAGGAAGGCAGATTATTATCTGAATGGTGTCAGATTAGGAAAAGGAGAGGTACAACCAGACCTGGGTGTGCTTGTACATCAGTCACTGAAAGTAAGCATGTTTGCCTTAAAGGCCTGTCCCACCAGCATGCGATTGCATGCGTCTAGCTCGACCAAATGTGGTCGCTTGAGGCGTACGGCCTCGTGGGGCCGGTTCCAATTCAAACCGCGGAGGCGTATGGAGTTGTGCGGGGCTGGTCCTGACATCATACTTACCAATCAGCTGGGCAGGAGGCGGGCCGACTGAATTTGGACATCGCACGGTGTCGGGTGGTGACGTCATCATGCAACGGCACGCTGGGCGGTGACGTCATCGTGCAACGCCACCCGCTAGGCTTATGCCATCAAGATGCTGTGTACGACGTCAAGACGCTGCGTACGCCCATCGAGACATTGCGTACTCCCTCAATGCGCCTGC
Source organism: Raja brachyura (assembly GCA_963514005.1). The sequence continues at coordinate 4,459,433 of OY740785.1, forward strand.
TGGCCGACAGGCCGTTGGCGCATGGGATTTTCGGACAGTGCAAGATTTTTGGAGCCCCGTGCGATGTTGAGACCAGCCCCGCACAACTCCATACGCCTCCGCTGATCGAAGTGGAACTGGCCCCGCGAGGCCATACGCCTCAAGAGACCACGTTTGGTCGCGCTAGACGCATGCAATCGCATGCTGGTGGGACAGGCCCTTTACTAGCGAGAAGATTTGAGTATAGGAGCAAGGAGGTCCTACTGCAGTTGTACAGGGCCCTGTAGAGACCACATCTGTAGTATTGTGTGCAGTTTGGTCTCCTAATTTCAGGAAGGACATTTTTGCTATTGAGGGAGTGCAGCTTAGGTTCATCAGGTTAATTCCTGGGATGGCGGGACTGTCATATGATGAAAGAATGGATCGTCTGGGGTTATATTCACCTGAATTTAGAAGGATGAATGAGAGGGGATCTTATAGAAACATTTAAAATTCTTAATGGATCGGACAGGCTGGATGCAGGAAAAAATTTCCCGATGTCGGGGGAGTCCAGAACCAGGGTGTCACAGTCTAAGAATAAGGGGTAGGCCATTTAGGACTGAGATGAGGAAACACGTTTTCACCCAGAGAGTTGTGAATCTGTGGATTTCTCTGCCATAGTAAGCAGAGCATGCCAACTCACAGGAGTTTGCACTATGTCCAGCTACACAGTCATGAGTATAGAGTGAATAGAGCAGGGGGCTGAGCATGCAACCTTAAGGTGCTCCCGTACTGATTATCACTGAGGATGAAGTGTTTCTGCCAATTCAAACAGACTGTGGTCTGTGGATGAGCATATCAAGGATCCAATTGCAGAGGGATGCACAGGGACCTAGTTCCGTGACTTTCGTAACCAGTTTGGAGGGGATGATGGTATTGAACGCCGTGCTGTAGTCTATAAATAACAGCCTGACGTAGGTGTTTCTATTGTCCAAGTGGTCCAGTGCGGAGTGGAGAGCCAGTGAGATCGCATCCTCCATGGACCTATTGTGACGATAGGCGAACTGTAGTGAGTCAAGGCTCTTATTGAGGTAGTAGTTGATATGCCCCGTAACCAACCTCCTAATTACAATTAAGTTAAGAAACTAAACTAATTTTAAAAAAATAACACAGTAGAGGAGCCTATGAAAGTTACATGACCATATAGCAAGCATAAAGGTGCATTCAAAGGGTGAATAAAAATAACTCCTTTCTATGTTACTGCCAAAGTGGTCTTCTTAATTTTAGTTCAAACCATCGATAAATAGTCCCAACGTTGATTCCTAATTACACAGTCTCTTTGCTCAGGGCATTTCATTTGCATGCATGTCATCAAGCTCCTGATAAATAGCTCTGTGTTCCAAGTGCTGTAATGGGAATAGACGACCAGGTGTACAGAGAAAGATTCAAGGCATCTTTCAAGGACACCTTTTCAAAGGTGTCTTTGAAAATAAGCATCTCCAGTGACCCGTGGTCCACAACCGCTCAAATGGGACGCAAAATATTAACGATGGCACTGAGATTCCATACATTAGGATGGCACGGTGGCGCAGTGGTAGAGTTGCTGCCTTATAGCACCAGAGACCTGGGTTCGATCCTGACTACCGGTGCTGTCTGTCTGTCTGAGGAAAATCCAGCTGCAGCACATTATGTTAGAACAAATGTAGTTTTATTAAACATACAGTATAGAACAGTACATCACAGACACACAAAGTGGGTGCCCACAATATCAGTGCCGAACATGATGGCAAGTTAGACTAATCTCTGCCTGCACATGCTCCACATCCCTCCATCCAATGCAAGTCCATGTGCCTATCTAATAGCCTCTAAAATGCCACTGTCGCATCTGCCTCCACTACCTCCCCTGGCAGCTTGTTCCTGGAACCCAGCACTCTGTGTAAAAAGCTTTGCCCACCAGTCTTTGACATTTCCGCCCTGGGAAAAAAATTCTGCCACACTATCTGTGCCTCATAATTTTACATACTTGCAACCAAGGTTGATGGTGGAGGCATATACAATGGTGGCATTTTAAGAGGAACGCAGAAATACAGGGAATGGATGGTTTAAGGATTGTGTGCAGGCAGAGGAGATTGGTTTAGCACCATGGCATCGTGTCCGGTACGGACATTGTGGGCCGAAGGGCCTGTTTCTGTGCAGCATTTTTCTATTTAGTTTAGTTTAGCTTAGCGATACAGCACGGAAACAGGCCCTTGGGCCCACTGAGTCCACACTGGCCAGCGATCCCCGCACGGTAACACTATCCTACACACACCAGGGAGATAATTTACATTTATACCAAGCCAATTAACCTACAAACCTGTACGTCTTTGGAGTCTGGGGGGAATCAAAAGATCTCAGAGAAAACCCACGCGGTCACGGGGAGAACATACAAACTCTGTACAGACAGCACCTGTAGTCACGATCAAACCTAGGCCTCAGGCGTTGAAAATAAATATGAGTCATTGCTTTTTGGTATGAAAAAGTGCGGTTGTAGACTGCTCAGAAAATGGGTGGCCACAATTGAAGTGCGACAGACATCAAAAGGATCCAGAAGTACAGACGTACAACATTATTAGTGGTTACATAGACTGCTTGGGCTATGACTAACACAAACCAAGCTGGGTGGGGGGGTTGTTGCCAAAAAGGTAGAATGAAAAAGTAGAGAGATTTTGCTAAAGTTTTATTGAAGTTTGTGTTCACTGCACTTGAACATCACTGCAGAGAATGTTTAGATAAAAGAACATAGAAGAATAAGAGACAGCCCTGCCTCAAAATAAAGGCAGTCAACGTCATCAAGGTCTCTCGCCACCCTGGCCACGCTCTCAATTTATTCCTGTCTTTTGGAAGGAGGTGCAGGATTCTGAAAACTATGACCTTCAGTTTAGTTTAGTTTAGTTTATTGTCACGTGTCCCAAGGTACAGTGAAAAGTTTTTGTTGCGTGCTAGGCAAATGCTGGAGTAACTCAATGGGATAGGGATGGGTGAAATTTCGGTTTGAGACTCTTCTTCAGTCTTCAGACTAAAGTCTTCAGACTAAAGAAGGGTCTCGGCCCGAAAAGCGTCTGCAATTTAAACCAGCATCTGCAGTTCTTTCCTACACACTTTGGTGCTTGCCATCCAGTCAGCAGAAAGACAAGACATGATTACAATCTAGTTACTCACAGTATATAGATACATGATAAGGGAAGAATAAGTGCAAGGTAAAGCCAGCAATGTCCGATCACGGATAGTCTGAGGGTCACCAAAGAGGTTGATGGCAGTTCAGCACTGCTCTCTGGTTGTGGTTGGATGACCCAGCCATAGGAACAGCTTTTTCCCAACTGTAAATAAGCAATTCACAGACTCTTGAAGTGTATAGCATCCTTTAATGATAGCACACGGTGTAACACACGTCAGCAAGCACTGGTTACATTCTTCTACTGAGCTGTACCCAGGGAGGGGAAAGCGTTATGATTGATGTTAACTAAGGTGGGGTTAATGCTACTGAGGTAGCTATTTATCCGTTGCATGCATAAATCATCTACATCCTTCCCCTTAGAAAATCAAAACAGATTGGAAGCCATGACAACAGAATTAAACAAAATCACCAAAACGAACAGGTGGCTTACTAATCCGACCCGAGCGCGTACGCGTCTCTCCCCCTTCCCCCGACAGATCAGAAGGAACACAAGACTGCGAATCAACTGGGGAACCAGAGAAGGGCTGCGGGGTGGTGGAAGCAGGAGAGTCAGAACCGCGAGCGGCAACAGGTGACCCGCGCAGAGGGGAACAGGACGCGCGAGATGGGGACCGAGGCATGCAGGGAACACTGGCTGGGACGGCAGCCGGCTGTTGGTATGAGAGTGGCGGGGTATAGGGGCCCGGCGGCTGCGGCTTCGGTTCGTTCACCGCAAGCAGTTGTTGACGTATGTTGGACCTGTTTTCACATCTAACGGACTAAAACCCGACCCTTTGAAGGGGGCTGCCATCTCCGAGATGGTAGCTCCCACCGACGTGCCAGGTCTGCAGCGCTTCCTGGGCATGGTGAATTACCTTGGGAAGTTTATACCAAATCTCAGTGAGCTGAGTGCACCCCTGCGGCAGCTGACAAAAAAGGATATCGCCTGGGCCTGGCTACCACAGCACCAGCAGGCTTTCGACTGTCTCAAGTCCAGACTGATTAACACATCGACATTGAGGTTCTTCGACGTGAGCCGCCCCGTCACCGTCACCTGTGACGATTCCAAGTTCGGTCTAGGCGCGGCCTGCCTTCAGTCTGTCGATGGATCGCTACACCAACAGCTATCAGGCTCTTGAACACTAGAAGCACCAACTAAATTATTACCAACTAGCTCTGTTGCACTAAGAACTCAAGGCTTTTGTTTTGCACTAATGATTTTTCAACTTATTACATGTTTAAGTTTATTGTGTTATCTATGAGTACAGCTTTTACAGACCTGTTATGCTGCTGTTCAATTATCAGTACATACCACCAGGGCCGGCCTTAACTACAGCCAGTAGTTCACAAGTAGTTATACAATCTGTCATCAGTGTATCGATCCACATTCCTCAGTAAATGTAATTTTGTTTTGAACAAGTATTAATGACACCGCGTTCCTTTGAATATAATTCATGCGGCGTCTTTAATACTTGTTCAAAACACAATTACATGTAGGTCGATGCAGGAATGTAGGTCGATGCATTGATGACACATTGAGAATTTCCTAAAACTCACCATCATGATTGAGGGCTTCTTCTTGGTGAGCTTCTTGGTGTGCAGCAGGTTAGTCATTCAATTTACCTACCGACCCACGTTGTGTCTCTCTGTCTTTCACTCTCTCCCTCTCTCTCTCTCTCTCTCGTCTCTCGCATGCTCTCTCTCTCCTGCTTCCCATCTCGTCTCTCTCTAGCTCTCTCGGCATTCCCGGAATCATTGACGTTTTGCAGTAGACAAAAATGCTGGAGAAACTCAACGGGAGACGCAGCATCTATGGAGCAAAGGAAATATGCAACGTTTCGGGTCGAAACCCTTCTTCAGACCCGGCCCGAAATGTTGGCTATTTCCTTCGCTCCATAGATGCTGCCTCAAGCCCTGTCCCACTGTGCGAGTTCACCCAAGAGCTGTCCCGAGTTTAAAATCTCTGTGTAGCATCTCTGTCCCTATCTGCAAATTCCCACTTTGAAATAAAATACAATTTTGACTTAAAAAATTCGCAGCAGGATCGGGATTAGTCGATTCTCACGCATTTTCAATCATCGTTCAATTCAGTGTAATTTTCACATCGGGTTGATGTAGTTTTTTTTTAAAGATACAGTACATTACAATAAATTGTTTCTCGCATACCCGGTACTAAACACACAAACATTAAGGTGGTTACTGATGTTACAAACGGTTATAAATGAATATAATTTCAAAGTGAAATAGGAGATTTCCGTGGAAAGAATATTTAACCAGAATATAAGGTGAGGTCGCTGCAAAATGCTCACTTAAAACAATACGCCGTCAACTCAGGATTGTTTCTTAGCCCTCTGAGAGGTGTTTCAATCTAACCTCGTAGCTTGCTGTTAATCGATTCATGGCTATTAATTTCAATTCCTGGTCTGTATCGAAACTTTCCAAATGCAAACACTTCAAGTTACGCTTCTTGTGTGGTGATAATGGTGGGGGGGGGAGGTGCTAGGATAAAATACCATATATTTGCATTTATATAGCGATCCTGCTGCAAAATGTTTAAGTCAAAAGTTGTATTTTATTTCAAAGTGGGAATTTAAAGATAGGGACAGAGATGCTACACAGAGATTTTGATAGGAAGGAAACGTTAGAGCAGCTGAGTAAAATACTAAGATTAAACGAGAACTTACCAGTTCGAAGGTTGATCTTTATTTTATGAGGAGTTGCGATGAGGGATTTCGTGAAGAACCCGCCAGCACGCATGCGCGACATTCTTCAAAGCAGCGGTGTGGAATCACAGAACCAACAAACAGAGAAATGACTTGTTATAGTAAGATTGAAGAGACTCTAATTACCAGTTGACTTTATGATCGAGGGTTGGGAGCGGAGGGCACGAAATCCCTCATCGCAACTCCTCATAAAATAAAGATCAACCTTCGAACTGGTAAGTTCTCGTTTAACCTTACTATTTCATTTCGGAGTCACGTGAGTGACTTCGTGAAGACTTCAAAGCTCTGTGATTCCATGCCCTGGACAACGTCCATGCTGTCACACACCACTTATAAGGATGGATAGGAGTAATCAACTTTCCAGACTGCCTGTACTGAAAAAATAATAATAATATTTATTAACAACAACAAAGGAAAAAACCCCTCACTGGGGGACATCTGTATGCTCTTGACCCGCATTCAGCACGGCCTCTGCGAACAATACAAGAGCGGTAACAGGTTTATTGTAAAACCATTGAAAGGTGGCTTCGTTCGCCCATCCCGCTGTGGCAAGAATATGATCCATGGGCACCTCCATGACCCTTGCCGCCGATGTCGATGCAGCCCTGGTGGAATGGGATTTAAAGACATTAGTGTAAATACCTGCTTCATTCAAGATGATCCTGAGCCATCTGGAGATCGTCTGTACCGTCACTCTATGGTGAGGTTTTTTGTGACTGATGAGTAGGTATTTCTCCATTCCCCTCAATTTTCTCGTCACTTTTATATAGTGGCAGATATGGGTGGCGAAACATAGCCTTGCATCAGCGGGGTATGCTGGAAACTTCAGCTGCAGCCCTGTGTATCCAGGTCTATGCTGCTTGAGTAATTCATCTATAAAGAAGATTACTTTGTCAGGGGTAGAGATCATCCTGTCAATCTTGACCTTGTGAAGTGTCTGTACCCTTTGCGCTGAAGTCAGTGCCAGTAACATCACCAGCTTCAGGGTGAGTTTGTCCAATTCAAGCCCTTCCATGGGCGACCACGTCCTGAGCAGGGTTAATACTTCCCCAACATCCCAGGTGATGTTGTAACGAGGTCTTGGCGGATTGGAATTAAATATTCCCCGCATGAGTTTGGACACCAGCTTGTTGGATCCTACCTCAATATCGAGGTAGAATGATAGCGCACTCCTGGCGCTGTTGGTGGCACTGTAGCTGAGGTGTTCGTCATGATGCAACCCCGCCAGGAATTCCAGCACATTGGTGATAGTAACGGAGTCGTATGCAATGTGGGAGCGGCCGCAGTAGGTTTCCCATTTCCTGATATGTGTAAGATATTGCCGCCTGGTGGACTCCCTGCATGACGCTCCAATGGTACCCATAGTTCTTGATGATAGACCATACCGCAGTAATGGCCTGTTCAGAACCTGCAAGCCAATAACTTTAGGTGACTGTGGCAGGGATGTGGTTCCCCTGAGACAGGGTTCGTCACCAATTGTGGGCAACCCTCTAAGAGGACCCATGGTTGACTGATCATATCAAGGACCACCGGATACCATGGCTGCGTAGGCCAGTCGGGTATGATAAGAATGCCTTTAGCAGCATCTGACTGTATTTTCCGCAATACCCGACTGATGAGGCAAAATGGAGGAAATGCATAGAAAAACCATTTCCCCCAATCTAGCGAGAACGTGTCCATCGCCATTGCCCCAGGATCTGGCTCCCATGATACGTATGTTGGTACCTGATGGTTCAACCGTGACGCAAAAAGGTCAATATCCGGTTTACCAAATTTGGCTGTAACTTTTGCGAATATTTGGGGATTTAACATCCACTCAATGTTGTCATTAAATTTGCGTAACCTGGTGTCCGCCACTGTGTTGAGCTTGCCTGGTAAATAGGTAGCTGAAATCCAAATATTCCGTTGTATGCACCAGAGCCAAATTGTATCTGCCAATTCATCACATGAAATTGACCTGGTACCGCCCATATGATTTAGATATGCCACCGCAGTGGTATTATCTATTTGGAGACGGACATGAGTGTCAGTAAGGTTTGAACAATAAGCTCTAAGTATTGAGCTTACCTGGTAAATAGGTAGCTGAAATCCAAATATTCCGTTGAATACACCAGAGCCAAATTGTATCTGCCAATTCATCACATGAAATAGACCTGGTACCGCCCATATGATTTAGATATGCCACCGCAGTGGTATTATCTATTTGGAGACGGACATGAGTGTCAGTAAGGTTTGAACAATAAGCTCTAAGTCCGTGAAATGCTCCTAGCATCTCCAAATAATTTATCCCTTGCGACAACAACAGGGTAGATTCAAGGATGTCCCATCTGCCTCCACAACTAGAGTAGTTGTCCGTGGCTCCCCAGCCATGGGAGCTTGCGTCTGTTTGTAAGTATACCATCGGATTGGGCACAATGATGGGCTTAAATGAGTCATGGATATTGTCAATCCACCATTGTAACTTAATTTTTGCTTTGAGAGGCAGCTGCATAGGTCTATCAAAATGTCCAGCGTTCAATTTTAACGCTGAAATCTTGGCTCTTTGCAAATTTTGATAATGCAAAGGTCCGTATTGGGCAGCTGGAAAACCTGCTACGATTTTCCCAATCACCTTAGCAGTTTGTCTAATTGATGGTATACTGGCGCAGACTAGATTCCAGAGTGTTCCCAATAATTAGGATATCATCCAGATAGGCCATGACCATGTGATTTTGTCTCCTCAGTGTAGCCAATACTGGTTTAAGCAATTTAGTAAATAATCTGGGGGCTGTGGTAAGCCCATTTGGCAAAGCTTTGTATTGCCAGAGCTGATCCATCCAGGTAAACTTCAAGAACTTCCTGTGATGTTTCTGAATGGATACTGAATAGTATGCATCCTTTAAATCAATGCATGCCATAAAGCAGCCCTCAGAAATCAAAGATTTGGCTGTTTCGAACGTGTCCATTTTGAAATGGGTATATTTTACAAAAGTATTCAAATGGGTCAGATCAATAATAACCCGACATCCTCCATCCTTCTTGGTTTTTGTGAATATGTTAGATACAAATTCAATTGGTTCGTGTATAGTTCTTTCTATCACGCCTTTTCCTTGTAGCCTCAAGATTTCAGCATAGCCTACTGCCGTTTCCTTGCTGGACAGTGTAAATTTACGATTTGGCATATGCTGGGGTGGAGGAATTTGACCATTGATGAATTCAATCTCATGGCCTTGAATACTTTGTAAGATAAACTCATCAGAAGTGATGGTTTCCCATGCCCCCTTAAAGAACCATAGTCTACCACCAACATGTGAAGTTAGACATGCAAGTGCATGAAATCCAGACCGCCTTACCTTCATGGTTATCGGCGGTCCCTGATATGTTTGGCGGGACGTGGAGGTGCTGGATTGTGTTGATAATGCGGAGTCCGCATTTTCCATGCTGGCTGCTGGGGGCCTAGCCCTAAAAAAGGCCTGGGCTGTTGAGGCTGCTGATATTGCGGCGGTGCCGGAGTGTAGGTCCTTGCTGGCCTAATGGCAGGGCCTCGTGGCCTGAAGAATGGTACTTTCCTGGCCGGCTGCCTGGTCAAGGTATGTGATCTCATGAGACCCACCGTCTTTGCATGGTCATCCAATTCCTTGACCTGCTTCGGGAGGTCCTCCCCGAACAACTGTCTGGGTGGTGGCGTAGGGGGTGCTCTGCATAGTCCCGCAAATTTGGGGTTCAATGTGGGTTTGATAATGCTCTTCCTGAATGCATTAATTTCATACTGTGTATTACACAGCAGTGCCAGAGCATCCTCTTGCTCGGTGTTCAGATCCACACCGTCTACCGACCTCGCGAAAGCGGTAATCCCAGCAGTGAGCAACTTCAGGATCCTTTGCAACTTCATCTCCTGAGCTCTGATGCCTGGGCTAATATTGCCCCAAATCGGCGTATTTACGATAGGCACATTGAGGGAGTTGCAATTTCCTGGTGCCTATTCATGGCCTCCGCAAGGACCTGCTCTTGAAGCTGATGGTTCGTGAGGAAGTCAACGGTAGCAGCCAGTTTGGAGTTGAGGGGTTGTCCTGACGATTCTGGTAGTGCAAACTTGGTTGCCACGTCCAGGATCTCCTCCTGAGGGACCTCAGGTGTTGTCGGTGCATGGACCAAGATCTCCTCATCTTCTGGCTGTCTCATGCTTTCCGTTGATGACGGGGATATGTGTCTTTCATTTCGGAGTCACGTGAGTGACTTCGTGAAGAACCCGCCAGCACGCATGCGCGACATATCGTCGAGGGTTCACATGTGTCCCCTGGAACCAAATGTTTCCCGCCTTTGGCTTTGCTGCAGGATAAGTTTCATCATCCTCTCCATCCTGTCAATTCGCCCTTCGCTATGCGAAAACGGGCGGTCGGAGTCCTCATGCCCAAAGGAACTTCTGAGGCTCCTGTCATCGGCCCGTACCTCGTCGAGGTAATCTCGGTGCCAGAATGAAATGTCGCTACCAGCCGCCTCAGCGAAACTGAGCGATTCCCGCACGGATCTGCTCATGCGCCTCCTTTTGGCTGAGCTCGGTCCCGCTGCCTCCAAGGGCAAACGTGGTGAGAGGTCGGCACCCAACGCCGCGGCGTGGTGACCCGACATCCGCGCGGGCTTGCCGACTGTCCTTAATCTGGACCCAGACGGCGTACGGTCCCGTCCTGCCGCCAACGGGGGACTCGGTGAAAGCGGCGAGACTCCACCTTTACGACTCTTCCTGGTCCTGCTGGTTGGTGAGTCCACACTGGCCCTCTCAGGTCTGCCAGTGGACTTGAGTCTCGCCGATCCACCAGTCCGTAATCTAGCGGCCTCTGGTGATACCTCCGCCCGCGAAGGGCTAGGTAGACGGGCTCTATCCCTGGCTCTTCTGCGAGGGCTCAGGGAGAAGGGCCGTGCGGCAGCACGTGAACCCTCGACGATATGTCGCGCATGCGTGCTGGCGGGTTCTTCATGAAGTCACTCACGTGACTCCGAAATGAAAGATTAGTCAAATGGTAGGTTCAATGAAGATCGGGCTAGGGAGATTGGGGATGGGGGAAAAGTATCTATAGCTTGGTTGCCTAAATGAGTACTGAGGTGGATTATCATTCCATACCAAATTTCTTTGACAATAATACCTTTTTCTGCAATTATCACAACATTTTGTTGGATATGGATCAACGGACTATGTACGGTACATGCTTGTAAATGAGTAAAACAAATGTTCTTCTTTAAGTACTGTTGTTTCTGGGATTACAAATAGCTTATATTCTATATTTTGTCATAATGTGGCTGAAACATTGGCATATTTTGTGATATTTATTGAGATAGAAAGATACAACTGAGTTTGGGCAAAATATTACCTTGCAACATTCTGTATGTCTGATAGATATTGTGAAATGGAACTCAGAAATTATGGGAGGATGACATAAAGCTACAATTCAAAGATAATGAATATACTGAGTATTCTTATTTCCATCATGAACAATAGTGATATAGGACACCAGCTCCTACTACGGTAAACTCGCAAGCTACTATGGTATGACTATGTTAAAAGGTATCAAATTTTTACATCCCAAGTATATTTTACTCTTGGACATTTTTCAACATGTTGAAAAATCTTCACGAGTTACCACATTTCCCTGCCGTTAGCGCTAAGAAACGTTGCGAGCTCCGACGTACGCGCGACGTTCATTCCACATGCTTACTACGAGTTTTGATTTTTTTTTTTAACTCGGGAGAGTTCTTGGGTGAACTCGCACAGTGGGACAGGGCTTCACACCCGCTGAGTTTCTCCAGCATTTTTGTCTACCTTTGATTTTCCAGCATCTGCAGTTCCTTAGATGTTTTGCAGTGACGGCTGCATCTGCGGTTCCTTTCTGTTGGGGTGGGGGGGGAAGAGTCCTGGCCCGTGGCGGCTCCTGATAAGTGATATGTGCCCTCCGTGGGAGCTGCCTTGCCCGCTGAGTTCCTCCAGCACTGTGTTTTTTGTTTGGCTCTGAAGTTGAAGGTGGACCCCCGTGTCTACCTTCAACTCCCTGTCTGTGGTGGCTCAGCGGGACGGGCAGGGGCTCTGGGGAGAAGGTTGCGTTTCTGGCCGAGACCCTTCTTTAGACGATCACAAGTACTCTCACCAACGAGAGTTCAGTTCAGTCTGAAGAAGGGTCTTCTCTCCAGAGTCGCTGCGCTGCCTGTCCTGCTGAGCTACTCCAGCCTTTGTCTATCTTCAGTTTCAGAGTTAGATAACATTTCTCATGGGGGGCTAATAGCGTTTACCCCCCCCACCTCCTTCCTTCCCAACCTCAGCCTCATGGACCTTAGCGTACCCCTGGTTCCTAAAACCCATTTCCATCACTGATCCGGCATATAAATGCATGACAGTGAGATTTAAAAATCATGTTATATTCTTGTGTGAATGGGATTAGTTTGTTGTTTGGATACTTAGGCTATTTAAAAAAATTATCCTTTTCTTAAGAAATGGAATCTACAGGACATGCTTAATGGGGGAAGTAGTGGTCAGAAAGGCATGTGATGCGTGGTTTGAAGAGCAAACACTTGTAGTTTACAATGCCAAAATTAAAAAGTTGAGGAAAAACAAGGTGTACAGAGTTGTTTATTGGTTACAATCTGAGGAGTATGATGATGCTACTGATTATGGTTTGCCAATGTACCAACTAGCAACTGATCTGGTCTATTGCTAGAAATTGTAATTTATTTACCGATCTGTTACCCCTGGACTTACAGCATATAATACAATAATATTAAAGTTCTGATCTTTAGAATATAACATTTTTGAATTTTCAAGGCAGTCTTGGTGTTACTATTTCCCTCACAACGGTCAATTTTGTAATTAGCTACTATTATGTAATACTATTAGCTGCTAATTATGTAATTAACTAATGATATGCTTTAATTTCAGGTCATCCAAGTAAGATGTATATTTGTTTCAGAATGCTTCAATCTATAATAACTGAAAATTTCATTCAGTTCTCTTAATTTTTAAGAAAGTTATGGCCTTTTGACTGTCCACAATCACACCATTTTCATACTCGTAAATTAGCATCTTGTTCCCTATTGCTATTCCCCATTTTCATACTCAGAAATTAGCATCTTGTTCCAGCAAGAGGAAACAAGATGCTAATTTCCGAGTATAAAAATAGGGACTAGCAATAGGGAACAAGATGCTAATTTCCGCGTATGAAAGTGGCCATAGCTTTTTTTAATACTGAAGATATGAAAATGAATTAGGTGTCAAATTAAACTTCTTTTTATGCTTTATCTGATGGGTTAAATTGCAGACTTGATTTTTTAAATCTCAAAATTTTGTTACATTGCTAGAAAATGTACCTGCATCTTGGAGGCCGAAGGTTAGGTTGTTAGCCAAGAAAGATAGACTTTGTTATCCCTCAGTACAGCAACATCAAGAACGATGATGCTGTACTCAGGTATAGCCAAGTCTATCCCACATTGCTAGCAGCTCATGGGAAGCAGTGTAAAGTGGGAAGTGGCTGTAAAAGGACAGTGCTGCTGGGGGTGGGGAAGAGTTCCTTTCACAGCGTGTGTGTAGTCTGTCGAGGGGTAAAGTTGCGGGGAGGGCAGGAGCGTTGAGAAGGAGGTGGTCAGGGATCATTCAGCTCAAGAGTGGGTCAGCGGGCGATGGAAAACAGGACAGCGGGCGGTGGAGCTGACTCCATATGTCAGTGCGAGTAACCTCAATTGATCCCTTGTTCGCGCTGAAACAGGAGTGAGTTCCACCGCCCGCCGTGATGTTATCCATCACCCACTCCACTCTATGAGCTTTACTCTTGAGCTGGTCCCCCTCACTGTTCAGACGGAGAGCACTGCCAGAAGGCGCTGAGATGGCAGTCGGTTCCGCTGTCCGGTGATGGCGGCCGCTCGGAGCCACGCGAGCTGCTTCCCTCCCCGGCCACAATGCGGTGACTCCGCGCCCGGAACGCCGCGGCAGCGGTGAGTGAGTGGGTTACTGGCAGGAACCCGACCCTCTCCTTCTCAACGCTCCTGCCCTCCCCACAACTGTACCCCTGGCTAGACTCCCCACATGCTGTGAAAGGAACTCTCCCCCCAATTGGTCCCTTGAACTAGTTTTGTCATTTAATCAGGTGACAACTGATTCATATTGTCCCGGTTTGCTCCCGTTTTTCCCACCATCTTTCCACCTGCCGTCACCTATTCAGTAATTCAGAAGGAAGGAGATTTGGAAGCCTTGGGCAAATTGAATGGTTACTTTACTTATTTATTTTTTTATTTTTACAGCGAGAACAATATGCGCATGCGCGGTTTAAGATTTTTTTTAAGCCAACTGACTGTCATATTACTCACGACACGTGACTCATTATAATTATTTATTTATATTTCTACGAAAATTGTTCCCAATTGGGCCCCGCACCTCCTAAGGCCGGCCCTGCATACCACAATTAAACACTCTTGACACTTCAGTGGGGGAAAAATAATGGCCATTGATATAGGACCAGCACCAAGAAATTAACTTGGAAACAAAGAAGCAATTTCTTTGCAGAACATGAGCAGGAACATGGAAGTCACTGTCAGCGGGAATGATTGAGGTGGACTATATGCCAGTTGAATGTGGCTGCTGTGCAGACTAACGTGGTCCTGCCCGCTCACACTTACCTGGAGAGGGGGCGGAGAGCTAACCGGGGGCTCCGCATCGGGAAGACAAAGCAACCTTGCATGCAGTTTACGATTCGCCAAGGCTGTGGTCTGAGTCACCTCCCCTCCAACACCTTCCCCTCTTCTCAAGTCTCAAGTCTTTGAAAAAATCTTTACAGCGCGGTTAGCCCACAACAAAACCTTTTCACTCTAGCTCAATACACGTGACAATAAATAAACTAAAACTGAAACGGCGGAACAGCGTCAGAGACCCGGCTTCGATCCTGACTACAGCTGCTGTCTGTCCGGAGTTTGCACGTTCTCCCTGTGACCGCGTGGGTTTTCTCCGGGTGCTCCGATTTCCTCCCACACTCCAAAGACGTACGCGTTTGTAGGTTAATTGGCTTGGCATTATTATAAATTGTCCCTTGTGTATCTGGGGTTTGTGTTCATGTGCAGGGTGTCGCTGGTCGGCGCGGATTTGATGGCTAAAATGACCTGTTTCAGAGCTACATCTCTAAACTAAATCTCTGCTATTCTGATCCATTTAAAAACTATCACAATTGTTGAAAATGCTTTCTAAAAATATATATAATTGCGCAAATGTAACGCTGAGAAAGGACTGAACATTAAAGTATGTTATAAATCAATAACCACTTATATAGTTCCCACTCTCCCAAGTCATCAAGTGAACAAGGAGCCCGGTCTCTTTGCCAGGTTAGTGAAGTGGCGGCATGTTGCAATAAACCAGATGTCCCAGGTCCGCTGATGGGACCCGAATGACAGGAAAGCAGGCACTGCCTTACCTAAGATGGGTGGGACACCTGCACGCCTTATCGGAGGTGCCTTCCGTGGTCATCGAGATTCGGCGATTAAATCAGGATAGTGACTTTCTAAGTGCATTTAGAACAGCTCTTCCCTGCTGTTATCAGGCAACTGGACCATTCTTTCATCAACTCAAGAGCAGTCCTGATGTACCATCTACCTCATCGCCTAAGTGCATTTAAGGGGTGGTAGATCTACAATCGAGGAAGAAGGATATGAGATTGAACCACAAGGAACTGCAGATGCTGGAATTTTTATCAAAAAGGACACATGGTGCTGAAGGAACTCAGTGGGTCAGGCAGATTGGAAAATTATTCAGAGATATATATTTATAAAGTTGGAGAAGCTTATGTGCAGTAAAACACAAGCAATTACCTGTTGATTGAATGGTCTGTTTGTGTGACGTATGCTTTATGTTTCACTCTGTGAATCATCCACAGCTTTAAGGTGAGAGGAACAAAGTTTAACGGAGATGTACTGGATATTAAGAGAGCTGGGTGCTTGGAATTCATTGCCACAGAAGGCTGTGGAGTCCAAGGCAATGGATATTTTTAAGGTGGAGATTGATAAATTCTGATTAGTTCGGGTGTCAGGGGTTATGGGGAGAAGGCAGGAGAAATGGGTTGAGAGGGAAAGATAGATCAGCCATGATTGAATGGTGGAGTAGACTTGATGGGCCGAATGGCCGAATTCTGCTCTTATAACTTATGAACTTATGAACTGCTAAGGGGTGTTGGTGGGGACAGATACCATTTATGAAGCTTTTAAATGGGCATGTGATATGCAGGGAATGGAAGGATATAAATATGTGAGACAGAGGAGATAATTTTAACGGCATCATGTTCGGCATGGACATCGTGGGCCGAAGGGCCTGTTGCTGTGCTGTACAGTTCTATATATTACCTGTCCAGTTTGGCTTGATTTTCCATTACAAGATAACGTGAGAACATAAGAAAATCGGAGCAGGAGGAGGCCACTCTGCCCTTCAAGCATGCCTAGCCACTTAGCATGATCATAACAGTTCTGTCTCAAGATTCATTTCGTCCCCTCCGCTAGTTCTCGAAACCCATCAATTCTTTGATCTTTCTAAAATGTATCTTCCACGTGGAAAGATTCCAATGTCTACCCAATGCTGCTCCTTCGAAAGATCCCATATGTTTTAAGTAAATCGTCCCCTGTAAAATCCGAGGAATATTTATGTAATGTAATCTAAACTATTTGTTCTAGCATGGAGCTGTTCTGGAAAAGACCATTCATTCATCACTTTATAATTTGTAAGAGATTGTTGGTGGACAATAACTTCTGCTTCTGCTACTTCTGCTTCTGCTTGCGACTGCACAACCGCCAACAGCTGGGCTATTGCGTGCAGGTTACGCTCGCATGGGCACTGGTTGCAGAGGTTATTTAGATTTTTATGTGAGCAAGGTTGGTGAGATGATCCATGGCCAAGTTGTCGAGCTGTGACTTGAAGAGTAACATGGTTGGTGCTCACCTGTGGTGTCGGGAAGGATGTTTCACTCTGGGACCGTCCATGGATATAGTGACTGTAGATAGCTATTTTTGTTTGCTCTAATTCTAGTATAGATAAATTGACCTGAGGACTGTCTTGCAGATTTCTGGGTATTGGATTGAATGAGGTGAGATATGTTACTGACCATGAGTCTCCTTGTCGACAGTATATAAGCGGGCTTTGGTGCGTCTTGACTCCAGCAACTCCCAGCCAAGGCGATTTAACATAACGGAAACACTTGACTGTCTTGAGTAGTCGTTATAGACAAACTATAATGGCACGCCTCCAAACCTTGCTAAGGGTGTCAATGTTAGTACTCATGTAGGAACAGGAGCTCTCGAGACAACTCACTTTGTGCCATAGAAAGTTTTGATGATAAAGTGATGGATACATGTAAATGCAAGCATTATCGATAAATTCTTTCATGTACTTGCTTCTGAACAGCTCCTTGACATTAAAAATGATTAAATATTTTCTCCTTGAAATCACATGTTAATGTTTGTATTACTTTCTACTATGGATCTCATATGCTAAACTCCATTAATATAAAATCAATATCTTTACACATACCATGCCATCATGGTTGGTTCAAACATTATGGTTCCTGTGCTGTACTGTTCTATGTTCTATGCCATGTGTGAATTGATATGCCCAAGATGCACCAGGGTGGCCCAGTGGCGCAGCGGTATAATTGTTGCCTCACAGCGCCATAGACCCGGGTTCAATTCTGACAATGGGTGCAGTCTGTATGGAGTTTGTACGTTCACCCTGTGACTGCGTAGGTTTTCACCGGGTGCTCCGGTTTCCTCCCACACTCTAAAGAGGTACTGGTTTGTAGGTTAATTGGCTTCGGTAAGTTGTGAAATAGTGTGTAGGACAGTGTTAAGGGGCCTGTCCCACTTGGCGATTTTTTCGGCGACTGCCGGCATCATTGACTGACGTATCAGGTCACCGAAAAACTTGCAGCGTGATGCGGCGGTGACGTGGCGTGATGTCGTATTGACGCACGGTGTTTTTTCAAGTGTCGCAACATTTTTTTTGTCGCCGCTGGATTTTGAAATGTCCACTATCTCTTCAACCTCTTCAATGGTTGCACCAGAGACAAATGTGCTTGTGATAAAAATGAATGATATTTGAAGAAACAATAAATCATAGCAACAGCAGAAGTAGATTCAGTGAGAAAGGATGTTTTCAATATGTAGATTAAATCTTTTTAGGCTGTTCCTTAGGTTCAAGGGAGGCTTTAGTTTAGTTTGGATTAGTTTAGTTTATTGCTAAGTGTACTAAGGTACATTTTTTTTGCATGCTATCCAGTCAGTGGAAAGACAATACATGATTACAATCAAGCTGTCCACAGTGTACAGGTACAGGATGAAGAGAATAACATTTAGTGCAAGATAATGTCCAGTATCGTCTGACTAAAGATTGTCCTACAGTCTCCAATGAGGTAGATGGTAGGTCAGGACCGCTCTCCAGTTGGTGATAGAATGGTTCAGTTGCCTGATAACAGGTGGGAAGAAGCTGTCCCTGAGGTGTGACTTTTCACACTTTTGTACCTCTTGCCTGATGGGAGAGGGGAGAAGAGGGAGTGCCCGGGGTGAGACTTGTCCTTGATTATGCTGCTGGCCTTGCCGAGGCAGCGTGATGTGTCAATGGAGTCAAGGGAAGGGAGGTTAGTCTGTGTGATAGTTTGGGCTGCATCCACAATGCTCTGTAATTTCATGCTGGATGTTGGATGAAGCTGTTTCCAAACCATGCAGTGATGCATTCCCATAAAATGCTTTCTAAGGCGCATCCCTAGTAGTTGGTGAGAGTTCTTGGGGACTTCCAAGGAAGTACAGGTGTTGGGGTCCTTTCTTGGTCATTGCTTCCTTTCCATTTTCTTAAATTCTGAGATGAATTCTAAGGCCAGATTTAATCACTCACAAACATGTTTCATCATTTTATGTTTGGTGCATCATGACATTGTGCAAGGCATGATCCTAACCAAAGATAGATACAAAATGCCGAAGTAACTCTGTGGGTCAGGCAGCATCTCTGGAGAAAATAGATAGATGCTGTTTCAAGTCAGGCCCTTCTTCAGACTGATTGTAGAATGTGAGGGGCGGGGGAGGGGGGGGGGGTGGAGGAACCTGTGGGGTCAATGACTTGAGACCATTGTGGGTTTCACCTTTCTTGAATCATCGATACCAGCTGTGAGTTGTTCTGTACCTTTTCATACCTCTAGTTTCCATCTCTAACCTTGACCCTCAGTCTGGAGAAGGGTCTCGACCCGAAATATGACCTATCCCTTTTCTGCACAGATGCTGCCTGACCCGCTGAGTTACTCCAGCATTTTGTGTCTATCTTCAGTGTAAACCAGCATCTGCAGTTTCTTCCTATAGATGTCAGCTGATTGTCATCCAAAGCTCATCAGACAAGTTGCAGAAGGCAGACCACAATTATTTGGATAGAATAATCTCTCGTTAAATGCAAATTTCTCAAGGTACGATTTAAATGTGAAATCCAAAGAGTTTGGACCTCTGGATATGAAGTTAACTAACCGAAGTTGCCATTTATAGCCAGAAGATACTTTCTGAATTATATTACTGTCATTGATATTCACAGGTGTCCACAGAGCACTGCAAACTCTAAAATTATGAAGACAATATTAATTTCTGAATATTTCATTTTTTCTCAATCCTCGAGTGTTAATGTTTCAGACATCAGTATAATTGAATTCAACTATCTACTATCTATTAATATGCATACTCTCCAGAGCAGTTAGTGTCAGCTATTGAGCATGACAATTAATTTCTGGGCAGAAATATTGACACGGTAATAGTGAATCCATCCAAGAGCAGCATCTCCTCTGCCATGTATAATTGTGCAGCCCGTTACTTGTATTGATCCCCCTTGCCACACAGTATATTCCTCTTACAGCTGCTTGCCTTCAATCTTTTAATGATGCTTCCTCTTTCTCTGAACCACACAAACCCATTGCACATAAATCATTCTTGTGTAGCTCATGTTGTCATGATCTATGCAATCATTAGTATTCATTTTAATCTGATATTAATTTTGTTTGCTTATTTTCCTGCTCCATAGTTGATCTAAATCTCCACTGCAAAGTAATTAACTACTTCCTCTGCCCTCATCGCTCCTCCTGTTTTGCTCTACTTTATATTTAAACTTGCAATTCATTTTGCTGACCAAATAACATTAGTGGGAACGTGTACATATTTAAACACTAAACAGTGCATTTCATCAGATAGGCACAAAATGCTGGAGTAACTCAGCGGGACAGGCAGCATCTCTGGTGTGAAGGATTGGGTGACGTTTCTGGTCGAGACCCTTCCTCAGAGTGCATTTCTCCATGCAATCCTGAAACTAAATTTCCTGACGTTAAATCCACACCTCACCTCCTCCCACAACTTAATAACTGGTCTCGTGTCTTACCCTGGATTCATAGTGCCTTCACTTTAATTAGTAGTATTTCAAGTGGATCAAATCTGTGTGCTTTTTTTAAATGTTGCTAATACATTTGTTTGCCACCAATCCCACAGAATTCCATTAGGATCCAATGAATCATGACTACAGTAAGTGCCCAAGCAATTTCAGCTCCGCTCTCCTTAAACACCTAAGATATGCTCCATCTAGCTCAGAGGACATGCTCATCTTTTTCATCCTTTCAACCTATAAAGGATGTCTGTCACCTAATTTGAAAGTTTTCTGGGATATTCATGTAGAACAATATTCAATAACGTGTCCGCATTTTAATCTGCAGTGAATACATTTTGGAAAAATTACATTCATTCCCTGCTTTCTCCTCCTTCCCAGTTTTCACCTGTTTTCACGTTTAAGAGTTTTAACTTTCCTGCACCAGATATTTACATCAACGATGCAGTAAAGATATACTTTCATAATGTTGCGTTGCACTTATGTTGCTGCATTCCTTCTTTAGATATATTGATTGTTCCACAATATGATCATTTTTAGTCTGCCTCAGTATTATCACGCGTCGCTTTCAGAATTCTATTCATGTTCGATGGTATTGATTTTTTTCTAGATGTGATTTTCCACTTTACATGTTAATTTATTTAAAGAGGGTTCTTGATTAGGCGACAACTTTACGCTCCTTGTTATAGATTTGCTTTCACGTCGTCGATCAAATGTATCAATAACATGGACAATATTTATTTTTAATAACGTCTTCAGTACATGTGGGCTGGCTCTTTATTTTACTGGGATCAGTGGTCAGGTTAAAGAGAGCGAGATTGTGATCTGACTCTTCATGCTTTATTGGTCATCACCCAAGTGCACGGACATTTTAATCTCTGCAATAGCGCTTCTCCCTATAATTTGAGACCTTTGGGACAATTTTAAAGCTTAAAATATTTCGACCTTCAGTACCGTGATAGTCAGAGTTTAAATCGTCACCTGGGCATTTGACATAAAATCGTTCTTGTACTTTTTAATAATATCATAAACCAAGTAATGTGAACGTTCATCTCATGGAAGACAGTCGAGGGGTATATGTGTGTGTGTGTGTATGTGTGTGTGTGTGTGTGTGTCAGGATTCAAGTCACTGTCGTCAGCCCAATACAATCCGATGCGTTCAGTGGTCCTGTTAGGTTCAATGCGATTGTTTTTAAATGGACCGACACATCTCTCTGGCTTCTTTTGTAAACACGGTGTACTGTAGTTAGCGTGTTTGTTTCCTTGTGTTTAATCCGCCTCCTAAAATGTGTGACTGAGGAAAACGTGTGACCGAGGTTTCCGGGGCTCAGCGAATACTGCAAGTTAGTGCAAGCTGTATTTTGGTCATGTTTCTCGCTTATGCAGAATCGATTCCTATATCCATTCTTACTTTCGGATGATTTCGGGCTTGGAGTGAATCCCCAGCCTTGGTGAAAGAGTGTAGGAAGGAACTGCAGATGCTGGTTTAAACCGAAGGTAGACACAAAATGCTGGAGTAGCTCAGCGGGACAGGCAGCATCTCTGGAGAGAAGGAATGGGTGACGTTACGGGTCGAGACCTTTCTTCGGACTTAAAGAGTATTTGGGAGGAGGAGAAGGGACGGCTCGGGGGCTGCAGTTTAGACAAAGATGCGGCCGCTGCTTCGCTGGGAGGACGAGTCGCAAATGCGTTCTTCCGTTCTATTCTCCACGGTACAACGGGATGTCCTGATATTGATAAAGCGGACTCTGGGGGTAGAGCTGAGAGTTAGCAGGGGGGTTGGGTCTTCAATGAGGACTTGGGCAGCGCTATCTATCTTATCTGGAGAACTGCTAATCTATCGATTAATTTTCGCTGGAACTGACAGGACAGGAAGAGAATAGGACTTCGCAGCCTGAAAAATTGTTGCATGCAAATAAATAGGTTGTGTGTGTGTGTGTGTAACGTACAAGGCACACTGCCAACCTGTTAAATGAAACAATCTTTAATAACGCGGCTGAGTTCTTCCGTGATTCCAAAAGGTACATTTCAGATTTAGATGGGGGAAAAAACACAGGCACAGAAAATACTGGAAACACCAGGGGGTCAATAAATATCGGCGCAACGTGGAAAGGAGTTAATGTTTCATGCTGGTGACCTTTGAAATGTAGCTGAGATAGCAGTGGCTTGGATTGAATTCAAAGCAGAATGGTAATTATTAGGGTTCTGATGTACTCCGGGGAGAGGAGGGTCTGTTTAATAGAAAGGCGCTGTTTTTTGGCAAACATTGACCAACAGCCTCCAGGTGTCGGTGTGTATTGTTTTGTCTGGCGGTGCCCAGTGGAATAAATATCATTATTAATAGCTGGAGGTTGAACTGAGAAGCGGCGGTAGGTTTCTATTAAGTCGCCTTTAGCCAGTGCTTTCATCTGAGGAGACTTGTTTCAGATAACACCAGCAGTGCGTTGGCCAAAGATCATTCTGACAATGAAAGCACGCCAGTCTGCCGTGCAAGTATCCAGTTTGTCTTCAGACTTGGCCGTTTGCGCCTCGCCTTCTCGCTACTCTGGTGCCTTAGCGCTCCGGGTTTGACCCGAAACGTCACCCATTCCTTCTCTCCTGAGATGCTGCCCGTCCCGCTGAGTTACTCCAGCATGTCGTGCCTGTCTTAGCGCTCCGGTGCCGTTGTCTTGAGGAAACTTGGACCCGGTGCATCCACGTGCGAGCAAAATAACTCATGTTGTGAGGTTAGACCGCAGGCGAGGGAGCTGTCCAGTGAACGAGGCAGAGGAAGGGTTGGCAATCGGACTGGATGTTGCCAACTACTTTGCCCATAGTCCACCAAAGGTGGTCCACTCTATTGCCACCTGCTTCTGGCCTCGTCCAGCCCGCTCGTCCGGAGGTCTTTATTTGTTTAAAGATCGCCCCTCAGCGATTGAGAATTTAAAAAAAAAATCAAATGTACGATGTTGAGATCTTCGCGTGTCTTTTTAGATACAGGCGAAGAAATCAAATTGTTTTTGGACAATTCCAAAAATAAATGTGGGGTTGTTGGAGGAAGCACGAGAGAAATGGATTAGTGAGAATGGGAAGATCGAGTGTATTGCTTGGCGGGAAGAGGCGATATGTTTTACACATGTGTGCCTCTGCCCGCCAGTCTCTGGTACAGTCTCTCTCCTGCTTCATGGAGCTAGCTCCTGGCGCGATGGAGCCGGCGAGCATCTCCTTGACAGGATATCAACACGTGATAAGGTGACAAGAGCTTCATAAATGTGCTGGCAAGAGTGAGAGAGGTTGAAAGAGAGAGAGGGGGGGGGGGGGCGGAGAAGGAGCGAGAGCGAGAGAGAATCCCAGAGAAGGCGCAGGTCTGGCGGGGGGACCGGCGTGTTCCCGAGAGAGAGAGAGACAGAGAGAGAGACAGAGAGAGGCAGAGAGAGACAGAGAGAGAGGCAGTGAAGCGAGAGAGTGTGAGTATGGGACAGAGTGAGGCATGGTACTGGCATCACCTCACTGAGTAAATGGAAATCACATCGACCGAGCCCTCCCTGGGAGGCAGCAGCCGTATTAATCCAATCTCCGATTCCTTTCACTAGAGAAATCTCTTGAAGAGGAGGGAGAAAGAGACAGGACAAAAAGTGCTCAACCCAGCTTAACAAAAGAGACCCCGAGCTCAACACGCCACCCGAACTGCTACCCAGAGGATAACATTGAAGGTAAGGTAACGTTGCGTGTGTATGTTTATATAATTTGAAAGATGGTGACAAGTGTCGAACGCCTAAGGTCGTGATTTTCCAACACAGATATTTCAACACAGTTTCACTCGTTAAGATGTAGTTAAACGCGTTGCACTTTAACGATCTCTTGGTAATGATTAAATTTGAAGTTAAATTGGTGACGGGTTTGATTTGATTTGAAGTGCAAGGCTTTTCTTTTGTGAATAAATAGCAGTTTCTATTGAACTTTGTCAGCTGGAAATGTAGTTAATACGCCAAAACCCTTGACCGGGCGAAAAATTGGAAAAGCTCCATCATTTGAAAAAGGATCCCACATTGTATCCCTCGCGCGTTGACTCGCTTTATGGGCGAATGCTCCCTTCGGAGGGGCAGGTGCGAAGAATGCACCACCTTATTTTTTTCCCTTGCCTCCATTACACTGGACGCTCATAATAAACAGTTGATTTGGTGCGCGCAATCCTTTGTCCAAGCCGATTTATAATGGATGGGCACTTGCTGGCCAACTAGTTACAATGGTCATAACCAATGGCTTTTGATCCCAACCAAAGCTCCTCGTCTCCCTTCATGTAAAACAAACAACCCTAAATAAGCGTTTAATGAAGACAAATAGGGAAGAGAAACTTTTGGATGCCATGTCAAAAAGTAACCGCGAGGTCGGATTATAATTAATAGACAATAGACAATAGATGCTGGAGTAGGCCATTCGGCCCTTCGAGCCAGCACCGCCATTCAATGTGATCTTGGCTGATCATCCCTAATCAATACCCCGTTCCTGCCTTCTCCGCATATCCCCTGACTCCGCTATTTTTAAGAGCCCTATCCTACTCTCTCTCTTGAAAGCATCCAGAGAACCTGCCTCCACCGCCCTCTGAGGCAGAGAATTTCACAGACTCACAACTCTCTGTGAGAAAAAATATTTCCTCGTCTCCGTTCTAAATGGCTTACTCCGTATTCTTAAAAAATGCCACTAAATCCTTAAAAAAAAAGGTCTTCGTGGCTTGAGTTATATTAAGTGTCAGCCAGGTCTAGGATGTCAATTATCTCCCAATGTATCCTGTTGAATGTGATTTTTTTTTAACTTGCTTGTCTACAAAACTATCGCTTTTAACTGAAGGGAAAAAGACGGGATGCCACAAGGAAAAGCATCTGTCGCATCTAACAATGGTCCCACTCAATACACCTCGCACCTCAAGCACTCCACACCCCAATGTTCCGTGTCTCGCATCACATAATCTGATCTGTGCCATGTTCAGGCAGACGCCGAATGAGTTGGCGAGACGCCTATCAGCCTCACAGAGCGTGGATGAAATCTCAACAACAACAAAGACACTCACACTCCTGGGTGCCTGACAGCAATTAAAAACTAGTAGATGTTTGTTTAATACCTCTCTTGCAAAAACATTTCTCGTTTTAACAATGTCATTATATTTCGTTCCCTTACAAACAAACGCCAGCTCGCCTTTGGCTGGGTGTCTGACAGCTCCCACGGACTGATCCCATGTGTTGTCACGGTATACTTCTCTGTAGCACTGACTGTCGTGACCCCGGCGCGGCCGATCGCAAGTTGAAAGCACACAACGCATCAAACAATGCCAATAGTGATTTAGAAGAATGACACCTTCCACCATTGGCAAATCGAAACGGGTCACGAATCATCCATATATGGTTATTGCTTTGACTGTGGGTGCGCGCGTACAACTTGTTTAATCAGGCTGATGTCAACTCGTACAGAAGAAGGAAGATCGCTGATGCCAATTCCAGAACCAACTCTACTTCCATGGATAACCAACGCACGTTGCTTGTACTTAATAGACGACGACGAGACGTGTTATTCACAGCGATCATATTTCATTGGGGGGGGGGGGGGGGGGCAGGGGCATACGGAATTACTGAAAACGTGTGATTTCGAGCAGGGTCTTCCACGAAACGCCATGTGAGGAATGAAATCGTTCTTCCTCTTCTGCAACTGCCCCCCCCCGCCCCCCCCCCCCCCAACCACCACCACTAACATAAGTTCTTCCGAGCAACAATCCAAATATTTAATGTGTAGAAATGAGCTGCAGATGCTGGTAGTATGTACCGATAAATACATACAAAATGCCACAGCAATTCAGCGGGTCAGGCAGCATCTCTGGAGGAAAAGGAATAGATGACTATTCGGGTGGGGACCCTTCTCAGGTCTGAAGAAAGGTCCGACCCGAAACGTCACCCTTCCTTTTTTCTGGGTGAAGGAAGCTGATGCTGCCGGGCCGGCTGAGTTACTCCAGCACTTTGTGTCTATAATCTAACTATTTATATGGTTCTGCCTAAACACCTATTGCCACATCTCTTGTTCTACCTTATTGAAATTCTCCGAATCTCCTAATTAAATTAAGTATCCTTTTGCTTATGTTATTTGAAGGAAGCAGAGCAGAACTAAACTAAGAACTTCAAGCCACCTAATCTAATGCTCACCTCACCACAACAAGCAATTGGACATAACAAGTGTAACTTGCAACTGGGATGGTTCATCTGCTGGTGTCTGGAGACACAAGATGAATGGTTGCACCAGGCTGGAAGCTTGAGCCCATCACTCAGTGGGCCAGGCAGTATCTGTGGGGGGAATGGACAGGCGATGTTTCGGGGAAGGACTCATCTTCAAGCTGATGGAGGAGGGGCGAGAAAGCTAGACAAGAGAGGCAAGGATGGGGCAGAACCTGGCAAGTGATAGGTGGATACTGGTGAGGGAGGTCATTCGACAGATGGTTGGAGATGGTGCAAAGGAGACGAAGGGGTGTCAGATAAGAAAAGAAGAGGAGTGAAATGTAAATTGGGAGGTAGGGATATGGATGGAATGGGACGAGAGTGAAAGAGGGGATTAAAGGAAATATGGCACTAGGGGATGAGGGAGTGTATTGGGGGAAGGAGGAAGATGACTGGGGCGATGAGAGATAGTGAGTGCACACATGGGTGGGGGGTGCAGGGGAAAGTGAGGGGGGGGGCGAGGTATGGCTTGCAATTGAATAATTCAATATTCATACCATTGGGTTGCAAGCTACCCAAGCACGATATGAGGAACAATATGAGGAACTTCCAATATGTACGTGACCGCACTCTGACATTGGAGGAAGCCAAGGATGGTAAGGTTGGTATAGGAGTTCAAAAGGTGAGCAATCAGGAGTTCCAGCAGGCCTTGGTGGTCACCAAGTCTAGGTTTGGTCTCGCTGATGTTGAGGGGACCGCACTTGAAGCAGCAAATGCAATATACAAGGTTGGGAGAGATCCGCGTGGACCTCTATCTCACCTGGAAGGGCTGTTGGGGTTGCAGTTGGTGGCCCTGGATGGAAGTGAAAGAGGAGGCATAGGGACAGGAAAATTCATAAGGAGGGGGCAGGTTGGGTGGGAAGGGGTGAGTGAACCAAAGATTTGCAGAGAGCGCAGTGTCTCTGGAAGCTGCAAAGGGGTGGGAACGGGAAGATGAGATAGATAATAGACAGCAGACAATAGGTGCAGGAGTAGGCCATTCGGCCCTTCGAGCCAGCACCACCATTAAATGTGATCATGGTTGATCATGCCCAATCAGTACCCCGTTCCTGCCTTCTCCCTGACCGCTATCTTTAAGAGCCCTATCTAGCTCTCTCTTGAAAGTATCCAGAGATCCGTCCTCCACCGCCCTCTAAGACAGAGAATTCCACAGACTCACAACTCTCTGTGAGAAAAAGTGTTTCCTCGCCTCCATTCAACGTGACCCCACAGGTAGTGGTGAAAATGTCAGAGAATGATGTGTTGGATACAGAGGCTGGTTGGGTGAAAGGTGAGGATCAGGAGAACTCTATCTTTGTTCCGTCTGGTGGGAGGGTGAGCAGAAATGGAACTGCGGGACACAGAGGAGGCAGGTGAGGGATGCATCTACAACAACGGAGGGGAAACCACATTGGATATCCTGGAGTGGGAAGTCCTATCTTGGGAGCAGATGTGGCAGAGATGCAGAAATTGGGATTAAGGGATGGCATCCTACATGAGGGTAGACTATTATCTACATGAGGGTAGACTATTATCTGAATGGTGGCAGATTAGGAAAAGGGGAGATGCAACGAGACCTGGGTGTCATGGTACACCAGTCATTGAAAGTAGGCATGCAGGTGCAGCAGGCAGTGAAGAAAGCAAATGGTATGTTAGCATTCATAGCGAAAGGATTTGAGTATAGGAGCAGGGAGGTTCTACTGCAGTTGTACAGGGTTTTGGTGAGGCCACACCTGGAGTATTGCGTACAGTTTTGGTCTCAAAATCTGAGGAAAGACATCCTTGCCATAGAGGGGGTACAGAGAAGGTTCACCAGACTGATTCCTGGGATGTCAGGACTTTCATATGAGGAAAGATTGGATAGACTCGGCTTGTACTCGCTGGAATTTAGAAGATTGAGGGGGGATCTTATAGAAACTTACAAAATTCTTAAGGGGTTGGACAAGCTAGATGCTGGAAGATTGTTCCCGATGTTGGGGGAGTCCAGAACGAGGGGTCACAGTCTAAGGATAAGGGGGAATTCCTTTAGGACCGAGATGAGGAAAACATTCTTTACACAGAGAGTGGTGAGTCTCTGGAATTCTCTGCCGCAGAAGGTAGTTGAGGCCAGTTCATTGGCTATATTTAAGAGGGCGTTAGATGTGGCACTTGTGGCTAAAGGGATCAGGGGGTATGGAGAGAAGGCAGGTACGGGATACTGAGTTGGATGATCAGCCATGATCACATTGAATGGCGGTGCAGGCTCGAAGGGCCGAATGGCCTACTCCTGCACCTATTTTCTATGTTTCTATGTTTCTATCCTTGCAAGAGGCAGGGTAAGAGGTGGTGTCATCAAGATAGTGTAGGAGATAGTGGCGTTGGAAGGAAATGCAGATGCTGGATTACACCAAAGATAGACACAAAATGCTGGATTGACAGTGGGTCAGGCATCATCTCTGGAGAAAAGAAATAGGTGACATTTCGGGTCAGGGAGGACAAGTTCTGACAGGCAGAGGAGTGTATTAGTTGAGGGGAACTGATTGGGTTTCTGTTTGAGGAAGAACCAAAAGGTCCTGAGACCTTCCTTAAGAGGGATGGAGGTGTAGAGGGATTGGGCATCCGCAGTAAAGAGGCAGCTGCCATGACTTGGTAAAGAATATATTCTTACTTGTCCCTTTGACTCAAATGGGCTGGGGTCTCTGATTCCGCCAGGTCATTGGTGACATGCCGTCTTTTGAGCTGTCATGTAATTTCTATCAGTCTTAATTGATTGGTTTCATTCTTATTTGTGAAGCAAGTTATTGGTTCAAGGGATTTGATCTCACATTATTGCCAACCTGTATGAGTACTCCAAGAATGAGTAGACTGCACTCCAAAGATGTACAGGTTTGTAGGTCAATTGGCTTGGTGTAAATGTAAAAACAAAATTGTGCCTAGTGTGTGTAGGGTAGTGCAGGGATCGCTGGTCGGTGCGGACTTGGTGGGCCGAAGGGCCTGTATCTCTAAACTAAACTAAAATAAGTAAACTATACTATGTGTTGTCCTTCAAATGATACATGAACTATCAGATCTCTCTGGATGTTAACGATGCCAGTTTCCCCTGATACCCTGCTCAACATTTACCATTCAGCCAAGATCATTTATACAGATAATATCCTTGTTGCTTCTACAAAAAATGCTCAATATATTTGCCTGGACTACAGCAATGACATCGCCTAAGAAGTATGTTGTTGCCTGCGATTAACATAATGGCACATTGAGATTATGAAATGCCCCATGTAAATCCAACACATTTTTTTATGTGGTTCTTTAATTGGAGATATAATGAAGTGCTTTATTTAGCTTGGATACATGCTTTTGGATGCAAGATGAGCACATGCCTCTGAATTCCCAATAATAGGGTACTGAGGGTGAGGCTTTCCAATTGTCTAATTAGTGCGTATCCAAGCACGGGCTCAAGTTCAATGTGGTAAATACGGCACATGTGATGCCTACATTACATCTTGCTGTCGTGTGTATTTCCTCTGTGTGTCTTGCTTCTGCTACCTCCAAACTCACATACGGCTCCAGTTTCTTCTTCCTCTTAAACCTTCTCCAACTTCTTACGGTATTTTCTTGGTTAAGTATTTCTTTACCCATCCGTCCCGCTCTCGTTTCATTGCACTTAGACACTTCACATTTCATTTGTCTTCCTTTAACATTATCGCCAACTTTATTATCAGGCTAATTATGCCACATTCTCCATCTCCATCGTAATAATCCTTCTGTTTCAGTCCAGTCTTCCCATTCAAGCTCCTTGGTCATTTCTCTGCCTTGTGTTCTGTCCATTGAATTTCACAACAGCTCCACATTTTGTGTTGTTTTACTGACTGCACTAACAGTCGCTAATTAAATGCAAGTTATGTTGTTGTTTGCAAAATGTACTCTTTTTCTAACATCACTTCAGCTCACTGAAACTGTCTTTGTTCACTCCTCCGCTTCGTAAATGGTTTGGTCTAATATTGCATGGAGATCCCCATTTCAACTGTTGCACAAGTGGCATATTGAGAAACACTGCTTCATCTCCTCCTCCTATTTTCCTGGGTTCGCCTCTTCGTTCGCGTACCTCATGTCTTCTATTTCCTCTGACGTCAGGATGGATCCTCCCTTGTTAATTACTCCTTAACCTAACCTGAACTGATTCCTTTACTTCCTGCCTGTCCTCTTATAGTTGCAACAAGTCAGTAGCCATTCTAAAACCACTGAACCCTTCCTCCATTGACTCCCTATTTGCCCATCCTATCCACACTTAACATGCAAGCTTCTCTCTGACCTACCCCACCAGTCAACTCAATCTTTACCAAAAACGAGAAATACTGGAAAAATTCATGTGTTTTCCAGCAATCCTTTTATAGGTCACATTCTCAGCAACGACTTGCATTTATAAAGCACTTTAACATTGAATGGGAGTTTATCAATTTGAAAAAATATCAAAACATTGTTAGACTAATATCCATTGAAGGCTGGTGAGGGCATTGGTGACAGACAAAAGGGATGAAGGAACACACACAGATGTGCTTATGTTTATGAAATGTTTACAACGGGGTAGTGATCTACCGTTGACAATGCCGTCTGCAACCATTTTCCTTTTGTTCACTGTCCAAACCCCTCTGTAAGCACATTCTATTCACAAGATCAGGGCAGAGGAGCAAAATTAGGCCATTCAGCCCATCGAGTCTGCTCTACCATTCAATCAGGGCCAATCTATTTTTCCCTCTCCTGCCTTCTCCCTGCTTTAAAGTTGCCTAATGACCAGTCCTCCGCCCCTCAGATTTAACACCTTTGACATGATGCATGGACCTTCACCGGACTGTGGATCTTACTGCTTTGCCATTTCTTTCGTAACTTTGATCCAACCCGTTGAAATCTCTTTTCAGATCCCTTTGTTTTTGTCCAACCCTTCTTTAAGGTCATAAGGAATAGGAGTAGAATTAGGCCATTCGGCCCATCAAATTCAGCTTATAAACCTTTCCCCGATGTTTTCATTGTTCTTTGCCTTCAGTGTCCCTGCCCGATCTCACCGCTCTTTCCATTCCCAATACAGGGTGCCTGCCAAAAGTATTTGCTTCTTATTGAGAACATTTTGAGCCATTTGCCACGTGAGAGGAGCTTGAAGTCAAACAGCACAGAAGGAAACACCAGAAACAGCGGGTGCAAGAATATTGACCATAACGTAAAGTACAGGAGAACCTCAATGGGCAAGGAAGCATCTGGGGAGGGAATGGACAGGCAACAGGTGCTGAATCTTGTTCATGAGATGTGGCCTTCATGAATCTCATGAGTATGCTAGGAATGAAGGCAGTGTATCCACAAAGAAAGGAAGAGGTGGCACCAGTGGCACTTAAGCACTGGTTGCTGGAAGCCTTGGGTGGCTTCAACTATAGACTCAGGCAGTCCACAAATTCCTGAGTGTCTTAGACTCATAGAGTTATGCAGCATGGAAACAGGCCATTCGGCCCAACTTCCCACACCTTCCAAGATGCCCCATTTACACGAGTCACACCGTGCCCACATCCTTCTAAATCATTTTACCCATTATGTGAGCGCTCTGAATGAGAGGGCGAAATACGGGAAGATTTAAAAAGGCAACTCTGCTAAAGATGATAAAAGTGATCAGCAAGTCAAGTGGGATTTGAAGAAGTTTTGAGGTGGCGCTCATATGGAGCAAAACTGAATCAGGTTGAAGTAGTATATCGGGTGCCAACCTACAGTATGTTGGTGGCAGAGGAAATGTTATTTTTAACGGCATTGAACACAGAAACATAGAAAATAGGTGCAGGAATAGGCCATTCGGCCCTTCGAGCCAGCACCGCCATTCAATATGATCATGGCTGATCATCCAAAATCAGTACCCCGTTCCTGCTTTTTCCCCATATCCCTTGATTCCTTTAGCCCTAAGAGTTAAATCTAACTTAAAAGTAGCGGAGTCAAGGATTATGCGGAGAAGGCAGGAACGGGGTACTGATTGTGGGTGATCAGCCATGATCACAGTGAATGGCGGTGCTGTCTCAAAGGGCCGAATGGCCTACTCCTGCACCTATTGTCTATTGTCTATTGTCTATCTAACTCTCTCTTGAAAACATCCAGTGAATTGGCCTCCACCGCCTTCTGTGGCAGAGAATTTCCGCAGATTTACAACTCTCTGCGTGAAGACGTTTTTCCTCATCTCAGTCCAAAATAGCCTACCCCTTATTCTTAAACTGTGACCCTGGTTCTGGATTCCCCTAAAATGAATATATATAAGATGGGGGTTTGGGGAGTGAAGAAAAACAATGGACAGGCAACATTTCGGGTCGGGAACCTTCTTCAGATCAGTCAGACTAAAGAAAGGCTGCCGGCCCAAAACATTGTATGTCCATACTGTCCCCAGACACTGAGCTCCTCGAGCACTTTGTGTTTGGCACAGAAGGGGGGCTTCTGCCTTATTTGCCTGAAAGGCTGTGTTGGAGAATTATCCAATTAATTCCACCTCATTGCTTGTTCCCCAGCCTTGCAAATGTTTCCTCATTAAACATTTATTCAATTCTGTTCCAAAAGTTACTTTGCATATGTCATTATAGGCCATTGCATACCATTTCAAGACAACCCACTACATTGAAAGAAATATCTCCCCCATCGACACATTATTTTGCAAATTATACTCAATTTCTTTACTCTGGTTACTAACTCACAAAGCAGGCTCTCCATCAAAATCACTCATAATATTGAGAAATGTCTGCATCGGTAAAGAGGACAATCCAGCTATTTTGGTCTCGTCACAATCCGAGGTTCCTCATTGCTCGTTCAAACGTGTTAAATCTCCTCATTATTTCCAGGGCATTGATGTCCTTCCTCAAGTATATCGCTCTAAATCAGATACAATACTCCAACAGATGCTACCAGTGTGTGTGAAAAGTATTGACAGCAAGTCCTCATCAAGTTTTGCACTTCTGCTAAATGGCTAATGTACAGATAACAGAATTGCATCATTATTATTTAATGTTGTGTGCTAAATGTCAGAAGCCATGTCTGTCAGAGATCATGTGTTGGAAAGAAAAGCAGATGCTGGTTTAAATCAAAGGTAGACACAAAATGCTGGAGTAACTCAGCGGGACGGTCAGCATCTCTGGAGAGAAGGAATGGGTGACGTTTTGGTCGAATCCCAGTCTGAAGAAGGGTC
Source organism: Raja brachyura (assembly GCA_963514005.1). The sequence goes on from OY740785.1 coordinate 4,493,085, forward strand.
TCGACCAAAAACGTCACCCATTGCTTCTCTCCAGAGATGCTGCCTATCCCACTGAATTACTCCAGCATTTTGTGTCTACCTTCGGTCAGAAATGATATGTTACGAGAAATTGATCCTCAAATACAAAAATAGAATCCATTGAATTTTGAAAGTGGAAGTGCATTGATGTTACTATGTATAGCATGTAGGCAATAGATTATTCAGAAGTCTCCAATGCTCAACATATCTCTTTTACTGAGGTGACATAATACAATGAAGACATTTAAGGCGGCACAGTGGTGCAGCAGTAGAGTTGATGCCATACAGTGCCGGAGACCTGGGTTCCATCCTGACCTTATGTCCGATCAGTATGGAGTTTGTATGTTCTCCCAGTGACCCCGTGCATTTTCCTCCAGGTTCCCCGGTTTCCTCCCACGTTACAAAGACATACAGGTTTGTAGGTTAATTGGCCTTGGTAAAAAGTATAAATTGCCCGTAGTGTGTAGGATAGTGCTAATGTACGGGGCTATTGCTAGTCGGCACAGACTCAGTGGGCTGAAGGGCCTGTTTCCACGCTGTATCTCTAAAGTCCAGGACATTTCCATTAAGGTCTAGTGAAAATTGTAACTAATTTAAGTAGTACTTTTTTTAAAGTATTCCCTTTATCATATCAATACACTCAGCAATCTAGTTCCCATGTCCTTTTGTGGGTGTCCTCTGTCACTTAATGAATCTTGTCCATTACCCTTTAACATACTTTCTCTTTCTTCTTCTCTGCCTGGTTCCTTTTCTTGCGCTTACATTCTTAAATCTCATGCTTCTCCAGTTTCCTCAGTTCTTTTAAGGTTATGAGATTCCCTCGCCATAGCTACTGAATGACAGATGAACATTTTCCGTATCGTCAGCGGCTATTTTAGATTTCCAACTGGCTGCAGTCTACTTGTGTTACCGGTGGTCTTATCTGCCTAACAATAATATTACAATTCAGTCTTATGCAATGATACACAGTTTGGAAACTATTTGGAGCTTTAAAGCTTGAATTTTTTTTAAATTTCCAGACAAACACAGGAAACTGCATGGTGGCATTGTGCCTTACTGCGCTAGAGACCCAGGTTCGATCCCAACTACGAGTACTGTCTGCATGAAGTTTGTACGTTCTCTGCGTGACCTGCGTGGGTTTTCTCCGAGATCTTCGGTTTCCTCCCACACTCCAAAGACGTGCAGGATTGTAGGTTAATTGGCTTGGTGTAAATGTAAAATTGTCCCTAGTGTGTGTAGGATAGTGCAAGTGTGTGGGGAACGCTGGTCGGCATGGTCTCGGTGAGCCGAAGGGGCCTGTTTTCGCGCTGTATTTCTAAACTAAACTAAACTAACTCACATGGATCTATCATAGGGCTCAGGAGCCAAGTGGCTGCAGCTCCCTCTGAGGGCATCATTTAGGAACACGGATGTCGTACACAATGATCATCACAGTGTATCTGGAACAGCCTCCAGGAGGCTGCACAGCTCACAGTGCATCATTGAAATGAGATCTCTATTAGTTGAAAGTCACGACACATGCAGCCAGTGACACGCGGCTTGTAAGAACAAACTGTTATACATCAGAGTCAAAAAACAAACTGCAGGAGTTCCTCCGGCAGTTTGTTTTTCACTCCAGATTTCAGTATGTGCAGTCTCTCTTGTGTTTGCATTGGAATCTCTGGGTTCAAGTGTGAATGTACTCCTATATATCAACGAGACCAAACGCAGACTGGGCGATCGTTTCGCTGAACACCTCCGCTCAGTCCACCTTGGCCTACCCGATCTCCCTTTTGCCACGCACTTTAACTCCACTTCCCATTCCCACACTGATCATTCTGTCCTGGGCCTCCTCCACTGTCAGAGTGAGGCCAAATGCAAATTGGAGGAACAGCACCTCATACTTTGCTTGGGTACCTTACAACCCAGCGATATGAAAATTGGTTTCTCTAATTTCAAGTAACCCTTGCATTCTCTTTCTCTCTGTCTCTTCCCCACACTAGATGTCTTACTAGTTGCAATGCAGTCCTGCTTAGTTTCAGTTTGTATTTACTCATAATCACCTTTTCCACAACCAACAATGGACCTTTGTGGGCTTTACCTTTCCTTGATCATTGTTGCTGGCTTTGATTTGTTCTTTGCGTACATTTTATTAATTTGTTTTTTTGTACCTTTTCATACCTCTAGTTTTCTTCTCCCCGACTCTCAGTCTGAAGAATGTTTCAGGGACAGTTTCTGCCTTCTTGTTAACAGGTAACTGAATCATCCCACCAGAACCAGAGGGCAGTCCTGAACTACTATCTACCTCATTGGCGGCCCTCAGGCTATCTTTGATCGGACTTTACTGACTTTATCTTGCACTAAACATTATTCCCTTTATCGTTTATCTGTACACTGTGGATGACTCGATTGTAATCATGTACTGGCTTTCCGCTGACTGGTTAGCACGCAACAAAAGCCTTTCACTGCCCCTTGGTACATGTGATAATAAACTAAACTAAACTAAACTAAGCTAACCTCAAAGAAGGGTCTCTACCCAAAACGTCACCTATTCCTTTTCTTGAGGAAAAACCTTTTCACCTGGAGAGTTGTGATTCTGTGGAATTCTCTGCCACCGAAGACAGTGGTGGCCAGTTCACTGGATGTTTTCACGAGAGAGTTAGATTTAGCTTTTAGGGTTAAATAAATCAAGGGATATGTGGAAAAAGCAGGAACAGGGTACTAATTGTGTATGTAGACAAAAATGCTGGAGAAACTCAGCGGGTGAGGCAGCATCTATGGAGCAAAGAAAATAGTCAGCGTTTTGGGTCGAGACCCTTCTTCAGTGTGAAGAATGGTTTCGACCCGAAAAATTGCCTCTTTCCTTCGCTCCATAAATGCTGCCTCACCCGCTGAGTTTCTCCAGCAACTTTGTCTACCTTCGATTTTCCAGCATCTGCAGTTCCTTCTTAAAGATACTAAATTTGTTTGATCAGCCATGATCATATTGAATGGCGGTGCTGGCTCGAAGGGCCGAATGGCCTACACCTGTGCCTATTTTCTATGGTTCCAGTGATGCTGCCTGACCCGCTGAGTTACTCCAGCATTTTGTGTCTATCTTCAATGTACTTTAGGTAATTATCAGCTGCACATTGATTGACACCGGAGGAATCTTGGCTAGCGCTCTGACAATTAATGCATATGTCTTCTGTTACACAATATGGTGCTGCATTTGTACTGCAGACAAATCATCAGTTTGCCCCTCTCCCTCACCTAATGAAGGGCGACCTCTAGTGATGGCAGCACTAGCATAGTTGCAAAAGCAAGCAGCAGATTCAATTTGAACAGGATGCAGATATTGATGGTTCCTGTCTATGCTCTGGATTACACATTAGGCAAAATTGTCTATGTCCCACAGGCACATAAGTACTATTGTATTTTACAGATTTAATGTTATTACAACGGATTACGTTTCTAACTGAGATTTTACATTTACATTGTCTTCCAAGATGCTGCATAGTTTTCTTATTTGGTTAATGTACGTTCTTTCTTTTATTCTTGTAATATTTGGAAGGAGTTACGTACTTGGATTATGGATTATGACTTTGCCTTTAGTTTAGTTAGTTTTGAGATATAGCGTGAAAGAAGACCCTTCGGCCCACCGAGTCCATGCCAACCAGCAATCACCCCGTACATTAGTTTCCCCTACACATTAGAGACAATTTACAGAAGCCAATTAATCTACTAACCTGCACGTCTTTGGAATGTGGGAGGAAACCGGAGCCCCCGGAGAAAACCCACGCAGTCACAGGAAGAACGTACAAACTCTGTGCAGACGGCACCCATGGTCAGGATCAAACCTGGGTCTCTGGTGTGGTAAGGCAGCAACTCTAACCGCTGCACCACAGTGCCACCCCTGTTAATGCCGCAAGAATCACCACCCTCTCCAATGCAGAACCAACACTTCATCCTCTGTTACATCAACCATCTTGCGTATAACCATGCCCTTGCAGTGCAGTTAGAAGTCAAAAATCTACCCAGCCAGTGGAAAACTTTCTCAAGTATGTCTGATTCACAAAACACGAACGCAGTCTGGATAAACACCAGCTTCTCAAGAGCGTTTAGTAATGGGCAATAAATGAAGGTCTTCCATAATAAACACAAAAACGCACATCGTGAACTTTTGCTTAACAACAGCTCATCAGATGAGCTGGAACACATACATTTTCATTGCTGATCTGATTTTTTTTTTTTGCTGTCTGTTTTGCTGTCTCTCTCTTCATTCCTTACCATCTGTAGCGCACCATGTACATTACAGCATGCCACTCCCACCATTCCCATTTTCAGCTCTCACACTGTGTCTACCCTAGCTAATGAGGAAGGAAAACTGACTGTTAACAGCATAATCAATATTGTTCTATAAGAACATAAGTGCATAAGCAGCAGAAGCAGGAGTTGACTATTTAGTTCCTCCAGCCTGCTCCACCATTCAATAAGATTACGACGGATTATTTATTTTAGTGTCGATCGTCTGTATTATCCAGAGATCTTTCCATTCCCTTAATATCCAAAAAGCTAACAATTGGTCTTTAAAAGATGCAGCCTCCACAGCCTTCATGGTAGATAATTCCTTTGACTCTTTACCTCTCTGGTGGGGAAAAAAAATCTATTCATATCTCAATCCTTAATGGATGCCCCTTCACTCTGAAACATAATCCCGGCAACTATCCTGTTAAAATCCTGTGAGAATTGTATATGTTTCAATGAGATCACGTCTCATTCTTCCAATCTTACAGGCCTGGTCTGTCGATTTTCTCCACGCAGACAAAGAAGGTCCCAGAAATCAAGTTAATGAATACAAAATAAAGACACAAAGTGCTGGAGTAACGCAGCGGGTCAGGCTGCATCTCTGGGGAACATGGATAGGTGACGTTTCGGGTCAGGGCCCTTCTTCAGACTGATCTTTGTTGCACTTATTCGGAGGTCCTTTTTAGGTTAAATGATCAGGCGTGCACATAGCATTCCAAGTGGGGTATGACAAGGATTAGGGTTAATTATCTCTTCCTTATACAGTGGGATTACATTTGCCAACTTCCAGATACTTGCTGCAAGAGTGATTTATGGTAAATGGGGCTGGAAGTTTCTTCCTGCCATATGGAAATGTAAATTATTTATTAATTTAATCCTCCTGTTGACTTCACATGGAAGTCCATTAGAAATAGAAGCAGAGGCCATATGGTGCTTATAGAAATCTGTATGTAGACTACTTTCTCCGTCATGGGCCATTCCTTTGTCTGGATTATTTTCTTGAAGTTATTCAACGCCTGGCTGGAAGGCGATGCCAGGAGCAGTGGAGGAAGCAGATACGGGAGTGGCATTTAGGAGGACTTTACATCGGCACATTACAATCTAGGAAATGAACAGATATAAATCAAATGCAAGCTGAAGAGATTGGTTTAATGTAGCATCATGTTCAACACAGACGTCATGGGCTGAAGTGTCTGTTCCTCAGCAGTATTGTTCTGTGTTCTAACTGGGCCAATGAGCCATGAAATAGCAGATGGAGCTGAATTCAGCATAGCATCTTTGGTAAGAGAAAACAGGGCAGGACTTAAATAGCAAAAGTGCGGCCTTGGGGATTCATAGAGTCATACAGCAAGGAAAGACTACAGTCCCTTGCCGATTCCGACCAAGGTACCCATCCACGTGCCTGTGCAAACGTATTTTAATTGTGATAGTGCCTGCCTCAACTCCCTCCTCAGGCAGCTTGTTCCATACACTGTTGTAGAGGTGCACATTTATAATTGCATGAGAGTGGCAGACTGGTGAAGGAGGTTTCGAGCACACTTGTCTTCATTGGTCTGAATATTGAGTACATAACATAGAAACATAGACAATAAGTGCAGGAGTCGGCCATTCGGCCCTTCGAGCCTGCACCACCATTCAATATGATCATGGCTGATCATCCAACTCAGTATCCCGTACCTGCCTTCTCTCCATACCCCCTGATCCCTCTAGCCACAAGGGCCACATCTAACTCCCTCTTATATATAGCCAATGAACTGGCCTCAACTACCTTCTGTGGCAGAGAATTCCAGAGACTCACCACTCTCTGTGTGAAAAATGTTTTTCTCATCTCGGTCCTAAAAGATTTCCCCCTTATCCTTAAACTGTGACCCCTTGTTCCGGACTTCCCCAACATCGGGAACAATCTTCGGGTTGGGACACAAGGAACTGTGGGTTCAACACAATGGGACACAACTGTTGGTTACAACGGTTGGGACACAAGGAACTGTGGGTTCAACACAATGGGACACAACTGTTGGTTACAACGGTTGGGACACAAGGAACTGCAGATGCTGGGATCTTGATAAAACACAAAAGTGCTCAAGTAACTCACTAGGTCAGGTGGCTAAAATAGACGCAAAGTGCTGGAGTAACTCAGCGGGATGAGCAGCATCTCTGGAGAAAAAGGATGGGTGATGTTTCGGGTCCGGACCGTTCTTCAGACTGCAAGTAGAGGGGAGGCGGGGAGGGGGGGAGCTGTGAGGCCAGAGAAGACCAGGACCAATCAGTAAGTAGTAGTAAGTAAGTAAATTTTATTTATATAGCACGTTTAAATCAACTCGCGTTGAAACAAAAGTGCTTTACATAAAATAAATAATAAAGTTTCCGTACATCCATAGAAAAATTAAAAATAAGACAAATGACACAACACATTATGGAATTCAACATGAACGTGTCCCCGCAACAGAATCGATTTTTTCCACTGTGGGGAATGGCACCAGAAAGTTCAGTCCTCTTCCTCTGTGAAACACCCGAGGTCGGGGCCCATTTGTGGCCTCCGCAGCCAGCCCGATGTTTTCAGGCCCTCTTTGCCAGGAAGATGGAACTCCGGCGTCTGGTGAACTTTCCTCAGCGGCTTGGAATGTGAGAAGCGGCCGCTCCCTCCCCGGAGACCGCGGCACCCGAAGTCAGGGCTGACAACAAGTGACCTCAGGCAAGGCAGGGTGGAGCCTGGTAGGTTCATTGTTGGCTAGAGAAGGTGTGGTCTCAAGAAGGAATCAAAGACTGGGGTGGAGGAAGGGAGCAAGGTGGGAGGGGAGAGGACATCTGTGCAGGGGATGGACAGGCAACATTTTGGGTTGAGATCCTTCTTCAGAACGAAGAAATCTGGGACAAAGTCCTGGCCCAAAATGTTACCTATCCATGTTCCCCAGAGATGTTGCCTGACCCTCTGAGTTACTCCAGACACTCCAGTGTCTTTTTAAAAAATGTATTAGCTTGATTTCTGGGATCTTTTTTGCTGCGTGGAGAAAATAGACAGTGAGGGCTGGATGGGTGGACAAAGGCAGGAGAAGAAAAGTGTCCAATAAGAAGAGGAGAGGAGTGAAATGTAAAACCAGAGGGACGGATTTAGGTGGAAACATAGAAACGTAGAAAATAGGTACAGCAGTAGGCCATCCGGTCGTTCAAGCCAGCACCGCCATTCAATATGATCTTGGTTTATCATCTAAAATCAGTACCCTGTTCCTGCTTTCTCCCCATATCCCTTGATTCCGTTAGCCCTAAGAGCTCTATCTAACTCTCTCTTGAAAACATCCAGTGAATTGGCCTCCACTGCCTGTGGCAGAGAATTCCACAGATTCACAACTCTCTGGATGAAAAGGGTTTTCCTCATCTCAGTCCTAAATGGCCTACCCCTTAATCTTAAACTGTGACCCCTGGTTCTGGACTTCCCCCAACATGGAAACATTTTTCCTGCATCTAACCTGTCCAATCGCTTAAGAATTTTATTTGGAACAAGGAGGAAATGTGGACGGGTTAGGGAAAGTGGAAGAAATGGATGCACACAGGCAAGAGAGGAAGAAAGTGTTACTTAAAAATGAGGAATTCTGGGCCCAATATCTCAGGAAAGATGTTGGAGAGGGTCCAGAGGAGGTTTACGAGAATGATCCCAGGAATGATCAGGTTAACATATGATGACTGAAGGCACTGGGCAGAGGCTACTCGTTGGAGTTTAGAAGGCTGAGGGGAGACCTCATTGAAACTTACCAAACAGTGAAAGGCCTGGATAGAGTGGATGTGGAGAGGATGTTTCCACTAGTGGGAGAGTCCATAGCCTCGGAATAAAAGGACATACTTTTGGAAAGGAGATGAGGAGGAATTTATTTAGTCAGAGGGTGGTGAATCTGTGGAATTAATTGCCACAGACGGCAGTCATTGGGTATTTTTAAGGTGCAGATTGAGAGATTCTTGATTAGCAAGGGTATGAGGGGTTATGGGGCAAAGGCAGGAGAATGGAGTTGAAAGGGAAAGATAGATCAGCCATGATTGAATGGTGGAGTAGACTGGATGGGCCGAATGGCCTAATTCTGCTACTACAAATTATTAATTTATGAGCTCATACCATAGGGTTGTAAGCTACCCAGGCGGAATATGAGGTGCTGCTCCTCCTGTTTGAGTGCTGGATTTGTGATGTTATGTGACAGTACAGGACAACGGTAAGGTCACAGTTGGATTATAGTGTACACTTCTGTCGGCCTGCTGTGGGAAGGATGTCATTAAGCTGGAAAAGGTTCAATAACAAATTATGAGGATGTTACAAGATCTGGACAGTTTGAGTTCTAGTGAGAGGCGGGACAGGCTCTAGAGTACGAGGAAGAAGGTGACTTCACAGAAGTTTTTAAAATCATGATGTACACAGACAAAGTGAATATCCTCAGTATTTTCCCCAGGGTAGTGGAGTCTAATCTGGAGGAGGCAGCTTTAAAATGAGGGTGGAAAGATTTAAGGCCTAAGGGACATTTTCTTTCATACGGAGACCTGTGTGAACATGGAATAAGCTGCCAGAGGAAGTGGTCGAGGCAGCTACAATGACAATGAAAAGACACTTTTAATGTGATAAGTGATAGGAGTGGATTTAGGCCATTCGGCCCATCAAGTCTACTCCGCTATAAGAAATAGGCCAGCAGCAGGCAAGTAGAAAGCTTCTTGGCAAGCCAACTGGGTGGGACGAGTTGGGCTGAAGGGCTGTTTCTGTGCTGTACGCTGCTTTGTGATCCTATGAATCTATTACAAGAGGGAGCTTTGGGGAACATACAAATCTAGTCTTCCATTTATTTTTTTCTGAAACGTGCCATAAAATAGTAGAGCACTGGTCATTGTTGAGGAAATAAATTATCCAAATGTTTTTACTTTGCAACATATCACTCATCTGCATTCCCCCAGTGTGCACTGGGTGATCGGACTAGGCTATGGGCTCTACAATGTATGGATTTTATCCCACAGCTCTGCGACAGCAATGCCATCAAGCTGACATACAGTAAATTGCATTTACTATTCACTGCCGCATTTCAAGTCGGACTAGGATTTACTGATATTAATTTCTTGCTGTAGCGACAGTTTGCAATCCGTATTAAACAGTCTTATTAGTAATTCCTTGCTGGTTTACAAGTTTTAACAAGGTTGTTCTCTAGATCTTGGGTTTGATCCAGTTTCCTATGAATATTCTTCATCCATCGAGATCGAGGAATCTTTCCCATTCCCTAGTCTGGTTGATTGCAGAGTACAAAATTGCTCTATTAATATTATACCGTATATGGCCATCTACCTTAGCTGTTCATTTCTGTTCTGCAGTCACACTGATGCTTTTTGAAAATCAGACCTCTCAAAGGCTAAGGCCGCATGGTGGAGCAGCGTAAGACTTGCTGCCTTAAGGGCCTGTCCCACTTACGCAATTTTTCCGGCACCTGCCGGCACCTGTCATAGTCGCAGCAGGTCGCCGAAAATGTTTAACATGTTGAAAATTCAGCGGCTACCAGAAAAAGGTGCGACTGTTTGGGTGACTACTCACGACCAAACTGGGATCAGCTCAACCATACAGGCGACATGTCGCGGGGTGACACCTGTATGGTTGTGAGTAGTTACGTAAAGAGTCGTACCTTTTTCTGGTCGCTGCTGGATTTTCCACAAGTCGCCACTCTTCAATTCCTGAGATCCCTTAATTTCTTTGGATGTAAAATCTTTACAGCCAACATTGCAAGCGTACAGAACTGCAGATGCTGGTTTACACCAACGATAGATACAAAGTGCTGGAGTAACTCAGCGGGCAGGCAGCATCTCTGGAGAAAAAAGATGGGTGACGTTTTGGGTTCGGACCCCTCTTCAGCAAGAGTACGTCTTATTACAAGGGTATGTTGGCTGAATTTGAACAGGATTGCCCAAAATCTGATAGCACATTCACAGCTTGTAATTTAGCATATGTTGAAGTCTGCAGTATCTCATCTATACCGTGTACTTACAGACTTAATGCTCAGTTGAAAAATTACCATTTCAACCAGCTTATACTAAGTTCATGGAAATTAAATATTGCATTCCGTTTTTCCTAAAGGCAGTGTCGACTATATTTTTGCATATTGATACTTCAGTGGATTAACCTTCATTATCTTCAACATGAGGTGTTTGTGATTAATTGTAAGATGCCCCCAGCCTTTCCGCTCGACAAAAATCAAGCTCATTGCTGAATATCGCTTATGCCATTCAGGCAGGGCTATTGGTCTTTGCTTTCCATTCTGACAAGTGTGTTAGTTTCGTGGTGATTACCTTCCGATTTTTAAGACCTAGTTTAAATTCAGCCAATGCTGATGGATGGTGAAGATTCATTATACAAAATTGCCTTTACCTCAGCCCTGATTTGACACTGTTGATAGTCGGTCACTTAGAAACAAGTGGATTTCAATTGAAGAAGGGTCTGGACCCGAAACGTCATCTATTCCTCTCCCCAGAGATGCTGCCCGACCCGCAGAGTTACTCCAGCTTTTTGGTTTCTACCTTCAATTCAAGTTGAGTTTATCATCGTAAGTACAAGTACAAGTCATAGTCATAGAGTGACAGTCATAGAGTGATACAGTGTGGAAACAGGCCCTTCGGTCCAACTTGCCCACACCCACCAACATGTACCAGCTACACTAGTCCCACCTGCCTGAGTTTGATCCATATCCCTCCAAACCTGTCCTTTCCATACACCTGTCTAACTGTTTCTTAAATATTGGGATAGTCCCAGCCGCAACTACCTGCTCTGGCAGTTTGTTCTATACATCCATGTCTAGTCAAGTCAAGTCAAGTTTATTCGTCACATACACATACGAGATGTGCAGTGAAATGAATGTGCACACTCACACACACATGCACGAGGCTGTGGAGGCTCAATCCAGTGCTAAATGCAGCTCAACTCTGCCTGTCTCGCCGGGTTAACTACAGCCCTGCCTGGACTGACGGGACACCAGCGCTGCTACTCCGCGCTGCCCATATTCCCCGCAAGCCCAGGCAGGTTAACCAGCCAGAGTTGAGCTGAGTTTAGCGCTGCTTCTCTGCGCTGGCTGTGGGCCTGGGGGTACAGCTCGCGTCTGACTCCCGACCTCTCTGGCCACCCGTGGGGGGGTGGGGGGGGGGCACTCGGGTGGGGACGGGACAGCGCCGGAGACCCGGCCGGGATCATTCCTGTCTGTGGATGAGGTGCAGGTCTGTGCCACTTCTCCCTCCTCCAATCACCGTGCTCTATCCTCAGTCCCACCCCCCGACTCCTCCCTCCTCCAATCATCGTGCTGAATCATCATGCCCCGCCCCCATTGCCTGCTGACTGACGTCTCTCTCATCCAATCGGCGCCCTCGATCAGCAGTCCCACCTCCACTGTCTCACGGAAAGCGGAGATTTTAATATCCGGATTACAAAAACTTGGGGGGGATGTCCCCCACCTCTCAAAGGGGGGGGGGGGGGGGGGCGTGTCCCCTCTGGCCCCCCTGTGTTTTCTGCCCCTGCCAGGGGGGTGTTGATTCCAGCTCCAATTCCAGTAGCTTCTCGGCCAGTCTGGTGGGGACTATCGTGTTGAAGGCTGAGCTGAAGTCTATGAACAGCATCCTCACGTAGCCCCCCTTCTGGCTGTCAAGATGAGAGAGCGCAGTGTGCAGAACCATCCTTTGTGTGAAAAGGTTATCCCTCAGATTCCTATTAAATCTTTTCCTCTTCACCTTGAAGCATCTTCCTCGGGTCCTCGCTTCCCCTACTCTGGGCAAGAGATTCTGTGCATCCACCCGATTTGTTCCTCTCATGATTTTGTCACCCCTCATCCTCCTGCGCTCCAAGGAATAGAGACCCAGCCTACTCAACCTCTCCCTATAGCTCAGGCACAATGAAAATCTTGCTTGCTGCAGCATAATACACTATGCTCAGAGAAACATACAAAAGCAAATTATACATAAATTACACATAACATTTCTAAAAGAAAGAAGATTGCAAACAACAAGTTGAAAAACATAATTACGAATGAAATAGTCCATGGTTGAACAAGAGGTGAACCATACTGTTCTGTTGTCAAGGTCGGATCAGCGTTATTATATAGGTTGTTGCAAGAGCCTGCTTATATAGGTTGTTGCAAGAGCCTGCTTATATAGGTTGTTGCAAGAGCCTGCTTATATAGGTTGTTGCAAGAGCCTGCTTATATAGGTTGTTGCAAGAGCCTGCTTATATAGGTTGTTGCAAGAGCCTGCTTATATAGGTTGTTGCAAGAACCTGCTTATATAGGTTGTTGCAAGAGCCTGCTTATATAGGTTGTTGCAAGAACCTGCTTATATAGGTTGTTGCAAGAGCCTGCTTATATAGGTTGTTGCAAGAACCTGCTTATATAGGTTGTTGCAAGAGCCTGCTTATATAGGTTGTTGCAAGAACCTGCTTATATAGGTTGTTGCAAGAACCTGCTTATATAGGTTGTTGCAAGAGCCTGCTTATATAGGTTGTTGCAAGAACCTGCTTATATAGGTTGTTGCAAGAGCCTGCTTATATAGGTTGTTGCAAGAACCTGCTTATATAGGTTGTTGCAAGAGTTGTAAGAAAATAAAGGCCCTGTCCCACTTGGGCGACCTAACCCATGAGCTCTGGCGAGTTTGCCCTCGACTCATACTCACAGTATGGTCGCCACGAGGTTAGAAACATAGAAACATAGAAAAATAGGTGCAGGAGTAGGCCATTCGGCCCTTCGAGCCTGCACCGCCATTCAATGTGATCATGGCTGATCATCCAACTCAGTATCCCGTACCTGCCTTCTCTCCATACCCACTGATCCCCTTAGCCACAAGTGCCACATCTAACGCCCTCTTAAATACAGCCAATGAACTGGCCTCAATGACCTTCTGTGGCAGAGGTCCTAAAGGAATTTCCCCTTATCCTTTGACTGTAACCTTAGACTTAGGTTGTAGGAGGTGTTCGTAACTCTCCTTCATGCTCGAGAGTAGTCTCCGTGTGCTCGAGGCCTCAGCTAGGTTGCGGCGTTTTTTTCAACATGTTAAAAAATGCTCGCGATTAAAAAAAGGTCGCCATGGAAAAAATCTATCCTTTTTTTCCCTCGTAGGTTTAGTCGTAGTAGATCGTAGCAGGTCGGCACGTTAGTCGTAGGTAATCAAGGGTAGCCGGAGGTAGTCGCAGATAGTCTTCATCATAGTCGGAGTTCGAAGGGAGGTCGAAGGAGATTGAAGGAGGTCGCCTTCACTCTCCACTATTCGGTGTCCAATTTTCCCGAAGTTAGTTGTAGCTAGTCGTAGCTAGTCGAAGCTGATCTTCAACATGCCATTTTTTCAAACTCTTCTAAACTCGCCAATTAGGTCCTCCAAGTGGGACAGCCCCTTAACTATTCCTGAACCAGTCTTCTTTACTTTCTTCCTGGTGGTAGAAGTGAGAAGAAGGCATGGCCTGGATGGTGGGGATCCTTGATGCCAACATCTCATGTAAATGCTTTGGATGGAGAGGGGAGTAGTGCCCATCATGGACGGGGCTGGTGCCACCACTCACCGCAGCCTCTTGCGTTCCTGTGTGTTGAAATTGTCATACCAGGCCATGATGCAACCAGTTTACATTTTGAAACACCTGATGTTAAACAGAATTACATTCTCAATGAAAGACACAAAGTGCTGAAGTAACTCAGCATAGATAGGTGATGTTTTGGGTCGGGGACCTTCATCAAAATCAGGAAGACCACCCATCCATGTTCTCCTGGGATGCTGCCTAACCCAATGAGTTACTCCAGCACTTTGTGTCTTTTTTAGTAAACCAGCATCTGCAGTTCTTCGTTTTTACATTCTTAGTTTTGTTTAGCTCAGAGATACAGCACGGAAACAGGCCCTTTGGCCCACCAAGTCCATGCCCACACACTAACACTATCCTTCACACACTAGGGACAATTTACAATTTTACCGACCAATTAACCTACAAACCTAAACGTCTTTGTAGTGTGAGAGGAAACCGGAGTGCCCAGAGAAAACCTACGCAAGTTATGGGAAGAACATGCAAACTCCGTACGGACAGCACCCGTAGTCAGGATCGCAGTCGCTGCCTCAAAAAGGCTGGCAGCATCATCAAGGACCCACACCATCCTGGTCACACACTCATCTCCCCGCTACCTTCAGGTAGAAGGTACAGGAGCCTGAAGACTGCAACGTCCAGGTTCCCCACAGCTGCTTCCCCACAGCCATCAAGCTATTGAACTCAGACAAATCTCTGAACATTAATAGACCATTATCTATTTGCACTTAATCTGCTTATTTATTGATGTGTGTATATATTTATATAATGGCATATGGACACAATGATCTGTTCTGTATTCATGCCTTCTATATTCTGTTGTGCTGAAGCAAAGCAAAAATTTCATTGTCCAGTGTTAAAGAAGGAGCTGCAGATGCTGGAAAATCGAGGGTAACCAAAATGCTGGAAAAACTCAGTGGGTGCAGCAGCATCTATGGAGCGAAGGGGATAGGTAACGTTTTGGGCCGAAACCCTTCTTCAGACATTTGTCCAATCTGGGGCACATGACAATAAACTCTCTTGAATCTTGAATCGTGTACCCGGGGCTCTGGCGCTGTATGGAAGCAACTCTACCGCTGCACCACTGTGCCGCCCTCAATGAGTCACTGTGTTATCTTGGCTGGGGTTTCTACAGCTGATTTCAGGGTGAATTAGTCTGTGCCATGCTAATCACCCTGAAAATAGTTGTACTTTGCATCATCGTGACATGGATTTGCATCGTCAATATGTTCAGCATAATTCTGACTGTTGTGTTGCCAACCTAAACCAATGTCAGTTTGTCCACTAAACCTTGTAGCTCTCTAAACAATAGTGCAGGTGTAAGCTCACAAATGACTGTATGGTTCAGAGAATGTATGGGTTAGGTACTAAGTTTTGCCCAACTGGCACCTGAACTGCCTGTGTGGAAGATGAAGATTGTGCAACAATAAATATCACAAGAAGTGGAAACAATTCATTGCTTGATTCTGCAGTTATCAATATTCTTTGTTCTCCTGCTACTGGTTTAGCAATATATCAATTTGTACGTATTCCGGACTCCAGCACTGAAATCTTTTGTAATAATCAGTGCACCGAGAGGAAACTGACATGGTCACTCGACGAACATACAAACTCCAAGCGGCCAAAGACCAGTACCAAGCCTGAGTGACTGGAGCTTTGTGATAACAATGCAAACTATTGTGCCACTGTGCCGTCCAACCTGTGCTCAAATTTGCAAGTTAGTGCTAATTTGTGGAGTCTTATTCCAGAAAGAAGCTGTGAGGGAGAATGAAAATCCCATGGACTAATGAGGACATATCTAGAAACATGCACACAAGTGCTTTGAATTAGTGCAAACAAATTTCTGAATATCTTTGCTTGAAAGTTAACTCCTATAATTATTGACTGCTTGACCTGTTCTTTAAGATGTGAGCTTTGATGATCAGCATCTTCAAGCAACATAAAGGCACAAGTGGAGCCCAAACTCTTACTGGAAATAACCAATTTGCTTCATTTTTGCTTTCCTGTGAATTCCACGTTCATAAAGAAAAGGATAAAAGATTTTTGTTTGATGCGGCACCATTACTAAATTCAAGTCAAACTTATGCTAACACGCTGTAACATTATCTTCTGCCTTCTCGTATTTTTTATTTTTTAAGTTGTTTAATAGTTTGACCATACTTATGCATAGCAGGATTGGACTGGATTGCACATATTTACAGCTTATCACTGTATTTTGGTACATGTGATAATGATAAACCAATACCAATATCATTAATAATAAGTACTCTCCACATCAAACAAGAAATGCCACAGTTGGACACAAAGAGCTAGAGTAACTCAGAGTAACTCAGCTGGTCAGGCAGCATCTCTGGAGGAAAGGAATAGTGACGTTTTGGGTGGGAACCCTTCTTCAGACCCAAGATGGTTCGGTTCTGACCCGAAGCGTCACCTATTCCTTTTCACCAGAGATGCTGCCTCAACTGCTGAGTTACTCCAGCATTTTGTGTCTATCTCTGGTATAAACCAGCATCTGCAGTTCCTTCCTACACAATACTGCAGTTGGTTTGTGCATAGCAAGGTTCCATAAACAGCATTGTGATAACAAATAATCTCTTGTTTTCCTCGTGTTACCTCTAGGGTACCTCTAGTTTCGATCTCCCCTGACTCCGTCTGAAGAAGGGTCTCGACCCGAAACATCACCTGTTTATTTTCTCCAGAGATGCTGCCTGACCCGCTGAGTTACTCCAGCATTTTGTGTCAATCTTCTGTCTTGAATGGGAGGAATTAATATTGCCAGGATTTCTCCTACAGAAGACGGGTTCCAACCCGAAATGCAATTCGTCTATTCCCTCCACAGATGCTGCCTGGCCCGCTGAGTTGCTCCAGCATTTTGATTTATATTCAACATTTCAGCATCTGCAGTCTCTCTGGCTCCAAAAGCTTCACGGTATTCAAATCATAATTTTAATTTATTCACTGTACAAACATTCTGCTCAAGATCAGTATTCATTCTATGGGCATAAATTTCCACTCAATGTCAACATGATGAAAAATGTTATCATGCTTGTTATGCTTGATCAGATTGCAAGCTTTGAAATATTTTTTGTAAATAAAAAGAAAACATAATACATTTCATGTTTTTATTTTGGTACCTGGAGTGTTGTTAAAATATACTGAATATTCAACTAGTCTATCCTAGAACACCAAGTCAAAATGCCATATTGCTTATGCATTCTAAAGACAGTTTTCTGGCTTAGTTTAAACACTACTATAAATCTATGACGTTTGATATTAAAAGTCAAAACAGAAAAAGCAAAAACTTCCACTTTTAACAAAATTCCCCCACTATTTATATGCATTATATCAGGTTCCAAATAGTAAGATTAAAGGAGAACTTACCAGTTTGAAGTTTGATCTTGATTTTATGAGGAGTTACGATGAGCGATTACGTGAAGAAGGCCTTCAGTCGTAATGCATGTCAATCTTCAAAGCAGCGGTGTGGAATCACAGATAAAATAAGTTGACCTAAAGATAGTAAGATTTGGAGAACTAGAACTACCATATGACCTGATAATATGAGGGCTGGGAGCGGTGGGCACGTAATCGCTCATCGTAACTACTCACAAAATCAAGATCAAACTTCAATCTGGTAAGTTCTCGTTTAATCTTATTATTTTACTTCGGAGTCACGTGAGTGACTACGTGAAGATTTCAAAGCTCTGTAATTTCACGCCGGTTCGAATCCAGGTGTCACACACTGAATGGATTTACCATGGGTGAGTGAGAAAATATTAATGCATTCAGACATAACATAGTTAGGTAACAAAACTGATGCTTTAATGCAAAACAAAACAATAGTGACCCCGCTCAACCTGGGGGAAACTATAAACAGAATTCAAAATGGTACGTGCAAACACCCCCGGTCCGGCAATGGGTTTATTATAAAACCGGCGGAACATCCTTTCATTGGCCCATCCTGCCGCTGCTAGGATGCTGTCGAGGGGCACGTCCATAGCACTTGCTGCCGACGTTGATGCAGCCCTGGTGGAGTGAGATTTGTAAATGTCAGTGTCTACTCCTGAAGTGCCAGTACCTCTTTTAGCCCTCTGAAAATGGTTTGTGTTGACACCCTATGGTGTGGCTTTTTGTGGCTGATTAGGACAGCAAACTCTGAGCCTCTGAGGCTCCTGTGACTGTAATATACTGGTGCTCAACCACACATAGTCGTGGATCTTCGGGGTATGCCAGGAACTCAAGCCTGGGCCCTGGCACCCCGGCCCCGCTCTGTTTAACTAAATCATAAATGACGAAAGTTATGGTGTTGGCAGTGGTATGCATGTTGTCGAGTCACAGTTTGTGTAGGGTCTGGAATCGTTGCGCCGTAATGAGCGCCATTAGCATGACCACCTTGAGGGTGAGCTTGTGTAAGGATAGTGTGGTGGCTGGGGCCCACTGACGGAGTAGTGTTAGCACCACGCTAACATTCCACGTGTTGGTATATCATGGCCTGGGGGGTGTAGTGTTGTAAATGCCCTTCATGAATCTGGTAATAAGGGGATGATTTCCCACCAGCAGGGCCCCCGGTCCCAGTACTAAATATGAGGACAGTGCACTCCTGGCAGTGTTGATGGCACTGTAGCCTAATATCTGGTCATGATATAAGGTCGACAGAAATTCCAGTATGTCCGTGATGCACACAGCGTCATATGTAATGTTGGATGCCCGGCAATACATCTCCCACTTCTTGATGTGGGAGACGTACTGCTTTTATGTGCTGTCCCTCCAGGCCGCTGTAATTACATCCACTGTTCGATCAGCCAGTCCGAGTTCCAAGAAAAGTTCTCCTCAGAATCTGCAAACCAACAAATTGATTTGGTCATGTAGCGGATGATGGCTCCCCGTTACCGGGTGTACCAGCAGCTCCCTGCTGTTGGGGACAGCCATCAAAGGCTGTGTCATGGTTCCCAGGACAAGTGGGAACCAAGATTGTGTAGGCCAATCTGGTACTACCAGAATGCCTGTGGCATTGTCTTGCTTTATTTTGACCACGTATCAGCTGATAAGGCAAAAAGGAGGGAAAACATACAAAAACATTCCTCCCCAATGCAGTGTGAACACGTGGACTGCTACTGCCCCTGTGTCTGGCTCCCATGAGACATATTTGGGTAACTGGTGATTCAACCTGGAGGCAAACAAGTCAATATCCGGCGTGCTGTATCGGGCAACAATGTCAGTGAACACGACATGATTCAACATCCATTCTGTGTTATCATTGAATTTCCGTGATCTAGTGTCCACCAATATATTATATCTACCTGGCAGGTAGGTAGCTGTGACCCAAATGTTCCTTGCAATACACCAATGCCAAAGGAGGTTTGCCAATTTATCACATGATACAGATCTTATTCCACCCATGTGATTGACATACGCCACTGCCATGGTGTTGTCAATCTGTAGTTGCACATGCTCATGATGCATACTGCTGCAATAAGCCTTTAAACCATAGAGTGCTCCCAACAACTCTAAGTAGTTAATGCTATATTGCTGTAGGATTAAGGACTCCTGCACATTCCATCTGCCCCCGCAGCTGGAGCTGGTGTCTGTTGCCCCCCAGCCAAGGCCACTCACATCGGTTTGTATTATTACCGATGGTGTGTCAACTTGAATGTTCTTAGAACAGTGATGTATATTGGTAGCCCACCAGTGTAATTCCACAATGGCGTCTGGTGGTAAGTGCATATGTCCCCCAAATTGGCCTGCATGAGATTTGAGGGCTCATTCCTTTGCATGTTGTACATTTTGGTAGTGCAAAGGTCCGAAGCGAACAGCTGGAAAGGCTGCCACAAGCTTGCCAATTATGCTTGCTACTTGTCTGATTGTTGGCTGCTGGTTGGCAATTAGCTTATTGTAGGCTTCCATCAAGTCTGATTGCTTGCCACCTGGCAGAGTCACTGACATTTGAATTGAGATTGTAAACCCTAGGTAATCAATTACCTTGATTGGAGTCAATTTTGACTTAACTGGATGGATTACGAATCCCAGCCTCTCAAACATGAGTTTGGTGGCTGAAACAGATGCTATTGCTGACTCCTTTGTGTCCCCAATTATTAGAATGTCAAATAAGCCATCACAATGTGGTTCTGTGCTCGTAGCAGTCCCAGAACTGGTTTTAGTAATTTTGTAAAAAGTCTGGGAGCTGCAGTCAGCCCATTTGGCAAAGCCTTGAATTGCCACATCTGCCCCATCCAGTTCAATTTCAAATATCTCCTGTGTTCCCTGTGTATTTGTACGGAGTAGTAAGCATCTTTTAGATCTATGCAAGCCATATAACATCCTTTGGAAACCAGCTGGATAGCTGTACCAAAGTTGTCCATTTTAAAATGTTTATACTGCACATGGGTATTGAGTTCCGTCAAGTCTAGGATAATACGACTTCCTCCATCCTTCTTTTGCTTGGGAAAAATGTTCGATACAAATTGGTGTGATTCCTGGCGAGACCTTTGAATTACCTCTTTTGCCTGTAAAGCCTGAATTTCAGCTTGTATCTCAAATCTTTCCTGTTGTGGAAACTCATATGTGCGATTTGGTAAATTTTGAGTGGGTGGTGACAAGTCAAGGAGGAACTCAATTTTAAACCCCTCTACACTGTACAGTATGAATGGGTCTGCTGTAATCCAAATCCATTCATTCAAAAAATGTTTTAGCCTCCCCCCTACTTGTAAATTAGTATAAATTGTCCCACAAGGGACTAGAATGTCCTACCTTGGTCATTACTGCCTGTGTGGTCCTGGCCTCCAGCCTCCCGCCTTGGGACAGCTGGAGTCTGCCTCCTGTCCATGGGCCCCTAGGCTGGTTGTGCATGATGTGGAAGGCGGCATAGGGGTGGCCTCATTGCGATGAGCCCCTGGGTGTAGTTGAGGCTCGGCTCATGAGGCGGAGAGTCATGGCCTCATCATCTTCCGCTCGGACCTGCTTCGGCAGGTCTGCTCCAAAGAGGTAGTTGGCCGGCTGCACATTGCTGGCCTTGCACAGCGCCGCAAATTTCGGGTTGAGTGCCGGCCGTATTGCGCTCTTGCGCAGACAGTTTATCTCAAACAGGGCATTACAGAGGAGCCCCACAGCGTCCTGCTGTGTCTCCATCAGTGGCCCGCCATCGATGGACCTGGCAAAAGCCGTTACTCCTGAGTCCAGTAATTTTCTGGAGTCTAACCTCCTGGGCTCTTACCCCTGCTCCAATATGGCCCCCAGATGGCGTGGTTGATGGCCGGCTCACTGAGGGAGGCGCAGTTGGCAGGTGTACTGTAGTGGCCGGTGGTCTCCTCCATAACCTGGTCCTTTAGCTGGTGCGAGGCCATGTAGTTTATGGTGGAGGCCAGCTCTTCATCCAAGGCCTCTCCGGTTGGGGTGGGTATGGCAAACTTAAACGCCAATAGAGGCACTGTGGCCCCTCGCTCCCGAGGGTGTTCCCCTGATGTGCCTCCCTGCTCTGAGTCAGGATACTGCTGACTCCGTGCACTCCCCTCTACAGGGAGGGAGACACATCCTGTAACACAGCCCTGTGTAAGGTGCTGCTAGCACGGGCTCCCGTGGAGACCCAGCCTGATACTGCTCCCTCCTCTGGAGCAGATCAGTCTGGAGGCACCTCTCCAACAGGTGCTCCATCTGGGAGAGGCGCCCGCAGACGCTTCCCAGTGTGGGAGGTGATTCCTCCGGCCCGGACTCATCGCCGTCTACGGGTCTGGCAGACTTATGGGGGGCTTTGCGCCCCGGCGGGGCTGCCACGGTGCTTTCCTGAAGCACCAAGACGCGCATGACGACTGACGGCCTTCTTCACGTAGACACTCACGTGACTCCGAAGTAAAATTAGCAGAGCTCTTCCATTTCCAAATAAGCCACCAGTTCTGATCTCTTTCTGACCTGAAGTTCTATCGTATCGTGTTGTATCGTTTCATCTGCTCGTTCATGTCTTCATTTACAATACCAAATGGGAGGACCAATATAGATTCCTTCATGTGTAGGAAGAAACTGCAGATGGCACAAAATGCTGGTCAAGCAGGACAGCGGGACAGGCAGCATCACTGGAGAGAAGGAATGGATGACGTTTCAGGACGAGATCCTTCTTAAGAAGTATTCCTTCACTCCAGAGGTGCTGCCTGTCCTGCTGAGATACTCCATCATTTTGCATCTAAAGACTCCGTCTTCCCAATCAACTATATCACCGGCCAAGACCCTTTCCTGGGAGGTAGCATATTGATATCTTCCCTGTCCTTCCTCAAATCCTCACATCTCACTAACTATTTTATTTTGTTCTGAAGATGGGACCTGACCTAAAACGCCATTTGTCCATTCCCTCCACAGATGCTGCCCGACCCACCGAGTTCCTGTTTTGTTGTATCTTCTTTTATTGCTTCTACTTTCCACCCCGCATAAAGCAGACAAATTGTTTAATTCATCAACGCTCAGGGGTGACCTATCACACAGTTTTATGATTCTCTATAGCTTCTATAAGGGGTTGCAGAAATGTTTACTGTTGCAAGTAAGGCAAGAATTTATCAGTCATTATTTAGTCATAGGGTCATACAGAGTGGAAACAAGCCCTTCGGCCCAACTTTCTCACACCGATCCCTTCTGCACTAATCCCATCTGCCTGCATTTGGCTCATATCCTTCTAGACCTGTCCTGTCCAGTCCTAGACCTGTCCTAATGTTTCTCAAACATTGAGATACTACCTGCCTCAACTACCTCCTCCGGCAGCTTATTTCATACACCCACCACCCTTGTGTGAAAAGGTTACCCCTCAGTTTCCTATTAAATCTTTAATTAAATTCCTATTCAGCCTATGTCCTCCTGTTCTCATTTCCCCTACTCTGGGCAAGAGACTGTGCGTCTATCCGATCTATTCCTCTCATAGTTAAGCATAAGGTAGCCAGTAATAATTCAAGAAGGGAATTCAGGAGAACTTAATCTAGAAAAAGTGAAAATAATTGAAGAAAATAGCTTAGAAAGTTTATGGGAAAGGCAAATGCAAAACAGAAGGATTAAAACCATATTTTAATGGATCAGGCTTTCCATCGAAATGCTTCTATACTCGAAATATTTTGTAATACTTTGAAGAATAACTCAGGAAAATGGAACTGAGCTAGAAAGTCAGGCATGATCTTGATGAATTGCAGAGCAGGCTCTAAGGGCCAAATGACTTACCCCTGCTTGTGATAATTATGTACATTATCCATGGATAGTGGAGCACATTATTCCTGACACTAGTGGAGCACGGTGTCTGGAATAATCAGTTTGGGGCAGGGCGGAGTGCAATTTAAGACACAACTCAGAGCAAAAGGCCATTAATGCAACGACCAGCAAATAAGATGAAAGTAAGATGATTTCTTCAGCAAGCGCACTGAAAATTCTTGCATATTGATTATTTCCCCATGAGAATGCATGAGTGGAGAACAGTTACAGTGCGGTTCCTGGAACGATTAACCTGGGAATGACCTAAACATCTGCATCCCCATCTGCATGCGGGCTGGGGAGAGTAATGCCATTGTACACCAAACTGCAGGCTGGGAGAATATGTTCACATTTAGCAGTTCTGGAGTTAATATTGCATGTAGTATCGCACGTTTAAGAAACATTTGGACAGGTACATGGATAGGACAGGTCTAGAAGGATATGGGCCAAATAGGCTGGCAGGTGGGACTAGTGTAGATGGACATGTTGGTCGGTGTGGGCAAGTTGGGCAGAAGGGCCTGTTTCCACACTGTATGACTCTATGTTCTTTCAATTGTATACAGGTTTGTGCAAATATGTTTATTTACATATTAAGCATGTTTAATAATTTCTCTTTCTTTTCATCCTAGCTATTCCATAGCTCACACTGAAAGCTAATCATGAAATCTCTCTTGGAAGCCCTTTCAGACACAACTTTCCGGACAATCACTACCGACCTTCTTTATATTGCGTCTAATGAGGTACAGTACGACGACAGTAATCTGGGCCTCAACATGACGAAACTTGGTTACGTGACTCAGAATCTGCACTCCTCCCTTGGAAAAGGCAATGCCTACCTGGAGAAAATGACTTCAGGGGAGGAACTGATGTCCAATGCTAACCTCCACGATTCAATGAATGCCAGTAGTTTCCTGTACAACCAGTCAATGATGAATGATGAATCAACGATAAAGTGTGGAGAAAACTTCATGGACATGGAATGCTTTATGATCCTGACCCCAAGTCAACAGATGGCAATTGCTGTGTTGGCATTGACATTGGGGACTTTCACCGTACTTGAGAATGTACTGATTCTATTGGTTATTATCCGATCGCGCAGCCTCAGATACAAACCATCTTATCACTTTATTGGCAGCCTGGCAGTAGCTGATCTTCTGGGCAGCGTGATTTTTGTGTATAGTTTTGTCGATTTCCACGTATTTAAAACGAAAGACAGCCCGAGTGTCTTCCTGTTCAAACTGGGCGGAGTCACCGCCTCTTTCACGGCTTCAGTGGGTAGCCTCTTCCTGACCGCCATAGATCGGTACATCTCCATACACAAGCCTCTCGCCTACAAGAGGATTGTCACGCGGCCAAAAGCAGTTGTCGCCTTCACGGTTATGTGGACCATATCTGTTATCATCGCCATCCTCCCTCTGTTGGGGTGGAACTGCAAAAAACTGAACACTGTGTGCTCCGACATCTTTCCGCACATCGATGAAAATTACCTCATGTTCTGGATAGGTGTTACTAGCATCTTGTTGATTTTTATCATCTATGCCTACGTCTACATACTGTGGAAGGCCCACGCTCATGCAGTGCGCATGATTCAGCGCGGCACACAGAAGAGCATCATTATCCAGGGGCCTGAGGGCACCAAGGTGCAAACTGTTCGACTGGATCAAACCCGCATGGACATCCGGCTGGCCAAGACGCTCGTCCTCATTCTTGTCGTTCTCATTATCTGCTGGGGTCCTCTCCTGGCCATCATGGTGTACGATGTCTTTGGGAAAATGAACAAGCTGGTCAAGACGATATTTGCCTTCTGCAGTATGCTGTGCTTGCTCAACTCCACAGTCAATCCCATCATCTACGCTCTGAGGAGCAAAGACCTGCGGCACGCTTTCCGCAGCATGTTCTGCTCCTGTAAGGGTGCCTCGGCCCAGCCATTAGAAAACAGCCTGGAGTCAGACTGCCAACAGAAGCAGGCGAGCTATCCTGGCAGCATGCAAACAGCAGCGAGGAACTGCATCAAAAGCACTGTGAAAGTAGCTCAAGTGGCCATCTCGGTCTCGACGGAGACATCAGCTGAGGCTGTGTGAGCGTAGAGATCTGAAGGATTAATGTCGACAATAATTCAGAGAAGATCAAGCCACATTTCTCTAAAGATCCCTTAAAAAAGAAGCCCCGGGCTGTATTTCCGACTATTTGCCATAACAACACTCGTGTTAACTTGGAATCTGCAGTAAAAAACAATTTTGCAATCACTTCCACCCACCCGGCTCTCCCACATCAAATGAGAGCCAAGCTGTAGATTTGAAAAAAAATGGTTCACACTCTAATACTAAAAACAGTAGTATATGTGGGAATATAGTAAATCTCATTATACTCCTGTCATTTAGGACACAACTAAGTTATCTGGAAACCAAGAAGTCCTTTTAAGAATTTCAAGCAAATTAATGTCTGTCACATGCACAACAATAATACAGGTACTTCCCAGATCTTCAAGAGAATCCAAACCAATTTGCATTTCATGGATTTTTTTTCACATTTATGATACTGCTACTCAGGCCAGAGTCTGCGGTAGCATTTAGCTTCATTTCCCAATTGCAACTGATCAGAACATATGAGGACACTCCCCAACAATATTGTACTTACTGATCATAACAAGCCACTTTGATGAATTGGTCTAACATTGATGTCTTCAGAGACATACCCCCTCTGATATTAATATTTCAAATTACAGATCAGTGTCGACTAAAAATGAAATTATGTATCACTTGTATCCCAGAAGCTAAGTTGATTTTGCCTCTTCTTTCTTGGTCATGTGGCAGATATTGACCTGATCAATTCATTTTCATATGCAACACTGTTCATTGCATGTATATAAAATGATAGCTTAACAAATATAATATTGATATAATTCCAATTGCTTGCTCCAAGACCGTTTAAATATTGGATGAAGGAACTCACAAAATTAAAGTGAATAATTGTGAAGTTATCTAATATTATTAATGCCATAGGAGTCATGACGTGAATGCCATGCAGCTATCCCACTTGTTTAATTTTGCAATCCGAATTCAGAATAATACATGAAGCATGGCATCAATCAGACAAAACTAATAAGGAGGAAATTAAATATAAGTAAATGTGCATTCATTTAATATTTTAGCAGTACTTACCAAAATGTATTAATGATAGTTAAATGGTACCTTCCTTTCTAAATTTGCTCATTGTTTGGCATAATTAATCAGGTGCTTTTGAGTTTGTGGACTTTAATTGCCAGCCACAGCTCTATCTTTTAAAGTTACATTAATCTACTTGTTTGAAATAGTATTGTACAGATGCTGCCAATATGGCTTGATATAAGCAGAAAGCATGTGCTAAAGAAATTACTTCTTTCTAGACTCCACTCTTGATCCTAATGAATGCAGCACAGGTAAACTTATTTCTTTTTTTAATTTATTATAGAGCTTTATAAATGATTCCATCATTTAATGTATGATGGAACGAAAGGATGAATGGAAGACCCTGGTGATTTCTGTCTGACCCAAGTGCAGATGAAAGATGTTCATGAATTTGTGAGGCTTGTCTGCCAACCAGCTTAACTTAAGCATTTATATTGTCTGAGTTATGTCATGCACTAGTTTATGAGTAGGTATGTTAATATTACACAATAATTTCAATGTCAATCAGTTTTATTGACACCATATCGTGAATTCCAAGGAAAAGTCACTCAACGTAGTTGGAGAAATAATGTTTGTACTCAAGAAATTATGTTGCTGTGTGACTTGTTTTAAGTGATATGGGGACCTTCTTTGAAGAAGTTATTTATTCACATGGAATATTTATGATTGAATCTTAAGAAATAATTTCTCATGTCAATAGCTTACTGCCACAAAATTGGTGTATAAAGAACACATAAAATTGATTTCATTGAACCATATTGTAACGTTTTCTCAGAACTGCATATTTAAACACAACTTTGCCGATGACACTAAAGTGGGTGGTATCGCAGATAGCGAAGATGGTTATCAAAAATTACAGCGGGATCTGGATCAGTTGGGCAAGTGGGCTGAGACGTGGATCATGGTTTTAATGCAGATAACTGTGAGACGTAGCATTTTGGGATGTCAAACCAGGGCTGGAACTTCCCAGTGAATGTCACGGCCTTGGGGAGTGTTGCAGAGCAGAAGGATCTAGGAGTGCAGGTAAATAGTTCCTTCAAAATAGCCTCACAGGTGGATAGGGTGGTCAAGAAGGCCTTTGGTGCATTGGCCTTCATCAGTCATCAGAGTGTTGAATATAGAAGTTGGGATGTTATGTTACAGTTGTATAAGACGTTGGTGAGGCCACATTTGATGGATCATGGGCCAAACGCAGGCAGGTGGGACAAGTGTAGAGGGAGTATATTGGTCAGCATGGGCAAGTTGGGCCGAAGGGCCTGTTTCCATGCTATATGACTACGACTCTAACATAGTATCATATGACAAAGCTTTTGTACAACGTTCAGAGTTTATATGCGCTTATCTTGACAATGTTAGTTGCAATCCGTTAGCTGACAAAACATGAGTGTAAATATCTGAGTGGTTAATTTGAGCGTTGAAGATTGTTTGGGAATGTATTGATTACTTAAGACGAACCATTTCATAAATCAAAATTAACATTATCTGTAAAATCAGTTACTTTTATGGACGCACACCTCTCCAAATCAAATGCAATGGCCAATGCATTTAGGTAATGGTGTCTTAGAATGGATAGAGCTCTGGGAAAGGCATTACATTATGAAATAATAATTCAAGTTATAATTATGATATACATTTATTATCGTTTACTGTTGTATCGTGTTAATTGAAGAAGGAAGTCTACTTCAGGCGCAGATGTGAAATAGAAGGTATTTTAAAACAACTGCAGCAACACCTTGATTGATTAGTACGGGTGTCAGGGGTTATGGGGGAGAAGGCAGGAGAATGGGGTTAGTAGGGAGAATTAGACCAGCCATGACTGAATAGTGTAGTAGCGGCATTGATGGGCCGAATGGCCTAATTCTGCTCCTATCTCTTATGAACCTTTGCAGTAGATCTAAACATAAAGCCCAGATTATCTGAACAAGGAAATTGGTCTGCAATTCTCACCTGGGGAAGACAGTGGAAAGCATACAACTGTGACATGTTCACATTATCAACAAGAGTGCTTGTAAATCCAAATATGCAACAGGCTTAAGCAATAAATACAATACAAATCTGAAATTTTAAGAAATGCTACACTAAGTTAAGTGGGATCATAACTTGAGGCATAATCAGAATGTTGTTTAACACAACAGAATGTACATAGTTCTTAACGAAAAAAAGCTAAGGAGATGAAACCGTACAGTAATTCACAAGCTTCAAAGTCCTGTAGAAGGAATGTTTCAAGAACATATTTTGCTGTTGCCCTTCATATAACCACAATCATAGCAAATACTAGAAAGCCCATTGTGTTCTTGTCATCACATTTTTTGCTGTCAAGGAAAGCAGAAGCTAAAGAAACTTTTATAGGTTTTGCTTTGCAAAGTATATATACTAGCATGGACTGTTCTTGGAAGCATATGACAAGGAAAAGACAGTGGCCCAATTCAAATCTTAAAATGAAAAAACTGCAGATACTTGAAATCTAAAGTAAAAGCAGAAAATGTGGAAGCATTGGCAGGTCAGGAAGCATCTATAGGAAGAGAAACAGATTAAACATTTCAGACTGAAGACACTTTGGTAGACCTTGGAGGGTTTAGAAAAAGATAAAGTCAATTTTAAGGTGCAGAATGCGTGGGGGAGGGATGGATAGAACAATGGGAATATCTGTGATAGGGTGAGGCCAGGCTTGCTATGGTGATGAGGTTCGTATTCATGGATTTTAGGATTAGGTCCATTTGTTAGAACTTGGAGCAGTGCAGAACATGAACAGGCCCCTTGGCCCACAATGTCTTTGCCAAACATGATGCCAAGTTAATCTCCCCTGTCTGCCTTTGATCCACATCCCTCCATTCCCTGCATATCTATGTGCCTATCTATTAGTCTCTTTTAGATAGGTTATTGCATATGCTATTGTATATACTAGTGTATATACAATACAATATATAGTAATGTACTGTCTGAAAAAACAAACACTTTTATGCCATTTGTCTCAATCATTTTCTTCGATAACAAGTTCCACATTCTCTCCATTTCCTGGCTAGTTTAGTTTATTTTCACATGTACCGAGATACAGTGAAATGCTTTTTTTATTGTGTGCTATCCAATCAGCGGAAAGACTATCTGCTGATATGGAGGATTCAACTGAAATCCCTGGTCATTATATTGATGGCTGTGTTAGATTGATGTTATCGGGTTTTACATTTCCTTGCGAGGGGAAGCATTGCACAATATACAATCAATGCAGTTTCGTCCCATGCACCTTGTATCCATTAGATATGAAGAGTGGACATAATTCTATTACCTTTTATAACGATTTTTATCTCACTGACAAAGCAGATCTTCTTGTATTAAAGGCTTCTGATAAAGGCTAAAATAAAAACAGCAAATGATCAAAATACTCAGCAAGTCAAGCAATGCCTGAGGATTTTCTTGCTTTTTTTTGCTTTTCAAAGAGTGATCTGATTTTGAGAATTTGGTTTAATCCTTGAGGATTTTGAAGCATTGGCCTATCAGTGGTAACGATTGCCTGACACCCCAATTGTATCGGGAGCGCACATTTAAAACAACCATTGATATTGAAACTGAATTACTTAACTCGTGTGTGTTGGTGGTGAGGAGCATGGATAGAACGGGTTTAGAGGGATATGGGTGAAATGCGGACAAGGTGGGATTAGTGTAGATGGGGCATGTTAGTCGTTGTGTGCAGGTTGGGCCAAGGGCCCTGTTACCATGCTGTATGGATCTATGACTTTTATGAGTACAAGATTGGATATCAACCTTCCATTGGTAGATGCACCTTTCAAACTTACTACGATTTCATCAGGGATCAGCTTTAATAGCTTGTCCAGTTTATTTTGTGAATATTTGAACCATACAGATTGGAAAAGACACAGGTTCAGTCCATAAACTGCACTGATTATGCTGTCACTCACACTGTTGTGTGTCAGAAAAAGACAGGAAGTACTGGAGTAACTCAACAGGTCAAGCAGCACCTCAGAAAAGAAACAGGTTCAGTCCATAAACTGTACTGATTACGTTATCACTAGCAGTGTTGTGTGTCAGAAAAAGACACAAAGTGCTGGAGTAACTCAGCAGGTTAGGCAACATCTCTGGAGAACATGGACAGGTGACATTTCAGGACGGGACCCTTCCTCGGACTGATTATGGTGGAGTGGGAGGGGGGCGGGAGTGCGAAAACTGCAAAGGAGGATGAGCAGGGCAAAGCCCAGCGAGATATAGGTGGATACAGCTGAGGGGGGGGTTAGTTGGCCTCAGCAACACCATAGGTAGAACAGGCTCAGATTCGAATTTTCTTTTTTAGCTATTGCTTCTGGCTGAGCTACTGAAATCTTATGAAGTCCCACCGTTTTTGTTTTCCGCATAACTTACATTAAAGAGCCGACATCTGCCAACTTTTACACACTTCACTGAGCAGAGGCTAGGGACTCCTAAGCACAGATTGAAGTGCAGCCTTCCTGTGTCTGGGTAAGTGCCAGTCCCAGGATACCTATGTTGCACTGATGGACTTCCCAGGGTGTGTGGTGAGGCTGCGCTGTCTTCCTCCCATTTCCCAGCTCTTAGTCTGAGAATTCTACCTGACATTCAGCGATCCAATGAAATAAACTAGGAGAAAGCTAGGCAGCTACAGTGCCAGAGACCTGGGTTCGATCCTGTCTACGGATCTTGTGCATGCTCCCTGTGACTGCATGGCTTTTCTCCGCGTCCTCCGTTTCCCTTCCACACTGGCCGATCTGTAGGTTAATTGGCTTCTGTAAATTGTCTCTAGTCCGTAGCATAGTGCTAATGTACGGGGTGATGGCTGGCCGGCATGGACTCGTGTGCCAAAGGGCCTGTTTCCGCGCTGTCTGAAGTCTAAAAATAAAGTCTAAGAGGATGGCAAGTGTGCCAATTAGATTAAATTTGGTTAGTTTAAATGTATTTGTTATCATTTTAAATGGCTGGATTGGAGAGTGGAGATGACTGGACCGGAGATTTAAATGGCTGGACTAGGAAATAAGGAGAACAAGAGTTTTTTTATCTCTAAATTGGAAATTGGATCCTATAACGAAGAAATATTCAATCGGTGAGAATCAGTTGGTCATCATCATTATCGTTCACTGTTAATTGATTGAATCTTTATTAACACATGTGACATGTCACAATGAAATTCTTTGTTTTACTTACCATACACAGGGTATGCAAAGAGTCGCCATGTATAGGGTGCCGACATAGATACAAGGTTTTCAGTGCAGTCCCCATTGTTCCCTCTTTGTTCTCGGCATCCCCCCCCCCTACGCTTGGCCCCCCTATGTTCTCAGCAGCTTTCCTTTTTACACCAACTCCTAATGGCAAAAAGCACCCGGTAAACATGTCTACCGTTCCTTCAAAGGTATCTTGGGAGTTAGCTTCACCAACATTTAAAATGTAAAATAGAGCAGCATTTGTTGCTAAGAAATGTTATGTACTAGAAATTGTGTGTTATCATTGATCAGTGTGCAAATTCAATGTAATAAAGGAGTCATTGCATTATGAAGGCTGTGTTGTCAGCTACAAATTGTGTAATTTACATTTCCTTTGCTGAAATGAACAATATAAAGATGGGTTTAAAACAAAAAGTACAAGGTGCCCTTATCCCATCTGTTATTGTAAAAATGTTTAGCTGTGATTAGTGGAATGTGTTGACTGTACTTCAAATTAGAGAGTGGAAATTGTGTTTCTTCAAACTCGGTTGTACTAAAGGCAACTGTTATCTCAGGATCAGGATGAGTTACAGATTTACACAGTTGGTTCGGAGCAAGAGCTTAAGAGAAGTGGGGAAAGTGAGAGATTACAGTGCAGCCACAATTTGATTCACGGATGTTATTGAAGTGACAGCATCTCTGTGAACATCTTAACTAAATTGTACTCGATAAACGGTGGCAGTCGGCACCTGCGTGACATGATGGATTCCATATTTGTGGAATCCAAAGCCACAGCCAGCTCTGAAAGATGCAACAATCTGTTACCTATAAAAGTCCGAAGGGAAATGTGGTTGAGCAGTTTTTAATGAGTCCGTATTATATATGAATCCATGGCATGATTTACTCTTAATGCTTTTAAACATTTTACAATCTTTCAAGACTGAAGCTGCTATGGGAAATTGGTAGAAAATTGATATTGATGCATTTAGATTTACTCTTTAGAGATAAGGGCTCAAGGGTCACGTAAATTCATTGCTTCATCAATTCATAGTTATATAGTATAGGATTAGGCCCTTTCATCCAAATCGTCCCCACCTTGGCAACCAGGATAGCTATCTATGCTAATCCCATTTTCCTGCATCCCTGTGCACATCCTATTCACGTACCTGCACAAATGTATTTTAGGTGTTGTAATTGTACCTGCGTGCACACCTTCTCTGGCTGCTAGAAGAAATGGTTGAGGCAAGTACATTAACAACACGTAAATGACATTTGGACAGGTACATGGATAGGTAAAGTTGAGGGATACGTGTCAAATGTGAGCAAATTGGACTTGCTTAGATGGGCATCATGGTTGGCATGGACAAGTTGGGCCAAAGGGACTGTTTCTGTGCTGTATGACTCCATAAAATTGACACAAAGTGCTGGAGTAACTCAGCAGATCAGGCAGCATCTTTAGAGTATATGGATAGGTGACATTTTGGACCCTTTTGCACGGGTCATGTTGGGATCCAGTCTGAAGTGGAGTTCTCCAGAGTTCTCCAGAGTTGCTGCCTGACCCGCTGAGTTACTCCAGCACTTTGTGTCCTTTTGTGTAAACCAGCATCTGCAGTTCCTTACTTCTACTCTATAAAATTGACTCTCAGATCCCCTTTAAATCTTTTCCCTCTCACTTAAATTTATGGGTTCTAGTTTTAGACTTCCCTACCTGGAAGAAAAAACTGTGAATATGCCCTGGGAATTTTATAAACATCTGCCTCCTTCACTGGAGGGAATATAATCTCAGCCGGTCCAATCTATTGCAACACAATCCCGCCCAGTCCAGGAAACATTCATGTAAATCATTTTTGTGTCCGATCTACCTTAATCATATCCTTCATAAAACATGGTGATCAAATACTCCCAAATGTGGTCCAACAAATTTGTGCCTGATTAAGGCGGGCATAACATACAACTTCTAGGTGTTCATCACTTTCAGAGAACCACGTACTTGTACACCAAGGTCTCACTCTTCAAATAATGCTCCCCAGGGCCTTGCCATTCACTGTACAAGCCATGACCTGGGTTAGCTTCCCAAAATGCAGCACCTCACACTTGCCTGAATTAAGTTCCATTAACCATTCCTTTGCCCACTTTCCCAGTTGATCTAAATCCTGTTGTTACCTCAGACAATCTTCTCCACTGTCCACTGTAGACAAAATCTTGGTGTTATCTATAAACATACTAATCATGCCATCCACATTCCTTTCCAAATCATTAATATATGTGATGAACACCAAAGGCCCCAGTGCCAATCCCTGCAGCAAGTCACTGGTCAGAGGTGTCCAATCTTGAAAGCAACCACTCCACTACCACCCTCTGCCTCCCACCACCACCAATTCCATATCCAATTTGCTATCTCACCCTGGATCCCATGTATTCTAACCTTCTTGACCAGCCGACCTTGTGGGAATTTGTCAAACGCCCTTGCTAATGTCCACACTGACAATATCCACCACACTGCCTTTGTCAATCCTTGTGGTCATCTCCTCAAAAATCCCAATCAAATTGTGAGACAAGATCTCCCATCAACAAAGCCATGCTGCCTATCCTTAATTAGTCCTCGCCTTTCTAAACGCAAATAACCCTGTGTTGTACCTCCCCAAGGGTATACTATCTACTGCCGAAGGATGCAATCAGTACGAGTATTAGGTTTCCTTATTGACAACAATTGTCACACTTGACAAAAATAAAGTCACTTAGCCGATATCTGGCACTTTACCGTGCCTGGTAACAAAATATAATGCGGGATTATCGGAATGATAGAACATTTAAAAATGAAGCTTCAACTGCCTCTTTTTCAGGCCTTGTCCAAGTACAACGATAAATCACAAATGCAGATCAAAAAAGGTCAACTGACATTTTGTAACCAAAAAAATCACATGGATTTTGTTTTAAACATACTTGACATTAAAAGCAGAGAAAGAAAAAGCAAACGGGACTGCCTTTTAATTAATTAATTAACTGATTAATTAATTCAGCAAATGTAAAGTGTAACATGTTATTCTTAAAATGACAAACTGTGATGGATAGATGTATTAGGTTTGTGCACCTTGTTAACTGAGCTACGCAGTTTTTTAGCAGATAGAATGTAATTCTTGCTTCCTGGTTTTTAATAGTCCTTTTCCTTGTGTTATTCCAGTGGGAAGCAATATTATTTATTTATGGAATCTACTGTCAATCTCTGGTCACGCCCTATGTGCCAGGGTGTAATTGTATCTGCACTTTAAGACTGATGAATTTTGCATGTTAACTGTATAAATCAGATAAACTCCTGGTTTTGTAGGACAAAGCCAATTGCTATTTGTGATTTTTTTTTTCATTAATGCCTAACATTCAATGTAATAGTCTTTTGGCATCCTGTAAAATAAAGATGTGTTTGACGTTATGAATAGTGTGATGTTACGTCTGGTAAATGTATCTGGGTACCTACCAAAGAGTCACAGAGAGGAAATCCAGCATGAAAACAGGCCCTTCGTGCCCACCTTGGTCACACCGGCAAACATGTCCCATCTACACTAGTCCCTCCTGCCTGCGTTTGGCCCATATCCCTGGAATATGTCTTATCCATGTGCCTGTCTAAATGTTTATTAAACCTGCCTCAACTACCTCCTCTGGCAGCTCACTCCATACTCCCACCACTCTTTGGGTGGAAAAAGTTACAGGAAAGTTAAATCTTTCCCCCCCTCACCTTAAACCTGTGTCCTCTGGTTCTCGATTCCCCCACTCTGGGCAAGACTTTGTGCATCCACCCAAACTATTTATCTCATGATTTTGTACGTCTCTGCAAGATCACCCCTTATCCTCCTGCACTCCAGGAAATAGAGCTGTAGCCTGCTCAACATCTCACTATAGCTCAGGCTCTCGAGTCCAGGCAACATCCTCATGAATCTTCTCTGCACCCGTTCCAGCTTGAGAACAAAGCACCAACAAAACCAATTGGTAAAGTGACAAAATTTCACTTGTGTGAAAATTACTTTGAAATTGAAAACAAGTAAATTTATTTGTTTCTGTTATGTCTGGCCCTGCTTCAACAGATATTGACAGGAAAGACAGTCTGAAAATTTAATATTTTATGTGGATATGTGAAGATTTAAATTAGCAGGCATCTAATGTAATGAAATAAACCAGATTTTTCTCCTTAAAAGTCTGTAAAATCCTACAAGCGCTGTAATGCACCACGGTATTGAGATCCCACGATTAATAAAGATAAAGATCAAAAGAATCGTCAAATTGATCACCAGTTCAAAGTATGGTATATCATGAAAATAAATTCTACACTTCTCCATTATTCATAACTTGGAAATCCTAGGCAAGAGTCTCTTCGTTATTTTCCCACTAATCAGCATCATGTGATGATGATGGAGATAGTCAGACGGATTCTTAGTTCAAAGCTTGATACAATATCAACGTGATTGTGTGGGGTTATATGAATTAAATCAACATTGACTTTTATTTAATTTAACATTTTGCAGCAGAAGAATACATTCCCTTAATGGATCAATACTATTGCGGGTGGAGTTCCTTTTCAGAAGGGCTAAGGTGGATTATTCCACGGACTTCCTGATAATAAATGTAATTTCAGAGTAACACCTAATCTCATAGGAACATAGAAACATAGAAAATAGGTGCAGGAGTAGGCCATTCAGCCCTTCGAGCCAGCACTGCCATTCAATATGATCACGGCTGATCATCCAAAATCAGTTCCTCATTTTCTCCCCATATCCCTTGATTTTGTTAGCCCTAAGAGCAATATCTACCTGTAACTCTCTCTTGAAAACATCCAGTGAATTGGCCTCCACTGTCTTCTGTGGCAGAGAATTCCACAGATTCACAACTCTCTGGGTGAAAACGTTTTTCCTCATCTCTGTCCTAAATGGCCTACCCCATATTCGTATCAATACTGTATTGGATTGTAAAAGTTAACTAAATAAGGAGCTACAGGATATTTTACTGTTCAACAGACTTGTTTTATAAATACATTTTTATGCAAGGACCAATTACCAGAGAATGGCTCTGTGTACTATTCAAGGCTGACCAATTTACTTCAAAATCTGCCAGACAACTTGTTTACAAGTTGTTCCCCCTTGAGATACTTCAGTTTTGGAAGTGGACAGAGTCTTCTTGCAACATCAACAGAGATGTGTCCCCACAGGGGAAGGGGGGAGATCGGTGCAACGGGACAAGAGGGGCAATCGATGTGACAGGGGGAGAGGCAATGTCGGTGTTGAGGCAAGGGGAGGTGTGACGGGGGGAGAGGGGAGGTCGGTGTGAAAGGGGGAGCGGGGACGTCAGTACAACAGGGGGAGGGGAGGTCAGGGCAATGAATCAACTTCCCACACGGCCGAAGATGCCAGCACAGGTGAGTTGTCCCACAGGAATGGTTAATCTAGATTCAGGTTTAAGTTTATTATCTCACGTGTACCGATGTACAGTGAATATCTTTGTTGTGCATGCTATTCAATCAGATGGGATAATACCATATAAAAATACAATCGTCAAATTCACGTACAACATGTAGAGAGCAAAAGGGGATCACTAGAATATTTGGAAATGGTGATAGATTTATGTATAAAAGAGATTTAAAATAGTGGAGCTATTGTATCGGATGATAGCAGATCCTTCTCTGGGAAGAGCATGTAAACAGTAGCCACGCATAATAATGGATCAGGTGAAGCGTTTCAAATCCGGTTTTGCCGTTCTTAATAATAAAGTGGATATTACAAATTTAGCTTGAGTCTTTCTCTGGCAAATAATATTACTTTAAAAGATTTTAACTGCAGACGATGCTTTCAGTGTTCTTGATGATTTTTAAAAGGACAATTCTGCTGGCTCGGACAGTGTGTCCCTAGATAAGATTTGCAAAAATGGACTTCAAGGTGTTAACAAGAATATGTTCTTCCGACGATCGAGACGACAAAGCTCCAGTTGGTGTCAAGAGCAGTTACTTGCAACCCTTCAATAGCCGGCAAATCCACCCGCCAGTCTCCCAAATGCTCATTAGTATGTACAGAAGTCAGGCATTCATAAACTAGAGATGACCTTTATCCTGGTGATTCGCAGAAGGGAAAGTATGATGAGAAACACAAGACGGTGACAAAATTCACTCGATTTCCTTCCACAGTCAATCAGTGATAATCCCAGCTCTGTAAAGGTTGTGTAACCCTTATCATCAGACTTTCCTTGATGAATGTTAGCTGCACAAAATAAATTAGAACATTATGAACAGAAGCAGGTGTAAAGCCTCCTTGATCCAAAAGCCTGTTCCATCACTCCATAAGACCATGGCTAAGTTTTAAATTGAGCACATTTCTGCCGAATCTCCATATTCCAGGTAGAAACAAGGTACTGCAGGTGCTGGCTTACAAAACAAGGACACAAAGCGCTAGCGTAACTGAGCAGGTCAGGCAGCATCGCTGGAGAACATTCATAGATAAGGCTTTGTGACAGGACCCTTCTTTAGGCAGATCCTTCTTCAGTTTGAAGGGTCCCGACCCAAAACATAATTTGAATGAATCAGGGTGGCACGGTGGTGCAGCGGTAGAGTTGTTGCCTTACAGCGCCAGAGATCCAGGTTCGATCAGGCTAGGGTGCTGTCCATACGGAGTTTGTACATTCTCCCTGAGACTGCATGGGTTTTCTCCAGGTGCTCCGGTTTCCTCTCACACTCCAACGATGTACAGGTTTGTAGGTTAATTGGCTTCTGTAAAATTGTAAATTGACCCTAGTGTGTAGGGTAATGTTAGTGTCTGTGCGATTGGTGGTCGGTACGCACTCGGTGAGCAGAAGGGCTTGTTTCTGAAGATGCTGCCTTGTCGGCTGATTACTCCAGCACTTTGTGTATTTTTTTGTAAACCAGCATCTGCAATTTCTAGTGTCTCCAGTATTTGTTCTGAACTGAAACTGACTGTAGTTTGATGTCTGCTATCTTTGAACCTGGGCTATTTTCCAGCCAGATAGTGAAGGCGCATAAAATTGATCCATGAGTCTGCTTCTGATATCCCTTCCCCCCTCCTGCAGTGTAGCATAGATCTCATGGTGAGCATTTCTTCAAGTCCTGTTTGAAACTCATGACTGTGCACCGGATCAGGCTGCGGCTCAGCATGTTGGCACAGTCACATTGTGATATTATTGCAACTTTTGCTCCAAAAGATGGTAAAGTGCACATTGCATTCAGTTTTTAAGAAGGTTTCATCACAGGGTGCAAGTACAAAGGAAAGTGCTTTCACAGTAAAAGGAATGCTGACTCTCTTTAGGTCATGAACATAGAGGTAAAGAAACACGCCCAACGGCCCAACTTGCTCATGCTGACCGCGATGCCTCATCTATACGTTCCATCTGCTCGTGTTGGCCTGTATCCCTCTCCTATCCATGCACCTTCCTAATGTCTTTTAAAGGTTTATAGTACCTGCCTTGACTACCTCCTCTGGCAGCTCGTTCAATATACAAAAAAAATGTTTTTTAGTTTTAGTTTAGAGATGCAGCATGAAAACAGGCCCACCGAGTCCACAGTAACCAATGATCATCTATACATTAGTTCTATCCTACACACTGGGGGCAATTTACAGAAACCAATTAACCTACAAACCTGCATATCTTTGGAATGTGGGGGGAAACTAGAGAAAACCCAGGTGGGCATAGGAAGAACGTACAAACGGCGCACAGACAGAACCTGTGGTCAGGATGGAACCCGGGTCTCTGGTGCTGTGATGCAGCAGCTCTACCCTTGTGTCACAGTGCTGCCCACAGGTTCCTATTAAATCTTTCCCCACTCACCATAAACCTATCTCCTCTGGTTCTTGATTGCCCTACTCTGCACAAAAAACTCTGTGCATTCACCCTATATTTTTCCCCTCATGATCTTATCCACCATTACAAGAGCAGCCCTCACCCTCCTGCACTACAAGGAATAATGTCCTATGGCCAACCTCTCCCTATAGATCAGACCCTCAAGTCCTGGCAACATCCTTTTAAATCTTCTCTGCTCTTTTGCACATAAATAACACCTTACAATGGAAGTAAGCATGCAGGTACAGCAGGCTGTGAAGAAAGCAAATGGCATGTTGGCCTTCATAACAAGAGGAGTTGAGTAGAGGAGCACAGAAGTCCTTCTGCAGTTGTACAGGGCCCTAGTGAGACCACACCTGGAGTATTGTGTGCAGTTTTGGTCTCCAAATTT
The DNA here is from genome assembly GCA_963514005.1 of Raja brachyura. Next base: position 4,532,670 of record OY740785.1, read on the forward strand.
GAGGAAGGACATTCTTGCTATTGAGGGAGTGCAGCGTAGGTTCACAAGGTTAATTCCCGGGATGGCGAGACTGTCATATGCTGAGAGAATGGAACGGCTGGGCTTGTATACTCTGGAATCTAGAAGGATGAGAGGAGATCTTATTGAAAAATATAAGATTATTAAGGGTTTGGACACGCTAGAGGCAGGAAACATGTTCCCGATGTTGGGGGAGTCCAGAACTAGGGGCCACAGTTTAAGAATAAGGGGTAAACCATTTAGAACGGAGACGAGGAAACACTTTTTCACACAGAGAGTTGTGAGTCTGTGGAATTCTCTGCCAGAGGGTGGTGGAGGCCGATTCTCTGGAAACTTTCAAGAGAGAGCTAGATAGGGCTCTTGAAGCTAGCGGAGCCAGGGGATATGGGGAGACGGCAGGAATGGGGTACTGATTGTGGATGATCAGCCATGATCACATGAAGGGCCGTATGGCCTACTCGTGCACCTATTGTCTATTGTTTATTATCCTCTAGCAAGGTGACCAAAACCATAATCCTCCAAATGTGGCCTCACCAACTTTGGGTCCGAAGAAGAGTCTCCACCCAAAATGTCATCTCCAGAGACGTTGTCAGACCCGCTGAGTTATTACAACTTTTTGTGTCTAATTTTGGGTGACAATCGGTACTGTATTTATGCAGCTGTACTGACGCAAGGTATGGGTGAAAAATTATTAAAAGGGTTTTTAAAAATTAATCACTTAATTAAAATGGATAAAATATAAGTTCAGGCTTATTATTTTATGACTCATTAAAATATATACGTCAGGTGAAATTATCAGGCTACATAAAGTGCCTCATAGATGAGAACGTACTTTTCAAAATGCAGTAATGCTGTAATTTAAGAAATGTGCATGCGCGCGGTACAGAAACTAGATTATAATCTACTATCGCAGCTTTGTGCTAGCTTTTGTACACCTTGTGCTGCACATTAGCATGCAAATCATGGATTTAATTTTACTGCAAAGCTAGGAGCAAGGCTGCAGCGACAATTAAAACAGATTGCAATCAGTCACAGACAAGTGGCCGTTTCCAGTGACAAAATAAAAGAGACACCTGTGAGCACTTTTGAAGTTTTTAAGATAATTGGAAAATATGTTAGCACTGCCGTTAAGTCTGCAAAGAAAGAAGAGATCATGAGTTAAGCTGAAAGGAAGGGAAAGTCAACAGGAGAGCGGCGATGTTTCAATGTAATTAGTTCCCAGGATGTGGACATTGATGGCCACGACAGCATTTATTGCCTATCCTTAATCATTCCTGAACAGACGAGGTAATTCAAAGTAAACCATATTAACAGAGAAAGACACAAAGTGCTGGAGTATCTCAGCAGGTCAGGAATCATGGATAGGTGACATTTCAGGTTGGGACCCTTCTTCAGACATCTTGACCCAAATCATCACCTCTCCATGTTCTCCAGAGATGCTGCCTGATTTGCTGAGTTACTCCAGCATTTTGTGTCTGTCTTTGGTAAACAAGCATCTGTACGTCCTTGCGATAAACCACATTTCTGAGGCTGGACTCACAAATCAGGTAAGCACTGTAGGCTTCCTTGTTTTCTGAAACAATCTCACAGCATCACAGCTGTCATTATTGAAATTGCATTTTTCTAACATCCATATCTATCTAATTATTTAAATGCCATGACAGACATGGTGGAATTCAGTCAGGCATCGCCGGAAGTTTGGTTGTTGGTCGTTGCTCCAGTACCTTCACACTACCCAATGGCAAATTCAATGTGGTTGAGAAACACTGGGCATCTTGCTTTGCTGGATCCTCAGTGAGGTGAATAGCCTGTTGCACAGAAGACTCAAGGATGATGTGTTCTTCCCAAGGATGGCAGTACTTGACAGATGTGAAACCTATGCACAGGAACTGTAGGATATGGGAGTTGACATAGGAAAAGGTGGCAAATCTTTGACACACAAAGACTCACCATTAACAGTCGACACATGGGGAAAGATACTGTATGTGCTTGCAATGCGGATTATTAACCTGTTCTCCTGTGTTAAGTAATATCCTTACCTAAAGGGTCCCAATCTGAAACATCACTTATCCATGTCTTCCAGAGATGCTGCCGGACCCACTGAGTTGCTCCAGCACTTGTTTTTTTCCTTACCTGTAAGATCTTTCATTGCACCGCATTTATAAGGTGGAGGAGGGAACTGAATTGAAAACTGTACCACGTTCCCATCGATTTCAAATATCAAAGAAATGAAGATGGACACAAAGTGATGGAGTAAGTCAACAGATTAGGCAACATCTCACAGAAATGTGGCAGCGTTCCAGCGTTTAGATGGTGGCGACCCGACTTCATAGACTCAGCCGCGGGCCCGGTGGACTCAGCCGCGGGCCCTGGGGACGACGTCGTCGGGAGCTCGCAGGTCACAGGGTGGTGACCTGTTTTTCTGGAGCTCCCGCAACAACAGCTACGTCTGCTGGACTGGAGGGCGGCAGCTTCGGCAGCTTCGACTGGCCCGGGCCGCGGAGTTTAAACCGGCCCGTTCGCGGAGCTCGGATAAGCCGCGGGACTTACTTACCATCACCCGGTGGCGTCACAACATCAGAGGCCAGGATCGCCTCGGCACAGAGGGAGAACAATGAGCGAAGAGACAGAGACTTTAAGACTGTTGCCTTCCATCACAGTGAGGAGGTGCCTGGAGAACTCACTGTGGTGGATGTTAAATTTGTGTTTATTATGTGTTTTTGTTATTTATTATTAGATGTATGACTGCAATAATGTTGTTCAGATCGAAAGGTCTGAATGACAATAAATGATAATTCAATTCAATTCGATTCAATTCAATTCAAAAAGGATATGTGATGTTTTGGGTCAGAACCTTTCTCAGAATTCTTCAGGGATCCTTCGTCTGAAGAAAGGTCCCAACTCAAAACATCACCCTTCCTTTTTTTCCGGAGATGCTGCCTGACCCGCTGAGTTACTCCAGCACTTTGTGTCTATCTTTGATATAAACCAGCATCTGCAGTCCTTTGTTTCTACATCAAAGAAATGAAACTTGACCGAGGTGTCTTGATTACCGAGCATGGTTACTTGCTGAAAGGGTTATGGGGAGAAGACAGGAGAATGAGGTTGAGAGGGAAAGGTAGATCAGCCATGATTGAATGGTGGAGTAGACTTGATGGGGCGAATGACCTAATTCTGCTCCTAGAGTTCACGTTCAAGTGAGTTTATTGTCATGTGTCCCTGATAGCACAATGAATAAGGAATAAATAATTGGTGAGTACCATTATTTCTTACTTTCAAGTTGACTGACTTTGGTGCCTTCCCTCATGGTGGGAAATTTTAATCCTGCTGTGAGGAGATGTTTCATGTCGAATTTCTATCTACTCTGTGTTGTGTTCTTTATTTTTTTCCTGTATGGCTGTATGGTGACTCCATTTCACCGTGCCAATCGGCACACGTGACAAATAAAATCTATCTGTATCTGTATCTGAAATTCTTGCTTTGCTTCAGCACAACAGAACATAGTAGGCATTGACTACAAAACAGATCAGTGTGTCCATATACCATTATATAAATATATACACACATGAATAAATAAACTGATAAAGTGCAAATAACAGATTATTAATGTTCAGAGTTTTGTCCTTATGATCTTATGAATTGCAGGCTTGGCATGTGAAGGGTGGCCTACTCCTGCACCTATTTTCTATGATTCTATGATTCTATGTGAAGGGTAACAACATCTTATATAACTATTTCTCAAAAACAGAGGGTGTATCCACCATTAAGTAAACATTTCACAAAAATCACTTGAAAGACACACCTTTTCTTGGGGTCAGAGAAGTAAAACTGAAGTAAAACTGAAGTTTAAATTCATAAATTTTAATGAAGTTTTAATTCACGTTGTATATTGGTTGAGCCAAGTTTGGCCAACAATATGTCAGCCACATTAAATGGCAAACATTGCAAGAGACATTAATTCAGCAAAACATAACTACAAGAAGTAATATCTCAGAATAAGGAATAAATAAACAGTGAGTACTATTATTTCTTACTTTCAAGTTGGCCTTATAGTTCAAGCTGTTAGTTGCAACTGTAGAACTACATAGTGACTACATCTAATAAATGGCAATTAGATGCACTTGTATATAAAACACAAATGCTTAGGAAAATAAGAGTTACATGCCCTCGATTGAAAAAAGATTCATGTATTTCAGTCTTTATGGTCAGGAGATTCAGAATCTTGAGGGCCTTGATAAAACTGTGCAGTTCCGGTAACCTTATCTAAAGAAGGAAATTCTTGTCTTGGACGGTGCAGTATAGATACAACAGATTGATTCATGTAGACACAAGGAACTGCAGATGCTGGTTTACAAAACAAGAAACAAAATGCTGGAGTGACTCAGCATGAGTTATAATGGGGACTTCAATCTACATATAGATTGGGTGAATCAAATTGGCAGGGGTGCTGAGGAAGAGGATTTCTTGGAATGTATGCGGGATAGTTTTCTAAACCAACATGTAGAGGAACCAATGAGAGAACAGGCTATTCTAGACTGGGTACTGAGTAATGAGGAAGGATTAGTTAGCAGTCTTGTTGTGCATGGCCCCTTGGGCAAGAGTGACCATAATATGGTTAAGTTCTTCATTGGGATGGAGAGTGACATTGTTAATTCAGAAACACGGGTTCTGAACTTAAAGAAAGGTAACTTTGATGGTATGCGACATGAATTTGCCAAGATAGACAGGCAAGTGATTCTTAAAGGATTGATGGTGGACATGCAATGGAAGTCATTTAAAGACTGCATGGATGAACTACAACAATTGTTCATCCCAGTTTGGCGAAAGAATAAATCAGGGAAGGTAGTGCATCCGTGGATAACAAGGGAAATCAGGAATAGTATCAAACCAAACGATGAAGCGTACAAATTAGCCAGAAAAAGCAGCCTACCAGAGGACTGGGAGAAATTCAGAGTCCAGCAGAGGAGGACAAAGTGCTTAATTAGGAAAGGGAAAATAGATTATGAAAGAAAACTGGCAGGGAACATAAAAACAGACTGCAAACGTTTTTATAGATATGTGAAGAGTAAAAGGTTAGTTAAAACAAATGTAGGTCCCTTGCAGTCAGAAACTGGTGAAGTGATCATGGGGAACAAGGACATGGCAGACCAATTGAATAACTACTTTGGTTCTGTCTTCACTAAGGAAGACATAAATAATCTGCTGGAAATAGCAGGGAACCGGGGGTCAAATGAGATGGAAGAACTGAATGAAATCCAGGTTAGCCGGGAAGTGGTGTTAGGTAAATTGAATGGATTAAAGGCCGATAAATCCCCGGGGCCAGAGGCTGCATCCCAGAGTACTTAAGGAAGTAGCCCTAGAAATAGTGGATGCATTAGTGATAATTTTTTTTAACTCTTTAGATTCTGGAGTAGTTCCTGAAGATTGGAGGGTAGCTAATGTAAACCCCACTTTTTAAAAAGGGAGGGAGAGAGAAAACGGGGAATTACAGACCAGTTAGTCTAACATCGGTAGTGGGGAAACTGCTAGAGTCAGTTATTAAAGATGGGATAACAGCACATTTGGAAAGTGGTGAAATCATTGGACAAAGTCAGCATGGATTTATGAAAGGTAAATCATGTCTGACGAATCTTATAGAATTTTTCGAGGATGTAACTAGTAGAGTGGATAAGGGAGAACCTGTGGATGTGTTGTATCTGGACTTTCAGAAGGCTTTCGACAAGGTCCCACATAAGAGATTAGCATTCAAACTTAAAGCACACGGTATTGGGGGTTCAGTGTTGATGTGGATAGAGAACTGGCTGGCAGACAGGAAGCAAAGAGTAGGAGTAAACGGGTCATTTTCAGAATGGCAGGCAGTGACTAGTGGGGTACTGCAAGGCTCAGTGCTGGGACCCCAGCTATTTACAATATATATTAATGATCTGGATGAGGGAATTGAATGCAACATCTCCAAGTTTGCAGATGACACAAAGCTGGGGGGAAGTGTTAGCTGTGAGGAGGATGCTAGGAGGCTGCAAGGTGACTTGGATAGGTTGGGGGAGTGGGCAAATGCATGGCAGATGCAGTATAATGTGGATAAATGTGAGGTTATCCACTTTGGTGGCAAAAACAGGAGGGTAGACTATTTGAAGGGTGGCCGATTAGGAAAGGGGGAGATGCAACGAGACCTGGGTGTCATGGTACACCAATCATTGAAAGTAGGCATGCGGGTGCAGCAGGCTGTGAAGAAAGCGAATGGTATGTTGGCATTCATAGCAAAAGGATTTGAGTGCAAGAGCAGGGAGGTTCTACTGCAGTTGTACAGGGTCTTGGTGAGGCCACACCTGGAGTATTGCGTACAGTTTTGGTCTGCTAATCTGAGGAAAGATATTCTTGCCATAGAGGGAGTACAGAGAATGTTCATCAGACTGATTCCTGGGATGGCAGGAATTCCATATGAAGAAAGACTGGATAGACTCGGCTTGTACTCGCTGGAATATAGGAGATTGAGGGGGGATCTTATAGAGACTTACAAAATTCTTAAGGGGTTGGACAGGCTAGATGCAGGAAGATTGTTCCCGATGTTGGGGAACTCCAGAACAAGGGGTCACAGTTTAAGGATAAGGGGGAAGTCTTTTAGGACCAAGATGAGAAGATCATTTTTCACACAGAGAGTGGTGAGTCTGTGGAATTCTCTGCCACAGAAGGTTGTTGAGGCCAGTTCATTGGCTATATTTAAGAGGGAGTTAGATGTGGCCCTTGTGGCTAAATGAATCAGGGGGTATGGAGAGAAGGCAGGTACAGGATACTGATTTGGATGATCAGCCATGATCATATTGAATGGCGGTGCAGGCTCGAAGGGCCAAATGGCCTACTCCTGCACCTATTTTCTATGATTCTATGATTCTATGTCAGGCAGCATCTCTGCAAAACATGGATAGGTGACATTTTGGGTTGGGGACCCTTCTTCAGATGTCTTCAGATCGCCCATCCATGTCTACCCAATGCTGAATTCAATGTGGCAGAGAAACACTGGGCATCTTGCTTTGCTGGATCCTCAGTGAGGTGAATAGGCAGTTGCAAGATTGTCTCAAGGATGGCTTGTTGAGAAAATTTATAGGCAAAATTTTGGGACGGGACACTTCAGACTCAAATTCAGATTGATTCATAGGCTTCACCACAAGAGATTGTGCCAGCCTTCTCTTCGATTCCACGCCAAGATGTGTTTGGAAGACAATGAGCATGCACCAGATGCAACAACTTGCCTAAGCTGCCAATAACTATCGGAGCCAGTATCACAGCTGTCTGTTGACCCCAGCCTATCTGAAGACCCCAAATCACTTATCTGCAGTTGGTGGGGGAGGGGAGGGGAGGGGGGTGGCAATATGTTTAATGACATGTTGACAGTTATGGTTATACAGGTGTACTAGCTCTGTACACTTTGCTAATCAAGGATGTGCCTAGGTATAGGAATACTGTACTGGACTGTATGTAAAAAAATAATTTCACTGTGTTTTTGCAAGCACCATTGAATCATTGCTGTGTGGAATTTTGGCAAACAGCTGATATGAACTGGCAACTAGAATCACGAAGAACATTCTAAAAAAAGATCAATAAAAATGAAGAATAAGGCTGGAGATATGATTTTAAAGCCATTGAATCAATCATCTTAGCAGTCCCCGTTTATGCATACTGTCTTCTGCGACAGTGCCTAGCAACCATGGGTACACATTAAAGTGGAATGTTTTCACTTCAATATTCTCAGCACATGCTTTACATTCCAATTGGGAAATTGGGCACTCTGGCATACAGTTACAATTAATGAGAAAATTAGAGACCAAGGTGCATAATTGTCCTTGTGCGTGTTTTTTTACCATTCCTATGTTTCTCCAAAGATAATTATTCCATCCTTTGTAGATGGAGGGAAACTGTAACAGTTTGAGCCTCTATATGGATAACCTGAAAGTGCTGTATAAAGCATGATACAATCACTGACATATCATTATGTTATTAGTGTGAAATTATCAATTTAATGTTATGAAGTTACTGTCTTCATTTGGTTTTGACAGCTGACAACTAGACATGTGAATCAAGAGACAATTTACTGCATAACTGTGTCATTTTACAAATTGAATTTTCATTCACATGCACAAGTCATGTGTGTTATGTCGTCTAGGTGCACAATAACTAATTGGAGGGCGATTTTGCATGGCTCATTAGAGCAGAGGGCAGCATTTCCAAAAGGTGCGGGCAAAAGCATATGACAGCAAAAGGATGGGGGTGGGTGTGTTTGGTGGAGGTGTGCTGGCTGGGTAAAAGAGGCAGAGAGCAATGAAGAGCCCACTTGTAGAAATGGAAGTTATTTTTTCCTCTGTTAAATATCACCATCAAACAATGGTAACATAAAATGTACCTTTTTAAATAGCAGCATAATGCAAAGCCATTAGTAAGTTATGAATTTAAATGATGCAACACATTTCTACTACTGCAGCTAGACCTGGTGAGCTTTGGCAATAAACATACTACCTTGTAACAGGAAGCATTTGAAGCCCACATGCCACAGGATACAACTCAGCCAGAGTCAGAATAATTAGAGTCTTAAGGCAGAGACAGATAGGTTCTTGATTAGTACGGGTGTTAGAGGTTATGGGGAGAAGGCAGGAGAATGGGGTTAGGAGGGAGAGATAAATTAACCATGATTGAATGGTGGAGTAGACTTGATGGGCCGAATGGCCTAATCCCACTATTTCTTATGATCTTATGAGTCATAGAGTCATACAGCACCGGAAAAGGCCCTTCACTACAACTTCATGGAACTAATCAATGACTTTAGAAGAGGAAACCGAGGATCCATTAACCTGTCATCATCACCAGATCAGTGGTAAAGAGAGTCAACAACTTCAGGTTCCCGGGTGTGCATATCCCTGAAGATCTGTCCTGGCCCTAGCACATTTTTGCAATCATAAAGAATGCCCATCAACGCCTCAGCTTCCTTAGAAGATTGTGGAGATTTGATGTGTCGACAAACACTCTCTTGAACTTCTACAGGTGCAGGGTAGAGAGCACATTGCCCGGTTGCATCAGGGCCTGGTTCGCCAATATGAATACCCAGGAATAAAGGTGATTTATCATGAATGCTGACCTCTGCACCCTCAAATGGACAAGAGGCATTGTCTCAAGAAGACAGCCAGCATCATCATGCAGCCCACACATGTGGCGATGCTCACATTTTGATCCTGTCATCGGGAAGAAGATAGAGGATTCTGAAAATTGTGATGTCCAGGTTCACGGACAGCATCATCCCAACATCCATTGGGTTATTGATCACCACGAACTCCAACGAAACTGTGTACTATGGACTACCTGGTTCGCATTAGGGCTTTGAACTTTGATCTATTTTCGCACTATATTGGGGGTTTTTATTTATTTAACCTTTATTTTGATAGCTTGTTGTATTACTTATTGAGTGCTGTGTCAAACATGTTGTGCTGCTGCTGCAAGTAAGAATTTAATCGTTCTGTTTCAGGATATAGATCAATAAAACACTTTTGACCCTTAATTATAATAGAGTACCTGCTTTAACCTATTGCCTAACTCTTTTCCTACCTATGTCATGGGTGCCAACATACACTACGACTTCTGGCTGCTCATCTTCCCCCTTGAGAATGTTCTGCTGCTGCTCCAAGTCATGTTTATAAGTTCAAGGAGCAGAATTAGGCCACTCGGCCCATCAAATCCATTCATTCATTCATGGCTGATCTATCTTTCCCTCTCAACCCCATTCTCCTGCCTTCTCCCCATAACCGTTGACACCCTTACTAATCAAGAAACTGTCAATCTCCGCTTTTAAAAAATCCATTGACTTAGCCTCCACAGCCTTCTGTGGCAATGAACTCCACAGATTCATCACCCTCTGACTAAAGAAATTCCTTCTCATCTCTCTCAAGGTATGTCCTTTTATTCTGAGGCTATGGCTTCTGGTCCTAGATTCTTCCCATTAGTGGAAACATCCTCTGCACACTCACTCTATCCAGGCCTTCCATAAATTGATAAGTTCCAAGGAGGCCTTCCCCTCATCCTTGTAAACTCCAGCGAGTACAGGCCTAATGCCATGAAATGCTCATCATATGTTAACCCAATCATTCCTGGAATCATTCTTGTAAACCTCCTCTGGTCCGTGGCACAAGGGAGGCTAACCTGAAGTCCCAAGAATTAGTACCAGGCATTACAAAATCAAACAAGCCTACAGTCTATTTCCCTGGACATTCATCTTCATCATGAATGATGTGGGGATACGAAAGTTAACTCGACAAGTTATAATTAATTATGTGCTGACTTCCCAAAGCCTTTTCATCATTTAAAAATCACAAGGCAGACTGTGATGGAATATCATGCCTGTCCTGATGAATTCTACTCCAACCTCAGCAGAGCACCTACTATCCAAAGATTCACACCCTTCACTTCCTGCACTCCATGCCTGTAATGTGAACTGTGTACAAGACATACTGGTATGGATTTATTATTGTCAGGTGTACTGAGATGCAGTGAAAAACATTGTTTTGTGTTCTTACCATTTAGAAAGATTTATATATGATTAAAATTAGCCAGGATTTTGCCATAAATGCCATGTGCCTTTTCATGCCTTTTTTGATGATTTCAGGAAGATAATGCCTTTTTCACGAGTGCCTAAATCAGCCTTTTTTTTTGCCATTTTAACGTAACTTACAAGAAAATTTACACTACCGGGGCAAAACCCGGCTGCGTGGGTGTTAAGTGGTGATTGGAGAGCGGTGCGTGGGAAAGGGTCCAGTCTTTGCAGACTGGAGCCATGCTTTAAGTAGGTGTGAACTGGTTTTTGGGGAGGTGTAGGTGGGGAAGGGTCTAGTCTTTTCAAACTGCAGCCGAGCTGTGAGTTGGTGTGAAGTGTTGGTTGGGGAGGGAGTGTGGGGTTACCAGGATTAAGTTTCTGTTTATCGAAACTGCAGTAAAACTCATACAAGATAGTTGGTCAGCTGACGATTGTCCAAGGAACGGGGTTGTTCCCTCTTGTAGCTTGTGATTTCTTGCAAGCCCTTCCACACTGAAGAAGAGTAATTTGCTGAGAACTTGCTGCTCAACTTCGCAGAGTGCCTTTCCTTGGCTTGTACTTGGGTCTAGTCTTTTCAAACTGCAGCCGAGCTGTGAGTTGGTGTGAAGTGTTGGTTGGGGAGGGAGTGTGGGGTTACCAGGATTAAGTTTCTGTTTATCGAAACTGCAGTAAAACTCATTCAAGATAGTTGGTCAGCTGACGATTGTCCAAGGAACGGGGTTTTTCCCTCTTGTAGCTTGTGATTTCTTGCAAGCCCTTCCACACTGAAGAAGAGTAATTTGCTGAGAACTTGCTGCTCAACTTCGCAGAGTGCCTTTCCTTGGCTTGTACTTGGCCTGCCTGTAGAGGTCTGCATCCCCGTTCCTGTGGGATCTACCCATGCAAGCGTCAAAATGCCTAAAGTCAAGCCAATGCCTTGTAAAAAACTGAATGATTTGGTGAGAATGTACGGGAGTGATATATTCTCTACAGACAATTGTGTGCTGTTTTGCAAAGCATGTGAGAAAGCAGTGAATCATGAGAAGAAATATTTCATCTCCATGCATGTACAAACAGCTAAACACAAGTCGGCGGCTGAGAAACTGAAGGTTGGAAATACGCAAGCTTGTGTCCTCACAACATTTACTGCTGGCTCTGCGTTTCTTGCAAATCTGAGATTTCGAGTGATCTGTGCAAAGCATTCATTGATGCTGGAATTCCACTGTGGAAATTGGAGAACAAATCTCTCCGAGGTTTTTTAGAGAAATACACAGAGGGACATATACTGAGCGAGTCATCATTACGGAAAAATTATGTTGAAAGCAACTTCAACATTGTTGTGCAGAAAATTAGAGATGAAGTTGCATGCAACAAAATATGGATCTCAATAGACGAGACAACCGATGCTGTGGGGAGATATGTTGCCAATGTGGTCATCGGTACACTGGAGGCAGGTCAACCATCAAAGGAGTATTTATTGACATCGGAAGTATTGGAAAAATCAAACAGCTCAACTACTGCTCAGTTGTTTACATCTTCACTTGCTGTACTTTGGACAGAAGGTATAAAACACAAGAATGTTCTTCTGTTTGTGACTGGTGCAGCTCTGTACATGAAAAAAGCTGCCCGTGCTCTTGAAGTTTTATTCCCCAAAATGTAGCATTTGACATGCTTAGCTCATGGACTTTATAGAATTGCCAAGCACATACGTAGCTTGTTTCCAAATGTCGATCGCCTGATTCCCAATGTCAAGAAAATCTTCTTCAAAGCACCGTCATGTGTGCAGCTGTTCAAGGAAATGGCTCTCGAGATTCTGCTACCTCCTCAGCCCGTTTTGACTCGGTGGAGTACATGGCTCTCGGCTGTACTCTACTATGCTGCAAATTTTGAAAAGATAAAATAAATCGTCAACTGTTTTGAAGAAGAAGAATCTGCTGCAGTCAGGATCGTCAGTGAAGTCATGCAGAAAAAGTCCCTCCAACGCGATCTTGTGTTTATTGCTTCCAATTTTGCAAACTTCCCACAAGCTATCACCTCCCTTGGGAAACGTGGCTAAACATTAGTGAATAAGTTGCAGGTTTTCAACAAAGTAACTGACGATATTCGTAAAGTTCCTGGCGATGTAGGTAAAGGCATACAAGGAAAATGTGAGAGAGTGATTTTACTTCGGAGTCATGTGAGTGACTTCGTGAAGACCCTGCCAGCACGCATGCGCGACATATCGTCGCTCGCATTGCAGTCAACAAGCTGGGGGGGAGCGCAGCTCCTCTGCCGGCAGCTTAAAAAGGACCAACAGGTAAGTTTTACTAACCTTGAGTTGGTTGGTCTTTGTATTGTGTTTGAATCCTTTACAGAGACTCCATGGAGAGAACTCGGAGTAAGAAAAGGGCTGCTTTTAAGCAGGCCATTGAAGACCGCGGGACTTCGGAGCGAGGTCAGCAGCCAACATCCCCGGAGCTGACCGTTGAGTTTTCGGCTGCACCCATACCTCGGGCCGGGAAGACAGCGCGGAAGTCCAGGGAACTGCGAACTGGCGGGTGGACCGCGCGGGAGCAGGGTAGTCAAGACCCAGACTCCCCACCGCTTCAGTCCGCACGACCATGGACACGCGGCAAAAGAGTGCGGAAATCAGGGAGCCCCGTTCAAACGGCAGGCCCTGGCTCACCGCCTCAGTCCAGAAGACCACGGACAGGTGGAAAAACCGCACACAAGTCGAGTAGCCCCGCTGGAGTGGCTGGCACCGACTTTCCGCCGCATCAGTCCGGAAGACCTCGGACTAGCGGCAGGCCCGCGCGGATGACGTGTAGCCCCGCTGGAGCGGCTGGCACCGACTCCTCACCGCCTCAGTTCGGAAGACTACGGACTGGCGGTAGATCTACACGGAAGTCGTGTAGCCCTGCAGGAGCGGCTGGCACCGACTTTCTACCGCATCAGATCCATAGACATCACTCCGACGGGGTGCGGACTGGCGGTAATAGCGCCATTGATTCAGCAGAATCTGGGGAAGACGACCTGCCATTTTCAGATAGCAACGGCGATCGCATTGCCCGCATGGAGCGGATGATGGAGCAGCTGCTCCAGAGGGACCTACTCCAGCAGGAGCATGCGTCCCGTGGATCATACAGGTCCACGACAGGCCCATTCCAGGGCTGTCCAACATCCTCGGATGGGAGCGCCAGAAGTCAGGGATTGCCTGACTTGGAAGAGGGATTGACCGAAGACCCTAAGTTGCATGGGATGCAGGAAGAGGAACTTCTGGGGATGGTGTCAAAATTTGCATATCCATCCCAGAAAGGGCAACCTCTTCAACCACGGCTAGCGGCCAGTATCAATTACTTGACCACACACCAGCTTCAGGAACAGGTAATTATGGAGACAACAGGCAAGTACCTGGCCCCGGAAAATTGCATGTCGTTGAATGTACCAACTGTCAACACACCCATATGGGGGAATATAAGCCCTGGGATAATGGCACAGGAACTGAAGATCCAGAAAATCCTCAAATTACTGACTTGGTTCTTGATTACTTGGTCCTCCAAAATATTCCAACTGGAATTTAAACTGGAGGTGGTGAAGGGAGGGGTTTAGCCAGAGAGGGTTATTGGGAAGAAAGTGCCACTTTAAATTTAGTTGCATCTGGCTGGGCAACCAGCTTCTGGGATTACTGCGTTTGCCAGGTCAATCGATGGTGTGGACATGACGGAAGAGCAGCAGGATGCGTTAGCCCTGCTTTGTAACACGCAATCCGAAATCAATTGCTTCAGAAAAAGCTCTCTCCGGCCCACCCTCAACCCCAAATTTGCAGGGTGGTGTAAAACTAGCGCTACACCGTCACCAAGCTTGTTGTTTGGGGTTGACCTGCCCAAACAGGTCAAAGACCTAGATGTGGAAGCAAAGGCAGTCGGCATGATAAAACCACCTTCCTCCAGCAGGCCACCAGCATATCGACGGCAGCATCCATATGCAACACCCAACAGGCCCCTGTTTCACCCTGATAGGGTGATGGGTGCAAACCCAAAGGTCACGCCTCATCCACAGAGGTCTTTTTTAGGCCAAGGCCCAGAGCAACCCACTTGGAAAATGCATCAACCCCACACCACGGTGCCACAACATCCCAAGAACCAAGGACGGAAGGCCAAGCCCCACCGGTAACCATGGAGGTAAGGGGGTCTGATTCCCTTGCGAATTCTGCATGCATAACCTCACAAGTGGGAGGTATGTTGTATCTGTTTGGGGATGCATGGAGTTCCATAACTTCTGACCCCTTTATATTGCACAGTATTCGAGGTTATGAAATTGAATTTATAAACAAACAACTTCCCCCAGTTCAACATGTACCTAGCCGGAAATTTGTGCTTTCTCAAAAAGAGAAAGTGGAAGGAAATGCAGAACTATTCAGATTATATACTAAGCGGGTAATAGAGAAAACCGTACATGAACCTCTTGAGTTTGTATCTAACATCTTTACCAAAACTAAAAAAGATGGTGGATGTCGTATTATATCCGACTTAACTCAACTGAATACCTTTGTGCAATATAACCATTTCAAGATGGAAACATTTGAAACTGCCAAGCAACTGATTTCCAGAGGGTACTTCATGGCTTGCATTGATCTACAAGATGCATACTATTCAGTACCTATACGCAAAGATCACCGCAGATATTTGAAATTTGTCTGGATGGGGCAGCTGTGGCAGTATAGATCACTGCCTAATGGACTTACAACAGCTCCCAGGTTGTTTACCAAAATATTGAAACCAGTATTGGCATCTCTATGGAGACAAAACCACATAGGCACTGGGGTTCGTCATCCATCCAGACAAATCCAAATTAACGCTTACTGTCATTATGGACTATCTGGGATTCACAATTAACACTAATCATATGATTATTACTTTCCCAAATAACAAAGCGGCAGATATTATGGAGGCATGTAATAGCCTTGCTTGCACCAGGAAACCGACTATTCGACATGCTGCCAAGGTAATTGGGAAACTTGTAGCTACATTTCCAGCTGCACGATTTGGTTGCTGCATTATCAAAATATACGAAGAGCAAAAATCCCAGCACTAAAAACCAATGCTGGGCATTTTGATAGACCTATGCAGCTACCAACCAAAGCAAGAAATGAGCTACGATGGTGGATTAACAGCATCCGAGAATATTATAATCGCATCATAGTTACAAACCCTTCCGTCGTGTTGCAAACTGACGCCAGCACTCATGGCTGGGGAGCTATTGACACCATGTCTAGTTGTTGGGGCAAATGGGATTTGCACAAATCTACATTTCTCCAATCATATTTAAACCATATGGGTGGTATGAAGTCGATATCTTGCGACGAATTGGCAAACTCAATTTGGCACTGGTGCATTGAAAGAGATATTTGGATTTCAGCTACTTACCTTCCGGGTAAGCTTAATACAGTGACGGACGCCAGGTCACGAAAATTCAATGACAACACCGAATGGATGCTGAACCCCCAAATATTTGCTAACATTATAGCTCAGTATGGTACACCAGATATCGACTCTTTGCGTCCAGATTAAACCATCAGTTACCAACATATGTCTCTTGGGAACCAGACCCTGGGGCAGTAACGATGGACGCTTTTTCGCTACATTGGGGAAAACTGTTCTTCTATGCATTCCCCTCTTTCTACCTCATCAGTCGGGTATTGCGGAAAATCCAGTTAGATTCTGCATCAGGAATACTGACAATACCTGACTGGCCCACACAGCCATGGTTCCCGGTGGTCCTCGACATGGTGCAGGAACCATGGGTGCAGATTCCTAAATGCCCGAACCTCCTGACACATCCCATATCAGGGGAGAGTCATCCGTGCCATGGTCATCTGAACCTGTTGGCTTGCAGGTTCTGAAGATACCTTTGCTGGAATTTGGGCTGTCGAACAGGACCATGGACATCATCACGGCGTCGTGCAGAGAGTCCACAAGGAAGCAATACCTTACCCATGTAAGGAAATGGGAGGGTTACACAAAAAGCTGGAGAAACTCAGCGGGTGCAGCAGCATCTAAGGAGCGAAGGAGATAGGCGACGTTTCGGGTCGAGACCCTTCTTCAGAAATGGGAGGTCTTCTGTTCCAGGACTAATATCACCTACGACTCTGCCACCATCACAGATGTGCTGGAATTCCTCGCGGGCCTTCACTATGATGAGGGCCTCAGCTACAGTGCCATCAATAGTGCTAGGAGTGCATTATTGTCCTACCTCAGACTTGGAGTGGGATCCCATCCGTTGGTGTCGAAACTTATGAGGGGTATTTTTAATTACAATCCTCCAAGACTACGATACACTGTGACCTGGGATATTGTGGAAGTGTTGTCTCTACTCAGGAGTTGGTCACCAGTTTCGACACTCCCACTTGCAAAACTCACGTATAAAGTGGTGATGTTGATGGCACTCATTACAGCTCAGCGGGTCCAGACTCTCCACAAACTGAAATTGGACAGGATGGTCTCGACCCTCACCAAGGTAACCTTTTTTATAGACGAGTTACTAAAACACCAT
This sequence comes from Raja brachyura, assembly GCA_963514005.1. Next base: position 4,549,768 of record OY740785.1, read on the forward strand.
AGACCTGGAACAGGGTACGCAAAAGGCTGGAGAAACTCAGCGGGTGCAGCAGCATCTAAGGAGCAAAGGAGATAGGCAAAGTTTCGGGCCGAAACCCTTCTTCAGACTGATGGGAGGTGGGGGGGGGGGGGGGGGGGGGCGGGGAGAAGAAAGGAAAAAGGAGGAGGAGGAGCCCGAGGGCTGGGGGAGAGGTGGGAAGGGGAGGAGACAGCAAGGGTTAACAGAATTTAGAAAATTCAATGTTCAAGCCCAGAGGATGCAGACTCACGAAGCGGAATATGAGGTGCTGTTCCTCCAATTTGCGGTGTTGCTCACTCTGGCCATGGAGGAGACCCAGGACAGAGAGGTCGGATACGGAATGGGAGGGGGAGTTGAAGTGCTAAGCCGCCGGGAGGTCGGGTTGGTTATTGCGGACCGAGCGGAGCTGTTCGGCGAAACGATCGCCAAGCCTCCGCTTGGTCTCACCGATATAGATCAGCTGGCATCTAGAGCAGCGGATGCAGTAGATGAGGTTGGAGGAGGTGCAGGTGAACCTCTGTCGGACCTGGAAGGACTGCTTGGGTCCCTGAAAGGAGTGGAGGGGGGAGGTAAAGGGACAAGTGTAGCATCTCTTGCGGTTGCAAGGGAAAGTGCCCGGGGAAGGGGTGGAGCGGGAGTGAAGGGTAGAATTGACAAGGGAGTTGCGGAGGGAGCGTTCTTTGCGGAAGGCAGACAGGGGGGGAGATGGGAAGATGTGGCGAGTGGTGGGGTCACGTTGGAGGTGGCGAAACTGGCGGAGGACTATGTGTTGTATGTGCCGGCTGGTGGGGTGAAAGGTGAGGACCAGGGGGACTCTGCCCTTGTTGCGAGTGGGGGAATGGGGAGAGAGGGCAGTGTTGCGGGGTATGGAGGAGACCCTGGTGTGAGCCTCATCTGTAGTGGGGGAGGGGAATCCACGTTCTCTGAAGAATGGGGACATTTGTGATGACCTGGTGTGGAACACCTCATCCTGGGAGCAGATGCGGCGTAGACGTAGGAATTGGGAATTTTTCGTTTGTATTAATAAACTGGTTAGGGATCTGTTCCCTAACCTGTCTGAAGATGGGTCTCGACCCGAAACATCGCCTATCTCCTTCGCTCCTTAGATGCTGCTGCACCCGCTGAGTTTCTCCAGCCTTTTGTGTACTCAAGATTAAATGAGAACTTACCAGTTTGAAGTTTGATTCTTATTTTATGAGGAGTTACGATGAGGGATTTCGTGCCCTCCGCTCCCAATCCTCTATCATAAGGTCAACTGGTATATGGTTTCTCTTAATCTTACTATCTCCAGTCAGTTCTACTATCTGTGATTCCACACCGCTGCTTTGAAGAATGTCGCGCATGCGTGCTGGCGGGGTCTTCACGAAATCCATCATCGTGACTCCTCATAAAATAAGGAGCAAACTTCTAACTGGTAAGTTCTCATATAATCTTACTATTTTAGCTAACAAAGATCTTGAAGAAATACAAATATATAGCTAAAGTTCTCAAAGGTTGTTGTTATGCACAAGATATCAACATAATTATAGAGTTTATAGCTTGTTTTTGGTATGCACCAGTGACCATAGCTGGGGTAGAAAGAAGTTTTTCTCATGTGAGTGTGACAAGGTTGTGCAAAGAGAAAGGAAGAGAAAAGAGTTCAGAATATAGTTAAGAGAAAATGCATATTAAAAATAGTTATTGATAGGGGACGATCAGCCATGATCACAATGAATGGTGGTGCTGGCTCGAAGGGCCGAATGGCCTCCTCCTGCACCTATTTTCTATGTTTCTATGTTTCACATCTGAAGCATATTCTGTCTGACAGACGGCATAGTTTAACACCAGATAATTTGAACAAAATGCTAGTAATTATGTGCAAGCAGACAACTTTGGTCAATTAATGTAGTATACCTTTATAATTATAATTTGGTGGTGGGAATAAATGCCTTTTTATGCCATTTTTAAAATTTTATTATGCCATTTTGCCTGCCTATTTCTGAGATTTTTAGCGCCTGAACATCCTGGCTCTAATTATAATCAAAACCTAATGTGAGTGTGACAAGGTGGTGCAAAGAGAAAGGAAGCGGACTTCAGAATACAGCTAAGAGAAAGTGCATATTAAAAATAGTGCAAGGGTCAAAACAAGGTAGATTGGGGGCTTGGGAATACATCACTTACCTGATGAGAGGTGCGTTCAAGAGCCTGATAACAGAGGGGCGGGAGCTGCTCTTGAATCTGGTGGAGCGTGCTTTCAAGTTTTTGCATCTCCTGCCCATCAGGAGAGAGAGAAGGTGGAATGACTGGTGTGTGAGTGATTACTGATTATGATGGCTGCTTGCTTATGGACAAGATGGTGCTGGAACATGGCGACTGTTTGCAAGCAGGTCAAGAGGATCCACTCTTGATCCTCTTCGAGTGGATCAAGAAGATCCAATCCCATCCATTACAATTGTTCCACTGCTGCACCACACATAGCTCCTTGAACATACAATCATACCACATGGAAACAAGTCCTTTTCCCAACTTGCCCCCACCAACCAAGATGCCCCATCTACACTAGTCTCACTTGCTGTATTTGGCCCACACCCTAAACCTTTTCTTTCCATGTACCTGTCCAAATGGCTTTTAAATGCTGTGATATTACCTGCTTCGACTACCTCCTTTGGCAACTTGTTCTATATACCCACCAGCCTTTGTATGAAAAGGTTGCCCCTCAGATTCCTAATAAATCTTTCCCTTCTCACCTTAAGCCTATGTCCTCTGGGTCTTGATTACCCTTCTCAGTAAAAGACTCTGAGTGTTTACCCTATCTATATCCACCCCTCTATGACCTCTACTAACTAGAAGGGCGAGAATAGCAGGTGCATGGGAATTTCACCAGCCTTTGCTTCCCATTCAAATCACACCTCTGACTTGGAAATATATTGCCACATCTTGCTCAGTCCAAATTGATCAAGATTCCAGCATCTACAGTCTATGTGTTGCATTTTGTTTGTTGCTTCAGTCCAAGTCTCCATCCAAGACCACAATAAATCGCAGAGAATTGTGGACGCAGCCCTGATCAATCACACTTATGGGCCTGTCCCACTTAGGCGATTTTTCAGGCGACTGTCAAGTTGTAGCCGTTTGCTGAAAACCTGGCGACTGGAACGGCGACTGTCAGAGTGGAACACACACACACACATATCGTTTCCTTCACCAGCCAGTTATGCAGGCGGGGGTTGTGCAATCACACGAGTGAAATTCACACGGTGCAAAGCCAATGTGATACAGACACACACCACACGGAACAGGAAGATTGGCGTTGTAATTAAGACGGCGAAAGCACAGTGTACGGAAAGGGTCACTTCCTTTCAAAGATAGGGGAGAGGGAGGAGAAGGGGGAGACGGGGTGGGGAGAAGGAGTGGAGACAACTTTTAAGAAGCCAGAGATACTGGGCTGTGAAGCTCAGCGGATATTAACATTACCGGTCGGTTATCCTGAAAACTATTGTTTATGTTTTTTTTCCCAATGAGCCAATGAAATTCACCGATCAGCACCGGCGACAACCTACGGGAACCTACAACAACCTACGACCTCCTGGCGACCCACTACCACTGCACCTACGGCACGAGAATTTGCGCTACTCTCCATGGCGGCTTCATTCTGGTCACCGCTAATTTTTAGACATGAAAACAATTTTTCCCCGGCAACCACCCGCGAACATGTGGCGACCACATAGTCTCCTGTAGTAGCCTAAGTGGAACAGGCCCATTACCAACCTCCCTTCCATGGACTCCATTTACACTTCACGCTGCCTCGGCAAGGCCACCAGCAGAATCAAGGAAGAGTCTCACCCCGGTCACTCACTCTTCTTCTCACTCTTGTCCATAAGGGATACAGAAGTGTGAAAACGCTCCAGATTCAGGGACAGTTTCTTCCCTGTTGTTATCAGGCAACAACTAGAGAGCGATCCTGAGCTACCGTCTACCGCATTGGAGACCCTCGCGCTACCTTTAATCGGACTTTACTGGGCTTTATCTTGCACTAAACGTTATTCCCTTTATCACGTACCTGTGAACTGTGGGTGGCTCGATTGTAACAATGTATTATCTTTTCGCTGACTGGATAGCATTCAAAAAAACCCTTTTCACTGTACCTCAGTACACATGACAATAAACGAAACTAAATTAAACTATATCATGCCCATTAGACTTAGACATATATGTCCCACCTACCAATTCCAGGGTCAGGCAGGTGGCTTGCAAGTGACAGTCACAATGCCAAAAGTAAAGTTAGACTTTATTTGAAACTTGAATAGACTGTAAGAAGTAACAGTTGAAAGGACTGAAGAAAGGCCTCGACCCCAAACTGTCACCTCCTCCTTTTCTCATGAGATGTTGCTTGACCCACTCCAGATGTTACTCCAGCATTTTGTGTCCATCTACAGTTGAAGGGAGGGTCAGGTGAATTAAATGCCTGTTACTATATATTTGTGAACTGGTGAGCATTAAAACATCCAATTCAACTGGACTACTAGCCCAGGGCCATAATAACCAGGCTAGAGCTACCAGTATACTTTCCAACAAAGCCTTTATTATTCAGTCAATATTCCTTGATTATGTTTCAATAAGATTAAGTTATACAGAGAAATAATCTGGTCCGAGTCTATCCAGCCATCCATTGCTTTGTTTTACTTTCTCATGAATTCGGAGGTGTCCAGAGCTGTCACATACTCGCCGATGGTGGGCTCGTCCGTGTAGAAGCTGTCATCGTCGTCATCCATGTTCATCGAGTCATCCGTCGCCTGCCGTTTGCTCGGCAACGGCTGACCACCCGGCGGCGGGCGCATGGGTGGCGGCGGCGAGAGGCGCGGGAGCGGAATGGGCGGCACGGCGCGCGGCATGGCGCGCGGAATGGGCGGCGCGGCGCGAGGCACCGTGTGTGGGGGTGCGCTTGGGCGCGGGGGTGGTGGGCCACGGGGGCGTGCTGGCGAGCGGCGTGGCGATGGAGGCCGGGCGGCTGCGGCGACGACAGCGGGGGTGGGCGGCGGTGGCCGGGGTGGCGGTAGCCGGCCACGCCCCCTCGCCACAGGCATCGGCCGCTGCCCCGCCGGTGGCTTCATGCCGGGCTTGAACGGCCGCCGCCCTCCTTTCCTAGCGTCGTACTGAGGTGGCAGTGGAGGGCGTGGAGGTGGCACCTTCCTCTTCCCCCCTCGTTGTTTAGATTTCCTGAAACAGAAGATGGGGGTACACAATCAGCTGTAATCTTAGCCCCTTAATGGGTGATCTACCTCTACCTATTGTACTTGACTTTGGCTTGATTGTCTGTAAGAATAGTATTGTCTGATTTAGAACATCATAAAACAGGACTTCCGGTGGCGCCATGTTCTGAGAGAGAACAGCGCCAGATCAGCTCCGCGAAAAACTGAAAAACATCGGGGGTTAAAGGAGGCTACTAACGGTACTTACCGCAGGAGAGCGATTCTAAACGGCTCCGGTGCGATTGCAAGCTGCGTGACGTCATCAGGCGCGCGACTTCGGTAAGAAATTCAAAATGCATTCCTCCTCCCCCCCCCCCCGCGACAAAAAAAGGTCCAAGAAGGGAGGCAGACCTCAAAGCCTCGGGCTCGAGTTTGGCTGCCTCCCAGGAAGAGATTTCACAAAGAAAAAGTGAAATGGAAGAACTTAAAAATTCTTTGCTTGGCGAAATGAAGAAACTGATGAAAGAAATGAAAGATTTGAAGAAGGAATATAAAGATGAAATAAAACTGCTAAGATCGGATATCCAGGAGTCTCAGGAGAGAATTAAAGAAGAACTAAAAAAAGAAGCTACAGAAACGGTAAAGATCATGATGAATGAATGGAAAATAAAGGCGGATGCTGAGTTTCAAAACCGGATGGCTGAGATAAACGACAAGATTGCTGAGACGGAACAAATGCTGGATGTGAAGATAGATCCTATCTCAATTTTACTTGACCAGCACAATGATGTAATTAAAGAATTGACTAACTTTGCTGTAACAAGTGCCAAGGAAAATGAGAAGCTACAAAACGAGAATAAACGTCTCTCAGAGCTACTACGTAAAATAAATGAGAAATGTATTGATCTGGAGGGACGACAAAGACGTAAGAATTTACGTATCGTAGGAGTGACCGAGGGGCGGGAAGGAAATCAAGACCCGCGAAAATTTGCTGCAAAACTCCTAAAGGTCATTCTGGATTTGGATCAAGAACCCCTGTTGGGCCGAGCTCACAGGGCTTTAAGACGGGTCCCTGGGAAAGGTGCACCGCCAAGACAAATAATTGTAAAGGTGGCCCACGATCATGTCTTTGAAGAAATGATGAAGATAATAATAAGAAAGAGGAATTTGAAATACGAAGGAGATAACATCAGTATCTTCAGAGATTACCCGGCGGAAGTGGCTAAGAGAAGATCTTTATTCACAGAAACAAAAGGTATTCTTCGGAGTATGAAGGATATAAAGGATCTCAGATATGGTTTGATGTACCCAGCAACACTGAGAGTGACCTACGACAACAAGGAATACCGCTTTGTTACGCATACCAAAGCACTGGAATTCGCTCGAAACATACAGAAGAAGGCAGAAGAGGAAGCAGAAGAAGAAGCAAGCGAGGAAGGAGAAGAAGGAGAAGAAGAATGAACTTTTATCACCGACCTGCGGTTATGAATTATTCATCAAGAAAGAGGGGCAATAATGGACATGTTGTTATAGTTTGGTATTAATTAGTAAAATTCAATTGTCCCCCTAATATAGTATTACTTATTATAATATTAATTATAATAGAAAGTAATAACTAGCAATTAGTAATTAGTAATAGGAATAATAGAAATAATTACTAAGTACTTAAAGTTAGTACCCCACCCCAATAGACACAGCCTTATAGACAGGAGCTGGAATAATTAACATCTTTTAAAAAAAAACGGAAGTCACTAGATTAATAGCCACGCTAGTGTGGCTTTCACTAATGCACACTACACAATATATCAGTGTAGTTTCTTTTTTTTCTGGGCACCCTGTTAACACCCTTTTTTCTTTTTTCAATTACACTCTGTATTTTTTCTTATATATTAAATATTTGATTTTGTGTTATATGTTATATGAATGTAGTTATAAGCGATATTGTATAATTGCTTTAAGAAGATATGTATATGGATTACTGTGGATAGAAATTCTCATCGGGTTGGCGTTTGGGTATATCGCTAGGTTGGAGGGGTCGAGAAGGCTACTCCAAAAAAAAACACCCTAACAGTAAAATGCAAGACATGAATGTGAAGACTGTGGGGGGTGGAATTACCTTCTGTAGTTGGAATGTTAAGGGAATTAACGAACCAATTAAAAGGGGAAAGGTGCTAGCACTGTTGAACAGATTGAAATCAGACGTGATCCTCCTTCAAGAGACGCATCTTAAAAGAGATGCTCAACATAGATTAACAGCAAAATGGATTTCCAAGGTATATCACTCTTCATTTATACACAAATCTCGAGGAGTCGCAATAATTATTCGGAAAGGTATACCTTTTAAACAAAGTTCTATAATAGAGGATAAAGAGGGTAGATATGTAATAATTACAGGGGAATTATATTCACAGAAAGTAATTTTGGTGAATATATACGCCCCTAATTTTGATAACCCATTATTTTTTAAGAAAATATTTAATAATATTCCTATTTCCACTCAATTTAATTTAATTATTGGGGGTGATTTTAATTGCACCTTAGATAGCTACCTAGACAGGTCTTCTACAAAAAGGAAAGCTACCTCTAATTCAAGTAAACTTATAAATTCTTTTATAAATACATCGAATGTTAAAGATATTTGGAGGCTAGATAATCCATCCGGACGAGAATACTCGTTTTTTTCGCCTGTATATGGAACCTACTCCAGGATAGATTATTTTTTAGTAGATTCAAAATTACTACCTTTTACATATGACGCAAAATATCATAATATTATTATTTCAGATCATGCGCCACTAACATTCAAGATAAAACTAAAAGATATATTTAATAAAACGACTACTTGGAGATTTAATCCCCAGATATTAAAGGATAAAGACTGTTGTAAACACGTAATGGAACAGATTAAATTATTTTTTGAAACTAATGACAAACCTGAGGTGTCATCAGCGTTACTTTGGGACACATTTAAAGCGTTTATGCGTGGTGCAATAATATCAGCACAGGCTCATTTTAATAAAGAAAATAGAAAGATGGAACAAAAGTTAGAAAAAGAGATAAAACAACTAGACAGTGAAAACATAAAACACCCTTCTAAAGAGTTAAGTAATAAAATTGCAATAGCAAAATATAGACTTAATAAAATATATTCTAACCAAGTCATTAAACTATTTCAACAAACCAAGCAAGTGCACTTTGAGTTTGGAGACAAACCACAAAAACTGTTAGCACGACAGCTTAGAAAATCAGAAGATGAAAAATTGATACATAGAATTAGATCTACGGATGGAAATATATTGACGATACCAAAAGATATTAATGACAGATTTCTACAATACTATCAAAATCTTTATTCATCTAAGGTAACAGACCAAACAGTTGGTATGGATACATTTCTACAAGAGTGTCAAATTAACAAGCTAGACCAGGAAGATAGACATTTGTTAAATGCTGAAATAACAGTAAAAGATATTGAAGAATCAATTAGTTTGTTAAAGAATGGAAAAGCAGAGTGCCGAATTTTATAAAAAATTTCAAGACTTGATTTCCCCAAGATTACATACAGTATATAGATATGCATATGAACAAGGCAAATTACCAGATTCTTTAAACGAATCCACAATTACACTCATTCCTAAGGTAGATAAGGATTTGGAAGATCCAGGATCATATAGAGCGATCGCACTTCTAAATACAGACCAAAAAATATTAACTAAAGTTTTATCTCAGAGATTAAGTTTAGTGATTTCTAAATTAATACATCATGATCAAACAGGTTTTATTCCAAAACGCTATTCATCCCATAATCTTAGACGCTTGTTTAATATTATATATTCAAAAAAAGTGCGGGATGGGGAACTAGCAGTTATATCGCTAGATGCGGAAAAAGCATTCGATCAGGTGGAATGGTTATATTTATTTAATATAATGGAAAAGTATCAATTAGGGGATCGATTCTGTAAATGGATAAGAATTCTATATTCGAATCCAACGGCAAGAATCTTAACTAATCAAATGTTATCAGCTAAATTTAAACTCTCTAGGGGATGTAGACAGGGATGTCCATTATCGCCATTATTATTCGCTTTGATGATAGAGCCTTTGGCGGAAAGAATCAGATCTGAACCTGAAATCTATGGCTATAATACCGACACTACAATCAACAAAATATCTTTATATGCAGATGATGTGTTGATTTATATTACAAAACTGGAAATTAGTATACCAAAGCTGTTTAATGTTATAACTAAATTTGGTACATTTTCAGGTTTTAGGATTAATTGGAACAAAAGTGATATTATGCCTATAACAGGAATTAATTTAAACATATTACAACAATATCCATTAAAGTTAGTTAAAGACAAATTTAAATATTTAGGAATTAATGTAACTAAATCTTATAATTCGCTAATTAAATCTAATTACCCTCTATTATTAGATAAACTTAAAAAAAATATTCTGTATTGGAAAACACTTCCTATATCCATGATTGGTAGAATAAATGCTATAAAGATGGTGTTTTTACCACAATTATTATATTTGTTTCAGGCTATTCCTTTTTTCCTCCCAAAGACTTTTTTTAAAAAAAGATAATATTATTTATAGTTTTATTTGGGATTATAAAAATCATAGAATAAGTAAAAAACATTTGTGTAAATCTAAGATAAATGGAGGATTAGCACTTCCAAATTTTTTATATTACTTCTGGGCAGTTCAGATTAAGAATATGAATTTTTGGTGGGTAAATGTGGATCAGGAACCAATGTGGTTAAAGATGGAAAAGGAAGATTGTTTACCTTATAAGGTAGGCTCGATTCTCTTTGCTCCAAAGGAAGTACAAAAAAAAATGTATAGGGATAACCCTATAATTTATAATAATAGACGTATTTGGAAACAAATAGTTAAGACTTTGCAACTAGATAATCTTTCACTCAGACTACCAATAACGAATAACCCATTATTTAAACCCTCTATATTGGATGGAGGGTTTAGACATTGGGATGATTTAGGAATTAAAAGGATAGAGCACCTTTATAGAAAAGGAAAATTTCTTTTATTTCAAGAGTTACAAGATATTTACGGACTGTCTCCGCAACATTTGTTTAGGCACTTACAAATTAGAGATTATATAAAATCCAACACACTAGATTACAAAAATAAAGTACCAGGATTATTAGATGATGTGTTTAATTTACATCCAAATACAGAAAAATTAATAGCATATATATATAACATAATTTTGGATAAGGAGAACCCAACAACTGAAACATATCGGCAAGCATGGGAAAAAGAAACTGGGTTATCCATAACAAAAGAAATCTGGGAAGAAAGTTTACAGCAAATACATCGGTGTTCGTTAAATGCCAGACATACATTGATACAATTCAAAGTATTATATAGATTACATTACTCAAAAACTAAATTAAATAGTATCTTTCCCAATCTCTCTGCAATTTGTGATAAATGTAAGAATTTAGAAGCAAATTTAACGCACAGTTTTGCTACATGTCCCAAATTGAATCATTACTGGACAGAAATGTTTAAGGTTATCTCTGAGGTTCTTAAAATTAGATTGGATCCAGACCCAAAGATATTAATACTTGGAATTTTGGATTCAAACTCGGTCCTTACAGTAAATCAAATAAATTTCTTTGATTACTGTTTGATAATAGGGAAAAAAATAATATTGAAATTTTGGAAGGGAACTTTAACCCCCACAATTAAAATGTGGGTGGCAGAAATGTTGGAGACGTTACAATTAGAAAGAATCAGATTTGTCCTACTGGACAAATATAACTCTTTCGAACAAATATGGTCTCCATATATACAGTACCTAGAGAAGTAGCTGCTCTTGACAACACAGCTTGACGGGTACCCTGCGGGACTTGATGAGAATAACATATTTTTATACCAGGATTAATAAGCATGTCTTCATTGATACTATTATTTGTAATAGTTTTAGATAAAATATATTTGGTTGTTTTTCATTTATATATATATATAATATTTTTTCATTTTTTGTTAACCTTATTTCCTTTTTCTATTTTCTTTTTCTCTTTTATATAATCAAATTATTATTTAATCACTCTCTTATTGATTTAAAACTACTCTATCTCTATCTTTTTTTTTCCTAAAAAATAGAAGATAATAACTTTCAATGGGTTATTTAAAAAAAATTTGGAATTAAGTTGATGTTTGTAAAGCTGTTTACAATATTGTAAATCGATTACTTCTAATAAAAGAAATTAAACAAAAAAAAAAAGAACATCATAAAACAGAGGAGCTGAATTTGGCCCAATAAGTCTACTCTGCCGTGATCTATATTTCCCTCAAAAAACCAATTCCCCTGCCTTCTCCCCATCCACTCTTTGACACCCTTACTAATTAAGAATCTATCAAGGTAGACAGTGGGTCAGGCAGCATCTCTGGAGAAAGGAAATAGATGACGTTTCTATCTATCTCCGCTTGAAAAATGGCTTTGCCTCCATAGCCATCTACAGCAATGATTTCCACATATTCTCTGCCCGCTGGCTAAATGAATTCCTCCTCATCTCCATTCATCTCACCTACCTCATTAATGTCTTTTGTGCCTAGATATCTATCAGCTTCTGAAATGTGTTCAGTGACTTGATGTAGTCACATGTAAATAGTGTGGTCACAAAGGCTTTTGACACATTGGCCTTCATCAGTCAGAGTATTGAGCATTGGAAGTTGGAAAGTCACGTTACAGTTAAACAAACGATTAGGGTACATTTAGAGCATTGTGTTCTGTTCTGGTCGCCATGTTATAGGTCACTATTAAAACACAATGTACTTGTGCTATAACACCAGGATAAGCGTTCAACCAAGAAAACCAAGCCCAAAGCCAAAGTAGTATCCAAACTGCTTATACACACTTATGCTAAGGACAACAACTAACTCCATATGCAATAATAAGCTAACAAGCACATAAAAACTGATTGTCTAGATGCAAGTATCATTGGGGTTATCAAGTGGGCACCTCCTTTCACTAGTTTGTTGAGTTAGTTCGTTGAGACCATGACTCATTGTTGTCAAGCTGGAAATGGTGCAGAGAAGATTTATGAGCATGTTGCCAGGACTCGTGGGCCTGAGCTATAGGGAGAGGCTGAGCAGGCTAGGACTTTATTCCTTGAAGCACAGGAAAATGAAGGATGATCTTATAGAGATAAACAAAATCATGAGAGGAATAGATCAGGAGTCTTTTGCCCAGAGTGGCAGAATCAAAAATTGAAGGACATAGGTTTAAGATGAGGGAGGGAAAATTTAATTTGTATTTGGGTATTTTTTTAATGCAAAAGGTAGTGGGTGTATGGAATGAGCTGCCGGAGAAGGTAGTTGAGGCAGGTACTATTGCAATGTTTAAGAAACATTTAAACAGATATATGGATAGGAAAGGTTTAGAGGGATATGGATAAACATGCAGGCAGGCGGGACAAGTGTAGATGGGGCATGTTGGTCAGCATAGACAAGTAGGGCTGAAGAGCCTGTTTCCACACTGTATGACTCTATGACTCTATAAGAGTCAAAGGACAAAGGACAAAGGACATTTATTGTCACATACACCAATTGGTGTAGTGAAATTTGACATGCCATGCAGCACACAGATAAAGATAAGACACAACACTAAAGAATTAACAATCCCCCCACAATGGTTCCCACTGTGGGGGGAGGGACAGAGTCCAGTCCCATCCCCATGTCCACCATAGTCAGGCCTATTGAGGCCTCCGCAGTCGGCGCTACGGCGGACCAATGTTTTAGGCCTTCTTGCCGGGTGTTGGTGTTCCGGCTCGGGAGAGTCCTCACAGCGGCTTGGGACACCTGGAACGGCCGCTTCCCTACCGGAGTCCGTGGCTTCCGAAGCTGACAAGGCCGCGCTGGATGGAGCTCCACAACTGGTGATCTCGCCGAGATATCCCAGGCTCCCGATGTTAAAGTTCAGCGCTGCCGCCCGCAGCTGGCCGCTCCACAGGCTCGCAACTCTGCGATGTTCACCTGCGGTCTCAGCATTCTGCAGCTCCAGCGCGGCGACCCAGGCAAGGTGTCGCCCGCTCCGCTTCCTGATGGTGCTCCAGCGCTGAGCCGCTGCCGAAGCCGAGGTTCTGGGCGGCCCCCTCAGGAAACGCCACTCCAGGCCCGCTGGTAGGCCGCGAGGACGGGTCGGCGGTGCAGCCCGGAGAAAAGCTGCCTCTCCGACCAGGTAGGGACCAGAAAAAGCAGTTTCCCCCTTCCCCCCCCCCACCCCCCCACATAAAAAAGGCTAGGGCTCCAAAAACAAAACACTAAAACTCACTAAAAATAAAAGAAATAAGTGAAAAAACAGACAGCTGCAGGCTGGGCAGCCATACCAACTGGACGGCGCCCCCTAGTCAGGAAGTCATGTTGCACCTTTACAAAACTTTGGTGACGTCGCATTTGGAATATTGCATGCATTTCTGGTTACATCCATTACAGACAAGATGTGGCGGCTTTGCAGAGGGTGCAGAAGAGATTTACCAGAATGCTGCCTAGATTAGTGGGTATTAGTTATATTTCTTGAACATTGGAGGTTGAAGGAAGACAGGATAGAAGTAGATAAAATTATGAGATGCATACATAGTGTAGAACCTTTTTTCCCAGGGTAGAGACGTCAGAGTCCTGAGAACATAGCTTCATGGTGTGAGGGGCAAAGATTAAACATGATGTGCGGGGCAAGTTTTGTTTACACAGGGTGTACGTACCTGAAGAGGTGGTGAAGGCTGATACAAATGTGGCGCTTCTGAGTCTTTGGGATAGGCACATGGATATGCAAGGTATGGGTCACACAGAAGCACAGGGAATTAGTTGAACATGGCATCATGTCCGGCATATACACTGAAAGTCAAAGTATTTGTTCCCGTGCTGCACTGTTCGATGTTCAAGTTGAGAACAGTCGTGCTTAGACTGCACAGAGAGCTAACAGCGAGGCGAAAAGGGAAGATAAGCACGATCCAGAGCCTATGATTTGGGTCTGTCTATACCTCAGCTCTGTGTCGTGTGGTTGAAGCAACAATGTAAATTAACAAAAGTGATATTGGTTAAGATATAATTAAAAACAGTCCAACCCATTCACCTTCATTTACATCAATGTCCCCAGGTTAACTGCAGGTGGCATAAAGCTAAGAGGCCAACTACTTAGTCCTTCAGATTGGTTCCTTGGAGACTTGTCTTCACCCCACCTCCCCCTTCCACTCACGTGCAGGACTGCAGCATGTGGATAGAGTGAGGTGGAACATCTCCGTTCAAGAAGAACAGGTAGCTCCTCATGTGCAATGTTCCACTGCTTCTGGAGAACCAGAAGCTGCTCACAGATGCCATCCGTTTGTCTACTGGGAGTTGCAATCTACGCACAGTGTGTTACGCTGCTCAGTGAGGATGTTAAGCATGTCTCTGGTAGCACATGGCTGGGGTGCATCAAGCTGCTACCATTTGGCAGACACCAGACCACGTGGGAGGCTCCACGATACAGAGACACACTTCGAAAGGAGATGAGAAAGAATCTTTTTAGTCAGGGGGTGGTGAATCTGTGGAATTCATTGCTGTGAAGGCCAAGTCAATGGATGTTTTTAAGGTGAAGATTGACAGATTCTTGATTAGTAAGGTTGTCAGGGGTTATGGGGAGAAAGCAGGAGAATGGGAGAGATAGATCAGCCATGATGGAATGGGGGAGAAGATTTGATGGGCCGAATGGCCTAGTTCTGCTCCTAGAACTTATCAACTCTTCATGGCAGCCATCATCTAAGCCTGTACGACACGAATGGCACGAAGCTCTTGCCAAAAAAGCAAAGATCACATCCAGACTGAAAGACATGGTCTTCTGGCTCTGTCTCTCTGGGAATTAATTCCTCCACACTCCTTTACACTTCTTGTGTTTGGCCAGGAAATCCCGACAATGAACTAAGTAGAAACAGGAACTGGAGGTGCTGGTTAATACGCAAAAGGACACAGCAGGTGTAACTGAGCAGGTCAGGCAGCATCTCAAATAGATTTGGTAAATGCAGTCTTTGGCCCAGAGTAGGAGGCGCGAGAACCAGATAACAGGTTTACCTTGAGGGGGAAAGATTTAATAGGAACCTGAGGGGTAATGTTTTTTTACACAAAGGGTAGTAGTGGGTGTATGAAACGACCTGCCAGAGGAGGCAGTTGAGGCAGGTACTATCACAATATTTAAGAGATAATTGGACAGATACATGGATAGGATAGGTTTAGAGCATTATGGGCCAAGTGTGGGCAGATGGGACGTGTAAATGGGTTGGTCAGCATGGGCATGTTGGGCCATGCTGACCAACCCATGGTGTATTCTATGTTGCCATGATGTATTCTATCTCTGGAGAACATAGATAGGTGATGTTTTGGGTCAAGACCCTTCAGATGGAAATTTCTCCAGATGAAAAATTCTTCAGGCTCCTAAAGAAGGGTCTCAACCTAAAACTTTAGATATGCCATGTTCTCCAATGAACTAAGTTCCTCAATCTGTGCCACATCAACCTTGTTATTCGGGTGGTCAGCAACTGCGTGCTTGGGGCAAGACAGCTACCTAACCCTCTCTCACCTCCTCTGGACTGCTAGTAATTGATATTTCTCCTCATGGTTTGCATCTCTCCAACTCATTTTACTCATTCCACAATGTCAATTTCTGAGTGCTGTGTGGATTGTCAAGAGCAACGTTGGGCTGCGGAAATATTCATCATTGTCCTCCCTCCCGTGTCCCCAAGCCCCTCCTGCTCTGATTCCCTATTGCTCTGGTGAGGGAAAGACAGGGATTTCTCGTCACATCCTCACAGTCAAACAAAATGACGCTGCAACTCACTTAGTAATGAAGGTGCAGCAACGTGTTTACTGGTTGTGCCCGGCAGTCTTTGTATTTGCTCTGCTCATATACGGTTCACTCCTCAGAGGTCCCTCTGCTCAAAGTCTGATGTAGTACTGAGAGAACCATGTGAGAGCGGGTTCCCTCCTGTGTTATTTTACTCCAATCAGGGAAATGAAGTGTGATGATTACCTCTTCACTATCCAACCTTCGGAGGCTTGACATTTGGAGAGTTGGAAGCATTGAAATGCCAGTAGTGCTGAGCCAATATTGAGGGTTTGGAGGTTTTGGTGGATTCCATACCACCTCCGGTGGAGGTACCAGCGGAGGATCTTCTGGATGTGGCGACCAAATTTGCGGCCCCACATTCATCTGGACTTCCTTTAAACACGAAGCTGGCAGCCACTGTGGACTTTCTTAACAACCAGCAACTACAGGAAGAAGTCCTCATTCAGGCAATGAGCCGTCACAAGGCTCCATCCAATTGCAACTCCCTCAACGTGCCTGTGGTCAATACGCCGATATGGGGCAACATCAGTGCGGCTATCCGTCAACAGGAGGTAAAACTGCAGCGGATCCTGAAGCTCCTCACGGCCGGTATTACCGCCTTTGTGCGGTCGGTGGATGGGGACGAATTGAATTTGGACCAGGAAGATGCCTTGGCCCTCCTGTGCGCGACCCAGCACGAAATTAACGGGTTTCGCAAAACCAGCATCCGCCCAGCGCTCAATCCAAAGTTTGCAGGATTGTGCAAACCACCGCCGCCGCCCCCGCCCCGTCAGCTCTTTGGGGAGGACCTCTCGAAGAGAGTCAAGGAGCTTGACGAGCAAGCCAAAACGGTGGGGATCACGCGCCCTCAGAGTGCCCCCACACCGTCAGGCTCAAAGTCTCCATACATTCGATCACGAGGGTCTGCTAGTACCTCGACGAGGACCCACCCTCAAGCTCCACAACGACAGCAACATCAGACCCAGCACCAGGGGTCTTTTTTAGGACAGGGTCGGCAGAGACCCTGGTGGAAAACGAAGACGCCGCGCCCTCAAGCCAACCCAGCACCTCCACGTCCGCACACGCGTGTCAAGGACCGCCGGTAACCACGGAGGTGAGGGGGTCTGGTTCTCTCTTTTCTCTCTGTTTAACTTCACATGTTGGTGGTCGCCTTCGGTGGTTTTTGGGTGCATGGGGTAATTTTACTGGTGACGAGTATGTGTTGCAGAATATTCAGGGGCATAAAATTGAGTTTATTAATGGCGACATTCCTCCATCCCAGCACATGCCCGTTTAAATTATCTGCTGCAGAACAGGCAGCCGGCTATAAGGAACTGTTAAGTCTTGAGCACAAAGGAGTGATTGAGAGAGTGGTGCATGAGCCAGTTGAATTTGTTTCGAACATAATCACCAGACCTAAGAAGGATGGAGGTTGTCGTGTCATTATTGATCTAACCCGTTTGAATACTTTTGTAACATATACTCATTTTAAAATGGATACGTTTGAAACAGCCAAATCATTGATTTCTCATGGTTGCTTTATGGCATGCATCGATTTAAAAGACGCATATTATTCCGTATCCGTCCAGAAATGTGACAGAAGGTTTTTGAAATTCATCTGGATGGGGCAACTCTGGCAGTACAAGGCTTTGCCTAATGGGCTCACCACAGCCCCTAGATTGTTCACTAAATTAGTGAAGCCAATTATGGCTTATTTGAGACAACGACACCATATAGTTATGGCCTATTTAGATGATATCTTAATTGTGGGCCACACCCTGGAATTGGCTGAACAGGGTGTTGCAGCTGCTGTCAATATATTTCAACAATTGGGGTTTATTGTCCATCCAGAGAAATCAAAGTTCTACCCTGCCCAGGTGATTAATTACCTAGGGTTCACGGTGAACTCTATAAGCATGAGGGTTACCATTCCAATTAACAAGATTGAGGAGGTTACCCAGGTGTGTCAAGATTTAATCCGCACCAATATACCATCGATTGGGCACTTAGCTACAATAATTGGGAAGCTGGTAGCTTTGTTTCCGGCAGCGCGATATGGACCTTTGCATTATCAGAATTTGCAAAGAGCTAAAATTGCTGCGTTAAAACAGAACGCTAGTCATTATGATCGGTCCATGCAGCTGCCGCCCGAAGCGATAAATGAGTTGCAATGGTGGGTGTGTCACATTAGCAGCTCATTCAAGCCTATTAGGGAGGCTAATCCGGTGGTATATTTGCAAACTGATGCAAGCTCCAATGGTTGGGGAGCCACGAATAATTGCTCTAGTTGTGGTGGCAGATGGGACACCCTTGAATCAACGATGTTGTTAACTCAAGGGATTAACTATTTGGAGTCGCTGGCAGCATTCCACGGACTTCGTGCATATTGTTCCAGGCTTGTTGGAGCACATGTCCGTCTCCAAATAGACAACACCACAGCAGTAGCATATTTAAACCATATGGGTGGTACCAGGTCAGTTTCGTGTGACAAATTGGCAAACTCAATTTGGCTCTGGTGTGTTCAACGAGACATTTGGATTTCAGCTACCTATTTGCCAGGTGAGCTTAATACTGTGGCGGACACCAGGTCACGCAAATTTAATGACAATATTGAATGGATGTTGCATCCTGAGATCTTTTCTAAAGTCACAGCCAAATTTGGTAAACCGGACATTGACCTCTTTGCGTCACGGTTGAACCATCAGGTACCAACCTACATTTCATGGGAACCAGATCCTGGGGCTATAGCGCTAGATGCATTCTCGCTGGACTGGGGGAAGTGGTTTTTCTATGCCTTCCCCCCCCGTTTTGCCTCATCAGTCGGGTATTGGGAAAGATTCAGGCAGATGCTGCCAAGGGCATCCTTATTATACCCGACTGGCCCACAGCCTTGGTATCCGGTGGTCTTTGACATGCTCAACGAACCTTGGGTCCTTTTGAAGGGTTGCCCACAATTGGTTACTCACCCTGTCTCAGGGGAGCCGCATCCCTGCCATGGCTATTTAAATTTGTTGGCTTGCAGGTTCGGAACAGGCCGTTAGTCCAATACGGCCTCTCGGCTCGGACCATGGATACCATCGGGGCGTCGTGTCGAGAGTCTACAAGGCGAAGATACCGCTCGCATATTAAGAAGTGGGAAGCCTACTGCAGCCGCTCTCGCATCACGTACGATGACGTGACAATAACCGACGTCCTGGAATTCCTCGCGGGGTTGCACCATGATGAATACTTAAGTTACAGTGCCATCAACAGCGCCAGAAGTGCGCTATCATTCTACCTCAGTTTGGAGGTAGGATCCAACAGGCTAGTGTCCAGACTCATGCGGGGTATATTCAATATGAATCCGCCTACACCACGCTATAATATCACCTGGGATGTCAGGGACGTATTAACCCTGCTCAGGACGTGGTCACCCATGGAAGGGCTCCAAGTGGACCAACTCACCATGAAGCTGGTGATGTTACTAGCGCTGACTTCAGCTCAGAGGGTACAGACACTACACAAACTTCGTGTCGACAGAATGACGTCTACCCCCACAGAAGTAGTCTTTTTCATTGACGAGCTACTAAAGCAGCATAGACCTGGGTGCACAGGGCTGCAGCTGAAGTTCCCGGCATACCCCGCAGATGCTAGGCTATGTTTAGCCTCACATATCCGCCACTATGTCAACGTGACGGCACGCATCAGAGGAATGGAGAGATACCTGCTTGTCACTCATAAGAGACCTCATCATCGAGTGACAGTCCAGACGATATCCAGGTGGCTTCGAGTCGTCTTGGGTAAGTCAGGTATCTGTATTAATGTGTTCAAGTCTCATTCCACCAGGGCTGCATCGACGTCAGCGGCGAGGGTCATGGAGGTGCCCATGGACCAAATTCTCGCCACCGCAGGATGGGCTAATAAAGCTGTGTTCCAGCGTTTTTATAACAAGCCTGTTGCTGCTCCTCTACAGTTCGCAGAAGCCGTGCTGAATGCAGGTCAAGAACGTGGAGATGTCCCCGTATGAGGGGTTTGATTTGTTATTAATAAATATGCTCTTGTTTTGCAGTATGGACTGTTGAGCAAGTTTGTTCCTCCCATCCATCCCTGGTAGTGGTGTGTCAGCATGGACGTGGTCCAGGGCGTGTAATCACAGAAGCTTTGAAGTCTTCACGAAGTCACTCACGTGACTCCGAAATGAATTAGTAAGATTGAACGAGAACTTACCAGTTCGAAGGTTGATCTTTATTTTATGAGGAGTCGAAGTGAGGGATTTCGTGCCCTCCTCGCCCAACCCTCAATCACCTTCATCTGGTAATCTTAGTCAATTCAATCATACTATGCGAAGTCATTTCTATTGTTGGTTCTGTGATTCCACGCCGCTACTTTGAAGTATGTTGAGCATGCGTGCCGGCGGGCTCTTCACGAAATCCCTCACTTCGACTCCTCATAAAATAAAGATCAACCTTCGAACTGGTAAGTTCTCGTTCAATCTTACTATTCTCTGCCACAGAGGGCGGTGGAGGCAGGTTCTCTGGATGCTTTCAAGAGAGAGCTAGATAGGGCTCTTAAAAATAGCGGAGTCAGGGGATATGGGGAGAAGACAGGAACGGGGTACTGATTGGGGATGATCAGCCATGATCATACTGAATAGCTCGAAGGGCCGAATGGCCTACTCCTGTACCCATTGTCTATTGTCTATTGTCTATTTGATTAACAAAAATCCAAACAATATCAGTTAAAATTAACAATTTGTCGAGTATCAGTCACCGTACTTCCCCGATCGTTCATTTTTTGTGAATTTTATTTTGCATATATAACACATGCGGGTGCTGTCACTTTTGGTGTCGTTATGGACTTTGAATAATGGTGCCAAAAATGGCAGAGCACTCTTGTGAAATATATGCAAAATGAATTTAATTTCTTCTTATCAAGTCCACACATACAGTAAGATTAGAAGTTGTTCAGCCAGGGCGGAACACACTTCTCGGCATCTGCATACAATGCTGTCTGTCTTGTTGCTTCTTGTGCTTCTTGTGCGTGATGGTGGAAAGATTGGTGGAAACAAGGCCGGGACATGAACGCTCTTTCCGTGAGCCATGAATTTCACAGTACAGTTACATATGTGAAAAATAAAGCACTATAGACTATCATTCATATGAAGACATTTTGGGCAGAAGGCTGACAGAAGGGATGGCCAGTTACAAGGCAAATGCCTCTGCATTCCGTACTACTGCAAGTTGCTGCAGCAGTCTCTTAGGGTCAGTCATCAGCTCATGGAATCAGTGCTGCATTGAAGGATTGGGAAGGGCAGGGGATGTGGAGTGGTGATAGGGGTCAGCAAGAACTGATCCGAAAGGCCAACTGGACTTCATATCTGACCTCTCATCTTTATGCCAGGGAAGGGAATCGTTAAAAGTTAGTGAAGGGAAGTGGCTTGTTTTGATTTTTATGTCATTGATATTAACATTTCAATCAGTTTACATAAATTGAAGGATATTGCATTTATTTCTTAAGAATTTATATTATTTCACTTGTTTCAGAACGTCTGATCACCAGTGACTTTTGGACACAGAAACAATGAAAGAGGTCGGCGCAAGAAATCCATTGAGGGAGTCTTACGGTTCAACAGCCTCTGACCTCCTCATCACTTACACATTACTCCACCTGATTACATGGGCCGGAAGGTAAGTCTAGAATGGATGTGGCATAGTCTGATCTGGCCTATTAAATATTTTCCTGCTCCAAGTCTTACATGGCATCCTCCAGTGCTAAACTTCAACATCAACAGAATCTCTATCTTTTTTATGTTACTTTTTACATCACAATCTGATAGCTTTGGGAAACTCACAATCCCAATGGCCAGTTTTTTTAGAGTGCAATGGTTATTTGACAGCAAATATTGTTAAATGCATTTAAAAGGCTTAGAGTCAAGTGTTGGTAAGTTTATCTACAGTCTGTGGTGTGACTTGTTCTAATATGTAGGTTATTTTCCTACATAAACCAAATAATGAAAGACCTACATAGAGTGGACGCAGAAAGGAAGTTTTCAGTAATGAGAGAGTCTAGAACCAGAGGACACAGCCTCAGAATAAAAGAACGTACCTTTAGAATGGAGATTAGGAGGAATTTCTTTAGCCGTAGAGTGGTGAATCTGTGGAATTCATTGCCACAGATAGCTGAAGAGGCCAAGACATTGGATATTTTTAAAGCGGAGATTGATAGGTTCCTGGTTACTAAGGGCGTCAAAGGTTTACGTGGAGAAGGCAGGAAAATGGGGTAGAGAGGAAAAGATAGATCAGCTATCAACGAACAATGGGGTAGAATCGATGGGGTGAATGGCCTAATTGTGCTCCTATGTCTTATGGCCAAATGAGTACATTTATTTTCAGGCTATCCAGTTGCTTTGCTGCATTGGGTGGCCTGCACCTTTCATTGCGATTTTAAGTTTCATAAAGTTTGAGTTAAACAAGTGAATGTAAGTCCATGTAACATATCATTTGTGATGGTTGAGAGGTCATCTCAGGTATGATTGCCCACAGCTATATGCTGGATACAATATTTGTGTTTGACAAGGAATTTATCTGGACATTTTCTAGTTTATGTTTGGTGGAAAACCAATAGAAGACTCTGAAAATATAGTGCAAATACCCATCAAAAATCCAAGTGCCCATCGCATGCTGAAAGATTGCAGTGTATAGTGATGGAAATTCTACAGAGATTGAATGGGTAGGATACACTTCTCAGAGTGGAGTGGTAAATAACTATATAAGTTCATGCTAATTAGTAGAGGATTAGGGTGAAATAAAGGAAGGTTTTTGGCCTGGAACCACGGTGACTGAAATGGTGGTGAGGCAGAAACTCTCAACATATTTGGATGCATACATGAATTGTCATAACCTAGAGGGATATAGAGTGGAGATGAAAGGACAAGGGGTGGTGGAGTAGGATTGGAGCGACAAGAGGAAGCATCCTTCTTAGACATGGGCTTGAACCTACTGAGCTACTATAATAACAAATCTACCAGCCTTGGAGATCAAACATTAAAAAAATAGATTCCTTCCAAATCATTCAATAGGGCAAACTGAGCATTTAGCAAGCTTGCGAGTACCTCCAAAATTACCAAATTTGTTAAATAAAGTTGCTGCCCTTGGGCCAGATATTTCAGGAAATGTGAAATTAAATAAATTCAATCAGCTGATGCAGTGAATTCAGCAATTCGTTATTTTAATAAATAATGTAATGTATCACTCAATTGCTACGGTTTTGGTATTAAAGCTGAAGAGGTGGGCAGTATCTCCATTGATAGAAGAAATTATAGGAAAATAGGAAATGCCAAAACTGAGACGTTAAAAAGTGCTTGGGATAATGATGGAAAGTTTCTAATGCAAGTAAGGAGATAGAAAATATGATTGCAAAATGTTGGTGCAAACACAGTCAGGACAAGGGCAAGTACTGTAGGGGATAGGAGGAGGACAAAGGACCAATGGGATTTCTGGGAGTTCGATGGACCTGATGGGTTGATCGGCCTCCTTCTGTGCCAGGCAAGGGAGGAGTGTACCATCATATTCCTGACTTGCGCCCTGTAGATAGTGGTGCAGTTTTTGCATGTCAGGAGATGCAACACATCTGACAATACGTGCTGTATGCCTCTACTTAAAATCATTCTGAAACACAAAAATATCTTGGGACTGGAAAACTGGAAACAGAAGAGATCTTTCTTTGAAATCAATAGAATATGTTAACATGCAAATAAAAAAGAATAATATATGCTGACCAGAAGTTTCTATGAATTATGTTAGATTTATGGAACTCCCTGAAGATTGAGAATAGATGGGAGTTAGCTATAAAACAGCCTGCAGCATTGTTCAAAATACCAATTTCCATGGGAATAATTGCAATTACTCTTAGATGTGTTTGCGCCTTAAATATATTCTGAAGTAAATAGTTATAGGTACTGCACAAGTGGTGACTCAAGTCATCAGGTTTATCTAAAAGGAAGTCAATTGATTAAATCAGACTTATTTCCAGGCTGTTAAAATGGACTGAACATATTTACAATCCAGGTAAGCTTTTGTTAAATAGTTTAAGAGTTAAGCTGTGAACTGTGGTAAAATAAATGTATAAAGTTATTGAGAAAAAGACGTGTGGGTCAGGAGGGGATGCAAATTGGTCAGGATTCCATTTGGTAGCTCCATGCCAAGTATTCCACTTCCTGGGCTTTCTTGACCAAAAATGGAATTTACAGCTGACGAGACTGCGTAAACTAATGATTCTTTCATCATATTTTCCTTAGCAACAGTACAGAGTTTGTACGTTCTCCCTGAGACCAGGTGGGTTTTCTCTGGGTGCTCCGGTTTCCTCCCATGTTCCAAAGACGTGCAGGTTTGTAGGTTAATTGGCTTTGGTAAATTGTCTCTAGTGTGAAGGATAGAACTAGTTTATGGTGATCGCTGTTCGACACAGATTTGGTGGGCCAAAGGGCCTGTTTCCACACTGGATCTCTTAACTAAACACTGCTTGCAAGGGAAACTGGAGTGTTCTAAACACCTTTTGTTGCGTTAGACTCACATGAGAGGAATAGGGAAGGGAATGTAAGGCAGCCTTGAATAATGAAATTCCTACCACTGCAAGGAAGAAAATCCAAGTCAAAAATGGATTAAAAAACTGGAATTCTTGGAAATTTTGGAATTCTATTGATTCCAAAGAAATATCTCCTCTGTTCCCAGTTTTCCAGTCCCAAGATATTTTAGTGTTTCAGAATGATTTTAAGTAGAGGCATACAGCATGTAGTGTCAGACGTCTTGCATCTACTGACGTGCAAAAACTGCACCACTATCTACAGGGCGCAAGTCAGGAATATGAGATGCGTCAGGAGATGGATAAAGCATATAAATATAAAGCAAGTCAGGAATATGAATATGAGTCAGGAGATGGATTAAAAATCCCCTGTTGGTGAATAACAAACCATGCTTTGCCCTTGCTCCAGGAGCATAAAATGACATAACTTCAATGGTACTATGCCCATAAAATATAGAGATTCCAGAACATTGGAAATCATAACTAAAAATTGGGTGGCATAGTGGCACAGCTAATAGAGCTGTTGCTTTACAGAGCCAACAACCCAATATTAATCACAAACTCCAATGCTGTCTATTGGAATTGGGACATCTTCCCTATGTAGGTTTCCTCTGGTTGCTCCGGTTTCTTCCCACATCCCAAAACTGTGCTGATTGGTAAGTTAATTGGCCTTTGTAAAGTTAATCCTAGTGTGTGGGTGAATGGTAGAATTTGGTGGTGGTGGAGCTGGGGGTATGGGAGGGGACGGGGGGGTAAATTGACTAGAATGTGTAGTGCAATGTGACAGGTACATGGATCAGACAGGTTTGGAGTGATATGGGCCAAACGCAGGCAGGTGAGATTAGTGTAGATGGGACATGTTGATCAATGTGGGCTAGTTGGGCCGAAGAACCTGTTTCCACAGTCTTGACTGTGATAGGTTGCATGGAAATTTAATGGAGGAAAATGGGCCAAATGGCTCCCATCAATGTCCACAGGAAATATGGAAATAACAGAATGAGGGAGCCTGATCTGCCCCATTTTAATTCTTGAAAACATGCATAAGAATCTATTGCTGTTATTTATGCGCATCTGCAGTCCCTATGTTGTCAATTTGATTGCTTGAATATAAATAGCAGATGGTGAAACAGGGCAAGGGCATAAGGCTTGGGGCATAGTAATTGAAGGACAGTGATGGATCAGGCATGTTTCGATTATGCAAAAACTTGTTCAAGCATTTGCTAGTCAATTAGGAAGATGCAAACAATGCCATGCCAAGCCTTCCTCCGTCTACATTGCTCCCACTTGACATTCTCATGGCTTGCTCTACAAATGTAAGGCTGCTGCCTCGCAAGTCAAAGGTGTCGACTTGGTTGAGTAAAATTTATACAATTGAGTATCATCAATCAAATTTTAACACATGCCATATTAAAGCATTATACATTCCAGCAAAATTTGCAAATTAACTGTCAAACTTGGTACGTTAACATCAAGGAAGTTAATATATTGCTTATTAAATTATGTTGTTCACTTACCTTTTGAAACAGAAGAAGATAATTCCACAGATTATGCTGATAACAACCATAACTGCACCGCCAGCGACGGCCATCAAAACTATCTGCGACTTGACTCCCAAAGCAGGGTTTCCACTTCTTGATAAAATCTCTGAAGAAAGTAAAATCTAGGTAGTAGGAGTCTGACCCAAAAATAGTAAATGGAAAGCAAGAAAATACATAATGGCTCCACTATAGTTAACAGCCCTAACTTTATATATCTTATGCAAATACTTAAACATTTTACAATATATCTTGTACTGATATATATAAAGTTGAAGAGTAATAAAATCACAAAGCACATATTTCTGGATGTGAAGTTGGATATTGAGCCACAAGAATGAATTATAGATGAATTCATATATGAATTTTAGAATAAACAAAGGTTAACTTGAAAAATATGGGCATTAAGGTATTGTTGGAGAAAGAGTTACAGGCAGAGATAGACTGGGACTGGAACTGTAAAGCGGGCAAAACTAACTGAGATGTAATGCTGAGGTCAGGGCGGGTCAGCTCAGGTTCCCCCCCCCCCCCCCGCCACGGGTACCATGTAATCCCGTGCTACCTGCTCCATGGTCAGATAGTCGGCGACTAAACCATCTCCCCCACCTGGTTTGCCAGGTGAGGAGGGGGCTGTGGACCCCCAGCACAACCAAAAACAAGACCTGTGAAAGGGCGGATGAGCTTCTAGCGAGCCAACGGCCATCCACAATTCAGTAGAAGTTGCGAACACTGTCGTACATAGCATTGTAAGGAATGATGATAAAGCACACACACCAAAATCCTATACTTCCAGCGGCGGAAGTCCGCAGGAGCTGGAGGACAGAGATGTGTGGTGCGTCCGTCACTGTTCCCGTTGGAAACCAGCACCACTGCGTCGCTAATGTTTTCAACAAACATTAATTAATGAAATGCTGAGGCTCTATATGGCGCTGGTCAGGACATGTTTGGAGAACTTTATGCAAATCTGAGGATGTGCTGGCTCTGGAGAGGGTCCAGAGGAGGTTTACAAAATTGATTCCAGTAATGAGTGGGTTAGCACTGGGTCTCTACTCGCTGGAGTTTAGAAGGTTAAGGGGGGACCTCATTGAAACTTACAGAATAATGAAAGGCATTGATAGAATGGATGTGGTGGGAGAGTCTGGGACCAGAGGTCATAGCCTCAGAATTAAAGGGTGCCGTTTTAGAAAGGAGGTGAGGAGGATCTTAATTAGTCAGAGGGTAGTTAATCTGTGGAACTCATTATTACAGAGGGCTGTGGAGGCCAAGTCAATGGATATTTTTAAGGCAGAGGGAGACACATTCTTGATTAGAATGGGTGTCGTGTTATGGGGAGAAGGCAGGAAAATGGGATTAGGAGGCAGAGATCAGCCAATGGCGGAGCAGACCCGATGGGCCGAATGACCTAATTCTACTCCTAGAACTTGTGAACTGACTGTCATTCACCAGAGGTGGATTAACAGGAAGGGGAAATACAGAGAACAGCGGAGCCATGGGGACGAAGTATTCGGAAGGCGTTGCAGGTCCAAAGAAAATTGCCAAGTTAGTCTTCAGTGCTGAAATGGTGGGGTGGGGAGCTAGGACATTAATTTATAAACATGGTGGGCAGCGAGCTAATGGGGATCAGCGAGCAATGTATAATATAAGTGCGACTTCATGGGAGGCAAGATTTGTGTTCATAGAGTTTGGACAAGTTGGAGAATATTGATGTTGGTGATGAGATTATCAGCGAAATAGGGTGTTAGAATAAGTGATAATAGGAAAGTGGATCGATTGTAATCATGTATTGTCTTTCTGCTGACTGGTTAGCGCGCAACAAAAGCTTTTCACTGTACCTCGGTACACGTGACAATAAATTAAATTGAAACTGAAACTGAACTGGGTTAGTAATATACAACTGTGCTGGGACAGTTTCACAGTGTGTTAGATCAGAAAATGGCCAAAGAATCTAGAGTGAAACCTGGAACAGAAGATGCTGAATAGATGTCCTTTGTACCGAGTAAATCCTCATAAAAGAACATAAGAATAACATTTGTGGCTGAGTGGGAGTTTTCTTATTCCATAACTAACAAAATAATGGAGTCCATGATAGCACACATCTCAAACCATAAATTGGGAAGGACATCGGCAAAAGGCAGTATATTGAATAAAAAGAAAAGGCGACAAAGGACAAATCATTGAAGATCTTGGAAGAGAAAAGACATTGCCCTAGAAATTCAGCTTCTGATCAGAGAATGAAGAACAGAGTCTTGTAAGATCAATCCGCCAGCAATGTGAAATGTTGGCAGAGGATGGATGGTCAATTATACTAAATCTAGTGGAAAGGTTGAGTCGGAGAAGGAGAAGGAATTGAACTACTCAATGAAATGATTCAACTTAAAATGGCTTTGGATGTTTCTTCCCCTACAATTTCAATTGGAATGAACAGATTTGAATTGGGCAACTAGGAATAGATTGGGGAGAATCACAGAGGTTCTTGCCCGGAATAGGCAAATCGAGAACCAGAGGACATCGTTTTAAGGTGAGGGGGGAAAGATTTAACAGGAACCCGAGGGGAGCTTTTTCACCCAAAGGGAGGTGGGTGTATGGCACGAGGTGCTGGAGAAGGTAGTTGAGGCTGGTATTATCGCAATGTTTAAGAAACATTTAGACAGGTACAGATATGTTAGGTTTAGAGGGATATGGGCCAAACACAGGCAGGTAGGATTGGTCCCGATGTTGGGGAGGTCCAGGACAAAGGGTCACAGCTTAAGGATAAGGGGGAAATCCTTTAGGACCGAGATGAGAAGGACTTTTTTCACACAGAGAGTGGTGGGTCTCTGGAACTCTCTGCCACAGAGGGTAGTTGAGGCCAGTTCATTGGCTATATTTAAGAGGGAGTTAGATGTGGCCCTTGTGGCTAACGGGATCAGAGGGTATGAAGAGAAGGCAGGTACGGGATTACACAAAAAGCTGGAGAAACTCAGCGGGTGCAGCAGCATCTAAGGAGTGAAGGAGATAGGCGACGTTTCGGGTCGAGACCCTTCTTCAGACTGGTCAGGGATCAGGGAAACGAGAGATATAAACAGTGATATGGAGAGATAAAGCAAGAACAATGAGTGAAAGATATGCAAAAAAGTATTGGTGATAAGGAAAGCAGGCCATTGTAAGCTGTTTCTGGTGTGGTACGGGATACTGAGTTGGATGATCTGCCATGATCATATTGAATGGCGGTGCAAGCTCGAAGGGCCGAATGGCTTACTCCTGCACCTAATTTCTATGTTTCTATGTGTAGATGGGACATATTGATCAGTATGGGCAAGTTTGACCAAAGAGCCTGTTTCCACTCTGTATGATTCTACGACTAACTTTGAAGAAAGAAGGTGGTTTCCTGAATTGATCCTGTTAAATCTTTCTCAACTAATGAGGATATAATGAAGGAAGTAAGCCGGGAGCCTGAGTAGGGTATCAGGTAGACACAAAGTGCTAGAGTAACTCAGCCGGTCAAGGCAGTGTCCCTGGAGAAAAATGATAAGTGACGTTTCGGGTCGAGACCCTACTTAGGTAAAGTTAAACGGTAGAGTTAAAAGATTCACCTCACACCATTTCCATTCCTGCATTCCACTTCCAAATAAACTGGGTTTGTTCTGACCTGAGACCTTTCAGTAGTGCTTTAAAAACATTGTACATGCAAGATGAATGTTGTACTTAATATCCGTAGCTGGTCTTTTTCACAATCTCCAACATTCATCACTATAATGGAAACAATTTAGACAGTCCTCGAGCAGCATTGATCCAGATTCAAACAGTGACAAACCTTGATCAATTCTTCTTTCAGTTGCCAAATTGGACAATGATATCAGGGATGGACTACCATCTTCATCAATATGTATAGATTCATTTAAGACTTAGATGTGTAATTGCCCATTAACTACTGTGTAAATGTTACAGCTCAAACAGCTTCAAACAAATGATGGATGATCAAAAGTATGGAATGAAAGTAATTAGTTATTCCTATCGAGTATTTTTTAATTTAATCAAACTCATTAAGGTTTGCTCTTTGTAATGTTCAACTTTTTTGCTCATTCATCTATTTCACCTCTTTGAGAGGTATTAAGTTCTGTTCAGTTTCAGTCCACATCTGATCTTAAGTTAGTCATCTAACTTAAACAAAGCGTTATGTGGGTCTACGAGGGGAAACAGGTGGAGAGAATACAGGAATTAATGTAGATGTAATGTTATGATCCACAGGATTGACGGTGGATGAGGGATGTGTATTTGCTGCACCAGTTCCTGAGGCTGCCTTGGAGTGGCACAGAACATCAGGCATTGCTGATGGGGACTGGCTGAAGACTTGGGAGCCCAATGGATCAGGATGCCAAACAGTTCCGGCGCCAGACATGATTAGAGTACGTCAATATTGATAACTGGCATATGGATGTCAATGATAATTCTCTGGCCCAGGAACTAAATAATTAACTGGATTGAAAAAATGCAGCCAGTAGGTTTGGTCCTGCACCTGGCTATGAGATGTAGAAACATAGATTATTCAATACATCTGAAAACGACCTTCCCCCAATCCGTAAAGTAACCTGTATCTAATCTTTCAATTGATGCACTTCTGACATATGTTACCAGACATTCATGACTATACCACATAGAAACATTCTGGATTCACCATCTGTCAATGGCATCAATGTGCACTGGCGAATGCTTTCTACTTAGGATAGGGCGCAAGTCAAGGATGGATGATCAAAAGTATGGAATTGTTTTAGATTTTCAAGTTTACTAATTATGATGCAGAGGGAGTGGCATCAGCATAGTTGTTTAAATGTAAACATTTTATACCACAAAGCGTAATCTCTTTCCACCATGTTGCAAAAATTCTTAAAAATAAAATACATTTTAATAATGCGATCAGCAACTGGGACAATTCCATGCACAGTAAATTGCCTGGCACAGTTTATTACTTGGCAGTGAATGTCTGTTGGATCTCTCTGTCTCTTAGTTAATGGGCATTCCACTGCAGCATCTACAAAATTGAAAGAATTAATAATAAGGCAGTGATCCATCTAACTCGTTTGGTTGAGTAAATAAATTATTTTGTGTTTATAGAAGTTTTTTATGGAGGCTTATGCACTGACACATTGGAATCTCATTAATGTGCCAGATTGAAAATAACTTTGCCCAATGGGGGTAACTTTGATTTAAAAATTAAACAACAATACGAAGCTCTAAAGGCATCATGATAAATAGGGAAGTATTTATGCTGTGGTCAAATGACTTGTTATGGTGATACAGAAATCAATGGAATTTATTACATATCAAAGTTACATTCATCTTTCATTGCTAACTCGGTATAAATAACTTCAAAGCGTTAACACTGTGAGTCAGACTGTACCAGTGAGCACATAAAGAAAAAATGTGGGATTGCAATGCAGCGCTAGTGCACCGTAATGTCTAACGGAGAGCCTCTTAGCACAAAGAAGACCTGGAAGAATTGAGGCAGTGGTAGTAGCAAAATATTCAATGCAGCTCTAAGAAGGGGGGAGTGCAATACTTTAAGGGGACATTTGTATTTTCTGTGCTTGCCCAATCTTCTTTTTTGAAAACTAATCATGTATGCAATGGAGAGGGAGGGAGCAAGGAACCAGAGAAAAGGGCAGATTTTACAGAGAGGCAGAGCAAAGAGTGATTGGTATGTGTAGGAAGGAACTGCAGATGCTGGTTTACACCGAAGATAGACACAAAATGCTGGAGTAACGTTTTGAGCCGAGACCCTTCATCAGGCTGAGTCATGGAGGGGGACACTAGAGGTATGGGAAGGTACAGGACAAAGCAGAGCCTACATCAATGACTCAGGAAAGGAGGAGCCCACAATGGTCTGCCACTGGTTGGTTGGCTAGCTGGCTGGGGTTGAGGTGATAACGAAGGAAGATTGGTATCTTTAATCTGGACGTGGACCTTGCTCAGAGAAAATCAGAGACGCAAGGACCTGCGGATGCTGAAATTGTGCAAAGAACACAAAGTGCTGGAGTAACTCAGCGATTAAGACAGCAGGGAATATCAGCTTGGGAAGCGGGTACATCTTTACTAGGGATAATCTTGCCTCAGAGGTGGTTGAGGTTTAACGTAATGAAGTAGAGGCCATCATCAGCAGCTATATTCTGGAACGTGTACAAAAAAAGACTCCTTTTTGCCACATGATATGTCATGAATAAAGGTCTTTCTAAAAATCATATGCTACAGCCACTGTGATGATATTGGGACATTTTGTTGATATTTTGTTCTTCCATCTGGCACAGTTGGTAGAGCTGCTGTCTCACAGCGCCAGAGATCCAGGTTTTCTCCAGATGGCACAAGTTTCCTGCCACATCACAAAGATGTGTGGGTTTAGGTGCTCAGTTCCCTGCTCTACTCACTTAATAACCCATGACTGTGCAGCTGGACACAGTTACAACTCAATCTTTAAATTCGCTGACAATACCACTGTTGTTGTATGAATTGCAGATAATGATGAGTGTAGGAATGTAGATCATCTGATTAAATGGTGCCAGAACAACAACCTTGCTCTCAACATCAGTAAAACCAGTAAATCAGTAAAAGGTTGGTGAATGAATGTTGACTTCAGAAAAGGAAGGCCGAGGACCCATAAACCAGTCAACAACTTCAAGTTCCTGGGCATGTGTACCTCTAAAGATCTGTCCTGGACTCAGCACATTGATGCAATCATAATTGCCTCTAGTTCCTTGATGCCTCCATTAATGCCTCTAGTTCCTTAGAAGATTGAGGAGATTCTATAGGTTTTTAAATACTCTCTTGATCTTCTACAGGTGTATGGTAGAGAGCATATTGGTTGCATCATGGCTTGGTTTGGCAACTTGAACTCCCAGGAATCCCAAGGAGATTACAAAAGGTGGCGAACACTGCCCAGTCCATCATGGGGACTCACCTCCTCACCCTCAAAGGAATCTATAAGGGGCGCTGCCTCAATAAGGCAGCCAGAATCATGCACCACGCTGGCAACACTCTAATTTCACTTTTGCCATCGTGAAGAAGATATAGAAGCCATAAAACAGTAATGACCAGGTTCAGGAACAGCTTCTTACCTGCGACCATCACACTGTTGAACACTACAAGCTACAACTAAACTCCAAACTGCCTCGGGACTTCAGCTGTGGTTTGGTTTTTGCACTATGTTGTTTTTTTTTAATATATTGAACCTCTTTTATTATATTTGTTTATTACATTATTGAGTAATGCGTTCACAAATCTATTGTGCTGCTGCAAGTAAAAATTTAATTGTTCAGTTTCAGTACACATGACAATAAAACACTCTCGTAAATTGCCCCTAGTGTGCAGGGAATGGACGCGAAAATGAGATTATGAAGAACGAGTGTGTACGGGTGATCGATGGTCGGCATTGATGCAGTGGGCTGAAGAGCCTGTTTCCTTGATGTATCTTTCAATCAATCAAGGTCTGACAAAAAATCCACTCTGTGGAGGGAAATAAGAGGCAGGGAGAAGCCGACATGTTGATATTCTGTGGGAAGATAAATCTCTTCCCGCATCACAAGCACAGATCTGCTCGTAAGCAGACAACAGAATGTAAATGACACCATGCATGAGCTGTTTATTACTCCGCAGAGTTTCTTCAGAGTGGATCACCATCACTCTTGGCTGGAGCGCAGCAGTTTATTCACAGGACAGTCTGTGAGTATAGACTGCAGTAGTGAGAACCCAGCTGTGGAACCTGGACATAGACATGTTGTTTAGGTAGACTCCAAAGTGCCAATGCCATGGAACCATGCCAACGTGCGGGCTAGAAGCAAATTCCTATTGGAGGTTAAGTGGAAATTGCTCACTGAGTCTTATATCCTGCAAATTGTCTGTTGCTACCTGCATCTGCTACCATTCGCTTGCTGTATGAGTAACCCAGTGCAGGCAGCCAACGCTAATTCACTCATATTTAGAAAAGGTGTCAATCTCTACAATCTCTCTCAAACGCGGGCAGGTGGGACCAGCATAGATAGGGCATCTTGGTCAGCATTGGTAAATCGGGCCAAAGGGCCTGTTTCCCTGCTGTATGACTCTGTGACTATGGCTCTATAATGGTGTTTGAAAATTACACATGATGGTGATTCCTCTGGTGCAGGCGGTTTCATTGAGTGAAGAAACTGGAGAAAACAGAAAAGGAACAAGCGTCAGTACAGCACCTGGAGGCTGGGTTGCCACAAATGTCAAGCATTAAAAGTTATCAAAGTAAGCCAACCTGCCTGATAATCTGTTTCTCACAAGTTTATGCAAGGGCACAAATAATAGTGAGAGGCCACGTTCCATGAAGCCTCCAACTTTGAAATGTCCCATCTTGTGTCACCTCTGGAAGTTTGGAAGTTGCCAATGTTGGGGGTGGATTTTGATACTGGCTATTACCCCGTCACCTGCCCTCCCACCCGCACCCAATCTTACTCCTCTCCCCTGTGCTGTGCACCATTTTCTCCTGAAGAAGCAGAGAGTGAGAGTTGGTGAATGAATGCTGCACTGAAGGTGAGTGGGAAAAGGAGGAAA
Organism: Raja brachyura; assembly: GCA_963514005.1. Next base: position 4,584,423 of record OY740785.1, read on the forward strand.
GAGATTCAGGATGGGAGGACCTTATGTGAAAGGCATGCGACTGTAGGAGCCATAAGCATTTTACAAGGGCTAGCCTCTGAGACAAGAAGATGCTGCTAATTGCTGTTCATAAGTTAACAAAGTAACGAAAGAAATTCCTCCTTCTTTCTACAAGTACATCCTTTTATGCTGAGGCCACGGCCTCTGGTTCTCTCCACTTCACTCTATCCAGGCCTTTCACTATTCTGTAAGTTTCAATAAGGTCCCCCCTCATCCTTCTAAACGCCAGTGAGTTCACACCCAGTGCTGTCAAAAGCTCATTCTTTGTTAAGTCAATCATTTCTGGAATCATTATAGAAACCTAAGATAAGGCAGCAAGAATTGAATTGAATTGAATTTCCTTTATTGTCATTTAAAACGAAGTTCGAACGAAATGTTGTACCATGCAGTCCTGACAAAAAGAAGCAACAAAGCACCCAATGACACAATTTAACACAAACATCCATCACAGTGAATCTCCAGGCATCTCCTCACTGTGATGGAAGGCAAAAAGTCGTATGTCTTCCATGCCTTGTTCTCCCGCTGCATCGTGGCGATCGAGGCTCTAGATTTTGAAGTCCCCGCCGGGTGATGGTAAATCCCACGGCCGATTTTTAAGCTCCGTGAACGGGGCAGAATAAGCTGCTACCCTCCAGTCCAGCGGATGAAGCTGCTGTTGCGGGAGCTCCCGAGAATCGGTCACCAACCAGGGACCTGCGGGCTCCCGATGTTACCGTCCACAGGGCCCGCGGGTCGCAGCCACAGCGCCACCACAGCCTCCGAAGTCAGCCAGCTCCACGATGGTCAGTCCACAGGCTCTGCCACCGGAGCCCCCAAGGTCGATTCCAGTTGGAGGCCGCCAGCTCCACGATATTAGGCCTCAGCGCAGACGGAGACACGACAAGGAAACGGTCGCATCCCCGTTGAAGGAAAGTATGTTTTTTATGTTTCCCCCACCCCACACATATATACAACTAAAAATAGACTAAAACATACATCTAACAAGACAAAAAGAAAACAAAAGAAGGAAAGGCAGACGGACTGCAGGCGAGCCACAGCTGCTTGGGCAGCCACCACTTCTGGTAATTGAAGAAAGGAAAGAGTGTGTGTTTGTAGTGAGAGGGAGAAATGGTAATGAGTTCTTGCACTGGATAGAGAAAGGTGTAATGAAGGAGAGGGAATTACTGAGAAAGAAGGAAGAGGAAGAGAGACTGATTACCAAGGTTTGTGTGAGGTTGTCAAAGCAATTTCTGCACCAAATTCCAGTCCCGAGGGTGATGCTTCTGTGCTGCCAACTGCAATAATTACTCCATGTCTATGCTGATATGTCCCTCCCACTGATGAAAGGACAGCTTCCATTATTGCCCTGACTTCTTCCAACAAGTCCCCTAGAGAGGCTTACCTGTAGTGCTTGCTGACACACTTTACTCTTCCATCACTCCAAAGCAGTTTTCAAGAAAGGAATGCTATTCTGCTTTAAGAGGCAAGTTCCTTGCTGTAGGAGGCCTTTGGCTGGCATGCTGGAAATTACACTAATTGTTAGGTTTCGTATTGTGTAAAAAATTGGGAAGAAAATTATTATATTGAGGTCCAAGAGTTAAAATACCCTATGGTGTTTGATGATCCATGAGTGAGTTTTTAAACGTATCCCATACTGATCTGGCCTGATTAAATCTGGGCCAGAAATATGTGAAATAAATAATGAACAGATGACTTGGATTCTGGGAGAAAGTTAGTGATAAAACTAACCAGAGAATGTCAAGTGTGCTCTCTTAAGCCCCCTGTCCCACTTTCCCGAGTTACTCACGAATTCTCCCGAGTTTTCACCATGATTCAAACTCAGAGAATTATGGTAATAGCCAGCCGTAGGTACTCGCGGCTATTTGTTTTACTCATGCACATTTTTCAATATGTTGAAAAAACGTCCCGATTTACCTGATGCCCCGAGTACCTACGGCTGGCATTAGGAGCCGCTACAAAATATCTATGGACGCCTACGGCCTCCTACGGACTCGCTACGGACATTCTCCGAGTTTGAAGCAAGGGGGAAACTCGGGAGAATTTGTGAGTAACTCGGGAAAGTGGGACAGTGGCATAACATAGCTCTTGGAGATGCAAGGAACTGCAGATGCTGGAATCTTGGGCAAAACAATGTTTCTTGTTCACGTGGAAGGAAATATAGTTAGTTTGACAATGGTCAGATTTTAATATAAATGTTGCTCTCCACAGGTCTGTAAAATATGTTAGTTGAATAATTGATGTGTTATCTTGATTGAGTAAAGAATATTACTCGTCACAAAAAATTGGTGAACCACAAACGTGAGTATGTGTGGAAGACATATAGACAATGTCTACAGCTTTGCCCTCGTCAACCTTCTTGGCTACATCTTCAAAAAACTCAATCGGGTTCATAAGACGCGATCTCCATCCAGTACAGAATGGAGGCATATTGGTGGTGGGGGGAGGGTGTCATATTTTTGTGAACAGGGTTGATGACACCTTCTGAATAGATGGCTGTGAATATTTTGCAGGCGTGACCAGCAGTAAAATGTAAGTCTGAGGCAAACGGCGTAGCAGAGCCACTAAAGATCGTTCAACGCTCGCTTCACAGTGTGTATGTTCGGGTGTTTGTGAGTCAACGGGCCAACCCATGAAACAGTATATGACCGCTTCACAGAATGCCATGAACTCAGCAACTACCAAAGTTCAGAATGAATGGCAGAAACCTGAGGATGTGACTGGTGGCTTAGGCAATGCTCTTGGTCGCAGCCACAGTCCTTGCACTCTAGCATATGTCCGTACGTCTTTCCACATTCCACCTGACAGCATCCTGGCACATTGCCTCAACAAAGAAAGGTCCCAACCCAAAATGCTACCTATCCATGTTCTCCAGAGATGTCGCCTGGCCCATTGAGTTACTCCAGCACTTTAGTTTAGTTTATTATTGTCATGTGTACCCAGTAAGAGTAAAAAACTTTTTTGTCGAGAGCTGTCCAGTCAAAGAAAAGACGATACATGATTACAATCAAGTCACCCACATTGTACAGATACAGGATAAACGATATAATGTTTACTGCAAGATAACAACCAATAACGTCTGATTAAAGATGGTTCAAAGATCTCCAATGAGGTAGATGGGAGGCCACGACCGCGCTCCAGCTGATGAGAGGATGGTTCAGTTGCCTGATAACAGCTGGGAAGAAACTGTCCCTGAATCTGGAGGTGTGTGTTTTCAAACTACTGTGCTTGCCTGATGGGAGAGGGGAGAAGAGGGAGTGACCGGGGTGAGACTGGTCCTTGATAATGGTGGTGGCCTTGCTGGGGACGTGTGAAATCCAGATGGAGTCAATGGAAGGGAGGCGGGATTGCGTGATGGTCTGGGCTACACATCCACAACAACGTCACATAAGGATCTCAGGATTCATAGAAAGAACGAGATTTCGCTGGAGCAGAAGTCAAGGATGGCATATTGACGGAGGCTTTATCCATGAAGAGATAACTTCTCTGACATGAATTTCTGATTAAGGATATTGTTAAGGATATTGTTAGCTCTGAAACCACTCCCAGACTATTGACAGCACTGCTAGGGGTAGACAATCATCAATTAATCTTTAGACCGTAGCATACAATGGAGACATTGATTGTCCATTGTCAGCTGGCACATGGCCATAGGTAATGCATTATTCAGATTTGTGCTTACTGTGCTAGAATCGGTTATCATCAGACTGTCTGTGAATGAAATAGGGTCCAGATTGCAGAAAATGAAAATTGCCAGATTATAACACGCCCAGCCAATATCTGAGCACATTACAACATTAAGTACTCCGAAGTCAGGAAACTTTTTTCCCAGTGTGGAAATGTCAAGAATAAAGAGCATAGCTTTAACGTGAGAGGAACAAAGCTTTATGGAGATGTGCGGGGCAAGTGATTTACACAGAGTGGTGGGTGTGTGGAATGGAGGCATAAAGGAGCTTTTAGATAGGTACATGGATGTGGAGGGATAAGGATCACATGCAGTCACAGGGGATTAGTTTAACTTGGCATCATGTTTGGCACGGACGTTAGGGGTCAAAGGACCCATTCCTGTGTTGTACTGGTCTATGTTCAATATTGAACTCTACAACAAACGTTCTCTGTATCGGCCATTTCTGCTGTGAATTATCCACCAGTCTTTCTCTTTCTATGAGCAAATATTGACCTGCTGGGTATGTTCCACAGCTCTGTGTTTTGCAACATGTTCTGGTCCTTTGTTGGTATTCTTGCTTTCTCTATCAGGCCTGAAGAATCCATTGACTAGATGACCTGTAAAACTTAACCTCAAGAAAATCCTGGCCTCACTGTGTATTCCCTCCGTCTTATCCCTCCCACCCACCACTGTCTCTGCAATTTGAAACCAACTTGTTACTCTCTGAAGTTAAGAGTCTAAAGAAGAGTCCCGAGTCCCCGATATGTCCATGTTCTCCTGACCTGTTCAGTTACTCCAGTCCACCGTGGGTACTGACCTCCCCACCATTGAGGGGAACCATAGGAGGTGCTGCCTCAAAAAGGAGGCCAACATCATCAGGGACCCACACCAACCTCGGAGCCTGAAGCCCGTAATTTCCAGGTTCAGGAGCAGCTTCTTCCCAACAACCATCCGGCTATTAAACACAAGAAACTCCAACTCAATTCTAAACTACAAATTATCTTTAATTGCTCTAGGAACCTGGGGACATTGTTTTTCTCTCCGCACTATATTGTTTATTTTTTATATGTTTAATTTGTTTTTGCTGTTCATTATGGTTTTGACTGAGTACTGTGTTCACATATCTGTTGTGCTGCTGCATGTAAGAATTTTATTGTTCCATTTCAGGATATAGGATAGTGAAACACTCTTGACTTGCAAAGCAGTGACAAACAATACTCCTGAATCACTATTGAAACACAAAGTACTTTCGCTATAAAACTAGGATAAGCATTCAACCAAGAAAAACAAGCCCAAAGCCAAAATAGTGCCAAAACTGCTTATAAACACTTATGCTAAGGACAATAACTAACTCCATAATCATGTAGATACAGGTATATCATTGGGGCTATCAAGTGGGCACCTCCCTTCGCTGTTGTTTTGTTGAGTTAGGCCCACGACACCTCGGGAAGGCTCAACAGTTCTGGCATCCTGGAATCACCCCCCTCAATACCTGCTCTCACCACCTGTGCTAGCAGTATCTACTAAATAAAGGAAACTACAGACGATTAATTCACTTAAACAAATGTTACACACTTGCTTCCTGTCTTACACTTATCCTACCCCATCATTAAACAGTCGTAGTGCCACACTGACACTAATATCAACCTCACATAAAACTGGGACACACTTACAAAGAAATGCACATACCACGCGTTATGCGTTTCCTTTCTGCCCCCAACTAACACTGTTTCTTCTTCACCTAATCCACTTACTGCCTTGCTCTGCTGCCTCTGGCATCTCCTTTTATGGCCTGACACAAACTCTGTCCGCAGATTCCCAGCTTTTCACATAGTGACATGGTCGATCACGCTATGGGACCGCTACAACCCACCACTACCAGATGTACTCTTGCTTTCCATCCTCCCTGCTCAACTTCTGCTGCCAAATCTACATATTGAAGCTTTTTCCTTTCATAAGCCTCATCCATTAAGTTCTCCCACGGCACCGTCAATTCTATAAAATACACTATCCACTATCCACTGTCCAAGAGAGCAGCTTATTGAGGATTGTTTCATTGAAGCCATCATTTACATCTCCAGTTCACCAACAGTGTCATAATGTCATAATTCACGGCACTTGAGTCCAGGCCACTCAAATCTTAGACCTAATCTAAGGCTCAGCTTAGACCTTTTTGGTCAGCTCATTAAATATGAACAGTAATATTTACGGATTATTCATGCATAAGCACTCAATGATTCAATGGTGCTTTATCGTCATATGTGCGAAGTGGACGCGCACAGTGAAATTATTTTCTTACAAACAGTCCTGTAGAGTACTGCAGTCGGTGGGGAGAGCAGTAGATATCCTGTGGAAGGATAGACATAGATACATAGACAATAGGTGCAGGAGTAGGCCATTCAGCCCTTCGAGCCAGCACCACCATTCAATGTGATCATGGCTGATCATCCACAATCAGTACCCCGTTCCTGCCTTCTCCCCATACCCCTTGATTCCGCTAGCCCTAAGAGCTCTATCTAACTCTCTTTTTAATGCATCCAGTGAATCAGCCCCCACTGCTTTCTAAGGCAGAGAATTCCACAAATTCACAACCCTCTGGGTGAAAATGTTTTTCCTCATCTCAGTTTTAAATGGCCTACCCTTTATTCTTAAACTGTGGCCCCTGGTTCTGGACTCCCCCAACATCGGGAACATACTTCCTGCATCTAGCGTGTCCAATACCTTAATAATGGTATATGTTTCTATAAGATCACATCTCATCTTTCTAAATTCCAGTGAATACAAGCCCAGCTGCTTCATTCTTTTATCATATGACAGTCCCGCCATCCCGGGAATTAATCTTGTGAACCTACGCTACACTCCCTCAATAGCATGAATGTCCTTCCTCAAATAAGGAGACCAAAACTGCACACAATACTCCATATGTGGTCTCACCAGGGCCCTGTATAACTGCAGAAGGACCTCTTTGCACCCATGTTCAACTCCTCTTGTGATGAAGGCCAGCATGCCATTAGCTTTCTTCACTGCCTGCTGTACCTGCAAGCTTACTTTCAGTGATTGATGAACAAGGACGCCCAGGTCTCCATGTACTTCCTCTTTTCCCAACTTGACACCATTCAGATAATAATCTGCCTTCCTGTTCTTGCCACTAAAGTGGATAACATCATATTTATCCACATTAAACTGCATCTGCCATGCATCTGCCCACTCACCCAACCTGTCCAAGACACCCTGCATCCTCATAGCATCCTCCTCACAGTTCACACTGCCACCCAGCTTTGTGTCATCTGCAAATTTGCTAATGTTACTTTTAATTCCTTCATCTAAATCATTAATGTATATTGTAAATAGCTGCAGTCCCAGCACCGAGCCTTGCGGCACCCCACCAGTCACTACCTGCCATTCTGAAAGACACCCGTTAATCCCTACACTTTGTTTCCTGTCTGCCAACTCATTTTCTATCCATGTCAGTGCCCTACCCCCAATACCATGTGCTCTAATATTCCCCACTAATCTCTTATGTGGGACCTTATCAAAGGCTTTCTGAAGGTCCAGGTACACTACATCCACTGGCTCTCCCTTGTCCATTTTACTTGTTACATCCTAAAAAAGTTCAGAAGATTAGTCAAGCATGTCCCCTTCATAAATCCATGTTGACCTGGACTGATCCTGTTACTGCTATCCAAATGCGCCGCTATTACATCTTTAATAATCAACTCCAGCATCTTCCCCACCACTGATGTCAAGCTAACTGGTTTATAATTCCCTGCTTTCTCTCTCCCCCCTTTCTTAAAAAGTGGGATAACATTAGCTACCCTCCAACCCACAGGAACTGATCCTGAATCTATAGAACATTGGAAAATGATCACCAATGTGTCCACGATTTCTAGAGCCACCTCCTTGAGTACTCTGGGATGTAGACCATCATGCCCTGGGGATTTATCAGCCTTCAGTTCCATCACTCTACCCAACACCATTTCCTGACTAATGCGAATTTCATTTGGTTCCTCCATCACCCTGGGTCCTCTGTCCCCTAATACATCTGGGAGATTGTTTGTATCTTCATAGTTAAGACAGAACCAAAGCACCTGATCAACTCATCTGCCATTTCCTTGTTCCCCATAATAAATTCACCTGCTTTTGTCTTCTGTCTTCAAGGGTCCTACATTTGTTGTGACTAATTTTTTCCCCTTCACATACCTAAAGAAGCTTTTACTATCCTCCTTTATATTTTTGGCTAGCTTACCTTCATACCTCATTGTTTCTCCCCGTATTGCCTGGTAGGCTCCAGTACCATATAAATAACCATATAACTATTACAGCAAGGAAACAGGCCTTCTCGGCCCTTCCAGTCCGTGCAGACCATTTATTTTCCCCTAGTCCCATCTACCTGCACCCAGACCATACCCCTCCATTCCCTTCCCGTACATATACCTATCCACTTTACTTTTAAATGTTAAAATCGATCCTACCTCCACCACTTCTGCAGGAAGATCATTCCACACAGCCACCACTCTCTGAGTAAAGAAGTTCCCCCTCATGTTACCCCTAAACTTCTGTCCCTTAATTCTCATGTCATGCCCTCTTGTTTGAATCTTTCCTACCCTCAATGGGAAAAGCTTATCCACGTCAACTCTGTCTATCCCTTTCATCATTTTAAAGACCTCAATCAAGTCCCCATTAACCTTCTGCGCTCCAAAGAATAAAGACCTAACTTGTTCAATCTTTCTCTGTAACTTAGTTGCTGGAACCCAGGCAACATTCTAGTAAATCACCTCTGTACTCTCTCTATTTTGTTGACATCCTTCCTATAATTAGGCAACCAAAATTGTACACCATACTCCAGAATTGGTCGCACCAATGCCTTGTACAATTTTAACATTACTTCCCTACTCCTATATTCAATGCTCTGATTTATAAAGGCCAGCACACCAAAAGCTTTCTTTACCACCCTATCTACATGCGGTTCCACCTTCAGGGAACTATGCACAGTTATTCCTAGATCCCTCTGTAAAAGCTGCTCTAAGAATCCATCTCGGAGGCACTTTACAAACTCCCATTATTAGGGTCCAACCTGATTGTCCCATCTACCTCTCTTTTCGTGTATGGGATTGTTCGCCTGTTATGAATCGGCCCCACACACTGCCTTTAGAAAATGTTGGCAGTAAATGCATGTCTGAAACCTGACACCTCTGCCAACCAACACATAGACAGTCAATGAATAGTATGGGAAAGATTGGGTGCATAGTTGATGTGTCATAATAGATGTTGAGCACAAAGGTTGAATATGTGACATTAAAGTATCATTCATTCATTCATTCAAATATCAAGAGTCAAAGAGAATTTAATTTTCATATGTACTGGGATGGACCAATGAAATTTTTACTTGCTGTTCATTAATGCAAGAAATTAGTTTAATTTAGAGATACAGCGTGAAAACAGGCCCTTCAGCCCACTGAGTCCGCTCCAATTAGCAATTCCCCCCACACACTAGTTCTACCCTATAAACTCGGGACAGTTTTACAGAAGCTAAATAACCTACAAACCTGCAGGTCTTTGGAATGTGTGAGGAAACTGGAGCCCCCAAAGAAAACCCATGTGGTCACAGGGAGGATGTACAAACTCTGCACAGACAGCACCTGTAATCAGGATCGAACCAGATTACCAGAGCTGTAAGGCAACAACTCTTCCGCTGCACTACAAATAAATATACAATAACTGATAATACAATAAATTATCAATAATATTCGATAACTAGACCATGGGTAATGTAGCCTTTTGCCTGCAGTGTGTATCGATTGAGTTATAAATAATCTTGGTTGACTCGGTTGAGTTATAAATAATCTGAATAGCCTAAGATTTTGAACCCAGCTGCTCCCAATGGTAAATGACAAATCATAGCATATTTTCAGTCGACCCGAAACATCACTTATTCCTTTTCTCCAGAGACGCTGCCTGACCCGCCAACATTTTGTGTCTGTCATAGATATGGTTGACAATCAGAACCTTTTGTTCTAGGATGAAGCGAGAGGTGCAAAGTTTAATGCAGATGTGCAGGGTAGGTGTCTGTAAACAGAGGTGGCGAGTGCCTGCAATGTGCTGCTGAGGTGGTGGTAGAGGCAGATACAATAGTGGCATGTAAGAGACTTGGATTGGCATACGGATATGCGGTAAAGGGAGAGATATGGATTACGTGCAGGCCGATAAGAGTTGATCTTGGTATCATGTTAGGTACAGACATTGTGGGCCGAAGGGCCTGTTCCTGCATTATACTCTTCTGTTCTAACATGAATGTCACTTGATTCAAACTGTACTTTGAAGAAGATGAGTGAGGTTGATATCTCTCGTTCCCTTTTCCCCTGACTCTCAGTCTGAAGAAGGGTCTCGACTCAAAATGTCACCTATTCCTTTTCTCCAGAGGTGCTGTCTGGCCTGCTGAGTTACTCCAGCTTTGTGTGCTTTGAAGAAGGTGGCATCAAAGTGTCAGAGTCGAGGTCCCACTTCCAGCATTGCTAAATTCCTGATCTCGGCATCATGTTGATGGAAAAGGCCAAAAATGGGAGGATCCCATCCTCATGCAAAATCTGCAATCTGACCATCTGGCAGGCTGACAATGTGTGTGGCGGGAAATGGATAGAGGATTTAAGGGCTTGGATGGATGTGCAGAGAAGGCTTACTCCGATGGGCCAACGGATGTGGAAAAATTAGAAATAAACAGGTGCTATTCACCTCAGAGCAGAGAAATTTAATGGAAGATTTGATAGAGCTATTTTAAATTACTAATTTAAAATAAAGTTCACAGGGTCAGTAATTAGAATGTAGGTACTTGACATCAGAGGCACTGGGAAGAGTGGTGAGTTATTTTGACATGAAAGGCTAAAGTCTAAATAGTGATGGAAGGTTTTAAAGTTAATTTTGAAAGAACATAGAAATTAGAAAACATGAGTAGACATTCAGGCCCTCAATCCCGTTCTGCTATTCAACAAAATAATTTTACTTCAGCATTATATTTCATGTCATAGTCCCATATTCCCCATCATTCATATAATGTATTGAAATCTATTTGTATCTGTTTGGAATGAATATGTCTGTGATTCCATAAGTTCATAAATTCATATTATAGGAGCAGAGTTAGGCCATTCAGCCCATCAAGTCTACTTCACCATTCAATCATTGGTGATCTATCTTTCGCTCTCAACCCCATTCTCCCACCTTCTCCCCATAACTCTTGACACCCATACTTATCAAGAATATATCTACCTATGCCTTAAAAATATCCATTGACTTGGCCTCCACAGCCTCCTGTGGCAATGAATTCCACAGATTCACCACCCTCTGACAAGAAATTTATCCACATCTCCTTTTTAAAGATACATCCTTTTATTCTGAGGCCGTGGCCTCTAGTCCTAGATTCTCCCACTAGTCATGGGGTCATAGAGTGATATAGTGTGGAAACAGGCCCTTCAGCCCAACATGTCCAAGCTACACTGGTCCGACCTGCCTGCGTTTGGTCCAAATCCCTCTAAACCTGTCCTATCCATGTACCTATCTACGGTAACTGTATCTTAAATGTTGGGATAGTACCAGCCTCAACTACCTCCTCTGGCAGCTTGTTCCATACACCCATCACCCTTTGTATGAAAAAGTTACCCCTCATATTCCTATTATCCCCCTTCTTTTCCCCTTCACCTTAATCCTTTGTCCTCTGGTCCTCGATTCACCTACTCTGGGCAAGAGACTGTGCCTCTACCCAATCTATTCATCTCATGGAAACATCCACTCCACATCCACTCTATCCAGGCTTTTCAGTATTCAGTAAGTTTCAATGAGGTTCCCCCCACCCCTCCTCCATTCCAATGGCCTTCAAGGACAATGGTGTCACAGACATTTTCAAAATACCGATGAAGAACTTTCTCCTAATTTTAGTGCTAAGCAGCCTACCCCCTTAGCCTGAGAGTATGATCCCTAGTTCAAGGCACCACCGCCAGGGTGTCATCATTCTTACATTGTCCCTGTCAAGCCTTCGAATAAGGTCATCTCAACTCTAGACTACACAGTCCTAGTGTACTCAATCTCTCCACATATGACAGTACTGCATACGAGTAGCTGGTCTGGTGAATCTTTGCTGTAGCCCTTCCAGGTGAAGTGGCCGTAGCTGTACACAGCACTCCAGCTGTGATTTCACAAACACTCTGTAGAATTATAGTAGGCATCTCCACTTTTGTACACAATCCTCTTGCATTAAAAGTCAATGTACCATTTGCTTTTCTAATTATTAATTTCCAATTACTAATATACAAGGACAGCACAGTATATTTTTACATCAACGTTTCTCAATCTCTCACCGTATAAAACTCAGATATAACTTGGGTATCTCCACAATGTACTCCATTTACCAGGCCTTTGCCCATTCACAGCGTGCCAATACCCCCCCTGTGGCTTTTATGCGTCTATATCACTTTGTTTTGTGTCGTCAGTAAACTGCAAATGTTACATTTGGAAAGTCAAGTCATTGGTGTAATTTTTGAATAGCTGGAGCTCAGTTATCAATCCCTGCAGTACCAAGCTGAGAAATCTACCAACTTGAGAGGAACACATTAATTCCTACACTCTCGTTTAACTCAATTACCCGACTCTCAGCCCATGGAGTATAAACTCTCCAATTCCATGAGCTGTAACAATTTTCACAAATCTTTTTTGACCTTATCAAAACCCTTCTGAAAATCCAAATACACTCATCACTCGTTATCCTCTTGTACTCAATCTTCTCTCTAGATTCAACCTCAAATGGCTCCAGTGAGTTAGTCCAATGTAATTTCCCTTCATAAAGCCACGTTCAATCTACTTAATCACATTATAATGGCAGGCGAAACCCAGAGAACCCATTCTTTTTCTTGATATCTATCTATTTATCTTATAGATATCTTTTTTTTCAAAACATTGGGCTGCAGATCATTAGGTCCATGGGATTTATCAGTTTTCAGGCTCATTAACTCTGCCTTTTTAAAATTTCATCACTTGCTCTGGACCTTTGATTCTCCAGGAGTCTTGGAAGGTTTTTTTTTGTATTCTTCCATGAAGAACGTGACAAACTATTTGTTTAATTCCTCTGCAATTAGTTTATTCCCCATTATAAACTCTTCTGTCTCCAGACATACGAGACAAACACTTGAAAAGGAAATTGAAAAATAATCAAGGCCCAGAGAGTTTAGATTTGGACAATGGATTAATTTCATAACCACATCCCAAGTGTTGGGATGGATAATTGAACATCACATTTCAGGGCACATAGGAACATGGCAAAAGAAATGTAAACTTACTTTCATTGATATAGGTTAATTACAAGGTTTTACATGGAGAGCTGTCATCACAAACAAGCAGCCCTCTTATTGTGTGTGATCCTGCTAATTATAGAAATGCCTGGATTGTATGATCACAGAACATTGCAATTTACCTATTAAAAGAAAGTCAACCTTTCTAGGGAAATTTGGAAGTGCAATTGTAACAAAATAATTAAAAATATCTCAATGCACATTGAAAGAACCATTTTATTCATCAAAAGCAACATAAACGTGTAAATAATAAGAGACCTTAAAATTATTTGCAACTGATGTGTTTTAAATAGGGATTGCATTTAAATGATGGACAATTTTCTCAAGCATATCTCTTGAATTCAGCTTTACTGTCAAGTTAACGGTCTAGTGCCATCTTTTTAATACTCTCAAGCAAAAGAACAGTTACAGAGTGACATCCTTTTGGACCAGAGGGTAGGGGTAGGTTATACAGTGGTTGTACTACAGGATAGTTCGTGCAGAAACCTAAACTAATTATCTATAATTGTGCTTCCAATGTAGCGAATGTAACCAGGAAGCTCTTGGATTGTTATATAATCTCCATTTATTCACACACAGGTTCTTTAGGAAAATAATTCTCTGTTCTTACCAGTCCAGCCCCATGTTAAAGTAGCTGACTCTTAACTTTCCATGAAAGTGGTATGACAAGCCACTCTGCTCTACGAACAAGCAATAAATGTTGGCAATACCTACATTCTGAGAGTCAACATTTTGTAAAGGAAAGCAGAATTCAAAAGAGTGAAAATAGTAGATAATGGAGTTTAACAATAGAGAAATTCTCATAGCAACACAAACCCTTCCCTGCAACACTGGTCTATATTATGTGTGCTGTCTGTCAGCTTCAGCAAGAGAAAACAAAATACAAGGTCTCATCTCTGTACTTTCCTTCATTTGTCTTCTTCTCAGTAAACAAGCTAAACAAGGATTGACTATAAGAATTGTTGCTTGCCAGCAGTCATTGAGAAGTAGGTTTGGATTATGAAATGTCTGAGTCAATAATGTGACTATCACCAACTAGAGAGTGGTCCTGTCCTACCATCTACCGCATTAGAGACCCTCGGACTATCTTTAATCACACTTTACTGGACTTTATCTTACACAAATTTCCTTTATCCTGTATCTGTACACTGTGGGCAGCTTGATTGTCATAATGTGCAGTCTTTACGCTGACAGAATAGCACGCAACAAAAAAGATTTCCACTGTACACTCAATCCATGTGACAATAATAAACTAAACTATAAAAAATAATTCTGTTAAGCAGTTATGATGATCTCAGAGCCATTGCAGAAAAAGCATTAGATTTGTCATTATATGTTTTCCTTCAAAATAATTACAGTTTTACAGTTTCCTTTAATCTTGTATGCTGGTTACAATAATGGATGACATGATGACTTAAGATAAATAAGTATTACACACAAAACAGGCAGATTGTCTGACTTAATGGTCCGGGTTTTAGAGGGTGTTTGAAGAAACTGGTGTGTGAACACTTCACTGCCAAAGTAAAGTACACATCTAACAATTCTATAGCAAGTTGGCTGGTTTTAATTATAAGCCACAGCCGACAGGAACATTGTAAATAGTTAACGAGCAGGAGTGACAACTGAACCGGGAGGTGGCTGACTAAGGAAATGAGCTCCAGGATAAAAGTGCAAGTGGGAGAAACAGAAGAGACGCCAGTGGAAGTGGGAGTGGGTAGTGCCAGTACGGGGAGTTTCCAAGATCTTTCCTGCTTTTTAGAAGCCCACCATGTTTCATAATGGCTTGGAATCTGGCCACACCTCTGTGACTGTAAAAATCACTTTACATCAGCTGGCCCTTAACGTCACACTTAAAGTAATTCCAACATGGCTAATGAGCAAGTTACAGCAACAAATCTCTAGAAAATGCTCTATGCAGTATCATCAATGCAGTTTCCTTAATACATACCAGTATTAGTATATACTGAGTACTTTATAGATGCCACAACATCATCTTGAAGTAGTGTGTCACACTGGTAAGCTACAGGCTGGTCTTCCTTTTCGACATGGATGGTGGGTTGATCTTCCTTAAGGATAATCGGCTCCTGGCCAGAGGTGAAACCGTCAGCTTTAAACAGAGCTGGTACAGACAAAGATATAAAAATACACATGTCTCAAGCGGATACCTGCCTCCCACCCAGATGGTTTTGGATGTATGTCCAAGGGTTGCCTGTTGTACACACTGTCTGGGCTGCTGTAGTGAATAACTGGAGCAACAGCTAGTAGAGGGTTTGTACTATTGGCAAACCTCTTGCTGCAGACAGCAGCGACAAGCAAACCTGGACAACTTTTTGTCGATATGATAATATTGATTAGCTGGAGGAAACGGAACGTGATAAATTCCCACCGTTGGGACAGAAAGGAACACTACCAATCCATGAACAGTTAGCAAATTATCAGTACAATCAACCCTCGCAATAAATAACGGACCTCTACATAGCGGATTTCAGTTATAGCAGACCGAGGCTCCCATTGCACTACCCCACCCCCACTTCCGTAGTTACCCGGTGAGCTGGTTCCACGTGGTGGGAGCTTCTTGTTGCGGGAGTGGAGATAGCGATCAGCGTGAAGGTGGCATGAGTCTCGAGCCCATCCCTGGCACATCACGTGTGGGGCCGGGGACCCTGTGCCTCCCAGGCCTGTAGACTCCTCCACTCCTCCCAGCCTTGGGTTAAACATTACCCACCTCACTGGGTTATAGCGGACAACAGGCAATAACGGAGCATCTCTGAAGAACATGGCCAGGCAGTATCTCTGAAGAACATGGATAGGTCATGTGCCGGGTTGGCACCCTTCTTCAGTCCTGACCCGAAACGCCACCTCTCCATGTTCTCCATGCTACCCTGAATGACCCTCTGAGTTACTCCAGCACTTTGTAATCGAATGAAAACTAATTTTAGCTTCAGCATTTTGCTTGTCCAAACATTGTTCAATATTGATTACTATCCTGGAAGCATGAGCTGATTTACAACATGATAACAATGTACATTCCAACGGGTTTTACATTGAAATAGGAGACAAGAACATTCCTTAAAACAATAAATCAACCTTAGTGATTGCATTAAATATTTGAGGAAAGAGGCTTTCCAACATTCACACCTGCTCCATGTAGAGTGAAGCATAAAGTACATTGCTCCAGATTGTCTACACTAAACAGGATTAGCCATTAAATTGCCTTATTCTGTCAGGTATCGGGACCAGACAGGTAATCCATTATTTCCACTTTGCTACCTCACTGTCTGCTGAAATAAAACAATTGGACATACCTCAAAGCTTCTTCACATTACTTTGGCTGACGTTGTTCAAAGTGAAATGTTGCAAAACCTTCAAAGTAGCAGCAATGTGTGGTGTCACAAATAGAGATTAAAGATTGCTGAAAGAGTGACAGGGACACGGTAAACACTGGCACTTCAATGGGGCATAGCTTGGAGCCCTTCAACGTATCTTTCTCATGTGCCAAGTACAGACTAGCTACTTTTCCATCAATGAGAGGCACTTTTCCCCACTGGCAGAGTGGGCAGTCTGCCAGGTCCAGCTCACCTGATGGGACAGACATTGAGCTGAGCAGCGGGGGA
Organism: Raja brachyura; assembly: GCA_963514005.1. Next base: position 4,601,072 of record OY740785.1, read on the forward strand.
TCTGCTGAAACGCTTCACAGGGGTTTAAAAGTCCAGCACCCGGCGTTGATGTGAGGCTACCTTTTCCAATGCTACCTGTACTGCCAGCTACCCTGGCAATGCACGGGTGGACTCCCCGTGAAGTCCAACAAGGCAATGCAAACATCCCCAGAATTGGAGATCTTCCTGCTGTCTGAAGAAAAGTCTCCGCCTGGAACGTCACCTTTTCCTTTTCTCCAGAGATGCTGCCTGAACCTCTGTTACTCCAGCTTTTTGTGTCTATCTTCGATTTAATCCAGCATCTGTAGTTCGTCCCTGCACATCCTCCTGCTCTGCCTGCTCCAGATTAAACTCACGGCCAGTACAACTAAGCCGTTGAAATTAAACGCAACAATGGTAAGTAGCCCTATTACTTGATGTCATTCAGTTAGTAAAAGAACATATAATTATTTTAAGTACATAGTGGTATATTTTAGAGATTTAATTTAAAATAATTAATTGGAACATAGAACAGTACAGCACAGGAACAGGCTCTTCAGCTCATAATAACTGTAACCATATAACCATATAACAATTACAGCACGGAAACAGGCCCTCTCGGCTCTTCCAGTCTGTGCCGACCATTTATTTCCCCCTAGTCCCATCTACCTGCACTCAGACTATACCCCTCCATTCCCTTCCCGTCCATATACCTATCCACTTTTAAATGTTAAAATCGATCCTGCCTCCACCACTTCTGCTGGAAGATCATTCCACACAGCCACCACTCTCTGAGTAAAGAAGTTCCCCCTCATGTTACCCCTAAACTTCTGTCCTTTAATTCTCATGTCATGCCCTCTTATTTGAATCTTCCCTACCCTCAATGGGAAAAGCTTATCCACGTCAACTCTGTCTATCCCTTTCATCATTTTAAAGACCTCAATCAAGTCCCCCCTTAACCTTCTGCGCTCCAAAGAATAAAGACCTAACTTGTTCAACCTCTCTCTGTAACTTAGTTGCTGGAACCCAGGCAACATTCTAGTAAATCTCCTCTGTACTCTCTCTATTTTGTTGACATCCTTCTTATAATTAGGCGACCAAAATTGTACACCATACTCCAGAATTGGTCTTACCAATGCTTTGTACAATTTTAACATTACTTCCCTACTCTTATATTCGATGCTCTGATTTATAGCATTATAACTGTAGCATTATAATTATAAAAATAAAATGATAGAAAGTTTGCTCCAAACTTTGGAAGTCGATCTAAGTAAAATTGACTCTTATCCCGTCACTTGCCCATCTTACTGATGAGGAATTTCACGCTGTTAATTGTGCAATATAAGGGAGCTTTCTTCATGCCCTTTGCCTATAATAAATGGAACATCGAACAGTACAGTGCATGAACAGGCCCTTAGGCCCACAGTGTTTGTGCTGAACGTGACGCTGTTAAATTGATCTCATTTGCTGGCAAATTACAAGGTGAATACAAAATGCTGGAGTAGCTCAGCGGGACAGGCAGCATCTCTGGAGAGAAGGAATGGGTGACGTTTCGGGTCGAGACCCTTCTTCAGACTGATGTTAGGGGAGTGGGTGGGACAGAGATAGAATGTAGTCAGAAACAGTAATATTGGTGGGAGAACTGGGAAGGAGGAGGGGATGGAGAGAGAAGGAAAGCAAGGGTTATTTGAATTTAGAGAAGTCACTGTTCATACCGCTCGGGTGTAAACTACCCAAGTGAAATATGATTAAGAAGGAACTGCAGATGCTGGAAAATCAAAGGTAGACAAAAATGCTGGAGAAACTCAGCGGGTGAGGCAGCATCTATGGAGCGAAGGAAATAGGCGATGTTTCGGGTCGAGACCCTTCTTCAGACATGTGAGGGTGGGGGGGGGGGGTGGGAAGAAGAAAGGAAGAGACGGACACAGTGGGCTGTGGGAGAGCTGGGAAGGGGATAAACCCACTGACTCCCAGGGCTATCTGGACTACACTTCTTCCCACCCTGCTTCCAGTAACTGAACTGACTCCATCCCCTACTCCCAATTTCACCGTCTGCGCCGCATCTGTACCAAGGATGAGGTGTTCCAAACCAGGGCATCGGAGATGATCTCATTCTTTAGGGAACGGGGGTTCCCCTCTTCTACTATAGATGAGGCTCTCACCAGGGTCTCTTTCATACCCCGTAACTCTGCTCTCACTCCCCATCCCCCACTTGTAACAAGGGCAGAGTCCCCCTTGTCCTCACATTCTGAAGAAGGGTCTCATTCTGAAACGTCGCCAATTTCCTTCGCTCCATAGATGCTGCCTCACCCGCTGAGTTTCGACAGCATTTTTGTCTACAAGCGAAATATGAGGTGCTGTTCTTCCAATTTGTGCTGGGCCTCACTCTGACAATGGAGGCGGCACAGAACAGAAAGATCAGATTGGGTATGGGAGTGGGAGTTAAAATGCTGAGCAACCGGGAGGTCCCCTTGTCCTCACCTTCCACCCCATTAGCCGTCGCATACAGCATATAATCCTCCAACATTTTTGCCACCTCCAACAGGATCCCACTACTTACCACATCTTCCCATCTCCACCCCTTTCTGCGTTCCGCAGAGACCGTTCCCTCCGCAACTCCCTGGTCAACTCGTTCTTTCCCACCCAAACCACCCCCTCCCCAGGTAATTTCCCTTGCAACCGCAGGAGATGTAACACCTGTCCCTGTGCATCCCCCCTCCATCCAAGGATCCCACCAGTCTTTTCAGGTGAGGCAGAGGTTCACTTGCACCTCCTCCAACTTCATCTACTGTATCCGCTGTTCCAGGTGTCAACTCCTGCATATCGGCGAGACCAAACGCACGTTCGCGACCTCCGCTCAGTCCGCCTTAACCTACCTGATCTCCCAGTTGCTCAGCACTTTAATTCCCCCTCCCATACCCAATCTGACCTTTCTGTCCTGGCCCTCCTCCATTGTCAGAGTGAGGCCCAGCGCAAATTGGAGGAACAGCACCTCATATTTCGCTTGGGCAGCTCACACCCCAGCGGTATGAACATTGACTTCTCTAACTTCAAATAGCCCTTGCTTTCCCTCTCTCTCCATCCCTTGCCCCTTACCAGCTCTCCCACCAGTCTTACTGTCTCCAACTACATTCTATCTCTGTTCCGCACACTCCCCTGACATCAGTCTGAAGAAGGGTCTCGACCCAAAACATCACCCATTCCTTTTCTTCACAGATGCTGCCTGTCCCGCTGAGTTACTCCATTTTGTGCCTATCTGCATTTAAACCAGCATCTGCCAACATTTAAACCAGCATCTGCCGTTCTTTCCTACACATTTTATCCAAACTACAAGATCCAACTTACAAACATGCTTGATGTGCAGTTGGCCTTTAACAGATAATAATTGCTTGGTTCTAGCTTCTCTTACTGGCAATGTTTATTAGCCAATTCTGTTCAAGTCACTGAGCTTGATCTTGAGTTTATAAACTCTAAATGACTGCCTGACTGCAATTTCTGCAGAGAATTAGATAAGCTTGACAACTTCTGTAATTGGAAGGAAAGAATTGATAAAACACCTACACTAAAAGAATTGCCTGCACTGCAATTCCGCATTCTGCTGTACATAATACTTTCCACAAATACATAGCACTGAGCTATTATTGAAAATTTAATTGTTGTAAATATCTTTATTTTGTGCCTGTTATTGTTTGCTTATTCAGTTACTGCATAATAAAGGGTTTATCACAGTGTTAAAATATGAGGAGTGCTGTCTGTGCAATTTGCATGGCGGAGAGTTTAGCTTTAGTTTAGAGATATAACATGGAAACAGGCCCTTCGACCCGCTGAGTGAACGCCGGCCATTGATCACCCGTCCGTACTAGTTCTATGTTATCCCACTCGTTATACAGGAGGGGCAATTTGCGAAAGCCAATTAATCTACAAATCTGCTTTGGATGTGGGAGGAAACCAGAGCATCCGGAAGACTCCACGCAGTCACAGCGAGAACGTGCAAACTCCACACGGACAGCACCCGACCAAGATCGAACCCGGGTCTCTGGCGCTGTGATGCAGCAGCTGCTGCACTACTGTGTAAATCATGTCATGAGAGCATGTGTGTTCATTCTGAAGCATGCACAGGAACAACATGAATTAAGACAAACGATGAAATCAAAAATCATCCAGAGAACAAAGTATCAAGAAATCTGAAAAAAAAAAGATGTATTTCATGAGCATTCAGTGCACATGTTTCTTTTGGACAGACATAGCTGTAGCACTTACTGCTGATGGTCTTGCGTCCAAGCCCTGCTCCAGAGGTTGTACTCCCACCCTCAGGCAGCCCCTGCAGAGATGCTGCCTGACCAGCTGAGTTACTCCAGCACTTTGTGTCTTTTTTTTGGTATGATCTAATCCGGGCTGATCCTGTAGCTCTAAACTGCTTTGTTAAGAGTATTCACTTTCAGTTAAAATGGTCAATTCAAGCCATGTTTGCCCTCTTAGGCGAATGTTACAAGAAGATTAAGGTCTAATTGAAGAACAATACGCATCCCTATCCGATGATCACCATCAAAGTTATTCATTCGTTACATTGCAGTCTGTGAGAAACATGCTGTGTGCAAATAGTCTGCTATTAAATTTGCCAGCAAATTGCCTGTGACAACATTGAAACAGGAATTAATTGTTTGCAAATTTCTTGATAAAATACATGTGATTGAAGTAATTGGTCTGAGGAAGTGAAAATGTGTTATAAGTAGAGCTTTCTTTTCTTGTCTCCGTTCAGATGGAACCAGATTAAAAATCTCAAGTAAAAATGAATTCTTTACATAGCAAGTTCCATAAGATTATTTCGCCATTATTCTAACCATGGCTATAACAATATACAGGGTAAATCAAAAGATTAGCTGATCTTTTAAACAAAAGATCGATTGAAGTGATGGAAAGGTACAACATGGAAATAGGGCCTTTGGCCCGCCAAGGCCATGTTGACCATCCAGGTTATCCCACTTCTGCATCCACTTTGGGCAATTTACAGAGGCCAATTAACCTACAAACCCGCACGTCTTTGGGATGTGGGAGGAAACCAGAGCACCCGGAGGAAACCCACGTGCTCACAGAGAGAATGCACGAACTCCACACAGACAGCATCCGAGGTCAGGATCGAACCGGGACTCTGGCGCTGTGAGGCAGCAGCTCTACCAGCTGCACCATTGTGCTGCTCTTGCAAATGGCTGTGAGGCTTGACTGTAATTGACAATGGGGACACAATCTATATGATGCACCACACATTTGTGAAGGAGGTTGGTTTTGAGCAACACCACGTAAATAAGGCAGCCAACATCTCTCAGTTCACTCTGAGAGAGATTAATGTTGTCAAAGAGTCGAAATGATTGGAAGAAATAGGTGAAGGATATGTCAGTGACTTCTTCTTCTTCTTCATCTTGCGTATGGCGTGCACAGCCTAAAGTTGTAGGACAACTTGTTCTATTTGATCTTATTTGATTGTGCACACCAGGTTGATTGCATTTGTCGAAACAGAGCAGACCACGTGAAGGTTGCAATCTCCCACCCCATGTCAGTGGCTAGGTTACAGTGGTTTAAGTTACCAGAGTGAGGCCACACGCAAATTGGAGGAACAGCATCTTATATTTTGCTTGAGTAGCTTACAACCGGCATGAATATTGAAATCTCTAAATTCAAATAGCCCTTGCTTTCCCTCTCTCGCCATCCCCTCCCCCTTCCCAGTTCTTCCACCAATCTTATTGTCTCCGACATACAATCTTACTGTCTCCGACTTATACAAACACTCCCCTCCATCCTTCCCTCCTTGCCCCCATTCCTCCATTCAAAGCCGGTAAACCAGCTCCACAGTTTGGAACGATATAGCCCTCTTGGGATGACACCTTCCCCAGCCAACAATCAGGAGACCACCCTGCCTGAAGGCATCTGTTGCTGGCCCTGGTTTGTCCCGGTCTTTTCTTGCTTCCAATTCTCCCCCCACAATCTGTCTGAAGAAGGGTCCCGACCTGAAACGTCACCTATCCATTTTCTCTAGAGATTACTCCAGCACTTTGTGTCTATCTTTGGAACAAACCATAGACCTGAACTGATCCACAGATCCATGTTCCACTGCAAATGTGGAATTTAAATTTAGTTAATAACCTGAAACGTAATTGAAAAAACACAGCTAGTTTGGGTAAAGATCACCACAAACTACTGGATTGCCATAACAAATAAAAACTATCCAGTACACTAAATGTCCTTGGGTGGAGAAAATTTATCATCCTTGTCCATTCTTTATTTTTAGCACAGAGATTGACAGATTTGGGATTAGTACAAGCATCATGGGCGATGGGAAGAAGGCAGGAGAATGGGGTTGAGAGGGAAAGAGATCAGCCATTATTGAATGGAGGAGTAGACTTGATGGGCCAAATGGCCTAATTCTGCTCCTATAACTTATGAATTCTGTGACTCCAGGACCGACAATGTGGTCGACCCTCCGCTGGCCTCTTCTATTCACGGGCAATGAGGAATGGAATAAATACTGGCACTTGTCAGTTGATGACCAGCTCCCAAAAAACGAATACATTAAATAAAATTACAAAGATAGACACAAAATGCTAGAGTAACTCAATGGGTCAAGCAGCACCTCTGGAAAAAAGGAATAGGTGATGTTTCGGGTTGGAACCCTTCTTCAGATTTCAGGGTCCAGGAATGCTGCGTGACCCGTTGAGTTACTCCAGCATCTTGTGACTATCTTCGGTATAAAACAGACTGCAGATTCTTCCTGCAAATTAAATGACAACTCAGGATTTGTGCTGCATGGACATGCTATTCTTTGCACAATCTGCAGAAAACATAAGCCGCTCTCCTGCAGCCCCTACAGAAAGTGACCTGCATAAGCGTCAGTTTATCTTGTTTATCCAGCCTGGAAGATGAGGGGAAGTGAGTGTTGACACGGTTGGGGGAGTATGAGCTACAGAGTATGTGAGTGGGGGAGGAAGGAATGGTAAGTAGAAGAGTGAACAGAAACTGAGGAGCCCGATATCGTGAGTAGTTCAGAGACACAAGGAACTGCAGGTTTAGTTTAGTTAGAGATACAGTGCCCTTCAGCCCACCAAGTCCGCACATTAACACCATTCTACACACACTGGGGACAAATTAAATTTATACCAAGCCAATTAACCTACAAACTTGTACATCTTTGGAGTGTGGGAGGAAACTGGAGATCTCAGAGAAATCACGGGGGAAAAAGGACAAATTCGATACAGACAGCACCCGCAGTCAGGATCGGAACCCGGGTCTATGCGCTGTAAGGCAGCAACTCCACTGCTGCTCCACCGAGCAGCCCCAGATGTTGGAATCCTGAGTAAAACACAAAATGCTGGAGGAACTCAGCGGGACAGGCAGCATCTGAAAAGTCAGAAGAGGTGGCCCAATGTCCATTCCATCCACAGATGCTGCCTGACCCGCTGAGTTCCACCAGTACTTCATGTTTTACTATGAATAGCACAGTGCTTTGAGCAAGAAATAATTGATGTAAATTGATGAAGGATACTTAACTGCTGCTCTTCTGAGCTTCTTGATATTTTCTGAATTGTAGCCATGTCTGCAGAGCTCCTCAGTGGCCACTTTCATCCGGCAACATTAATGTTGGCTGGAATGTGTTCAGCTCCCCTGGAAGAGCTGGGATCCACCATCCTTCAACCGACAACCAATTTTGCATTTAAGCACCTAGGTACTCTCATTATTTCTATTCTAATACTTGTAACCCTTCTAACAATCTTCCCGTACTCTCAACAAGCATTTTTCTCCAGCTAAGAAAGACACAAATGCTGGAGTAACTCAGTGGGTCAGGCAGCATCCCTGGAGAAAAGGAGTAGATGCGGTTTTGGAATGGAACCCTTCTTCAGACTGAAAGTAGAGATGGGTGGGGGGGGGGGGGGGAGAGGGGTGGAAAATAAACTATTTTGAGTCAAGTTTGCGTGGCTATTACTTTGCCGCATTGCAGATGTGCAGGCCACGGGCAAGAACATTTGTGATATTTGGGAGTCCCAAGTTGCAAATCTGGGCGCAATCACACAATACAGCGTCAGAGACCCTGGTTCAATACTGATTACAGGTGCTGTTGTATGGAGTTTTACCTTCTCCCCCTTGACCGCGTGGGTTTTCTCCGGGAGCTCTGGTTTCCTCCCACATTCCCAAGACGTATAGGTTTGTACGTTATTTGGCGTCAGTAAGAAGTGTAAATTGTTCCTAGTGCGTAGGATGGTGCTTGGGGCTTGCAGATCAGCCTGGACTCGGCGGGCTGAAGGGCCTGTTTCTGTGTTGGATCTCTAAGCTAAACAAAGGTTTGTGACTAAGCAGAGTGGAGCATGGATTGAACACTTCAGTCAACTCTTGAACAAGCTCACTAATAAGATGGAAGGGTCTTGGCCCGAAACGTTGCCTATCTCTTTCGCTCCTTAGATGCTGCTGCACCAGCTGTGTATCTCCAGCCTTTTGTGTACCTCAGATATTATTCTGGTATTGATGAGGATTCAATGGATGAGTCTGAACTGGGCCTGTACTCGCTGGATTTTACAAGGATGATGGGGAACCTCGTTAAAACTTACCAAATAGTGAAAGGGCTGGATAGAGTGAATATGGAGATGATGTTTCCACTTGTGGGAGTGTCCATGACCAGAGGCCATAGCCGCAGAATAAAAGGATGTACCTTTAGAAAAGAGACGAGGAGGAATTTCTTCAATCAGAGGTTGGTGAAACTGTGGACAGCTGTGGTGAAGGCAATTAATATTTTTAAGTTGGAGATTGACAGATTCTTGATTAGTTAAGGGCCTGTCCCACTTGGGTGACATTTGCGCCTCACGCAGGTGGCGCACAAAAATTTTGTGAGTCAAAAAATCCTGGGGTACCGCGCACAGGCCGTGCTTCACTGCCTACGTCACCACGCACCATGCGCGCGTAATGCACGCTATGCACACGTAATGCACGCTATGCGCGCAACACGTGCGCGTCACAACGTGCACAGCGTGCGTTGTGATATGTAAATGATGTCCCGTAAATGACGCGCAAATTACGCCCAAGTGGGACACGCCCTTAAGGATGTCAAGGGTTATGAGGAGAAGGCAGAAGAATAGGGTTGAGAGGGAAAGATAGATCAACCATGATTCAATGGCGGAGTAGATGTGATGGGCTGAATGGCCTAATTCTGCTCCTATCACTTATTAACTTATGAAATCAACCCCAAAATGTAGCCGTTGTCTAAAGGGGAAAATATTCATCTTTATTGAGCAGGTTTATGCATTAAGTTGCATGGGGTCCTTGTTGAATGGTGGCATAATGATATTCTGAGCAAGGTTTTCTAATAGCATGACTTTTCAAAGAATTTTCAAAAAGTATAGTGCCCTTAGACATGTATGCCAATATGCATTTTATTAATAAATCCATTAGACTGTAGATTTTGGACGAAACTAGTCCATAAGGTGTACACTGCTTATAACCTCTAACAGCCCTCCCTCCCTCCCCTTTCTCCCCCACACCCCACTTTATAACCCCCTCCCTCTCCCCCCCCGTCCCACCTGGATTTGGACCTATTTCTCCCCTCCCTCCTACATTCCTTCCTCTGGCTTCACAATATAATATAACTCTTCAAACCTTCTGTCTCACACTTTCTGCTCTCAGCTTTAATCTCTGGCATTTGATTCAACCGTCTCCCTATCAAAAAACCCTTACCTGAGACTATCCATTACTTTCCATGCTTTGTTCTGCCTCCCCTCTCTCCCAGTTTTTTTTTCCTCCGCTGCCTTACAATCAGTCTGAAGAAGGGTCCCGACCCGAAAAGTCACGTATCCTTGTTCTCCACAGATGCTGACCTGAACCGCTGAGTTGCTCCAGCACTTTGAGTCCTTTTGTATAACCCAGCACCTGCATTTCCCTGTTTCCACGGCTTGCATTATCGTTACTTGGGAAATAATTTCATGCCTGCTGTAGAATGCGCCATAATCCACTTTTTACACGGCCATTGGGAAAGACGTAGGGAAAATTAACTGTGGATCGTGCAACCTGCACATGCACTAAGTAGGAAACTTTCCGATTTCTGTAACCTTGTCTTTATCATGAGGTCCTATGAATGAGAGGCACCGGTAGGAGCTGGTATTTTGAGAGAAATATATTGCAAAGAAAAGCCCTGCTGGGTTCTAATTTTTAATTTTTAGCATTTTTGGTCTTAGAGATACAGTGTTGAAATAGGCGCTTCGACCCACCGAGTCCGCACTGACCAGCACTCCCCGTAAACTAACACTATCCTACACACACTAGGGACAATTTGCATTTATATCAAGTCAAGTTAACCTACAAATCTATATGTCTTTGGAGTGTGGGAGGAATCAGAAGATCTTGGTGAGAACCCTAGCAGGTCCCGGGGAGAACGTAGAAACTCTGTACGAACAAGCAGCCAAGGTCAGGATTGAACCCGGGAATCTGGCGCCGTGAGGCAGTGGTTCTACCTCTGCTCCACTGTGCTGCCATGGGATGGTAATTATTGACTGAGGCGATAACATGAACATAACATGAGCCATCTCTGTCTTCTGCACAACATAACCTGCAGCCAGACCAAATCCTAAACCTTTACAACTCCTATGCAGGTCACAGCATATCCACTCAATAAATCTAAACCTGGAAGGCGAGTGCATGTCAGGTCAGTCAATTAAGTGAATCGATTGCTAGTGCAGCTCTTTCATCTTCCTCTTTTATCTGGTGTATTCACAGCACTACTCTTCCACCTAAACCTGTTTTGACAACAACAATATTCCTGGCCATGATCAATATGCCGCAGGTGACTGCAGTTCTTACTTCAACAGTCTGCATTGCTGGTTATAATCCCACTGACAGAGAAAAATGGAATTCTATCCAGAAGCCATGTGTTCAAAACAGCGAACACGAGAGATCTGATATCGGGAAAGAGTAATTTATTCATTAAATAAACTTCTGGAGAACTGCAAGCAGTAATGAAACTACACAAACAGAAGAAATTGAATGCTATGAGGTGATGGGTTGTTGCAGGGCAGAGGGGAGATGTTCTGAGCATCTCTGCGGACAGCTGATTAAAACCAAATCAAATGTCTCTTTGCTTGGGTGTTATTATAATTTCCTGCAGGCAGCTCCTCGAACCATAAGTGAACTAGGGCAGTCTTCTAAATCTGATGTCATTTTCAAAAGGAGGGAGGTGAGGCAAAGGAGGGAATAAGTTCATAAGTTCATAAGTTATAGGAGCAGCATTCGGTCCATCAAATCTACTCCGCCATTCAATCATGGCTGATCTATCGTTCCCTCTCAAACCTATTCTCCTGCCTTTTCCTGACTCCTGACACCCGTACAAATCAAGGATCTGTCAATCTCCACCTTAGAAATATACATTAACATGGCCACAGCCTTCAGTTGCAATGAATTCCACAGATTCACCACCCTCTGACTATTCCTCCTCAACCCCTTTCTAAAGGTACATCCTTTTATTCTGAGGCTATGGCCACTCTCCACTCTCTCCAGGTCTTTCACTACTCCGTAAGTTTCAATGAGGTCCCCCCTTTTCCCTCAAAACTTCAGTGAGTACAGGCCCAGTGCCGTCAAACGCTCATCGTATGTTAACCCGATCATTCCTGGGATCATTCTTGCTCACAATATTCCAAATGCAGTCTGACCAGTGCCTTATAAAGCCTCAACGTTACATCCTTGTTTTTGTATTCTAGATTTCTTGAAATAAATGCTAGCATTGCCTCAGCCTTCCTTACTACCGATTCGACTTACAGATTAAAGCCCCTGTCCCACTTACGTGTCCTTGGCACACTAATTACGCGACCTCGTGGTTGAGGCGTGACGGTCCCGGGAAGGTCGCGCGCGACTTCATGCATTCGCACAGCCGTCTGGAGCGCGTGACGTCATTTGAAGGCAGCACCTCTGGAGAGAAGGAATGGGTGACATTTCGTGTCGTGACTCTTCTTCAGTCTGAAAGAAGGGTCTCGACCCGAAATGTCACCCATTGCTTCTCTCCAGAGATGCTGCCGGTCCCGCTGAGTTACTCCAGCATTTTGTGTCTATCTTCAATTTTCTTGACCCCCGCTCTGGGAGTACAAGTGGGGGCGGATCCGGACCGCAACGGCCGTGAGCCCCAGGCCGTGTTCGACGATCATTTGCCTGCTTCTGCTGCTATTGGAGGTGAGACGTTGCGTCGCGCCAGGGTCTTGGGCCAGTCCCACTTTGGCCGTCAATTACGTGACAGGCCGTTGGCGCGCAAAGATTTTGCCGCTACCAAATTTCGGAGCGCTGCACGATACCGCGCACAACTACATACCCCTCCGTTCTTCTCAGTGGGACCGGCCCCGCGCGGCCACACGATGCCCGTGCGCCTCAACGCGACAACGAGGTCGCGTAATTTGCGTGCCAAGGACACGTAAGTGGGACAGGCCCTTAACTTTATGGGAATTCTGCACCAGCACTCCCAAGTCCCGTTGCACCTCCGATTTCTGAATTCTCACCCCATTAAGAAAATAGCCTTTGCCATTATTCCTAATACCAAAATGCATGTCTCCACACTTTGCTACACTGTATGCCATCAGCCACCTCTGCCCACACTCCCAACCTGTCTCAGTCCTTCTGCAGAGTCCCTGCTTTCTCTACACTACCTGCCCCTCCATCTGTCTTCGTTTCATCTGCAAACTTGGCAACAAAGCCTTCAATTCCCTCGTCTAAATCATTGTTATCCACCATGAGGAGTAGCGGACCCAACACTGACTCCTGCGGAACTCCGCTAGTCACTTGCAGTCAACTAGAAAAAGCCTCCTTTCTTGCCACTCTTTACCTTCTGCCATCCAGCCAACTTGCTATCCATGCTAGTACCTTACCTCTGAAACCATGGGGTCTCATCTTCCTTAGCAGCCTCACAACCGGGAATACATGCCTGTCAATTATGAGAAGGATTGAAAAGTCTGCTAAACATTCAATATCCTGGTAGGTTTACATGAATAGATTTTTGGACTGGATATTGGAGGGGAATGGATGCCAAAGGGAGAATACACCAGCACGACCTCTGGGAGAGAGATGAAAATTTGAAATAACTGGTCCTCCTACCACAATAAATGCTTTCATATTATCAATTATTTCAGTATTTGATTTTAATTGAGCCAATATTTGCTGGGTAAATCAGGCGGTGGAGCTGTTTACCACTGCTTGCATTAAGCATGGTGACTTTCTATGTGATAAGGCCAGATTAAGAAGCATTGCTCTGTCCTCTCTTCGTCAACCACAGAATGCACTATCAAGTTGATTTTTTCACCACTGGCTGTGAGGCCCAGATACTTGCTTGTCTTCCAGCACCTCCGCTCTCCAGGTGGGGTGCTGCCAGAATGGATCAGGCTGTAGAAGAAAAGTGCACAAACCCCGAGATTGTTACTGTCGTGCTGAGCTCAACGTCACAGTCCAGGGAGAAAAATAAAGCACACTCTGTCTCAGGCACTTGTTGCTCCGTTGAGAAAAGTTCTGGCACTTACAGGTTTAACTGTCAGCTTAGACCCAGTTCTCATTACGGGCTTCGGAACATCGAGTCACAGCTAAGTACTCCCATCTGCTCCTGCAAGTATTGTTTCAGGCACTGTGTACGGCGGGATTGTAATTGTCTTTCCGATGACTAGTTGTCACACAAGAAAAGCTTTTCATTGTAGCTCGGTACATGTGACAATAAACTCAACTCAACGGTCGCTGCTTTGCGTACACACTCTGTCATTGTGTTTCAGCTGACGTTTATTGGAAGGATGGAGGGATGTGTTGAGGTGGTGGAGGAGGTGAAGCTGTTGGTGGGAATTAAGTAAATACCGAGGTTCTGGTCCAAAAGTCTCAAGAATCAGGAGTATGTTTTACTGTAATATATCCCGAAACGGAACAATGAAATTCTTATTTGCAGCAACACAACAGAGACATCATTATAAACAACAAGATGAAATTCAATAAATTACAAATGAATCAATTTAGTACCAAGACAAAGTCCAAAGTCACTCATATAATCAAAGCAGATTTCCTAAATTAAACTAGTGACTCTGGACTTTGTTTGTGTTTCGTAGTTCGAAGTTTACTTGGAGCTCATTGTGTTCAATAACCTAATGGTTACATAGAAATTAGGAAACATAGAAATTAGGTGCAGGAGTAGGCCATTCGGCCCTTCGAGCCTGCACCGCCATTCAATATGATCATGGCTGATCATCCAACTCAGTATCCCGTACCTGCCTTCTCTCTATACCCTCTGATCCCCTTAGCCACAAGGGCCACATCTAACTCCCTCTTAAATATAGCCAATGAACTGGCCTCAACTACCCTCTGTGGCAGAGTTCCAGAGACCCACCACTCTCTATGTGAAAAAATTCCTTCTCATCTCGGTCCTAAAGGATTTCCCCCTTATCCTTAAGCTGTGACCCCTTGTCCTGGACCTCCCCAACATCGGGAACAATCTTCCTACATCTAGCCTGTCCAACCCCTTAAGAAACTTGTAAGTTTCTATAAGATCCCCTCTCAATCTCCTAAATTCTAGAGAGTATAAACCGAGTCTATGCAGTCTTTGTTCATAAGACAGTCCTGACATCCCAGGAATCAGTCTGGTGAACCTTCGCTGCACTGCCTCTATGGCAATAATGTCCTTCCTCAGATTTGGTTGTTGAGAAGAAGCTGTTCCTGAACCTGGACACTACAGATTTCAGACTCCTATACCTTTTTCGTTTTGGCAGGAGCGTAGCCAGGGTGGTATGGGTCCTTAATGATGCTGTAATTAATGTATTTAGTCATTAATTTAGTTTATTGTCACGAGTATCGAGGTGCAGGGGAAAGTTTTTTTGTTGCGTGCTATCCAGTCAGCGGAAAAATTAGACATGATGCTGGCTGCGTTTTTGAGGCAGCGTCTCCTGTTGGTCCCTTCAATGGTGGGGAGGTCAGTAGCCAGGATGGACTGGGCAGTGTTCGCCACTTTTTCTAATCTCCTTCGTTCCTGGGTGTTGGCGTTACCAAACCAGGCCCTGATGCAACCAGCCCATATGCTCTCCACCGTGCACCTGTAGAAGTTTGTCGACTCTTCTGTTGCCTTGAAGCTGATTTCAGTCACTAGGCAAGCAGACGGGAGACATCAAACATTTACCTTGGATAGTGGTGGCAGATGTACATGAATATTTACAGATTTCACATTTTCCCTTCATGAATAGCGTGGACTCCCTTTGAAAAGCTTCATACCTCACAGAAAGAGAGAAACATTTGCATTTTAATAATGCCTTTCACACATAAGGATATCCTAAAATTAAAAATCTTTGCAACAGTGTTGCTTTTTAACTTGGGAAACCCAGCAGCCAAAATGTGAAGAGCAAGACTCCTAGCTTCATTGACAGAGGTATAAGTATAGCCTGGGACCGCTGAGGACTTCCATGCTCTTCTTTAAATAGAGTCGCGGTTCCTTGTAAAATCCACCCGAGGTGGCAGATGGCTCTCTGTTTTACATATCGAGCAAATGTATACACCCTCAGCACCATGCTGACAACTCTGGAGCGGGTCTTAAACATTCTGCCGCAGAGGTGAGAATGCTCACACTGAGCCAAGGCTGACGCAGGAGCTGTGGTGTGCGACTTCGCCTGCATGAGATCTAACAGACTGCGGAAGATGTGTGGCATGTCCAGCTGCTTCCCCAGGAAGTAAGATGAAGGCGTGAACCTTGCAGACACGTTGGTTAGCTCGATGGAGGCAGATATCGGTGGCCACCTGAGGATAAAAGTGTTTGAAGATCAAGACCTCAAACCTGACACAGCAGCAGTGATCCTTGCCCTGCCATATGTTTCTGAGACATACAACTGGCACACAAAGCACTGGGGAGAGGCACCCAAAGCCTCTCTGCCAATTCCACAGGCAGGATAACTGGACTCATGTGTAAGAAGGAACTGCAGATGCTGGTTTACACTGAAGATAGACACAAAATGCCGGAGTAATTCAACGGGTCAGGTAGCATCTCTGGAGACGTTTCGGGTCAAGACCCCACATCAGATCCCAAAATGTCACTATATTTAAGAGGGCGTTAGATGTGGCACTTGTGGCTAAAGGGATCAGGGGGTATGGAGAGAAGGCAGGTACGGGATACTGAGTTGGATGATCAGCCATGATCACATTGAATGGCGGTGCAGGCTCGAAGGGCCGAATGGCCTACTCCTGCACCTATTTTCTATGTTTCTATGTTTCTATGTCACCTATTCCTTTTTTCCAGAGGTGTTGCCTGACCCATTGCTACTCCAGCATTTTGTGTGTAACTAGACTGATGTCAGCTTCCTCTTCTGGGCGAACAACAAAACAATGAGCCTTAATTACACTTACTGGCAACATTGGGCAGGTCACATTGCACATCCAATAGTTTAGTTCAGTTACATTTAGAGATAAAGCACAGAAACAGGCCTTTCGGCACACTGAGTCCAAGCTGACCACCGATCCCCTTGCACCAGTACTATCCTAACACTAGGGCCAATTTTTACATTTTTTACCAGAGCCAATTAACCTACAAACCAGTGTGGGAGGAATCTGAAGCACCCGGAAAAAAATCTACGCTGTTACAGGGAGAACGTACAAACTCAGTACATACAGCACCTATAGTCAGGATATAACCCGGGTCTTTGACGCTGAAAGGCAGCAACTCTACCGTTGTACCACCATGCCATCCCTTTTACTGGACTGATGTCAGTGTCCTCTTCCAGGCCAACAAAACAATGAGTCTTCATGACACTTACTGGCAAACGCAGGACAAGTCACAATGCTTGCACATCCAATACTAAACTTCCAAATCAGGCATTCTTTTCGAGGCTGCATCCAGGCAAAGACCACCAGATGGCCAGAGAAATCGATTCAAGGATGTGTGCAAAGGATTGTTGAAAGAGCATAACATCCCCACGGACTCACGGAAATGCCTAGTGCATGACCGCCAAACTAGAGGAGTATTCAGAACGGTACTGAGAACTGCATCAATAGCTCACTAAAGCTCAACATTAAGAGCAGGAGGAGGTGTGCCATCGCCCAAACAGCCCATTCAGGCATCCCCTCAAGTGCCTCCTATCTCACCTGTGACCTATCATTTGCCTCAAAAGCCACCCAGGAAACCAGAGAAAGTCACAAAATGCTGGAGTAACTCGGCGGGTCAGGTAGCATAGCTGGAGGGATTCTCCAGTGATGCTGCCTGACCCGCTGAATTACTACAGCATTTCGTGTTTTTCCTTGATAAACGGGCATTCACAGTTCATTGTTCCTTGTTTTTTACGGGAAATCATGTATTGTTTAGTTTAGTTTAGAAATACAGCGCGGAAACAGGCCCTTCGGCCCACCAAGTCCGCACCAACCAGCAATCCCCGCACATCCGACACATATTAGAGACAATTAACACGTATACCAAGCCAATTAACCTACAAACCTGTACGCCTTTGGATTGTGGGAGGAAACCGAAGATCTCAGAGAAAACCCACGCAGGTCACGGAGAGAACGTACAAACTCTGTGCAGACAGCACCCGAAGTCGGGATTGAACCTGGGTCTCTGATGCTGCAAGCGCGGTAACACTGCAACTCTACCGCTGCGTCACCATGCCGCCTCGAGAGTATTGTCTTTACGCTGACTGGTTAGCACGCAACAAAAGGTTTTCACTGTACCTTGGTACATGTGACGATAAACAAAACTGAAACTGAAACCACAGAGCTGGAGTGGGAGCATATCTCCACAGCTATCTGGACAGCTATCTGCAGAGCCAAAAGAGATGGGGGAGATATTGAACAATTTATTTTCTTCGGTATTCACCAAGGAGAAGGATATTGAACTCTGTGAGGTAAGGGAAAAAAGTAGAGTAGCTATGGAAACTATGAGATTCAAAGAGGAGGAAGTACTGACACTTTTGAAAAATATAAAAGTGGATATGTCTCCAGGTCCTGACAGGATATTCCCTAGGACATTGAGGGAAGTTAGTAGAAATAGCAGGGGCTATGACAGAAATATTTCAAATGTCATTAGAAACGGGAATAGTGCCGGAGGATTGGCATACTGCGCATGTTGTTCCATTGTTTAAAAAGGGTTCAAAGAATAAACCTAGCAATTATAGACCTGTTAGTTTGACGTCAGTGGTGGGCAAATTAATGGAAAGGATACTTAGAGATAATATATATAAGCATCTGGATAAACAGGGTCTGATCAAGAACAGTCAACATTGATTTGTGCCTGGAAGGTCATGTTTGACAAATCTTCTTGAATTTTTTGAAGAGGTTACTAGGGAAATTGATGAGGGTAAAGCAGTGGATGTTGTCTATAAGGATTTCAGTAAGGCCTTTGACAAGGTTCCCCATGGAAGGTTGGTTAAGAAGGTTCAATCTTTGGGTGTTCATGGCGGAGTAGCAAGATGGATTCAACAGTGGCTGAATGGGAGATGCCAGAGAGTAATGGTGGATGGCTGTTTGTCAGGTTGGAAGCCGGTGACCAGGGGGTTGCCTCAGGGATCTGTGTTGGGTCCACCGTTGTTTGTCATGTACATCAATGATCTAGATGATGGGGTGGAAAATTGGATAAGTAAGTATGCAGATGATACTAAGATAGGTGGTGCTGTGGACAATGAAGTAGATTTTCTAAGTCTACAGAGAGATTTGGGTTATTTGGAAGAGTGGGCTGAAAGATGGCAGATGGACTTTAATGCTGATAAGTGTGAGGTGTTACATCTTGGCAGGACAAATCAACATAGGACGTACATGGTAAATGGTAGGGAATTGAGGAATGCTGTGGAACAGAGGGATCTAGGAATAGCTGTGCATAGTTCCCTGAAGGTGAAATCGCATGTAGATAGGGTGGTAAAGAAAGCTTTTGGTGTGCTGGCCTTTATAAATCAGAGCATTGAATATAGTAGTAGGGAAGTAATGTAAAAATTGTACAAGGCATTGGTAAGACCAATTCTGGAGTATGGTGTACAATTTTGGTTGCCTAATTATAGGAAGGATGTCAACAAAATAGAGACAGAGGAGATTTACTAGAATGTTGCCTGGGTTCCAGCGACTAAGTTACAGAGAAAGGTTGAACAAGTTAGGTCTTTATTCTTTGGAGCGCAGAAGGTTAAGGGGGGACTTGATTGAGGTGTTTAAAATGATAAAAGGGATAGACAGAGTTGATGTGGATAAGCTTTTCCCATTGAGGGTAGAGAAGATTCAAACAAGAGGGCATGACGTGAAAATTAGGGGACAGAAGTTTAGGGGTAACATGAGGAGGAATTTCTTTACTCAGAGAGTGGTGGCTGTGTGGAATGATCTTCCAGTGGTGGAGGCAGGATCGAATTTAACATTTAAAAGTAAAGTGGATAGGTATATGGACGGGAAGGGAATGGAGGGGTATGGTCTGAGTGCAGGTAGATGGGACTAGGGGAAAATAAATGGTCGGCACGGACTGGAAGGGCTGAGAGGGCCTGTTTCCGTGCTGGAATTGTTATATGGTTATATCATTCTTGATCCTGCAGGATTATCTAAGAAGAAAGGGTTCTCTCTACCCTTGTGATAATTGCACTGATTATTATACAGTAGGCATTTGAATATCAGTTGTTAGCATGCAAATGTGATCCTAATTGCTCTGCCATAGCTTAAGGCACATTTACAGACCTAAACCAAGATCCCAATAAGATGCCCTTTTACATACAAAGGGTGGTGGGTCTATGGAACAAGCTGCCAGAGGAGATAGTTGAGACAGATACTATAACAACATATCAAAGATATCTGGACAAGTACATGGAAAGGAAGGTTTGTTGTGAGATGAGCCAAAAGCAGGCAGGTGGGACTAGTGTAGATGGGGCATCTTGGCCGGCATGGGCCAGTTGGGTTGAAGGGCCTGTTTCCATGCTATATGACTCTATATGTAGTAAAACAGCATTCATTATTTGCTTGGATGGGAGAGCAGTAATAGTGTTGAAGTCCTGACAAAATAAATCAGAGAGTGACTTGTTTTTCCTGAAAAGTCCTCCTCAAACCTTCAGCAGCAAATGGGCAGGAGAAGGTGATTTACTGATAAGCTGCACTCAAAATTCTCAACAGGGGCTCTCTTGCTTCTGTTTGCTGTTCACAGAGGCTGTTACACATGGCATTATTCAGAACATGACAGCCAATCCTTTTCATGAAGTGAACTGCAGGCAATTGAATTCTCAATCAGCTCTCTAACAATCATCAGGCCGGTTGATATTAATGCTGGCTTCAGCAAGATATGGGAGTAGAAAGTCATACCAGGTCACTGCCCCAAACACACAATGTAATGGCACTTGAGACACAAGGAACTGCAGATGCTGGAATCTTTAGCAAAACTCAAGCTGCTGAATTGGCTCAGTGGGTCAAGACAGCATCTGTGGTGGACCTGGATAGGTGACATTTCGGGTCGGGTCCCTTTATCAGACTGATTGTTGTGGTGGGGGGGAGAGAAAGTTGGAAAAGAACTGACGGTGGGACAAAGCCTGGCAACAGAAAGGTGGATATAGGTGAATACACTGTGGACAGCTCGATGTAATCATGTATTGTCATTCAGCTGACTGGTTAGCACGTAAACAAAAGCTTTTCACTGTACCTCTGTACACATGACAATACACTAAAGTGAACTGAAAGGTGAGGGTTTCTTTAAAATAGGCAGATAGGTGGAGAATAGGCAGATAGATGAACAAAGTGACAACGATGAAAAGGAAATAAGGAGGGAAGAGAAGTGAAATGGAAATTGAGAGGCACTTGAATGCAAAGGCATAAAAATATCAGAGGTGGAATGAATGCACAGGTGGTACAATATTGCATGTTTTCCAAAAGTGACCATGTGAATTTCATGCAGTACTATTCCATGTTTTAGGTTCGATGTTTAGTGCACTCCACTAAAACATTGCAAATGCCACCCAGAGTTGGTATTTAAGACTTCATGCTAGCAACCATTTTAGCTCTTCAGCAACCACGGTACAATCCCAAAGTTGTCCCACCTATATTGTTACTATTATGTCTGCTGTATTTTTATGAGCTCACTTCTTTCACCACCCATCCCTCTTCCTCCATGATTCAGTGAATGATTAAAGAAACAATTAGCCTGATAGATAGACCGCTCTTTGCATTTTGGACAATCTTATTTCCCATGAGTTTTATTATTTTCAAAGCCACCATCTAGGGGATTTGGGATATGATTTAAAATACTTCTTCTTTCTACACATTGCAATTAATTCTTCCCTCTTGGGTATATTCTTGGCTTTTCAGGAAAGCGACGGAAAGTCGCTAATAATTGATATTTATGATTAATGCAGTATTAAAATCCCTGTAAGCAGGATAAAATGTAAAAGCAGGATTTATGGTCAGTTGATGGATTTTATTAAAAGCTGAGAAGAAAGGGTAAACTGGTCTAACTGCTCAGGCAGCATGGCTCACCTTTTTCCCATCAGTAATTTACTGATGCTATTTGCTGCTAACATCAAAACAAAACTGCCTGGAAAGATGGAAAGATCTACCAATCTCAGTGGCATGAATTCCTCAAAGTAAACTGCTGTCAACCATTTATGCAGTCTAACAACTGTGAGAATATCAAGCAGGCAGTGCAATCTATTCCTTGAAACAATTCACAGAGATGAAAAAACAATGGAAATAAATAATGCAATTTTTAAAATTAACATTTTAAACGCTGCACAGAACTTGAAAGGATGCCTAAAATATACACACGAGATTATGGTTGAATCGGAACTGTTACTTTAAAGAAAGCATATGTACTTTTAGTTTAGTTTAGTTTAGAGATACAGCGTGGAAACAGGCCCTTCGTCCCACCGAGTCCGCGCCGACCAGCGATCCCCGTACACTAGCACTATCCCACACACTAGGGACAATTTACAATTTTTACTGAAGTCAATTGACCTACAAACCTGCACGTATCTGGAGTGTGGAAGAAAACTGGAGCACCCGGAGATAACGCACGTGGTCACGGGGTGAACATACAAACTCCCTACAGACAGCACCCATAGTTAGGATGGAACCCGGGTCTCTGGCGCTGTAAGGCAGCAACCTCTACCGCTGCGCCACTGTGCCGCCCGCTATTTCTCATCAAATCATAATGAAGGACATGAAGAACAGAGGAACACTGTAATGGTTCAAATATAACCATATAATAACCATATAACCATATAACAATTACAGCACGGAACCAGGCCATCTCGGCCCTTCAAGTCCGTGCCGAACAACTTTTTTCCCTTAGTCCCACCTGCCTGCACTCATACCATAACCCTCCATACCCGTCTCATCCACATGCCTATCCAATTTATTTTTAAATGATACCAACGAACCTGCCGCCACCACTTCCACTGGAAGCTCATTCCACACCGCTACCACTCTCTGAGTAAAGAAGTTCCCCCTCATGTTACCCCTAAACTTCTGTCCTTTAATTCTAAAGTCATGTCCTCTTGTTTGAATCTTCCCTATTCTCAAAGGGAAAAGCTTGTCCACATCAACTCTGTCTATCCCTCTCATCATTTTAAAGACCTCTATCAAGTCCCCCCTTAACCTTCTGCGCTCCAGAGAATAAAGACCTAACTTATTCAACTTATCTCAACATTCTAGTAAATCTCCTCTGTACCCTCTCTATTTTGTTGACATCCTTCCTATAATTGGGCGACCAAAATTGTACACCATACTCCAGATTTGGTCTCACCAATGCCTTGTACAATTTTAACATTACATCCCAGCTTCTACTCAATGCTCTGATTTATAAAGGCTAGCATACCAAAAGCTTTCTTTACCACCCTATCTATATGAGATTCCACCTTCAAGGAACTATGCACGGTTATTCCCAGATCCCTCTGTTCAACTGTATTCTTCAATTCCCTGCCATTTACCATGTACGTCCTATTTTGATTTGTCCTGCCAAGGTGTAGCACCTCACATTTATCAGCATTAAACTCCATCTGCCATCTTTCAGCCCATTTTTCCAACTGGCCTAAATCACTCTGAAGACTTTGGAAATCCTCTTCATTATCCACAACACAATCTTGGTATCATCTGCATACTTACCAATCAAATTTACCACCCCTTCATCCAGATCATTGATGTACATGACAAACAACAAAGGACCCAACACAGATCCCTGAGGCACCCCACTAGTCACCTGCCTCCAACCCGACAAACAGCCGTTCACCATTACCCTCTGGCTTCTCCCATTCAGCCACTGTTGAATCCATCTTGCTATTCCTACATTTATACCCAACAGTTGAACCTTGTTAACCAACCTTCCATGAGGAACCTTGTCGAAGGCCTTACTGAAGTCCATATAGACAACATCCACTGCTTTACCCTCATCAATTTCCCTAGTAACCTCTTCAAAAAATTCAAGAAGATTAGTCAAACATGACCTCCCAGGCATAAATCCATGTTGACTGTTCCTAATTAGACCCTGTTTATCCAGATGCTTATATATATTATCTCTAAGTATCTTTTCCATTAATTTGCCCACCACTGAAGTCAAACTAACCGGTCTATAATTGCTAGGTTTACTCTTAGAACCCTTTTTAAACAATGGAACAATATGCGCAGTACGCCAATCCTCGGGGACTATTCCCGTTTCTAATGACATTTGAAATATTTCTGTCATAGCCCCGGCTATTTCTACACTAACTTCCATCAATGTCCTAGGGAATATCCTGTCAGGACCTGGAGACTTATCCACTTTTATATTTTTCAAAAGTGTCAGTACTTCTTTTACTTTGAAACGCATAGTATCCATAGCAACTCCACTAGTTTCCCTTACCTCACATAATTCAATATCCTTCTCCTTGGTGAATACCGAAGAAAAGAAATTGTTCAATATCTCCCCCATCTCTTTTGGCTCTGCAGATAGCTGTCCACTCGGTCTCTCCAATGGACCAATTTTATCCCTTGTTATCCTTTTGTATAGTGCGCACAAATAATAGTATGAGTGATTTATGTCAGAGCATAATTTACTGAGATATTTAAAAATAGCTCCTCACCTTCAAGAAAGGCAATCACAATTGGGAAATTTGCTAAAGCAGCATGATTTTAATTATTCCTGCAAATTAGACAACTACAGGATGGTGATTGTGGACTACATTCTGTTGTTGGTGAGCATAGGATTCACTCATGACTTGTGAAATCCCTGAATGCAAAGTGCAGTAAATACATGCTATCCTGTGCAATATTTAACATCAGAATCGGAAAGAACTCAGCCAACATCACCTGCCTTTGAACACATAGCCCGAGTTAGCAAATTACAGATAATTACATATTTGGATAAATGTTTGTGGCCTAGAAATTCCTTCTGAGAAAGCTGAAAAAATGGTTGTGCAATAGTTGGCAAAAGGCTTATTATGCTGCAGTTAATCAATATCGTGAAAATCAAAAATCTCCAGATGCTGGAAATTTGAAATAAAAAGCACTATATTCGGGAAACGCTCAACAAATCAGTCAACATCTGTGAAAAACGAGGACCCAGAGACAACAGATGCCGGAAGCTTGAGCTAAACGCAATGTATTTGAGGAATTCAGCAGTTCAGGCAGCATCTGACTCTTCTTCAGACCTGACCTGAAACTACGCCTGTCCATTCTCACCTCAGATACTGCCTGACCTGCTGAGTTCCTCCAACACTTGGTTTTTTGTTCTGTGAAAAGTGAATAAGTTGACTTCACAGGTGAAAGTCCCTTCGGAAGATGGAGAGCAATGGAGCCTTTTTTCGCAGATGCTGTCTGACGTTTAGAATTTCCAGCATTTTATATTCAATGTGCCTATTTATATTGTGCCTATTTCCAGATCCATGACTCTCTGGTGGTATTTTAGTTAGCACTACAGAAAACTTTCTGAAATAAAATTAAAATATATTAACCCTTCTTCAGACTGTGCTTCCTGGCCTTGATTTTCAAATGAACTAATTTAAAATGTAATTCACGATGTAAAGACCACGGGCCAGCTGTCGGAGCACTTCTTGTGGCGATCCCCGGCAAGGGATCACCGGTCCGTGATGGTAGGTCCACGGCGCGCCCGCGGCTAGAGGCTCCGAAGACCGCTGCACTCAGCAGGCCCCCGCGATCGGAGTTCCAACACTGGCGACCCTCGGCAAGGGATCCCAGGCTCCGTGATGGTAAGTCTGCCTCGCCTGCTGCTGAAGCTACAGGCCAGTCTCCGGTCTGGAAAGACCGCACCAAACCAGTTGTTAGGCCGCGAGGAGGGCGAAGTTGCGACATGGAGAAAAGTTGCATCTCCGTCGAGGTAAGTGACTGAAAACGGTTTCCCCTATTGCCCCCCCCCCCCCGCTCCCCCAGCCACCCCACATCAGACATACCGAGAAACATTAAATCATACATTTAGACGCACTAAAAATAACAATAACAAGTTGAAAGGACAGACGGGCTGCTGGCGAGGCTGCCGCTCGCGGAGCCACCCGAAAGAACATGTAATTTATGAGGAGAGACTGTAGAAGCTAGTTCTCTTCACTCTGGAGAAGAGGGTTAAGAGGGGGCATGATTAAGGCATATAATAGGATACATCCGTTCTATGACTCTCAATGACAGCATTTGTTCCTGTATTATACAGCAAGTAGTGACAATTCATGGCCAATCACAACCAACTCTCTTATCCTGCTCATTGAGTATTCCTTTAAAGAAGTAATTGATGGATCACTTTCTCAAATGAGTAATGGATTTAGTCATGCTGGAAACATTTGCCGAGTTAATAACACATGCATTATTAATGCTCAAATATGCAGGAAGTTCCAAGGGTTAAGACAGAGGCAGTAAGTTGTGGATATCTTGGAACCTGTTGATTGATTTCTGCTGTTGTACCTTTCGCCTCACATAAAAGGCCTCATGCCCTGAAATCCCGTTACTTGAAAGCTTTTTTGATTGGTACATTAATCTCTTTGCTGACAAGGTTGGAACTAAACAAAGTAAGTACTTTTTTAATGGCATGATTATTGTTAACACAATAAAAAAACATTTTCTCTATCCCAGAACAGATACAATTTAAGCCATTCACTTTCATTCCTCAAGTTGGCCAATTGGCATTGTAGGTCACGGAGTCCATGCTGACCACTAACCAGCCATCTACACTAATCCTACACTAATCGAAGCCAACTTTATTCTCACCATATTGTCATCAAACCCCCCCAGGTTCCACCACTCGCCTGCACAGTAGTAGCAACTTACAGCGGCCCATTAACATACCAACTCACACGGCTTCAGGATGTGGGGGGAAACGGGAGTGCACAGAGGAAACCCGCTCAGCCACTGAGAGAACGTGCAAACGCCACACAGATAACACCCAAAGTCAGAATTGAACCTGGGTATTTGGCGCTGTAAGGCAGCAGCTCTATAAGCTGCAGGTACACCGTAACTTTCACTTACTCTTCCTTTCTCACTCCATATTTTCCTCTCTCTTAATCGGGTCTTGCTTTCTCTCGTCGATTTCCCTTTCTAATTCACCCATCTAGTTTGCCCTCCTACTCTAGCTGCATAAGGTACATGCCATGGATAAGAAATTCATATTTGATCACTTACTGCTATATGCATGAGCGAGTAGTCGCTGCCAGATGGATTTAGCTCCTCGTTGGGTTTCATTGGAGCCAAAGGAACTGCATGAGTAGCGATGCAGCCAGCAGCCAATATTCTCCCACACACAGCTGAGCAGAGACAAATGTCAATCTGAATGAAGGCAAGAAATATCCAGCTGGTCTTTCACATTTTAGACTTTAGAGATGCAGTGTGGAAACAGGCCCTTGGGCCACTGAGTCCACACCGACCCACATACGCTAGCAAGATCCAACACACTAGGGACAATTTTTACCAAAGCCAATTAAAACGAGGAAACCAGAGCACCAAGAGGAAACCCACGCAGGTCACGGGGTGAAGGCACAAACTCCGCACAAACGGAACCCGTAGCCACGATCGAACATATACATCCAGTACATGCATAAAAAGAAAGAATGTCCAGACAATGTTTTCATCTATCTATCTATCTATCTATCTGTCTGTCTGTCTGTCTGTCTGTCTGTCTGTCTGTCTGTCTGTCTGTCTGTCTGTCTGTCTGTCTGTCTGTCTGTCTGTCTGTCTGTCTGTCTGTCTATCTATCTATATATCTCTTTCTAACTATCTATATTACTAAAAGTCAGATCTTGACCACTTCCTGTTGTTCTGTATATTGATTTTAGAAAAAATGCTCCCACTTACGGCTGTGATTTTTGGCCATTTTACTCAGTCCCCCTCCGCTGTACAGGACAAGCGTATTTTTCCCATCGATTAAAAATAAAAGAGTTATTAGTGTTTAAAAAATGTTGAGATTCTCTCTCCTGAAGGCTATGCCCCTTCCAGAGGGACTATAAAACCCGGACATGTTGAGTGCCTCAGTCAGTCTCTGCAAGATGGGGGAAGCGAGAGGGTCACGTCTCTCAGTCTGAGCTGCGAATAACACTGATCACATGTCTACTAAACTGTGAATGGTTTTACTGACCTGTCAGTGCCTTTAATGTGGTTTGAAAATATGGTTTGGAAATGCTAAAGCTGTGCTGCCTTTGGTTTGGAAATGCTAAAGCTGTGTTGCCTTTGGTTTGGATGTGCTAAAGCTGTGTTGCCTTTGGTTTGGAAATGCTAAAGCTGTGTTGCCTTTGGTTTGGAAATGCTAAAGCTGTGTTGCCTTTGGTTTGGAAATGCTAATGCTGTGTTGCCTTTGGTTTGGAAATGCTAAAGCTGTGTTGCCTTTGGTTTGGATGTGCTAAAGCTGTGTTGCCTTTGGTTTGGAAATGCTAAAGCTGTGTTGCGTTTGGTTTGGAAATGCTAAAGCTGTGTTGTCTTTGGTTTGGAAATGCTAAAGCTGTGTTGCCTTTGGTTTGGAAATAGCAAAGCTGCCTTGCCTTTGGTTTGGAAATGCTAAAGTTGCCTTGCCTAATTAAAGTTGCCTTGCCTTCTATATAATTAAAAGTTAGAAAAACGCTACCACGTACGGTTGTGATTTTTGGCCATCTTACTCAGAGTCCACCTCCGCTCATCAGGTGCCGAGGATTTATTCCATCGATGAAAAATAAAAGAGTTATTAGTGTTTAAAAAATGTTGAGATTCTCTCGCCTGCCAATCACGCCATGAAGACCACGCCCCTTCTGACGGGAGGGAGAGGACTATAAAACCCAGAAGTGTGGGCATGGTTTAGTCTCTGCAAGATGGAGGAGGGAGAGGTCACGACTCGCTGTCTTTAGTGGCCTTGCACCCTGCTTCAAATGATATGAAACTGCATTTGAATTTGGCAGCCTTGCACCCTGCTTGAAGTGGTAAGAAACTGCACTTGAATTTGGTGGCCTTGCACCCTGCTTGAAATGGAAATTCAAGGAATAGCCATGAGTCAACTGCCAGCCCACCAGCCATGAGTGAGTGAGCAGCCAGCACAACAGGCTTGAGTGACTGAGCTGCCAGCCCAAGAATCCATTCGGCCCACAATGTCCACACTAGCCATCTGGAAACCAGTCCCTTCAGCCCACAACACACATATTAATGCTCAAGAAAGCCCCCCCCCCCCCCGAATGGCGTAAAGGTTAGCGAGGTTTAAAAATTGTAAAAACCGCTCGTGCGCAGATCGATCTCTTCTCCTGGTAGGCAGCGTTGCGCGGATAACTCTCTTCCCCTGTCACTGCCTGGGATGGTCCGCCCCTTCCTGCCCCATCGCGTCATTACTGGAGCTGAGGATGGCCGGCGGAGGTTTCCAACCAGACCTTCGGAAAGACCTAAAGCAGCCCAGCCCCAAGTAGCACCGCCCCAAGCAGCACCGCCCCAAGCAGCCGCCCAGCCCCAAGCAGCAGCCCAGCCCCAAGCTGCCGCCCCACCCCAAGCAGCCGCCCAGCCCCAAGCAGCACAGCCCAGCCCCAAGCAGCACAGCCCAGCCCCAAGCAGTCGCCCCACTCTAAGCAGCACAGTCCAGCCCCAAGCAGCCACCCCACTCCAAGCAGCCGCCCCACTCCAAGCAGCAGCCCACCCCCAAGCAGCCGCCCCACTCCAAGCAGCCACCCCACTCCAAGCAGCTGCCCCACTCCAAGCAGCCGCCCACTCCAAGCAGCTGCCCCACTCCAAGCAGCACAGCCCAGCCCCAAGCAGCCGCCCCACTCCAAGCAGCCGCCCCACTCAAAGCAGCAGCCCAGCATCGGAGACCCAGCCCAGCCCAGAGTCGGAGACCCAGCCCAGCCCAGAGTCGGAGACCCAGCCCAGCCCAGAGTCGGAGACCCAGCCCAGCCCAGAGTCGGAGACCCAGCCCAGCCCAGAGTCGGAGACCCAGCCCAGCCCAGAGTCAGAGACCCAGCCCAGCCCAGAGTCAGAGACCCAGCCCAGCCCAGAGTCGGAGACCCAGCCCAGCCCAGAGTCAGAGACCCAGCCCAGCCCAGAGTCAGAGACCCAGCCCAGCCCAGAGTCAGAGACCCAGCCCAGCCCAGAGTCGGAGACCCAGCCCAGCCCAGAGTCAGAGACCCAGCCCAGCCCAGAGTCGGAGACCCAGCCCAGCCCAGAGTCGGAGATGTCGCCGATGTCGCCAAATGGAATTCCGGCGGAGACGAATCCCGGCGGAGAAGAATGACCAGAGCCCGCTGTGAGTCTCCATCGCACACATGAAGAGGAGGCGGAGAGAGTGATCGGGGATGAGGGGAAATGAGCCCCACCTACACAGTTAGGGGCTATGGGTGAGTGGTGGAATATTGCGTTGGGGGAATGGATTGCTTTGGAGGACCAGGCCTCCCATGTGACTGGGACCCAAAGGGTCCCACTTAGTCTAGTCTTTAAATATATTTTTTTAAAGTTTTTTTGGGATTGTAAGGTAGCAACTACTACTGCGCCACTGTGCCGACCCATTTGCTGCACAACTAGATAGCCTGAGTATCACGATCACACCCATCTGTCCAGCCATGTAATCCACTGGAGTCTTAAAAAATATACATCTAAAGATGGAAACTGCTGGGAATTCTTCCTTTTTATGCATTTACTGGAAGTATAGGATTTGGGCAATGCCAGTCATTTTTATCCCAAATGTCCCTTGGGAAGGTGAACCATCTCCTTGATCTAAACCCAGGTTGTGATGAAGGTTGCTGTCAGATAGAATTTTTCTCCAGCAGTGAAGAAGAACAAGCAACATATTTTTAAGTGATGTGGCACTTAAATGGAGAGTGGCAGTGTTTCCATGCACCATCGTCCCCGCAGAAGCAGAGGTCACAGATTTTTGTACTGTTCACAAAGACATTTTGTTCAGCTGATGGTAAAAGGAAATTGACCTGTCAAGCAGGGTGATTCTTCGTGGATGGTGTGAAGTTGCACTCGTCCAGTGAAATGGACCGTGCTCCATCACAACACTGATGCACGTTATAGATAATAGGAAAGGTCGATAATAGATAATTGTGTCAAAGGTTTTGGGAGAAGGTAGGAGAATGGGATTGAGATGGACAGCACAGTGGTGCAGCGGTTGAGTTGCTGCCTCACAGCGCCAGAGACCCAGGTTCAATCCTGACTATAGGTACAGAGTTTGACCGCATGGGTTTCCGATTTACTTCCACACTCCAAAGACGTACACGTTTGTAGGCTAATTGACTTCGGTAAAAATTGTAAATTTTTGAGCGTGGTCATGGTGGTCGCAGACTCGGTGGGCTGAAGGGCCTGTTTCCACTCTGTATCTGTAAAGTAAAGACTCCAAAGGGAAAAATAGCTTCGATTGAATGGCAGAGCCGATCCCTGTGCCAAATGGCCTAATTCTGCTCCTACGACTCATGGTCTTATGGCTTGGAAACTAAGAAAATGAAGGGAACCCAGCCTTGTATGTCGAATGCTTATTTAGCTGATCAAGACTGTAGGTAGAGAACTAACAATAGTAATCTGAATGGCAATTTGAGCGAAGGAGTTGGATTACATCGTGTTGGAAATGGTCATAGGCTGGGATTTGTCTTACAGATGTGTGTTATTTCCTACTTAGCACAGGACTGGATTTTGTCCACATCGTAGAGTATAGAAACAAAGGACTGTAGATGCTGGTTTATGCAAAAGGACACAAACTGCTGGAGTAACTCAGCAGGTCAGGCAGCGTCTCTGGAGAATACAATAGGTGACGTTTTGATTTGAAGAAAGATCCTGACCCGACACATCACCTATCCATGTTGCCCAGGGATACTGCCTGACCCGCTGAGTTACACCAGCACCAAGTTGTCCACATCTTGGCGTACATGTGATTGAAATCAAACAATCTGGAACGAATGCCCGACTTTTCGATGAAGGAAAAGTCATTGACAAAGCTGATGAACAATGCACTTCACTGTGAAATCATGGGTTTAAGATCATTATCCACAACAGCTACCACTCTTGTGCTTGGTATGACTTCAGTATTTCCTCCCTGATTATCAATGAATTCAATTTGACGGAGGCTCTTTAATCTTATGCTTATTCCAATAACGTCTTGATATCAAGTGCATTTTTGTGCTCACTTCATCTCTTTTATCCACATTTGGACCTTGACTATGATTAGGTATCTTGCTGAATACTCCTGGCAACATCAAAATGAGCAGTGAACAGTGAATAAATGTCTCTGATCGAACAGTTAACTGGACTTTCCATCACTTTGCTGATAATTGTACGCAAATTGATGATTTGGTAACTCGTTGGATTGGATTGTCCTTTTAGTGGAGGAGATTTATTTGTGCAATTTTACACTTGGGCAATTGCCAACGTTGTAACTTACTGGAACAATTTGGCGAGAGCTACAGATAGCTCCAGATGAGAAGTTATCAAAACACCAACTAAATAAAGTCTTTGGGTTATGTAGCACGGAAATAGGCCCACCTCGTCCATGCCGACCAAGATGCCCCATTTAAGCTGGTTCCATTTGCCAGCATTAGACCCATTTCCCCCTAAACCTTTCCTGTCCATTTACCTGTCCAAGTGTCTTTTAGATATTGTCAGAGTTCACAACATTTGTTGTACCAAGTGCAAACGGCCATTTCTTGATATCATGTGAATTTAACAAGACTAACCTGTGATGTTGGAGAGCTCTGAAGGAGGCCAAAATGTTTATGCATGTCAAAACTTTCAAGGAACTATTTGCCTGCACCTCTGGGTATCTTTGTTCTACAACATTCCCCACGGCCCTGCTATTTACTGTGTAAGTCCTGCCCTGGTTTGTCCTACCAAAATACAACACTTTGCATGTATCTGAATTAAACTCTGTCTGCCATTCCCTGTATCATTGGCCCAGTTGGTCAAGATCCCATTGTAATCTTAGATAACCTTCTTCACTGTCTGCCAGACCAACAATTTTAGTGTAATCTTACAAACTTACTATCCATGCCCCCTATTAATTACCATAATCATAATCATCATATCATAGTCAAGTCAAGTCACATTTATTTATATAGCACATTTAAAAAACAACTCTCGTTGACCAAAGTGCTTTACATTTGTTATAAGAGTAGTATACGCAAGCAGGCTACATACATATATACAAATAGCCCTCATGTCAGGAAAGGCTTGGGAGAACAGATACGTTTTTGGAATAGACTTAAAGGAGTCGATGGAGGGGGCAGTTCTAATGGGGAGGGGGATGCTGTTCCACAGTCTAGGAGCTGCGACCGCAAAGGCACGGTCGCCCCTGAGCTTATGCCTAGACTGCGGGACATTCAGCAACCCCAAGTTGGACGATCTGAGAGACCTGGAGGTGGTGTAGTGGGTGAGAAGGCTCATAATAATACTTTATTAGCCAAGTATGTTATGTAACATACGAGGTATTTCATTTGCCATACAGTCATATCAATAAAAAGCAACAGAACACTCAAACTACATTTTAACATGAACATCCACACAGTGACTCCTCCATATTCCTCACTGTGATGGAAGGCGTTCAATATCTTCCCTTCTTTGTTCTCCCGTGGTCGGGGGCCTCGAGCCCTCTGTTGACGGGATGATCTTGGCTCCCGTAGCTGGCGGGATTTGGGCCTTCCGCATCGGGCCAATCAAGCTCCTACATCAGAGGGGAATCTCAGCTCCCCCGTGCGGGTGATCTGACCCCGGGTCGGGGCTGGTCGAACATCCTGCGTCACTGGAGCTCCCGACATCTACGGTCTCTGCCCGAGACTGCGAGCTCCTAGATGGTAAAATCCGCAGGCCGCAATTGGAGCGTCGATCCCAAGCAAGGGATCGGCTCCGATGGTAAGTCCACCTTCCCGCGGGGGGGCTCAAAGTCAGTCCCGAACAAGGCATCCAGCTCCATGATGTTAAGCCGCAAAGCGACCAGAGATATCATCCGGAAAACAATCGCATCTCCGGCAAGGTAAGAGATTGAGAAAATGTTTCCCCCGACTCCATCCCCATCCACCACTTAAAGCAAACCAGAGAACATTAAAACAAACTTTTAAAACACACTAAAAATAACAAAATAAAACAAAAAGACGGACAGTTTACACGTCAACTACATAGACTTACAGGTATCAGTTTTGTCTTATATATATACACTTAACTTTTTTGTTTTGTTTATCAGGTTCTTTACATATGTACATATTCTGTACATATACTACGTTTACATATTCTGTCGTGTTGCTGCAAGTAAGAATTTCATTGTTCGGTCTGGGACATATAACAACAAAATTGTCTCTCTCAATATACATATATATATATATCTATATAGATATATATATATCTCGCCGACCAGAGATCCCCGTACACAAACCCTATCCTACACACACCAGGGACAATTTATATTCATACCAAGCCAATTAGCCTAAAAACCTGTACGTATTTGGAGTGTGGGAGGAAACCAAAGCTACCCGGAAAAAACCCACGCAGATCACGGGAGACTCTGTAGACAGTACCCAGGATTGAAGTATCTGGCGTTGTGAGGCAGCAATTCTACTGCTGTGCCACCGTGCTGCCATGTATACAGTATATACCCTACCTTCAAGCCAATTTTGTATCCAATTGGTTAGTTCGCCCTGGATCCCACAGGATCTAACCTGCCTACCATTTGGTATTTTGTCAAAAGCCTTGCTAAACCCCATGAAAAACATTATCTGTCGCGCTCATAAATCTTCTTGGTCACCTCTTCAAAAATACCCAAGGAAATCTGTGAGACGTCCTGAGTTCATCAGCCTTATCTGTCAGCTCTCTTGCATTGAAAGAAGTACATTTCAATCCTTCACCCTTCCCTCGATCCCTGCCATGCTCCAGCCTGGCCTCTCCACTGAACTTGCCCTCTTTAACTTCCGTATTAGCCGCCAAATTGTAATGGTAAAGTGAAGAGCGTACCACCACGATAGGTTGTGGACACAAAATGCTGGAGTAACTCTGCGGGTCAGGCAGCGTCCCTGGAGACAAGGAGCGTGTGACGTTTTGGGTCGCGACCTTTCTTCAGACCCAGTGGGTTGTGGTGAATGCCTCATGAATGTCCTGTTTTAAACAGCTAGATGGTTCTGAGCCTCACTTTCAGCACTTGGTAGCCCACCAACACTGTCAAGAAATGGAAGGAATTCACCCTTTGGGAATCAGAAAGTATTCCTCTTCTATTGTTTCCAGCCTGATGGGTTAAGGAGGTGAATTGCTGACTCTGCCGTTCACCGTGATTCCAGATAGCTCCTTGAACTTGCCACCCATTACAAGCTCACACTGCCAGCAAGTTACAACTCACAGCAAATATTGAACCAAATCGAGTGGGAAATAAACTAACACCAAATGCTAGGAGATGCCTCACTCTAGCGGGATCGGTCACAAGTACTAGTTTCACTAACTGCAGGGTAAACCGCACACCCCCAGCACTCGTTTCCAAGAACAATTACATCAAATTGTGCATCAGCTGTGAAGCCTTCTTCCCATTCCACTTCCTGACACAGGCCAATAATAAAAGAAATCTGAAGGAACATTAATCAAAAGCAGCTTCTAGAAAGTGAGGAGTGATTGACTGTCACTTGCACTGAACTTGTTCACTGGAATTGAAATTGTGCAGAATGGATTTCGAACATGAAGGATAAATGTGATTTACTGACACAAAAGAGAGGCTGTCAGGAATGAAATTAACTAGATGCTGGAATGTACCACATTAGTGAGACACCATTATCTTTGCATCCTCCTGGTTATCTGCAAAGAGCTGCCCTACTTAAAGTGAGCACAGGTTAAGGTCTAAATAATTTTAATATGGTAAAGAATAGAAGCCTACACCCATTGTTTATTTTTTTTTATACTTAGGTCTAGGTTTAGCTTTGGATTTATTATTGTCACATGTACTGATATACAATGAGAAGCTTTGTTTTGCCTGCTATCCAAACAGATCAGATATGCCCTCGTTAGATACAATCCGTTCAAATTTAAGGGCAATAGATTGTACTTAACAATAGATTAGGTGGCATGGTGGCACAGTGGTGGAATTGCTGCCTTACAGCGCCAGAGACCCGGGTGCGATCCTGACTATGGGTGCTATTTGTACGGAGTTTGTACGTTCTCCCCATGAGCTGCGTGGGTTTCCTCCGGGTGCTCCGGTTTCCCCCCACACTCCAAAGACGTACAGGCTTGTAGGTTAATTGACTTGGTAAAATTGTAAATTGTCCTGAGTGTCCGTGTGCAGGGATAGTGTTAGTGTGCGGGGATCGCTGATCAGCACAGACTCAGTGGGCCGCAGGGTCTGTTTCTGCACTGTATCTCTACCCGGCACTGTAGCATCTCAGTGCCATAGACAAAGTCCAATGTCCTCAATAGGATAGAGGTTAATCAAACAATACCCTATAGCTTATGGAAGGACATTTCAGAAGCCTGATAACAGAGGGCAAGAAGCTGGTACAAAGTCTGATGGTTTGTGCTTTCAGCTTCTGCACCTTCTGCCAGATGGGAGCAGGGAGAAAAAGGACTCCATCTTTGATTAGGTTGGCTGCTTTTCCGAGACAGCATGAAGTGTAGATGAAGTCTTATACAGAAATGTTAAATGTCCTGTTCAATGTGTGATGGAACAATGTGAATGCTTTTTGTAACATCAAGCATAATGTGTTGATGAAACAGATTATAGTCAGACCTTTTATGGACTTTTGGCAGCAAAATAGAATAAATCACACTGTCTGCGTGGATATCGCGATTGAAGAAACCTTTACTGAAACTCACTGAAGCGATAAAGCTATGTTCACATTTGAGGAGCATGAATGCAGTATAGTACGACTGATAATTTACTGAGTTTACAGGCACCACTTTGCTTCCTTGGGGAGGAACTCCGCACATATTAGAGAATGGGAATTCAGGTAGCACACATCCAGGAGAGCTGGGCATTAACTCTGACTATCCAGGAAAATGATGAAAAACGAATGAAGCCCACAAACTGTTCATTAGTTCATGTTAAAGGAGCGGAATTAGGCTGTTCGGCCCATCAAGTCCACTCCGCCATTCAATCATGGCTGATCTACCTTTCCCTCTCAACCTCAATTACCTGCCTTCTCCCCATATCCCCTGACACCCTCACTAATGAAGAATCTGTCAATTTCCACCATAAAAATATCCATTGACTTGGCTTCCACAGCCGTCTGTTAGAACGAAATCCACAGATTCACTACCCTCTGACTAAAGAAATTCCTCCCCATCTCCTTTCTAAAGGCACATCCTTTTATTCAATGGCTATGGCCTCTGGTCTTAGATTCTCCCACTAGTGGAAACACTAGTGGAGAATTGTTAGCGTAACCTAAATGTCCATAACACTTACTAAACTTTCCAAAATGTCAGCCAATCCAGTCCTTGAAGTAAGTCAAAATATAAGTTCCCATTTTTGCCCCTTTGGATAAAGCATTGTGTAATACAAATGCAATAAATTCAGTTGAATCTCATCACAGTTGTTAATACTAACCTGTATATGTCCTCCACTGTTAGTGAGGTAGTTCCATTGACTCCAATTATACCTCACACTGCCTCGGCAAGGCCAGCATTATAATCAAGGATGCGTCGCACCCTGGATACTCCCTCTCTTCTCCCCTCTCCCATAAGGCAAAAGGTGTAGAAGTGTGAAAAGGAAACACCTCCAGATTCAGGGACAGTTTCTTCTCAGTTGTTATCAGGTAACTGAATCTTCCTACCACAACCAGAGAGCAGTGCTGAACTACTATCTACCTCATTGGTGACCCTCAGACTATCCTTGTTCGGGCTTTACTATAGACAATAGACAATAGATACAGGAGTAGGCCATTCGGCCCTTCGAACCAGCATCGCCATTCAATGTGATCATAGCTGATCATCCACAATTAGTATCCCGTTCCTGCCTTCTCTCCATATCCCTTAACTCCACTATCCATAAGAGCTCTATCTAACTCTCTCTTGAAAGCGTCCAGAGAACCAGCCTCCACTGGCCTCTGAGGCACAGAATTCCACACACTCACAACTCTCTGTGTGAAAATGTTTTCCCTCATCTCCATTCCAAATGGCTTAGCACTTATTCTTAAACTATGGCCCCAGGTTCTGGACTCCCCCAACATTGGGAACATATTTCCTGCCTCTAGTGTGTCCAAACCCTTTATAATCTTATATGTTTCAATAAGAACCCCTCTCATCCTTCTAAATTCCAGAGTATACAAGCTCAGCCGCTCCAATCTATCAACATATGACAGTCCCGCCATCCCGGGAATTAACCTCGTAAACCTACGCTGCACTCCCTCAATAGCAAGAATGTCCTTCCTCATGTTTGGAGACCAAAACTGCACACAATACTCCAGGTGTGGTCTCACTAGAGCCCTGTACAACTGCAGGAGGACCTCGTTGCTCCTATACTCAACGCCTCGTGTTATGAAGGCCAACATGCCATTCGCTTTCTTCACTGCCTGCTGTAACTGTATGCCTACTTTCAGTGACTGATGAACCTAGACTCCCAGATCCCATTGCACTTCCCCTTTCCCCAACTTGACACCATTGAGATAATAAACTGCCTTCCTGTTTTTGCCACCAAACCTCACATTTATCCACATTAAACTGCATCTGCCATGCATCTGCCCACTCACCCAACCTGTCCAAGTCACCCGGCATCCTCATAGCATCAAACAATTCACACTGCCACCCAGCTTTGTGTCATCT
The DNA here is from genome assembly GCA_963514005.1 of Raja brachyura. The sequence continues at coordinate 4,639,100 of OY740785.1, forward strand.
GCAAATTTGCTAATGTTACTTTTAATCCCTTCATCCAAATCATTGATGTATATTGTAAATAGCTGTGGTCCCAGCACCGAGCCTTGCAGTTACCTTGCACTAAATATTATTCCCTTAGTATAAATGTCACAATTGTAATCATGTATTGTCTTTACGCTGACTGGAGAGCATGCAACAACAGGTTTTCACTGTACTTCTTTTCACGTGACAATAAACTAAACTAAAATGATTTAATCCTATTTAATGAAGTGTTGCTATTTTACAGTAATGAGCAGAAACTAATCGAAAGTGTTGCATTAACTGGACTAGGGTTCAGAGTTGGTGTGAAATGCCTTTTTACACATTTACACATTTACACCTGCCTATGGGATTTTCTAAGGTGTTTTAAAAAATATATCATCTCATTGCCAGCAAGGCCAGCATTTATTTCCCATCCCTAATTGCCTGGAATAGTGTCGGTGAGCTGCCTTCTTGGGCAGTTGCAGTTCTTTCTGAGCACAGATATAGAAGTTTGAAAGTGTGTACCACAGAGGCTTGGAGGTGTGCACCACCAGACTCAAGAACGGCTTATTCCCTTCAGTTATCAGACTTCTGAATGGTCCTTCCATAAGCTAGGATACAACCCTGATTCTTCAACCTACCTACTTCATTGCAAACATTGGCCATTTCCTCTGGAACTGTCACACTACAATGCTGAGAACTATAATCTACGCTCTGTATCTTTCTTTTTGCTCTACCTTTTGTACTTGTGATTGGTTGGATGATGTATAGTATTATCTGATTTGATTAGACAGCAATGCAAACAAAAGCATTTCTCTGTGCCTTGGTACACGTGGCAATAAAAACAAACTAAACCGAAACCTATACCTTGCTCACTCAAAAACTTGTCAAGATGCCAGAGACAAGCTGCCAGAGGAGGTGGTGAAGACAGAAACATTAACAACTACACTGAGCAAAACTTTTACTCCTCAGATCTCCTTTAAATCTTTTCTTTCTCACCTTTAGCATATGCCACCCAACCATAAGAAACAGACTGACTGAAGAAGGGTCTCAACCCGAAACTTCGCCCCTTAGATGCTGCTGCACCCGCTGAGTTTCTCCAGCCTTTCGTGTACCCTCGATTCTCCAGCATCTGCAGTTCCTTCTTTAACACATAAGAAACAGACTCTGGCTATCTACCGTATCTATACCACGGGCAATTTGATGTATAGGATTGAACTGCAGACGCTGGTTTACACTGAAGATATACACAAAATGCTGGAGTAACTCAACTGGTCTGGCAGCATCTCTGGAGAAATGGAATAGACAATAGACAATAGACAATAGGTGCAGGAGTAGGCCATTTGGCCCTTCGAGCCAGCACCGCCATTCAATGTGATCATGGCTGATCATCCCCAATCAGTACCCCGTTCCTGCCTTCTCCCCATATCCCCTGACTCCGCTATTTTTAAGAGCCCTATCTAGCTCCCGAAAACCGTCCTCCGAGGCAGAGAATTCCACAGACTCACCACTCTCTGTGAGAAAACGTATTTCCTCGTCTCCATTCTAAATGGCTTACTCCTTATTCTTAAACTGTGGCCCCTGGTTCTGGACTTCCCCCAACATCGGGAACATGTTTCCTGCCTCTAGTTTGTCCAAGCCCTTAACAATCTTATATGTTTCAATGAGATTCCCTCTCATCCTTATAAACTCTAAGTGTACAAGCCCAGCTGCTCCATTCTCTCAGCATATGACAGTCCTGCCATCCCGGGAATTAACCTTGCAAACCTACGCTGCACTCACTCAATAGCAAGAATGTCCTTCCTCAAGTTAGGGGAAACTGCACACAATACTCCAGGTGTGGTCTCACTAGGGCTCTGTACAACTGCAGAAGAACCTCTTTGCTCCTATATAGGTGACGTTTCGGATTGAGACCCTTCTTCAGACAGTCAGGGAAGAGGGAAACCAGAGGTATGAAAAAGTTCAGGGCAAATCCGATCCAGCGCAGATAATCAAGGAAAGGTAGAGCACACAATTGTCCATTGTTGGGGCCTCTATTGTGTCACCTCTCAGCTTCATTCCAGGGGAAAAAGTGCCTCGCCCATCCAATCTCTCCTGAAACCTCAAGCCCTCCAATCTAGGCAACATCTTTGCAAACCCTCTCTGCACCTTCTCTCGCCTAATCATGTCTTTGCTCTACATTGGCCTCCTTTGCGTGAGCTGTGTTCCCAACTACTGGCTGGTTTCTCCTTAATGCCCATTGATTTCAGCCTCACCAGGCCACCTTGGTTCAATACCTTGGTCTGAAGAAGGGTTTCGGCCCGAAACGTTACCTATCTCCTTCTCTCCATAGATGCTGCTGCACCCACTGAGTTTCTCCAGCATTTTGTGTACCCTTGGTTCAATACTTACTGACCTGATACTGGGGATGAATGCATAAAAGGGTTGGATGGAGTGCGGAAAAATAACATGGATTTCAATATCAACATTACCATGTTTATTACAAACGCAGAAGCTGCTGGCTATATACAAACCATATTTCAATCCTGTCAGCCCCTTACTTTGTGTGTGGAAAGGACATATAAGGATAAGGCTTTGGAAACTGACTTCAGTCTCAGAAATAATGACAGGCACTGCACAATCCATTTTCTTTGTTTGAGGGTTTTAATCTATCTCCTTTAAAGCGAATTTGACAGTCGCTGAAGGCAGGGTGTTTCGAGGGTATGCTCGCTTACTGATTGTGATTATGCCGTTCAACATAACCAGCCCAATTTGTGAGGTTTGCACTGGACTCAGCCGGTTGAAGTCGAAGGCAGCTCCGGGATAATGCAAATGCAATGAAGTAGCAGTGTCTGTCCTCTAATGAGGCTCATCACACTGCTTTACGGGGGGGTGGGGGGGTGGGGGGGGGGGGGTGGGGGGGTGGGGGGGTGTGGAGAAACGAGAAAATTTTCTTTTAACAAAAGGTTTATCTATCAGCAAAGCTTCTCATTATGATAATTGAGGTGGACTGTCTTCGGCTGCAGAGGGGAAGAATCTCAATCATCCAGATAATTAGCAGCGATAGATCCTGCGGGAGGCAAGGCAAGCTGATGACAAATTGTACTGCTTCTGTGCCTGCAGAACCGCCTATCCAGAGGTGGGGGAGGGGACCTCCTCTCAACACACTGTGCTGCTGAAGCATGCTTCATCTTTGTCGTCTATCTGTCTGTCCTCTTTCTCTAAAGGACGTACCTTTGTAAAGGAGATGAGGAGGAATTTCTTTAGCCGGAGGGTGGTGAATCTGTGGAATTCATTGCCACAGACGGCAGTGGAGGCCGAGTCTTTGGGTGTCATTAAGGCAGAAATTGAATTGACTTGGTTAGTAAGGGAACTTATGTCTCATGAATTTGATTTTGTTTTTCGAAGTGTTCGCAAAGAAAATTGACAAAGGGAGAAAAGCAAGGCTTTTGACAAGGTCAGATTTTGACAATGTTTCATTGGGTAGTTTTAAAGTGGAGATAAATAGATACTTGATTGGTAAGGGTGTCAAGGGTTACGGGGAGAAGGCAGGAGAATAGGTGTTGTGAGGGGAAGATAGATCAGCTCTGATTGAATGGCAGAGTAGACTCGATGGGCCAAATGGCCTACTTATGCTCCTATGACTTATCAACATGAATTCAACCCCTTCCAGGTAACTGGGACCACAACAAGTTGCTCCCCTTTGCCAGATTTCATGCTGTGTTTTTTGCCTGCCTTAACTCCTGCCTCTCGCAGTCTCATCCCCAATTTTGTCTTGGAGCATGAAATTAGGGGCAGCACAGTGACGCAGAGGTAGAGTTTCTGCCTTACAGCGCCAGAGACCCGGGTTCGATTTGGACTACGGGTGCTGTCTGTATGGAGTTTGCACGTTCTCCCTGTGACCGCGTGGGTTTTCCCCGGGTGCTCCGGTTTCCTCCCACATCCCAAAGACGTGCAGGTTTGTAGGTTAATTGGCTTCCGTAAATTGTCCCTAGTGTGTGGGGTAGAACTAGTGCATGGGTGACCGCTGGTCAGTGTGGACTCGGTGGGCCGAAGGGCTTATTTTCATGCTCTATCTCTAAACTAAGCTAATGACGCTGAGTGACCGAGATGGGGTCATGGGAAAAAACACCACACCAGCCACCATGGAAGATTAGGATGAGGGTGATTTTAAACATATCTTCCCACTGGTTTGCAGCAACTTACTGAGAATATTGACATCTCTGGAACAGGAAGCAGAGTTTGTTGATGGAGTTGTGAGGGGATGGAAGACTGTGAGGGTGGATATTTCTGCAGACAGGTCAGTGGAACCATGAGTCGGAATTCCAAGAAGGTCTCCAGTAGGGGTATTGATAAGCCGGAGGCAATCTTGGAATTTAGAGCATTCCTGTTCAAAATTGCCAAAGATGTAAAAGGATATGCCTGGACATTATAGCAAAAAAAACAGCTGGAGGAACTCAGCGGGTCAGGCAACATCCCAGAAGGGAATGGGCAGTTGACGTTCCAGGTCAAAATCTTTAATTGTCCTTTTCTTTCTACAGATTCCAGCATCTTGCAGGCTCTTGTGTCAAGGTGCTAGGAAATTATTATGGACCACTTTGGTGCTCAAAAAAATCACAAAATTAACCAAATATATACAACAAACTAGCTTTTTACTATAGGGATACAGCGTAGAAGCAGACCTTTCACCCGATCAAGTCCACGTCGACCAGTGATCACCTTGTACACTAACACTATCCTACACACTTGGAACAATTTACAATTGGGGCATCCTGATGGAAGTATATAGAATGATGCGAGGCACAGATAGGGTAGATATTCAGACATTTATTTTCTCAGAATGGAAATATCTGGTGGGTACAGACATTGTGGGCCGAAGGGCCTGTTCGTGTGTTGTGCGGTACTCTTTCAAAACTCTACCACACTATGCACAACTAGTCCTTAATTGCCGGTTGCCCATTGAAGCCAGTCTCTGGCGGTGGAAACAGAGATGGAAAAGCTTGGCTAGGACCCGCTGCAAAAATATTTTACAAAGAACAAAAGGAGCCATGCTCTGACTCAAGGAAAGAAGATAAATGTATCAGATTTAGCTTCAAGAAGAATAAGTGAAGGTGGAACTCCCCAAGGAGTTGGATATCAATCATGACGGGGGTGGACACTGCAGGAAGAACAGATTTAGCTCAGAATAAACCTGCATTGATGGAGTCAGGCAAATACTGTGCAGAAGGGGGGGGGGGGGGGTTTATGGCCTTTATAAGGAAAGATTGACAAAGTTTCAAAGTTGCAGGCAGCTGGGGATTTATTTATGGAACTTTTTTAAACAGATGCAAGCTGCAGGATGTGCTGAAACACAAACCAAACAGAGTCGGAATTAAACGGCGCATTTCCTTCTCTGCTCCTCAGCCATGAAGGGACTACAGTCAGAATGTCACGACCTGGTTTGTAACCCTTTAAGGAACGACAAAAGGAATAGGCTAACGCCGTGTTAGAGAGAGACTGATCGACTTTACTTTAGACTTTAGAGATCCATAAAGTCATAGAGTCACAGAGTGACACGTTGTGGAAACAGGCCCTTCGGCCCAACATGCCCACACCGGCCAACATGTCCCAGCTACATTAGTCCAACTTGCCCACACTTGGTCCATATAACACTAAACCTATCCTATCCATGTACCTGTCCAAATGTTTCCTAAACATTGCGATTGGACCTGGCTCAACTTTTTCCTTACCCCTCGGGTTCCTATTAAATCTTTTCCCACTCACCTTAAACTCATGTCCTCTGGTTCTCGATTCCCCTTCTCTGGGCAAGAGACTCTGCGTATACCCAATCTATTCCTCTCATGATTTTGTACACCTCTATAAGATTCGGATTCAGATTATCCTTTATTGTCATTCAGACCTTTCGGTCTGAACGAAATTTCGTTACCTTGCAGTCATAACATATAATAAAAAACAAAACACACAATAAACACATATTTAACATCCACCACAGTGAGTTCACCAGGCACCTCCTCACTGTGGTGGAAGACAAAAGTCTTAGAGTCTCTGTCTTCTTCCTCCTTGTTCTCCCTCTGCGCTGAGGAGATCCAGGCCTCCGACGTTGCCGTCCACTAGGCCCGCAGCTGAGCCTCCGAAGCCGGGCTGCCGCCACCGCCGGCACCGGAATGCCGGAACACCGCCACAGGGCCCACCGCTAGAACGTCGCTGGAGCACCGCAGCCCCGAAAGCCAGGTGGCCGCTGGAGCACCGCAGCCCCGAAGGCCAGGTCGCCGCTGGAGCACCGCAGCCCCGAAGGCCACGTCGCCGCTGGAGCACCGCAGCCCCGAAGCCAGGCCGCCGCTGGAACGTCGCTGGAGCACCACAGCTCCGAAGCCAAGTCGCCGCTGGAGCACCGCAGCCCCGAAGCCAGGTCGCCGCTGAAGCTCCGAAGCTGTGCCGCCGCTGCTGGAAGCTAGAAGGCCGCCATAGCTTCAAGGCCGCCAGCTCCACCATTAGGGCCTCAACACAGACGGAGACGGTGACGGGGGACACGACAAGAAAAGTCGCATCCCCCCGAAGGGAGAGACTAAAACCCTGTTTCTCCCACCCTCCCCCACACACATACACAGCCTAATAAACCAAAATTATCACTAAAACAGACACAAGAAGACAAAAATAAAATAAAAAACAGACGGACTGCAGGTGAGCTGCAGCTGCCAGGCAGCACCGCCACTTCCGAAGATCACCCCTCATCCCCCTGCGCTCCAAGGAATTGAGTCCTAGCCTGCTCAACCTCTCCCTACAGCCCAGGCTCTCAAGTCCTGGCAACATCCTCGTAAATCTTCTCTGCACCCTTGCCAGCTTGACATCATCTTTCCCATAACATGGTGCCCAAAACTGAACACAAGACTCCATATGTGGCCTCACCAATTTCTTATATAACCGCAACATAACCTCCCAAAATCTGTACTCAGTACCCTGATTGATGAGGGCCAATGTGCCGAAAGCCTTTTCGACCACCCTGCTTACTTATGACGCTATTTTCAAGGAACCATGTACCTGCACTCTGCAGAGCCCTACCATTCACAATATATATCCTACCCATGTTAGACCTCCCAAAATTCAACACCTCACATTTCTTAGTATTAAATTCCATCAACCGTTCCTCAGCTCACCTGCCCAACCAATTAAAATCCTGCTGCAATGTTTGACAACTATCTTCATATCTACAATGCTGCACACTTTTGTGTCATCTGCGAACTAGCTAATCATGCCATGTACGTTCTCATCCAAATTTAGTTTTTAGTTTAGTTTAGAGATACATTGCAGAAACAGGCCCTTCGGCCCACTGAGTCCACACCGACCAGCAATGCCCCGCACATTAACACTACCCTACACACATTAGGGACAATTTTTCATCTACACCAACCCAATTAATCTACAAACCTGTACGTCTTTGGAGTGTGAGAGGAAACCGAAGACATCGGAGAAAACCCATGCAGGTCACGGGGAGAACGTGCAAACTCCGTACGACAGTACCCATAGTCAGGATCGAACCTGGGTCTTTAGCGTTGTTTCTGCACTGTACAACTCGATGACTCAAATACTCTAAAAGCAACAATAGTGCCGGCACAAGGACTGGCAATACATATGCGTGCTCTACATTTATTATGTGATACATGCAATGATGTACATGAATTAAACTTGTATGATGTATTCTTAGCCCTCAATATTTTCATTAATGACCTGTAGGTGAGATTAAAAGGTAAGGCTGCTAAGTTTGACGATGATAATACTGTACAATAGTAGGTGGACGGGAAAAAAGGGCAATGAGGAACTGGAACAGAAAAGGAGGTAATGTTGTAGGAAGGAACTGTAGATGCTGGTTTAAACCAAAGATACACACAAGATGCTGGGGTAACTCAGTCGGACAGGCAGCATCTCTGGATAGAAGGAATGGGTGATGTTTCTGGTCGAGACCTTCAGACTGAAGGGAAAGGGAGATGCAGAGATACGAAAGTGAAAGGTGTGAAAACGAGACAAGGCTGAGGGAGATCAAGGGAAATGTAGAAAAGATCTTGTTAGCTAGGAGAAGGCAACAACAAAGCAAACAGAGATAAAATGTAAATGAGGTCAGTCAGATTAGTCGGAGAACTGGGAAGGGGGGAGGGATGGGGAGAGAGTGAAGGCAAGGGTTACTTGAAGTTAGAGAAGACAATGTTCATACCGCTGGGGTGTGAGCTGCCCAACCGGAATATGAGGCGCTGTTCCTCCTATTTGCGCTGGGCCTCACTCTGACAATGGAGGAGGCCCAGGACAGAAAGGTCGGATTGGGAATGAAAGGGGGAATTAAAGTGTTCAGCAACTGGGAGATCAGGTAGGTTAAGGCGGACTGAGCAGAGGTGTTCAGCGAAACGATCGCCGAGCCTGCACTTGACCTCTCCGATGTACAGGAGTCCACACCTGGAACAACGGATACAGTAGATGAGGTTGGAGGAGGTACAAGTGAACCTCTGCCTCACCTGAAAAGACTGTCGGGGTCCTTGGATGGGGTCAAGGGAAGAGGTATAAGGACAGGTGTTGTATATCCTGCAGTTGCAAGGGAGGGATGGTTTGGGTAGGAAAGGACAAGTTAACCAAGGAGTTGCAGAGGGAAGGATCTCTGTGGACAGCGGAAAGGGGTGGATGTGGGAAGCTAGTGGTGGGATCCCGTTGGAGATGGTGAAAATGCAAGATGATTATGTGCTGTATGTGACGGCTGATGGGGTGGAAGGTGAGGACCAGGGGGACTGTCCCTTTACGACTGGAGGAAGGCGGGACAAGAGCAGAGGTGCAGGATATCAAGGAGACCCCCTAGTCTCATCTCTGATTGAAGAGGGGAAGCCCCGTTCCCTAAAGAATGAGGACATCTCTGATGTCCTGGTATGGAACACCTCATCTTGGGTGCAGACGCAGCGTATACAGAGGAATTGGGAGTATGAGATAGTCTCTACAGGAAGCAGAGTGGGAAGAAGTGTAGTCTAGGTAAGTCCAGCATAGATCAGCCAGGATCATATAGAATGGTGGGGCAGTCTTGAGAGGCCAAGTAGCCTATCCCTGATCCTATTCATAAGTGATAGGTGCAGAATTAGGCCATTCGGCCCATCATCTACTTTGCCATTCAATCTGGTCTGAGCTAATTCTCCTTCCTAACCCCATTCTCCTACATTCTTCCCCTAAGCCTGACACTTGTAATAATCAAGAATCTATCTATCTCTTTTTTTTAAAAATATTTTTATTAGAAGCCATACATATTACTAATAATATAAGTTTTTTTCAGATATTTCCAAAGTTATATAAGTATCACAAAGCGATATATATGCCTCTATATATTTTTTTTAAGAGTGAAAAGAGTAAAGAATAAAGAAATAATAGATGTTTTAATCAAAAGAGTGTGATTTAATAATATTGATTATTTTGGTTATATGTGAGAGAAAATTTTTTTTTAAATTAAATTAAATAATAATACTATTAATAAAAATTAAAAAATAATACTGGCAAACAATTATTATACTAAAAAAAATAAATTGAAGTATACATCTTAACAATGAATGGAACAATTTCAAATAACAATATATATAGAGATGAGTATACAAATCTCAGATTAGATCTTTTCATCTGATCTTACCACCGGGTACTTATTGAGTTACAATGCTGAGCCCAGCTACCCCTTCATATAATCAGTGAATGGAGACCATGTTTGTTCAAAAAGTTCATATTTATCCATTAGGATAAACCTAATTCTCTCCAATTGCAACGTCTCCAACATTTCCACTGTCCACATTTTAATTGTAGGGGATAGAATCTATCTATCGCTGACTTAAAAATATCCATGGACGGCCTCCACAGCCTTCTGTGGCAATGAATTACACAGATTCACCACCCTCTGACTAAAGAAATTGCTCCTCATCTTCCTTAAGGAATGTCCTTTAATTCTGAGGCTATGACCTCTGGTCCTAGGTTCATCAGGCTCCAACTTGAAACTGCAAGGTTAGACTTTGGAATGGTAGCCGATGCTAATGGCAAAAGTACGGTGTGTTGCCTTTTGATGTATTTCTTGTTTATTGTTCATTCGTGGCAAGTACCGTACCACACCCACACAGCTTCTGCAATGCATACTACAGGAACACGCACGTTCAATGTGCAATCACGAGCCTTGGAGACCTTGCATCTTCCAAGGGGTTGAACCATTCAATCAATGGAATACAACACTGACCTGGTCTGGCTAACATTTCAAGAACACGTTTCAACTTTCACAGTGAGATGGCATATAAGGGGAATCATAATTCAGTTCTGGCAGGGAACCTTGCCTGCAGCGATTGCATTTCTGAAAATGTTGCACAGCATGCACCCAATTTTTCAATATGAGCTTTTGACAGGCAGTGCTTGTTGCTGGCAGCAAGATTGTTGAATATTACTGGTACAAAGACAAGCTAAAGAAAGGTTATTTTTGAGGAAAACATCACAACATGCAGAGAGCTGAGGCAGTAGTCATCCTCCCTAATCATCTCACTTCACATTATTCTGTACGGGGCCTTGTTCATTTTCTTCACTGTCACTATTACACATATACACAAATACTACTTTGCAATGTAAAGGCACTCCACAAATGAATCAGGAACCTGCTTGTTTCCCCTCAGCCAGGGTATCCTGCATCTCACTTAAGTATCCTGCATCTAACTTAACAAAACTATACATGTTTTGTTAACTAGCCTATACATGAGAGTCAGACCTTTTGGTCGTTAAACAAGCACAGTTTCAGAGTATAATGTTCAAAAGAAGAATATATGACAGTGAGAGTGCAATGTGCAGGCAGCCACATTGATGCCATCTATGTCCTGCCCCTCAACATCCAGAAGCTATGTGTGCCCTCTTGGGGTATAATCTTAAAGTCATAGTGTCAGACAGCATAGAAACAGGACCTTTGGCCCAACCTGTCCATGCCAACCAAAATGTCCAACTAAACTAATCCCGTTTGTCCGCGTTTGTCCTATATCCTTCTAAACCTTTCCCATCCATGTATCTGTCCAAATGTTTATTGTACCTACAGTATGTACCTATCCATGTACCTGCCCTAGTGTCTTGTAAATGCTTTTACAGTTCCTGCCTCAACTGCAGAAGGTAACGATCACCATGCCCTTCTCTAACAAGGCTTCTGTTGCTTCCCTCATTCACCTACATACCATCATCTTATTAATTCGTAAGAAAGAACTGCAGATGTTGGTTTAACTCGAAGGTAGACACAAAATGCTTGAGTAACTCAGCGGGACAGGCAGCATCTCTGGAGAGAAGGAATGGGTGACGTTTTGGGTCGAGACCCTTCTTCAGACTTATGTCAGTGGAGGGAGCGGGACAAAGAAAGAATGTAGTCAGAGACAGTGAGACTAGTGGGAGACCAGGGAAGGGGAGGGGATAGAGAGGGAGAACAAGGGCAATTTGAAGTTAGAGAAGTTAATGTTCATGTCGCTGGGGTGTAAACTACCCAAGCGGAATATGAGGTGCTGTTCCTCCAATTTGTGCTGGACCTCACTCTGACAATGGAGGAGGCCCAGGACAGAAAGGTCAAATTGGAAATGGGAGCTGAATTGCTGAGCCACCAGGAGATCAGGTAAGTTAAGATGGACTGAGCGGAGGTATTCAGCGAAACGATCGCCGAGCCTGCGTTTGGTTTCGCCGATGTAGAGAAGTAATTTGACGCATGCCAGCAGCTAGGAATTGGTTTGTGCCTTTGATTGGAATTCCTGCTCTGGGTCCAAGAGTGCAGTCTTCAGGCCTGCTAAATCCTGCCAGCCTGGAGCGCGGAGTTAGTATTCTGCATGGATAATCGACAGGGCACACACATTTTAGGACGAGCATGTGGAGGCTGTCTAAAACTTGGCATATTAGATTCATCGAGTGATACAGTGTGGAAACAGGCCCTTCAGCCCAACTTGCCCACACTGGCCAACCTGTCCCAGCTACTAGTCCCACCTGCCTGCGCTTGGTCCATATCCCTCCAAACCTGCCCTATCCATGTACCGTACTGTCAGAATGAAAGATGGTTATGGCCAGATGGTCAATCAGCTCCATATTGCAATAAAGATAGAAAAAAACAGCAACAGCTGTAAATTACTTGAAGTGAAGGATAGAAAAGGTTTAGAGGGATATGAGCCAAATATGGGCAGATGGGGCATCTTGGTCGGCATGGGCAAGTTGGGCCAAAGGACCTGTTGCCATGCTGTATAACTCTATGACTATGACTATACGACTTGGAAAAATGCAATGACGTGCACGTATCACACAGCAGCAAACTTCGTCCCCAAGGGACGATTAATCCTCCAGATTGGAAACAACCTTCAAAAATTTAGCAGTCTGAAGAAGGGACTCAACCCGAAACGTCACCCATTCCTTCTCTCCAGAGATGCTGCCTGTCCCGCTGAGTTACTCCAGCATTTTGTATATATCTTCAAAAATTACAAAGCTGATTGACAGTTCCCATTGTTAAGTCAAGGGTCAAGAGATTTTTATTGTCATAGAAACATAGAAACATAGAAATCAGGTGCAGGAGTAGGCCATTCGGCCCTTCGAGCCTGCACCGCTATTCAATATGATCATGGCTGATCATCCAACTCAGTATCCCGTACCTGCCTTCTCTCCATACTCTCTGATCCCCTTAGCCACAAGGGCCACATCTAACTCCCTCTTAAATATAGCCAATGAACTGGCCTCAACTACCCTCTGTGGCAGAGAGTTCCAGAGACCCACCACTCCGTGTGAAAAAATTCCTTCTCATCTCGGTCCTAAAGGATTTCCCCCTTATCCTTAAGCTGTGACCCCTTGTCCTGGACCTCCCCAACATCGGGAACAATCCTCCTGCATCTAGCCTGTCCAACCCCTTAAGAATCTTGTAAGTTTCTATAAGATCCCCTCTCAATCTCCTAAATTCTAGAGAGTATAAACCGAGTCATATGTCCCAGATAGAACAATGAAATTCTTACTTGCACACCACAACCGAATGTAGAAACATAGAAAATAGGTGCAGGAGTATCTATTCGACCCTTCGAGCCCGCACCGCCATTCAATATGATCATGGCTGATCATCCAAAATCAGTACCCTGTTACTGCTTTTTCCCCATATCCCTTGATTCCGTTAGCCCTTAGAGCTACATCTAACTCTCTCTTGAAAACATCCAGTGAATTGGCCTCCACTACCTTCTGTGGCAGAGAATTCCACAGATTCACCACTGTCAGGAAAGTTTTTCCTCATCTCAGTCCTAAATGGCCTGTGGGCATTTTGATGAAACCTCTGTCAGTTTGCAGGAGCTCTGTGATGAACTTTTCCTCCAACCTACCTAAAACTGGATCAGAACTGAGATGGGAATGAAATCTATTTAGTCTAATCTCAAAGGCACTAAGCTAGTAATGTGCCTGTCCCACTTAACGCGATTTTTTTCGGCAACTTGCCGGCACCCGTCATAGTCGCAAGCAGGTCGCCGAAAATTTTCAACATGGTGAAAATCCAGCGGCGACCAGAACAACGTACGACTCTTTCGCCAGGGTGTCGCCTGCCTGGTCGTGAGTAGTCTCCTCAGTCGCCCAAAGAGTGGTAGCATCTTTATGGTCGCCGCTGAATTTGCAACATGTTGAAAATTTTCGGCATCATGCAACGACCTATGGCGGGTGCCGGCAGTCGCCGAAAAAGTTATGTAAGTGGGACAGGCCCATTGCTACCTGATGGTTGTGGAACTACCTGCAGATGCTGTAATCTTGAGCAAAACACTAGACATGCTGGTGGAACATGGGAGTCTGAAGAAGGGACTCGACCCGAAATGTCACCCATTCCTTCTCTCCAGAGATGTTGCCTGTCCCGCTGAGTTACTCCAGCTTTTTGTGTCTAACTTCTGTTTAAATCAGCTTCTGCAGTTCCTTCCTACACAGGAACACTTTGCTGGCGAGTCTGCCAGCATCTGTGGAGGAAATGAACAGATGATATTTCGGGTCGGGACCCATCCTCATACTGATTGGAGCAGAGGGGAGAACACTGGAAAGGAGAGTTGGGGCGGGACAAACTCTGGCAAGTCCTTGATACAGCCTGACTCACTGAGTTACTCCAACACCTTGTGTCTTTTTTGTTTTCTAAAACAGCATCTGCAGTTCCTAGTTACTGTATATAAATCAATCACTGTCATTCAGATGTCTACATTAATATCAGAGCATCATTGATAGGCATAAATATACTGTAGCTTTACCTGCGTTTTCTCTATAATGAGAATAAATAACTCGTTCCTTTCTTTCAGGATGATGTATTTATCTTTGTTGTGCTTTTTCTGTAAACTATCATAAATTGTGCGAGTAATCTACCTGGCACTTCATATTTTATCTCCTGTTCACCTGTTGCCAGCTTTCTCCAGGTTGTTTATTGTAAAATTGCTTCACAGTTTTGAAATTCCCTTAATGCTGCAAATAAGTTGTGAATTGTCCAGTGCGAATCAATGGAAGCAGATTCTCAATGGTGCCTTGTAGCCTCCATCAGCTGTGATAAGATTAATTGTTTTGACTGCTGACATTTCTCTGCTGATTGCTTCGTTTTGCATATTGCAGGACTCTGGAGTGTTTCAATATCCCCAAAAAATCAAAATCCATTAAATATTAAATATTTAACGGTGCATAATTATCTTGGCAACAAACACAGTTCCCTTTCATGCTCTGGGAAGATCAACAGCACAGTGGTAACACTAAAACCAACTATGACTGCAAAGGTCGCTGCAATTAAATGAATGTTGTTACTTGGTATTAACCAGCACTGCTCTGAATCAGAAATATGCATTGGAAACTTAAACGTAAAGCTCAGCTGACTTTCCACCTATTAAAATCCACAAGACCTAAAATTCAAACGCCAGAACACACATTTTCTGTGCATTAATGTTTTTAGTGCATTGGACAGAAGAACACAAGGATGATGAGCGTTTGGCGGCACTGGGCCTGTACTCGCCAGAGTTTAGAAGACTGAGGAGCGACCTCATTGAAACATGCTGAATAGTGAAAGGCTTGGATAGAGTGGATGTGGAGAGGATGTTACCACTAGTGTCGGGAGTGTAGCACCAGAGGTCATAGCCTCAGAATTTTAAGGACTTTCCTTTAGGAATTAGATGAGGAGGAATTTCTTTAGTCAGAGGGTGGTGAATCTGTGGAATTCTTGGAAATCTGTGGAATTCAGGATTAGGGATTATTAGAATGACCTGCTGTCAGTGGCCATTCCAATTAGTCTGTGAACTCTGTTATTTTCTAGCAGTACAGGCACAAACAGGCCCCTCGGCACACCGAGTCCTCGCCGACCAGCGATCCTCGCACATTTACACTATTCTACACACTCGGACCAATTTACATTTATACCAAGCCAATTAACCTACAAACCTGCACGTCTTTGGAATGCGGGAGGAAACCGGAGATCCTGGAGAAAAACCATGCAGGTCATGGGGAGAATGTACAAACTTTGTACAGACAAGCACCCATGGCCAGGATCGAACCCGGGTCTCTGGCACTGTAAGCGCTGTAAGGCAGCGACTCTACTGCTGTGCCACAGTGCCACCCTTGTGGAAACTTTGTTGACCATATTCTTAACAAACCTTTGCAGAACTTTGAACTATCTTTATTCAGATTTCGTCATACTTCAATGTTATAGCTTTGCACTAAATGTTGCCCCCTCTATCCTTCATGTGTGCACTGTGGACGGCTCGACTGTATTCATGTAGTCTTTTCATAGACTGGATCACACGCAGGCACAAACCTTTCACTGTACTTCAGTACATGACAATAATAATAAACGAAAATAGTAAGATTAAACGAGAACTTACCAGTTTGAAGTTTGATCTTTATTTTATGAGGAGTTGCGATGAGGGATTTCGTGAAGACCCCGCCAGCACGCATGCGCGACATTCTTCAAAGCAGCGGTGTGAAATCACAGATTAAACAACAATGACTAAATATGGTAAGATTGAAGAGACTCTATTCACCAGTTGACCTTATAGTAGAGGGTTGGGAGCGGAGGGCACGAAATCCCTCATCGCAACTCCTCATAAAATAAAGATCAAACTTCAAACTGGTAAGTTTTCGTTTCATCTTACTATTTCATTTCTGAGTCACGTGAGTGACTTCGTAAAGATTTCAAAGCTCTGTGATTTCATGCCCTGGATCACGTGCATGCTCACACACTGCCGCAATTCTGATGGAAGGAGTATGTTAACGTATTTCAGACTTGAACAAGCTGAAAAATAATATAGTAAAATAAAATAATATTAATACAAATCAAAAACCCCTCACTCGGGGATAAACGTTTCTTGGGGACCAGTACTTAAAACTGTCTCCGCAAACGTTGCGGGAATGGCCACAGGTTTATTATAAAACCGCTGGAATGTTGCTTCGCTGGCCCAGCCCGCTGTTGCAAGGATATGGTCCATGGGAACCTCCATGGTCCTCGCCGCTGATGTGGATGCAGCCCTGGTAAAATGGGAATGCCAGTCGGGTATTATTAAGATGCCTGTTGCCGAATCTGATTTTATTTTCTACAATACCCGACTGATGAGGCAGAATGGAGGAAATGCATAGAAAAACCATTTCCCCCAGGGCAGCGAGAAACCGTCCATCACTACTGCCCCAGGATCTGGTTCCCAAGATACACGTTGGTATCTGATGGTTCAACCTGGACGCAAAAAGGTCGATATCTGGTGTTCCATATTTGGCTATAATTTTAGCAAATATTTGGGGATTTAACATCCACTCGATATTATCATTGAATACGCGTGGCCTGGTGTCCGCCACTGTATTGAGCTTACCAGGAAGGAAGGTAGCTGATATCCAAATATTTCTTTCTATACACCAGAGCCAGATTGAATTTGCCAATTCATCACAAGATATTGACTTGATAATACCCATATGATTCAAATATGCCACCACAGTGGTGTTATCTATTTGAAGACGGACATGCGTATGATGTAAATTCATGCAATAAGCTCACAGCCCGTTAAATGCTCCTAGCATTTCCAAATGGTTTATCCTTTGTGATAATAGAAGGGTAGATTCGTGTAAATCCCATCTACCGCCACTACTGGAAGTGGTGTCAGTAGCTCCCCAGCCTTGGGCGCTTGCGTCAGTTTGTAGCACGACTGATGGATTCAGTACAATAATGGGAATGAATGAGTCATGACTATTATCAATCCACCATTGTAACTCAACTTTTGCTTTGATTGGCAGCTGCATAGGCCTATCAAAATGTCCAGCATTTGTTTTTAATGCTGAAATTTTTGTTCTTTGCAAATTTTGATAGTGTAGTGGGCCAAATCGAGCAGCTGGAAATGTAGCTACTAGTTTTCCAATTACCTTAGCAGCATGTCTGATTGTTGGTTTCCTGGTGCAAGCAAGATTGTTACATGCTTCAAGTATATCCATTGCTTTATCTGGGATGGTAACAATCATCTGATTGGTGTTAATTGTGAATCCCAGGTGGTTCATGACCTGTGAAGGGTAGAACTTCGATTTGTCTGGATGGATGACAAAGCCTAATTTTTGAAACAATGTTTTAGTAGCTGTCACTGCTGAATTTGTCAATTCCATAGTCTTTCCCACAATCAAGATGTCATCTAAATATGCCATGACAATATGGTTTTGTTTTCTCAGGGATGCCATTACTGGTTTCAAAATTTTAGTAAATAACCTAGGGGCTGTTGTAAGCCCATTGGCTCTATATTGCCATAGTTGATCCATCCAGACAAACTTCAAGAACGTTTGGTGATGTTTCCCTATGGATACTGAATAGGATGCATCTTTTAAATCGATGCATGCCTTGAAGCAACCCTTGGAAATCAGTGATTTAGATGTTTCGAATGTGTCCATTTTAAAATGGGTATATTTTACAAAAGTATTCAAATGGGTTAAGTCAATAATAATCCGACATCCACCATCTTTTTTTGTTTCGGTAAAGATGTTGGATACGAACTCAAGAGGTTCGTGTATCGTTTTCTCTATCACCCCCTTGGCATGTAGCCTCCCCCTCAACGCGCGGTTGCGGGGGAGGGCAGCCTGCGGCATCACACACGCACTAACCACCCCCCAACGGTAACATTTTTACATATTCCAGTAGAGATTTTTCCCGAGGAGTCTGAAATCGCCTTATATGAAAATTTCATGCTTTATTTCTCGAGTTATTAGTGAAAATGGTCACAAATCTAAAAAACTTCGAATTTAAAAACCGTTATCTTTCGCTGATTACATCACTATGGGTCTGCGCTGTCTTGCTCGTGCTGCAAGTGGCGTCACCCCCCCCACCCCTCCTATTTCACTGCTGCTCGCTGCTCCCCCCTCTGCTCTACCCCCTGCTCCCAGCTCCCCCGCCCCGGTCCCCTACTCCTCTCCCCCCCTTCTCTCCCCCCCTCTTCCTCTCCTCCTCTCCCCCTCCTCCTCCTCTCCCCCTCCTCCTCTCCCCCTCCTCCTCTCCCCCTCCTCCTCTCCCCCTCCTCCTCTCCCCCTCCTCTCCCCCTCCTCTCCCCTTCCTCCTCTCCCAAGCCCCTCCTCTCCCCCTCTTCCTCTCCCCTCTCCTCCCCCTCCCTCCTCTCTCCCCCTTCTCCTCTCCCTTTCCCTCCTCTCCCCCCTTCCTCTCCCCCCTCCTCCCCGCCCCTCCTCTCCCCCCTCCTCTCTCCCCCTCCTCTTCTCCCCCTCCCCCCCTCCTCCTCTCCCTCCTCCTCTCTCCTCTCTCCCCTCCTCCCTTCCTCCCCCCTTCTCTCCCCCCTCCTCTCCCCCTCCTCACCCCCCCTTCTCCCCTCCTCCTCTCCCCCTCCTCCTCTCCCCCCTTTTCTCCCCTCCCCTCCTCCCCCTCCCCCTCCCCCTCCCCCTCCCCCAGCCTCTCTCTTCCCCCTCTCTCCCCCCATCTCCCCCCTGTCTCTCCCTCTCCTCCCCCCTCCCACTCCTCTCCCACTCCTCTCTTCCCCCCTCTCTCTCTGCCCCTCTCTGTCTCTGTCTCTCTGCCCTCTCTCTTTACACCCCCTCCCGCTTCAGATGCGCCTGTGAGTTGGGGGCTATGCATGAGTGGATACGGCAGGGATGAAGTAAAGTGAGCGAATGAATAATATTAATATAATATCAAGGGGGGTGGTTACTGTGAGTGTGGAGGAGTGGGGGGGTAGTTATTGTGTGTATGTGTGTGTGGGGGGTGGTTAGTGCGTGTGTGACGCCGCAGGCTGCCCTCCCCCGCAACCGCGCGTTGAGGGGATGGGACCCAATTGATCCCACTTGGTTTAGTATAATATACAATTGGAAAATGCTGAAAAAAACTGCAGGTCAAAACTTGTGGAGTAGAAACAGTTAATATTTTGGTTCAAAGACCATTCATCAGAACTGAGAAGGAGCCGAAGGAAGTGTGTTAAACTATGGGGAGGGGTGATGTCTCTGATCGAGTACAATGAGGATAGGCTGTAAAGAGGGTTATCTGGTCAAAGATTGAATGGGAGCAGTTAGAGGATGAGAACTAGACAAAAGAATGTAAGATTTACAATATTCTACCCCACCTCCCATTAACTTCCTCCTTCAGGGCTACCACTTCCTTTGAAACTCCCTACCCACTCTCTTCATGCTTGCTCTCTCTGTTTTTCAAAACCTTCCTGAAAACCCTTCCCTTTGACATGCTTTTAGTTCTACTTTTAGGCAGCACATTGATACAGCGGTAGAGTTGCTGCCTTACAGCGCCAGAGACCCAGGTTTGATCTTGACTTTTGGTGCCGTCTGTAGGGAGTTTGTACATTCTCCCTCTGACGCGTGGGTTTCCTCCGGGTGCTCCAGTTTCCTCCCGCACGCCAAGGATGTACAGGTTTGTAGGTTAATTGGCTAGATAGAATGTAGGATAGAATTGGTGTACGGATGATCGTTGGTCAACGTGGACTAGGTGAGCCAAAGGGCCTGTTTCTATGTTGTAGCTCTAAACTAGTTTACCTCTAGTCCACTTCCCTTTCTCCATATATGTTATTCATTTTCAGTTTTTATACTTGTTCTAAGATGCTGAGATATTATCCCGACCTTGTGTTAAAGTATCTAAATATTAATTGACTAATTAATTATCTGTAAGATCATCATAGGACATTTTTTCATTTTGTATTGTATTGATGTTAACCAGCATGAAAACTTGTTCATCACTATTCCTGGTTAAATGCTCAGTGTAAAGGTATCTAAAACCATTCTTGAGCTAATTTCATTTTTCCCTGGCTATCCAATGATCAAGTGTAAAGTACAAAATTGTGTCTGCAGACAGGGGACAGCTGATGCAGGAAGTAGTGGGACTTGGGTTTCATGGCAATGTGGACATATAATCCGGATATTTAGATGACCCAGAGATGTAAATTCACGGGGGAATTTAGTGAAATAACTCTGAAAGTATGGTGGTGTAAGGTTCTGGACTGTCATAAAAAGTCCATCTGATTCTTTAATATCCTGTAAAGCAGGAACTCTACTGACATAACACCAGCACTGCAGTGGATTGAATGATTTTTCACTACTCTGTGAAAGGGCAGTTCAGGAAAAGGAAAGGTTTAGAGGGGTACTAGACGAAGTGGGACCCGTTGGGTTCCTGTCACACAGGAGGCTTGGTACGTCAATGCAATATTCCACTACTCACCCACAGCTCCCAACTGCACATGCGCGGCTCAGTTCCTCATCCCTAGCATTCTCTCCCACTCCTCCACCCTCCCTCTTCTTTCCCCTCCAGGTATTTGGGCAGGAGAGGGATCAGAGGGGAAGGGGCTGGAGCTGCAGAGCATTGTGATGGCGGTGCATTTGGGACTCACAGTGGGTGCTGGACACTCTCCTCCGCCGCTTTCCGTTTAGCGACATCGCCGCACAGCGCCACCTCCGGTCCCTCTGAACATTGTGTCCGGTTGGAGACTTTCGCCGGCCACCCACAGCATCCTACAGCTCCAGTAAAGACACGATGGTGCAGGAAGGGGCGGACCGTCCCGAGGCGTGACAGAAGAAGAGACTAATCCGAGCAGCGCTGACTGGCAGGAGAAGAGATTGATCTGCACACGCACGGTTTTTACGATTTTTAAACCTCGCTAACTTTTCCAAAATACTACCGATCGGAACAAAACTTGTTGCACTCGCAGCAGAGGAGAACGGTGAGTGAGCTGGCGAAAAAGCGTAGCACTATCGCGTATCGTATTTGGGCAAATAGAAAAACTGCGCAAACCGGAAGAGCACAAGAACAGAGTGTTAGAGATAGATAGATAGATAGATAGATAGATAGATAGATAGATAGATAGATAGATAGATAGATAGATAGATAGATAGATAGATAGATAGATAGATAGATAGATAGATAGATAGATAGATAGATAGATAGATAGATAGATAGATAGATAGATAGATAGATAGATGAAGTATGGGCAAGTTGGATTAGCTTAGATGAGGCATCGTGGTTGGCATGGACGAGTTGGGCCGAAGGGCATGTTTCTGTGCTGCATAACTCCGACAATGGGACAGCACGGTGGCACAGCAGTAGAGTTGAATATAGGTTTGTAGGTTAATGAGCCTGGTACAAATGTAAATATTGTCCCTAGTGTAGGATAGTGTTAATATGTGGGGATCGGTGGCCGGTGCGGACTCGATGGGCCGAAGGGCCTGTTTCTGCACTGTATCTCTAAACTATACTAAACTAACGTTTCCACTTTATCAACCCAACACACCAATGTTAGTCCACTTCTTAATGAGGCTAAATGTACAAATAGAACAATAGGATAGAACAAATTAAATTGCACCTGTTCTTTCAACCTTACTCACGGCAGTTACACTACCGAGTGGTATAAGAAATGGAATTACCACTGCTGCATTAAGAACTGGTCTTCTGAGGTAAGGGGTTTAGAAAGTTACCGTCATAAATAAACAGAGCTAAAGCAGTTTACTCTGCATTTATACAAATCGTATGCAGGGAATCCTTCAATGATTAAATCTGAAAACATGTTTCATTTGTCAATACAGAATCTTGATGTGAATAAAATGCAGTAGGAATCTAATAATTTAATCCTGCAAACTGTTCAAACAAGCAAAACTCAGGAAATCTGGCAGCAGAAATCATTATGCAATTGCTACATTCTATGCAGACAACATTCGTCAGAGCAACCTTGCTAAAGATGAGTTGGATTCTTTCTTAGCATCCCCATCCCCGCTAGCTCCCAGGAAGAAAGATTTATAAAGAAGCAAGCTGCTTGAATTGGAAAGGTGCCAAAAAGTGTTTATATTACCCTTTGCACGTCGCAGTCAAAATCAGTCCCATTACAGAGAAGGAAAGGTGAGAATGGGTGATTCAGCCCTATGTTCAATGTTTAGGGAGGAACTGCAGATGCTGGTTTAAACCGAAGATAGACACAAAATGCTGGAGTGAGACAGGCAGCATCTCTGGAGAAAAAGAATGGGTGACGTTTCAGGTCGAAGAAGAAGTCTCGACCCAAAACGTCACCCATTCCTTCTATCCAGAGATGCTGCCTGTCCCGCTGAGTTACTCCAGCATTTTGTGTCTATCTTAATTCAATGTTTATTTATAGTGCAGGGCACCTTGTGCACAGCTTGGATATATTTGCATGATGCCTAAACATGAAGGATGCACAATGGAAGGAGCTTTGTGATCCAATCTAATTGCATTCACAGGAGACGTTAGTAGAACACAGTGACATTTATGCAGTGTTTTATTGCATCTAGTGGGTATTGACACAAAAAGTGCATTGCTAAGGAAAGAATGAAGACTGTATTAATATATCTGTTTGAACTTTCCATCTGGCGTTTAGCTTCCTCTTGGGTTCAGAGCTGCAGGTTATTTGCATGCACAATGTAGCATTCATGAATATGCTTATCCTGTTCAATATCTAATTGCACAATAGCACACCTGAAGGAGGAACAATCAGAGTCCTTTGTGATGTGAAGTGGCAATCATATTCACATCTGCTCTTGTGCACGCACCGCCAATTTTTCCAATGGCAGAGAATCACTTATTGACATAAAGCCAGATAGTTTGTCATTAAGATGCCTTAGTTTACAAATAGTAAAAGAATGTTTACCATCAGATCTGATCAAAAAAGGATGCTAAGTGCTGCAGCAACTCAGCGACTCATGCAGCATCCCTGGAGAGCGTGGACAGGTGACGTTTCGAGTGAGTCGGGACCCTTCTTCAGACTTCAGATCCGATACTCAGGAACTAATCAGCCAGGAATAAGTCAATCCCAACAGAAAATGGAGATGTCCATCACCACATACACCCCCCCCCACCCCCCCCAACCCAACCCCCCAAACACCCACCGCCTTTGCTAGAAAATTAGAAAATGGTCAGTTTTGCTATTTTACATAACGCAAAAGCCGGATCAAGTGGACGTCATCGAGAAACGTGAGTGGGGGGGGAGATTATTTATTTATTTACATTTCTTCACATGAGTTCCGTCGGAGCACATTATAATTCTGTATCTCAATATCTGTATTCTGGGTGGTGATTTGTGAATTCTTTAATAGCATATGCCTGTACTGGACATTTCGCAAACTGAGCTATTGAATGGTCAGTCAACACAAGAAGTCAAGAGATTGGATTCTCATCTTTTGAAAACTATCTGCAATGCAAAATAGAATCTGTTTTAAAATGGCTAAACAAAACTTCATTGACTGCCACAAAGTAAAAGATTGAAATGTAAAATACCAAAATTAGCACGGAATAGCTCCCAGATTGTAAAAAAATAACTACAGTCTTGTCTTGAATGCTTAAAGATACTCTGCACCAAATAAGCACAATAGATACGCATTTTTTGTACCATATCTGCTTCCACATTGTTAACCTCATAACAACAGCCAGCATCGTGAATGTTGATAACCTTTCAATGCCTGTTAGCTTTAGCAAATTTGAGACATACATTGGCATTCAAGGCTAATGCACAATGTCGGATAGGGCTAGTTCTAAATGTAGTTAAAGTCAACAGATCAAAGTGTGCCGATTAAATATTAATTACCTTATTCAAATGAATTTCCAGCGCACTTTCACATCTGCACATCAGCAGTCTAGACAGCGACTGAAATTACTTAAATAGAGCATTACAACCAGGAGATATTTTTGTCTTTCCCGTGTAACAATAATTAGGGCTTGGTTTTCTTGCTTATCAACAAAACGATAATAAGAACAACTGGTATTTATTTAGCTTATATAAAATAAAATGACACCCTGAGGCATTTCGCTAACATGGAGTGGCATAAGGATATATTAAGCCAATTGATCAAAACCTTGGATGAAAGAGATACATTTTAAAGTGTCCATTAAAGGAGGAAATAATGGTAGCGAGACAAAGATGGTTTAGGGAAGCTATTCCAGAGTTTATGGCTTTGGAAGTAGAAGGCTTAGTTGCAAACGGGTAGAGAACATCCAAGGATTAATTGTCTGGAGTAGTTTCACAGAGTTCAGGAGTTGCAAGGCCAAAGGGGCAGGGCAAGAAATTCCAAACGTAGATGTGGTTTTTAAAATTAAAACGTTACTTAACCAGAAACCCTACAGCTGAGACCAATGCAGCGCACCGCGGCAACAAGGCAACAGGAAGGTTAGTTACTCCTGGGGACTGAGCTACACACCTACTCTTGCTGAACCACCTTCCAACCTCAACCAAATTTGGACATCAACATTGCCTTGAGTAAATGCCCATCAGCGATGCAAGATGTTTCACTCAGGGTAAGCTTCCAGTGAATGAAATTCATCCATTGTGATCGTGACTTCTTAAAATCATCCCCCATAATCTCCGTGATTCTTCTAAAAAACAAATAAACTTATCAAAATCATCCCTTGCAACTTCTGTGTTAAAAAGACTCATAAAAACCAAAGAAACTTATTAAAAACAAAGATAATTATTAAATCGAGCACAAAAACTGTACATTAAGAAATGGATTTATTTTTGCCCCATCTTCATTGTTTTTGCCCCAACTATCCTTGAATTATTTCTCTTAGGCTTTCAAGACGCGGCTGAAAGAAGCAGCCGTTGGATTTGGCTCAAGTGGAAAGACCCATGCTGGGCCCCAAGTACGTCATGGTGAATCTTTGGGGCAGTTTGACACGGGACATGCGCTGAGGGCTGATCATCCTGCAGCGGGCCGCCCTTGTGGAGGGTGTATAGTGTTATAGTGTATAGTGTATAGTGTATAATGCCGAAACACCCAGTAATGCAAGGGTACACTACTGATGATGTGTCCTGTGCCTAACTGTCCTGAAGGTTACCCAGGCCAAGATATACATATACGTATCCCCCCCCGCCCCCCCGATGTTGAGCGTCTACCACTCTCAACAATCAACGAATGTCGTGAAATGCTCCCCACCTACTGGCACAAGGGACTTCTTAACATCTTGTCCTGTGTATTTGATTCTTCAAAATCTCTGTACTAATTATTGTCATTGGAGAACATTGGAACCATTTCAGTACTGTGATAAGGCTAGAACGTTTAGTTTCATTTAGTTTTAGATTAACAGTGCAGAAACAGGCCCTTCAGCCCGCCGAGTCTGTGCTGACCAACGATCACCCGTATACTAGTTCTACCCTACATGCTAGGGCCAAATTCCGAAGGCCAATTAAACTACAAACTTGCATGTCTTTGCAATAAGGGAGGAAACTGGAGCACCCGGAGGAAACCCACTAGGTCACAAGGAATGGTTGCTAAGTTCATACAGACAGCACCCGTGGTCAGGATCGAACCCTGGTCTCTGACGCTGTAATGCAGCAACTTGACCACTGTGCCACCCCTGAAATCGAAATCGAAACATTAAAAAATGACGAATATAGATTTGTGAGGCAAAAACACATGCATTTCACAATAACCCAATGTGCTGGAGTCATTCAGCAGGTCAGGCAGCATATCTGGAAAACATGGGTAGGTGACTTTTAGGGTCGAGACCCTTCTTCCGATTCGAAGGTCAGACTGGCAGGACCCAAAATGTCACCTATCCATGTTCTACAGAGATGCTGCCTTCAGAGTTCCCTGCTGAGTTAGTCCAGCACTTTATATCCTTTTGTGTATTAGCAGCATGTGCTGTTCATTGTTTCTGCATTTCTTAATAAACAATTCTAATGTTGTCCAGTAATCTGGATCTGCCCTCAGCAAGCAATGGTCTTTACTAATCTGTTATAACCAGGGACCACCAGCAATGAATCTTGCATTACCGCCATGTTACTTGGTTTCCTCCAGGGATCTATCCTTGCTCATCAAATCTGTTTCTCTCGTCCATCTCCCAATGACATAATCTAAAACACAATGTCAATTTACCAAAAGGCAACAACTGCCCAGACTTCTCCATTATCTTAAAAGTGTTTGACTGTCTGTTCTGTCATCCAATAATGGATGAGCAGAAAATCATTAGGTTTTTGCCTTCACTCTAAACCAAACTATTCATCTTAAGTTTATAAGTTTATGTTGTAGGATTAGAGTTAGGCCATTCAGTCCATCAAGTCTAGTCTGACATTCAATCATGGCTGATCTATCTTTCCCTCTCAACCCCATTCTCCTCCCATAACGCCTGACACGCTTACCAATCAAGAACCTAAAAACCTTAAAAAGATCCATTGACTTGGCATCCACAGCCTTCTGTGGCATTTAATTTACTTTCACAAGTTATAGGAGTAAAATTGGGCCATTCACCCCCTCGAGTCTACTCAACCATTCAATCATGGCTGATCTCTGCCTCCTAATCCCATTTTCCTTCCTTCTCCCCATAACCCTTGACACCCGATCTAATCAAGATTTTGTCTATCTCTGCCTTAAAAATATCCACTGACTTGGCCTCCACAGTCCTCTGTGGTAATGAGTTCCACAGATTAACTACCTTCTGACTAAATAAGTTTCTCCTCACCTCCTTTCTAAAAGGGACGTCCTTTTATTCTGAGACTATGGCCTCTGGTCCTAGACTCTCCCACTAGTGGAAGCATCCTCTCCATATCCACTCTATCCAGGCCTTTCACTATTCGGTAAGTTCTTGGTGCCTCAGTTGCAGGGATCTGGTCTGCCAAGCTATTTGTGGTAAATTTATTGGCCTTTCTGCAAATAAATCCTCTTCTACTTGGAACTTGTGCTACTTGATCCTCGGGGACAAGTACCTGGACTCATAAAACCAGAAGACAAATTGGCCTTTGAAGCAAAATTTGGAAACACTGCAAAGGTTATTCAACAAACAATGCACATAGTCTCACCACTGAGTTCAAATCAGTACATATATTTTTCACATGTACTACCTTGCAGGTACTTGCAGGTACTTGCAGGTACAATCGCAACATTCAAGAACCATTTAGACAGGTATACGGATAGGACAGGTTTAGTGGGATACAGGCAGGTGGGACTAGTATAGGTGGGACATGTTAGCTGGTGTGGGCAAGTTCGACCAATGGCCCTGTTTCCACGCTGCACGACTCTATGACTCTATGACAAAGGAGGAGGCCATTGTGCCCATCATGTCTATATCAGCTTTCAAAACAATACCATCAATTCCCCGCTTCCCTGCTTATTTCCCTATGCTCTCTCATCTAGCCCATCAACACCACCAGTTTCTCTTGCCTTCCATCTACCACTGATCCAATTATCATAGAATATAAAACAGTAGAGTACCAGAACAGGCCCTTCGGTCCACAATGTCTGTGCTGAACACGATGCCAAGACCATTACTGATCTATCTGCACATTAATTCATATCCCACCATTCTCTGCATATCCATATGCCTATCCAAATGTCTTGTGGAGTCCCAGGCAGTCCCCAGACACTCACCACCACACTCTGTGTAAAAACCTTGCCCCACACATCTCCTTTAAACATTGCCCCTCCCACCTTCAAACTGTGGCCTCTGGTATTTGATTTTTCCATCCAGGGAAGAAGAGTATGAGAGTCTGCACTATGTATGCCTCTCATAACTTTATATGCTTCTATCACGTCTCCTCACAAGCTCTGCCGTTCCAGAGAAAACAACCCACCTGTCCAACCTCTCCCTGTACCTGCTAATCCAAGCATCTTCTGATAAAAAGAAAGGACACAGAATGCTAGAGTAACTCAGCAGGTCAGGCAGCATCCCTGGAGAACGTGGATAGGTGAAATTTTGGATCGGGACTCTTCTTCAGACTGATTGTGGGGTGGAGGGGGGAAAAAAGCTGGGAGAGAGGGGAGCATAACAAAGCATAGCAGGGAATAGATGAACACAGGCAAGGCATGGTCATGATAGCTAGATGTTTGGGCTCGACCAGAGATTAAAACAAAAGGTGTGAGACAAAAGGGTTGAAGAGTTGTGAATTGTGTCTCACCGCCTCTTGTTTAATCCATCCTGTAAATTAATTCGTTTTAAAATGTGTTTTTTTCGGGAACTTATTCTGCCTTCCCCTTCATAACATGCCACTAAATTAATTCTGTGGTTAATAAGTATGTCAGAGAAAATAGCTGTGGACAAATTAGCTGAAACATTTGATTGGTCATTTGCATTCTCTACGACAGTCATTTTGCAGGCAAATTTCACTGCAATATATTTAAAGAAATGATTTCTGTTTTCTGTTTATAATCTTAAAATAAATTCTAGATTACTTATTTGTGCTCTGCGTAGAGTTTGCTAATGTAGCTGCAGTATTTCCATCAACATTTGGGTTTCCATTTAAAATGGACATATGATTTTTGTAGAGTTTCCCGGAGTGGATGGATGTAATCAGAAATGAAGAACTCAGAAAGCAACCTGAGGACACTTCGACATCTTTATTTTTTCCATGATTTGTATTTGCTTTGTGCAAATGATTGGAAAATGTCCACATTTTTTGGGCAATTACAGCACTGAATCTTCCTAAAGAATCATTCGTTCCTCATGTTCTTTGGTGGCATAAGAGGACAACGCCAAGAACCTGGGTGCACTTGGTCAAAGAAGCTGAAGGCTTAGGCATCCACGACATAAGTCATGTTACAGAGCAATCTGCATCTAAACTCCCCTGCAGTCACAGGTTTGTCAGGGTCGTAACTATTCTTAACACAGAGCGGCTCGGTGGCGCAGCGGATGAGTTGCCGCCTTACAGCGCCAGATACCCGGGTTCGATCCTGACTACGGGCGCTGTCTGTGCGGAGTTTATACGTGCTCCCCGTGACCACTTGGGTTTTCTCCGGGTGCTCCGGTTTCCTCCCACACTCTAAAGACATACAGGTTTGTAGGATAATTAGTCTCCGTAAGAATTGGCAATTCTCCCTAGTGTGTAGGATAGCGTCAGTGTACAGGGATTGCCGATGGGCTGTTACAGCATTGTATCTCTGAACTAAACTAAACTAACATTTATCTATCTGGGAAATAGCAACAGGGTATACCAACCTGCAGTGCATCAAAGAGCAAAAGTAAGTGGCCAAGACATTGGGTCCGGCAACCCATTTCATTTCTTTCCCTGCGGACTACTGTGAACAGCATGAGAGGGCTGTGTGGCTTTTAGAGTGGCAAGCTTTAGATTGAGCGCTATGCGGTCTGACATGTTTCTCCGCACAATGCCAGATCCAGCATGACTCAGAAAGAAATGTTCACTCTATGAATATTCAACTGACTTGCCACCACCAACAACAGATGATGCAAGTCGCATCCCAGGCATCTGTCACAATGCCCATTGCACAGCACACTTTGGCTCTTAGCTTTCGCACAGCTCCCATTCCTGTCAACTAACTGAAGAACCTTGGGAAGAGCCACGATTGTGTGCACAAAGACAGCTGCAATGCAGGTTCTCCGTTATTTGGTTCCACCTCATCTATCACTTTCGTCAGGGGGCGGTCGCAGGAACAGAGTACACAGAGGGGATTTGGCTGGCTGTGTGCCCTCAGTGAGGAAAGCCATATCATGTTCCAGCCACCGGGGACATACATGGGATGGCTTCCCCACACCACTGCTGGATGTCCAGATGAACCTGCCTCAGAGGCTGCCTTCCCATCCGATGCACTGCCCCTTGAGTGGACCGGCAAAGGACTGTTGGTAAAGTGGCCATAATATCATAAAACCATAAGACATAGGAGCAGAATTAGGCCATTCAGCCCATCAAGTCTACTCCACCAAGTGATCATGGCAGATCTATTTCTCCCTCTCAATCCCATTAATCTGACTTAGTCATACCATGTAGAAACAGGCCCTTCAACCCAACCTGCCCATGCTGACCAACATGCCCCACCTAAACTGGTCCCACCGGCCTGCTTTTGGTCCATATCCCTCCAAACCTACATGTACCTGCTAAATGTTTCTTAAACATTGTGATAGTACCTGACTCAACTACCCCCAACAGCTCGTTCCATACACCCACCACCCTTGTGTAAAATAGTTATCTCTCAGGTACCCATTAAATCTCTCCCCCCTCACCTTAAACCTATGTCCCCTGGTTCTTGATTTCCCTACTCTGGGCAAGAAGTCTGCGCATTTACCAGATCTATCTCTGCCAGTAACTTCTGCCCATAACCTTTGACGCCCAAACTAATCAAGAACCTAACAAACTCTCCATTAAAAAAACCCAATGTCTTGGCCTCCATGGCCGTATGTAGCAATTAATTCCACAGCTTCACCACTCTCAGTAATTCCTTCTCATCCCTATTCTAATGGTCTGAACGAGATAGCAGCATGTGTCATACCTTCTTCATAAGTTCCTATGTTCTAGGAGCAGAAATAGGCCATTCAGCCCATCAGGTCTACTCCGCCATTCAATCATGGCTGATCTATCGTTCCCTCTCAACCCCATTCTCCTGCCTTCGCTCCATAACCACTGGCACCTTTACTAATCAAGAATGTCAATTTTCACCATAAAAATCTCCATTGACTTGGCCTCCACAGCCGTCTATGGCAATGAATTCCACCTTCTGCTGCTGCTTAGTGGCTCACTCTGGCCTCCGAGTGAGCCACTAAGTAATAATTTCACTCAGACACCCCCAGGTCCGCCTGTGACTGGGATGCTGTGAACATGCATGAGGGAATTGCCGGCTCTATCTACGACCCCTGGGCTAGAAATGTTCCACTAAGATTCTCCATGGGGGGACTATGAAAGGATCGTACAATCCATATGTTTCTGGAGATTGGAGCCACTCGGGCTCCACCTGCGCAGGCTGCAAGGGCCACTCCTCAGTAACTGTACTGTGTGTGTAAAGCTCATGGTTGACAAATCTCCAGGTTTATCAGCCGTGGGGAGCTGCAGGCTAATCCTCCACTGGGCAGGTTCCTGACCTCACCCAGCCTACTCCCATCTACTGGGAAAGGAACGTTGATTGAATTGATCGAGTGAAAGATACCACGTGGGAAGCAAGCTCTTCGGCTCACCGAGTCCACACTGACCACCAATCACCCGTTCACACTAGTTCTTTGCGATCCCGCTTTTGCGTCCACTCCCTACACACTAGGGGCAATTAACCTACAAACCTGCACGTCTTTGTGGGTTGTGGGAAGAAACCAGAGCAACCCAGAGGAATTCCATGTGGTCACAGGGAGAATGTGCAAACTCCACACAGACAGCACCAGAGGTCAGGAATGATCCCAATTCTCTGACAACTCTACCCACTGTGTCACTCTTGGCACTCTCCGTTTTATCCTTCCATTTTTATTTTTATTTTATTTTTCTGCTCATGTTTCTTTTGCTGATCTTTCTGAATATTGCACCTTGCTAGTAATTTTTACCAGCACAACGATGAAAGTATTTCTTTCAAAAGATTGAATCTGGTGGCAAATAGCAGTATAATAACTGAAAATGCAGGATACACTCAAGTTTAATAGCATGTGTGGAAAGAGAAACCGAGTTTATGTCTTGTGTCAAAGCCCATATATCTTCATCATCTGCATTTTTATTTGTTTTTATGCAGTGCCTGGCGCTCTGAGGAAACAGCTCCACCAGCTACGCCACTGTGCTGCCCAAATCTAGGCATATCTCTTGAAGACTAAGGAAGTTATAGTCTCCAACCCTACTTCTCTTTGTAAAGCTTGCATAGAAATAGGAGCAGCAAATAAAATGGGGTGCTCTTTGCAGCCTTCTCATACAGCTTGCACTACAAGGAATTACTTCATAAACTGGTTCAGTACAATCTTTGAAGAAATCATGACTGATCGCATCATAACTTATTTACCCACATTAACCTCTCACTCATTTATTTATCAAATATCTTTCAATCTCTGCCTTTTAAAATATTCAAAGACCCGGTTTGTATTGACCTTTGAGGACGAGAATTTCAAAGACACACAATCCTCTGACAATAATTTTGCTTTGACCATTTTTTTAAATAGTGATCTCTAGTTCAATATTTCCTCTTTCAAGAGGAAATATTCTCTTCACATTAATCTTGTCAAGAGCCCTCAGAAACTTAAATGTTTCAATCAAGCCCCGTCTCCTTTTAATGTCAGCGGATACAAGCCTAACTTGCTCTCCCCAACCATACTGTGCATTAATTAAGTAAACTTCCTCTGCTTTCTCTAAGCTAATCCTTAAATAAGTAGACGCCAGTCCTCTATGGGTTATCTCATCAAGGCCCTGCTTTTGGATTTCATTCTTCCAGCAATGAATGATAACATCTGGAGGCACGAGGAACTGCGGAATTTTGGAGTCTTGCGTAGAACACAAAGTGCTGGAGTAACACAGCGGGTCAGGCAGCATCTCTGGAGGACATGGATAGATGATGTTTTGGATCAGATCCTTCTTAAGACTAAAGAAGTAACACAACATGAAACGCCACCTACCCATGTCCTCCAATGGCAACATCCTGTTAGCTTTCCTAGATACTTGCTGTATCTGCCTAGGTGCCTTTCCAAAATCATACACCAGTTCACGCAGATCCCTCTGCCTTTCCTCATCGTTTAAATAAGATGCTAACTTATTACCTTGAAAGAAATGGACAATTTCACATTTCCATCCCTAAACTCCATTTGCCAGAGTTTTGCTCATTCAGTCATTCAGTTGATATTCCTTTCTTACCTCCTTATGTCCTCTTCACAACACACATTCCTACCTACCTTTGTGTCATCAGTACATTAAGCACCCTTACTTTTGTTGGCTTCACCTGTGTCAGATAAACAAACTGTAAAATGTAGAGATCCCAACGCTGATCTCTGCGGGCACTCCATTCAGTACATCTTGCCAACCAGGAAAAAAGCTTTGTGTAATCACGCTGTGTCCTGTAAGCCAGCCAATCCACTGTTAACCTCCCACACCAAGAGGTTTCATTTTTCACATTAACCTTTGATGCAACACCTAATCAATAACAGGTCCACCACCGATATTCTGGCAACTGATGGTCCGGCATCTTCGCTAATCCAGACAAAATTACATGAGTGCATTTGAAATCCCCCCCTCACTCCCCCGGTGGTCCCCCGCGAATGTGGCACCTAGGCCGGGTGAGGTGGTTGATCTCGACTCCATCAGGACTTCTGCGGCCGTACTTCAGTGGGTGGAATTTGCCCCCTGCAGCCGGCACTCTGGAACTCTAGCCCGGCCGGAGCCGGCCGATCCGTTCCCATAGCCGACCTCCATGGCTGACATTGCGGATTGGTATCCCAGGAGGACCATTCCAGGACTGTTCGGCTCCTCTCAGAAGCCGTGACCTCTATGGGTCTGGCAAAATGGATAATCCAGCAAGGCTCGAGAACCAAAGGTGCTGGATAAACGGTGGAGGACCTGTACTTAGTAAGTCCACAAGTTCCCTTTTAGCCACAGTGCATGTTACTTAATCAAAGTACAACCAGGGTTGATGTTCAATCATATTAAATCACATCTTTATTATTTCCCATTTGCGTAAGTTGAGTATGCACTTTGTATTCATACATTTGTGCTGAAATCTCCTCTTTTACATACATTTGTTCTGTGTACCGCAGTTCAGCTTTCATTCCCCAATAATCTCTCTCCCCATTCTTACCCCCATATCCACTTCATTGGACTACCCACGGTGGCTTCAGAGATTCACTTTGTGCAATGAAAATACTCAAAAACATGAAGGTGTTTGGCAGCCCAGCACTGCACAGCAGTTCAGTGGGCAGTGAGCGGAGAGGCTGAGATCTATGTGAGCTAGAATCATACTTTCCGGCTAAAAGAAAAACACAATATCTCACAAAATGGCAGCAACCATCAAACATCCCGTCAAGCTGTCCACAGCACTCGTGAAATAGCTGTGCTGATCGCACAAACTCACCTGATCTG
Source organism: Raja brachyura (assembly GCA_963514005.1). Next base: position 4,673,257 of record OY740785.1, read on the forward strand.
TGGCCACCAACTTCCAGACAAAGTCATACTTCTTCGATGGGTTCGTGAAAATGCACTGAAGCTCCACCACGTCCTCAGATATGTACACAGGTTTGCCCCCTGAGTGAAGAAAGAGTCCAGACAGCTCATTTTAGTAATCATTTTTCATAAGTTTAGACTTCAGAGATACAGAGCGGAAGCAGGCCCTCTAGCCCACCGAGTCTGCACCGACCAGAGATCACCCTGTACACTAGCACTATCCTACACACTAGGAACGATGTTTTACTGTGGCCAGAGCTGCAAATCTTCACGTCTCTGCAGCATTACAGACCCAGTTTCGATCCTGACTATGAGTGCTGTCTGTAAGGAGTTTGTATGTTCCCCCCGTGACCTGTGTAGGTTTTCTCCAGGAGCTTTGGTTTCCTCCCACACTCCAAAAAACATACAGGTTTGTAGGCGAATGGGCTTGGTAAGTTGTAAATAGTCCCTAGTATATGTATGATAGTGTTAGTGTGCGGGGATCTCTGGTCGGCACAGACTGGTGGGCCGAAGGGCATGTTTCCGTGCTGTATTCCTAAAGTAAATTAAATTAAACACTCTTATAGCACATAGAACAGTACAGCACAAGAAAAGGCCCTTCAGCCCACAATGTCTGTGCCAAAAATGATGCCAATACCATCACGTCTCCAACTGCACAGAACCCATATCCCACCAATCCCTCCAAATCCATGTGCCTATCCAAAAGTATTTTAAAAGTCGATGTCTCTCTCTATCTGTCTCAATCTCTATATACCGATTTTGACTCCTGAAATGTTAAGACGCTATCTCTGAGTTCCTGCTATTGACTTTCCAGCTACATACTGCATGTTTTGCCAAACCAAATCAGATTACCAACAAAGTGAATAGGTTTAGACCAGGCGCTAGTTGCAACTTCAAAGTCATTACCTGATGATATCATTAGCCCCATGCTATAGAGTTAACTCAGTGTCAAAGATCTAACATGGGAGATGCCAAGGGTAAATGTAAAAGATCAAAGCCTTAATATTCTCTCGTTGGGCCTGTTGGAGCAGAATTTATAACCTGTCCCAAACATGTTTTTAACCATGTGTTAAAGAAGGAACTGCAGATGCTGGAGAATCGAGGGTTACACAAAAAGCTGGAGAAACTCAGCGGGTGCAGCAGCATCTAAGGAGTGAAGGAGATAGGCGACGTTTCGGGTCGAGACCCTTCTTCAGACTGGTCAGGGATCAGGGAAACGAGACATATAAACAGTCAAATGGAGAGATAAAGCAAGAACAATGAGTGAAAGATATGCAAAAAAGTATTGGTGATAAGGAAAGCAGGCCATTGTAAGCTGTTTCTGGTGTGAAAATGAGAAGCTAGTGCGACTTGGGGGGGGGGGGGGGGAGATGGAGAAGGAATGTCAGGTCCCGAGGGCTGAGGGAGAGGTGGGGGGGTGGGGGGAAAGGAGCAGTCTGGGTTAACAGAATTGAGAAAATTCAATGTTTAAGCCCAGAGGATGCAGACTCCCCAAGCGTAATATGAGATGTTGTTCCTCAAACTTGCGGTGTTGATCACTCTGGCCATGGAGGAGGCCCAGGACCGAGAGGTCGGATACGGAGTGGGAGGGGGAGTTGAAGTGCTGAGCCACCGGGAGGTCGGGTGTTCGCCGAACACCTCCGCTCGGTCCGCAATAACCAACCCGACCTCCCGGTGGCTCAGCACTTCAACTCCCCCTCCCACTCCGTATCCGACCTCTCGGTCCTGGGCCTCCTCCATGGCCAGAGTGAACAACACCGCAAGTTTGAGGAACAACATCTCATATTCCGCTTGGGGAGTCTGCATCCTCTGGGCTTAAACATTGAATTTTCTCAATTCTGTTAACCCAGACTGCTCCTTTCCCCCCACCCCCCCACCTCTCCCTCAGCCCTCGGGCCCTGACATTCCTTCTCCATCTCTCCCCCCCCCCCCCCCAAGTCGCACTAGCTTCTCATTTTCACACCAGAAACAGCTTACAATGGCCTGCTTTCCTTATCACCAATACTTTTTTGCATATCTTTCACTCATTGTTCTTGCTTTATCTCTCCATATCACTGTTTATATCTCTCGTTTCCCTGATCCCTGACCAGTCTGAAGAAGGGTCTCGACCCAAAACGTCGCCTATCTCCTTCACTCCTTAGATGCTTCTGCACCCGCTGAGTTTCTCCAGCTTTTTGTGTAACCCATGTTTTTAACCATGTTGTCTTTAGTGAAACAGATTTTTAACTATATTGTCGTTAGTGAAACTGATTTTTTTGGACTATCAATACCAGTTTTAAGGAAAGTAATGAATTACCAAAAACCCAGATTACACACCTAGTACATTCTCAGAATGTACTAAAAAGGAACTGCACAAATAGCTGGAGTAACTCAGCGGGTCAGGCAGCATCTCTGGAGAGAATGTTTTGGGTTGGGACACTTCTTCAAATAAATGCTCAGATTTAGTTTTTTTAATTCCCTGCAGTTTAAGAAAGCACCTGCGGAACCATGGCACAATGGTAGAGTTGCTGCTTTACAGCGCCAGAGACCTGGGTTTGATCCTGACTACTGTATGGAGTTTCTTAAATTCCCCTCTTGTATCTGCTTCCACCACCAGCCCTGCAGCTTGTTCTGAGCACCCATCACTCACTCTCTGCGTATAAGGTTTGCCCTGCTCATCTCCTTTAACCTTTGTTCCTCTGATCTTAAAGCTGTGACTTCCAGTCTTTGACATTTCTACCCCAGGACAAAAGTTCTGACGATTCACCCAATTTATATTCCCATCATTTTCTGTACTTCGATTGGGTCTCTCTGAACCTCTGGTGCTCCAGAGAAAACAATCTTCTTCTTATAGCTAGTTTTCTCTAATCCAGGCAGCATCTGATAAAGCTCTTTGTAGCCCTCTCCTAAGCCTCCACATCCTTCTTGTAATGAGGTAATCAGACCTGCACACAATGCTCCAAATCTGGCCCAAGCAAGGTTTTATAAAGCTGTAATATGACTTCCTAACTTATGACCTGATTGATAAAGGCACCTTCTTTACCACTTCATCTACTTATGTTGCCACTTTCAGGGAATTATGGACTTGGACCCTAAGTGTCATGCCACTGATTATATATTTTCCTCTTATATATCACCTCCCAAAGTCCAACAACTCATACTTACTCGGATTAAACTGTATCTGCCATTTTCCGCCACTTCCGGTAGCTGATCTATATCCTGCTGTATACTTTGGCAGCCTTCCTCACAGCCCGTGACCCCAACAATCCTGGTATCATCTGCAAACTTACTAACCAACCCGTCCACAATTACATCCAAGTCATTTATATATATATCACAAACAGCAGAGGTCACAGCACAGATAGACACAAAGTGCTGGAGTAACCCTGTGGATCAGGCAGCGTCTCTGGAGACAAAGGATAGGTGATGTTTCGGGTCAGGACCCTTCTTCAGACAGCAGGTCCCAGCACAGATCCCTGTGGAACTCCACTGGTTACAGACCCCCAGCCAGAATAACACCCTTTTCCCACAACCGTCTATGAGGAAGCCAGTTCTAAATCCAAGCGACAAAATCATGGATCCCATGCATCTGAATCTTCTGGATCATCCTATCATGGGCAACGTTTTCAAATGTTTGACTAAAATCCATGTAGACAACATCTACTGCCTACCTTCATCTTCATCAACTTCATCAGCTCCTCAAAAAACTCGATCAAGTTAATAAAACACAACCTGCCATGCGCAAAGCCACGCTGACTGTCCCTAAATATCCCATTCTCTTTCAAATGGGAGTAAATTATCTCCTGAAGAATCCTCTCTAATAGCTTCCCGACCACTGATGGCATGATTTCCTGGATTATCTTTACTTCTCTTCTTATACAATGGAACAACAAATAGTTGTTTTGATTTTAAATAGGTTTTGATTTAGTTAATTGTAACTGTGATTTCTGAGGGAGTCTCTCCTTATCTCAATTGAAGATTAATACTGCAGTGAGTGAAAAAAGGGAATCTAAATGTGTATTTTACACATCATCTATTTTAAAATGAAACATAAGTAGAGTTCTTTAAATAGTTTCAGCTGATATGACAAATAGCAGCTTTCTTCTTTTCAAAGACCACAGTAAATCATAAAAGCAAGCCACGCATCAATGACATTAATTGACCACCTATTCTATTTGAAAAGAAATATCAGCTTCCTCTTTTCAAAACTGAAAATCATTACAATCGAGGGTAAGAAATAATGCTTCAATGGTTTATTTATTTCCACGTGTACCAAAGTACTGTGAAATACTTTTTCTGAATATGGCTCATACCATACATCAGCACAACCTCCCAGTCAGTACAGAATGTACAGAACAGCCAGCCCACTGTGTCCATATGCAAGAGGCTCCATTTTAGGGCCATTTCACAGTCCCAGCTGCAGCAGCCCACAAGGGCCCATTGCAGCCACTACCTCCACTCCAGTTGTCTCCTCCACTCCATCCGCTTCCCACTCCGGGCGGGTTCCCAGCTCCGCGGAGGGCAAGCCAGACCTGCCGTTGGGATACGGCCGCGGCGCACCGGGAGTCTGTGTTAACCTACAGGTCCCCACCAGTCCACTCCGCCAGCTGTAAGATCTGGTTGATCTTTTAGGTTTAGGTTTCTTATTGTCACGTGTAGTAAGGTACAATAAAAAGCTCTGTTCTATATGCCATCCAAACAGATCCAAATAGTACAATAGGTGCAATAGTACAAAGGGGAAGATACAGAGTGCAGAATATAGTTTGCAGCATTGTTGCGCACTGAGGCGCACCACAATTTCACTCTTCAGTCCGAGACCCAAGCCTTTTAATGAGCTTTATTACTGCAAGGTGACTTTAGAGATACAGTGCAGAAACAGGCCTTTTGGCCCATTAAGTCCACACCAACCAACAATCACCCCGCACATGATCCTACACACTAGGGGCAATTACATTTTTTTTTACCGAAGCCAATGAATCTACAAACCCGTACGTCTTTGGAGTGTGGGAGGAAACCGGAGCACCCGGAGTAAACCCACACGGTCATGGGGAGATCATACAAACTCCGTACAGACAGCACCCGGATTGAACCCGGGTTTATGGCGCTGTAAGGCAAGAACTCTACCGTTGCCCCACCGCGCCGCCCTGTGACGAGACGTTGAATTCTCAGAGGTGTGAAGATGCTCATTTGCTCTATTAATTCAAGGCTAAGTGATTAGTGTTTGGGATCCAGTGATCAGAGTGGAAAGTCGACTCAATACACCGAAACAGCCACGGTCTCAAAAGCCACGACAAAAGGTGAAGGGGACTCAAAAGACTACTCCTGCTCCTCATTTTTATCTATGTGGGAAGGAATTAGGCCATAATACATCAACAGTGATAGCCAAGAGAACAAACACATTATAAATTCCATGATAGCGCAGCTGCATTCAGTCTCTCTCTTGCCAAGAGGCTTCCATCCTTTAGATTATATTTCACAAACCCCAGCAGCACTCAGCAGATCAATTTCTTTAACCAGTTCTGTTCAAAGTGCTGCTAGAAGGTTCCTTCCAACCTTGGAAACCCTCAAGGATAGTCATTATGTGAATTTGTATCCCACCGCACTGCTGACACATAAAACACTTCACTATTGGGCGGCACTGTGACACAGCAGTAGAGTTGCCTTACAGCGCCAGAGACCCGGGGTTCGATCCTGACTACGAGTGCTGTCTGGACAGAATTTGTACGTTCTCCCCGTGACCTGCGTGGGTGTTCTCCATGTAGCCATGTTACAAAATTTTGAGATTTTAAAAATCAAATCTGCAATTTATCCCATCAGATAAAGCATAAAAAGAAGTTTAAATTGACACCTAATTCACTTTCATATCTTCAGGTTTAAAAAAGTTATTGCCATTTTCATAGTCAGAAATTAGCATCTTGTTCCCTATTGCTTTTCCATTGACTTAACTCAAAAGCTGTGATCAAGGACAGTCAAAAGCCCATAACTTTCTTAAAGATTAAGCGAACTGAATGAAATTTTCAGTTATTATAGATTGAAGCATTCTGAAACAAATATGAAACAATCTTACTTGGATGACCTGAAATTAAAGCATATAATTAGTTAGTTACCTAATTGTAGCTAATTACAAAATTCAATTACTAGATCTAAACAACTATCCATTTCTTAAGAAAAGGTCAACATTTTTTAATAGCCTACGTGTCCAAATAACATTCACCCAAGAATTCACAATATAACATGATTTTTAAATCTTATTGTCATGAATTTATAGGCCAAATAGAAGGAATTTAGTGTTTAATTCCTGTAAATTAATGGCCATTTAAATCATCTTGTGAGTGGGATTTTGTGGAACGCGATCGTTTGGAATGTTGCATTTGTGGTGAATTTAAACCCCATATCGGCAGGAAAAATACTGCCGGTTCGTATGGGGCCTAAGTCACCTTTTTGCAAATTTTGATTAAAGGCATCCTAAGAAGCACGTTTATATGTAAAATAAACGGCGTACCTTGCTTTGTCCCGTACTTGAGATCCGTCCCGTTGTCGGCGTTGATGGCTTTAGAAGACGCTTTTTAATTTACTCCTGCTATTAAATTATCCAGCGTAGTTTAAAAAAAACTTCAGGAACGCATGTCGGAGCGATTTTTCTTCAGCAACTAAACAGCCTGACAAATATCGATTTGAACAGGCTGGAGAAAACGGCATTTTAAACCGCCCCTCTCTCAAAGGCGCCAAAGTCGCGCACACGGGCAGTGACAGAACTGCAGCGCCACTGAAGGTAAGTTTTGTAGCATACCTACTCCAGGTGCTCCAGTTTCCTCCCACAACCTAAAGACTTGCGGGCTTGTGAGTTAATTGGCCGGTAAAATTGTGAACTGTCCCTAGTGTGTAGGATAGTATTGGTGTTTACGGGGAGATCGCTAGTCAGCACGGGCACGGTGAACTGAAGGGCTTGTTTCCCTGCTATATCTCTAAAGTAGGAATTCTAAAGATCAAATGCTTTAAGCAGCTCTGTTCAAGCTGCTGCTGGAGGTTCCTTCCAGCCTTGGAAACCCTCAAGGAAAGCCATGATGTGAATTTGTATCCCACTGCACTGCTTACACCAAAAACACTTCACCATCACTGAACTTAATTTGGTCCATTCTGTTCAGCAATTGACAAGAATATGCCTGATCCTATTCAGGGTAGGGCAACACAACCTCAGCCTGATCCCCTGGTCTAAAAGGTCATTTGATAATGTACAACAGGCACTGAAAGAAATGTTACTGCTGCAAAGAAGGACAAAGCTGGTAGTGCTAAAAATGAAGACACAAAGTGCTGGAGTACCTCAGCGGACCAGGCACTTTGTGTCTTTTTTTCTGAACCAGCATCTGCAGTTCTTTGTGTCTACTGGCAGTGCTCAAGTTATTTCAGACAGGACCATGGAGAAATATCTCAGCTACCTGTTGTTTCTTCAGTAAGTGCAGTTGATTTCACACACTCTGTTTGAGGGTTTACCAGGGTGTCCAGTCTCATCAACATTTCTACTTCCCTTTAGACTTTAGACTTTAGAGAAACAGCGTGGAAACAGGCCTTTCGGCCCACCGAGTCCGTGATGACCAGCGGTACACTAGCACTATCCTACACAGTAGGGACAATTTACAATTTACAGAAGCCAATTAACCTACAAGCCTTCACATCTTTGGAGTGTGTGGGGGAAGCTGGAGCACCTGGAGAAAACCCACGTGGTCACAGGGAGAATGTACAAACTCCGTACACACAGCACCCGTAGTAGAGATTGAATCGAGCACCTCTACCGTTGAGCCACTATGCTGCCCGCGACAAGATTGAGGAGATTCAGTATGTCATCAAATACTTGATCAAGATTCTACAGGGGCACAGTAGAGAGCATGTCAACCGGTTGCACCTTAACATGGTTCAGTAACTCAAATGCCCAGGAACAAAGAAGGGTGCAAGAAGTGGTGGACATTGCCGGGAGTATCTGACCTCCCCACCATCGAAGGGATCCACAGGAGGTGCAGCTCAAAAAGGCAGATAATATCTTCAAAGATGCACACCACCCAAGCCTCGCTCTCCTGTCACTGCTTGCATTGGGAGCCAGACACAGGAGCCTGAAAACCATGGCCACCAGGTTCTACCCAGCAATCATCAGGCTCGTGAACACTGCATAACACCAACCACTACCTCAGCGATCATGGCCCACCATGGACTGTGTTTTGGTTGCACTATGGACTTGTGTTTTGCATTGTTATGGTCTGGTTATTTAGTCTTGCTCATTATTACGTTATTACATTAACATTGAATATTTATATTATGTTATTAGTTAATGGGCCTGTAAAACGGGAGCAAATAAGAATGTCATTTTTCCGTGGTCGGTACATATAACAATTAAACACTCTTGACTTTTGACTTAATGTTGTTGCTCTGATACTGTTCAATCTCAAAGAATTGTCTAGAAGAGGAGGGGTTGGCAACCTGTGGCTCGTAACCAGAATCATCCATCCCGCAGGCGTATTTTTTTTCCCGTAATCATCCAGCCTGCAGACTTCCGTCATCTCTGGTATCTCCCGGGCCCCTAGGCCGTGGCACCCACGCGCGGTGACTCAAGGACGCAAGGAGGCCTGCGCTGGCGGCCGCAATGGCGGAGCCTCCGAGCAGTGCCAAGCGCTGAGCAGCGTCGAGCGCCAAGCACGGCCGAGCGCTGAGCTCTGGCTATACCGCATCCTGCGCAAAACTGCCGGCACGGCCACGCTCCTTCTGTGTCTGGGCTTCACTGTCGGGATCGGGGTTGTCAATAGGCCGGGGACAATGAGTGTGAGTATTTGAACCAAGGCCTTCAGGACAGAGCCAAGGCAATGGTCCGTAGGTGCGCCGTGTTCGTGAGCGCCCGTAACTAGGGGCCATTGCTCCGAGTGGCGTCCTCGAAGGGGCGGGATCTATGTGAACACGTGATTTGATGCCTGCCATCTGGGGCGGGATGGGGGCGGAATCCATGTACACACGTGATAGATGTGGCCCGCCATCTGCTCACAGACATGCGTCCAGGCCCCTATGCCGAACAAGGTTTCCGACCCCTGGTCTAGAGTCATAAACATAGAGTCATAAGAGTCAATGAGTCTCACAGCATGGAAACAGGCCCTTCAACCCAACTTGTCCACACTGGCCAACATGTCCCATCTATACTAGTCCCTCTTGCCTGCATTTCCCCCATATCCCTCTAAGCCGTTCCTATCCATGTACCCGTCTAAATGTTTCTTAAACATTGGGATAGTCCCTGCCTCAACTACCTCCTCCTGCAGCTCGCTCCATACACCCCCCACCCATTGTGTGAAAAAGTTACCCTTGGGGTTCAGCTTAAATCTATCCCCCCCCCCCCCCCCCCCCCCTCACGCTAAACCTATGTCCTCTGGTTCTCGATTCCCTTACTCTGGGCAAAAGAATCTGTGCACCTACCAGATTTATTCATCTCATGACTTTGTACACCACTATAATGACTATTGGCCACTAATTCTCTCCCGCAAAACATTAGCCATATAACTACTTCCCTACAGTTTTCTTGATGCTACTTTGTATTTGTGCTGCATTGATGCACCATTGCAGTCTGGCTTAAAACAATTTTGCAGATTTATCTTTGCTACCACATTTGCCATTATAAATAACTCAAACTCTCACTCCGATAGAGCGTATACATTCCAAGCCTGTACGGTCTTTCCTTAGAGTCAGTCTTCTAACATGAAGGTGTCTACTATGCATCATTCTTTTCCTATGTATCATTTGCTCTGCCAGTTCTGTCAACTTAGTCAGTCCCTTATCATATATTTTTGTACTGCAGTACAACTTCATCTCCCATTTGAAACATTCATTGATTTCACATCTAGGGACTTCCGAGACTGTGTATCCTGAAAATCCATTCACAAAAATTTTGTTTGACTGGATTTGCTTTTAAGCAGCTTATGTTACAATTTGAAAGTCAATCTCCTTACTGGTTATTCTGTTACTGGAATATGAACAACTTCTCTCCCTTGTGGATGGATGCCATTGCTCCTGGTTGGTTTTCTCTCCACGATCACCAGGCATCTCTGCAGTTTGTTGGTGCTTATAAATGTGCTCCTTCCATTCTCACAGCTAGAACTGCACACACTGTTCAAGGTACCGTCTGAACATCTCGCTCCACTCAGTACAAGGACAATTCTCTCCGGTTTGTTCTCAGCCACTTCAATTATGTCTCTCATTTTCCTTTCCACTTCATTGCTCCCCAATTAGAATTACATCATTTCGGCGACACATCTCTCCAGCCACCCAGGGCATCAAACTTGGTAAGAAGCAATTCTGCCACTGCCAGGATATTAACCTTGGGTTATCTGTGCTAATACAGTGAAGACATTTTTAATGTCCTTATTTTAATAGTATTGGGGGCCATCACCTTTTGGGTTTCCAGGGCCCCCATGGGGTACCTGAAATACATTTTCCATAATGTTCATATTAATGTTACTCAAAACTACCAGTATTAAATTTCAGCTGGGTAGCTATGAGTTAACCTGTGTTAACCCCAGGGTTTTTGGAATAGTAATTTTCAGACAGAAAACGATCATTTCTTACTAATTAGATAATATTTCATTGAACACCTCATTAGTAATATACCCTTAATTGCACTCAATTAATCCTCTCTGCAGTTGAAGCTGTGGGACTCCAAAGATAGACACAAAATGCTGGAGTAACTCAGTGGGTCGGGCAGCATTTCTGGAGAAAAGGAATAGGTGATGTTTCGGGTCAGAACCTGTCTTCTGACTTTGGATAAGAGGGCGATAACAAACTTAAGGTCACAGGAGTTTGGATTTGGCCTTGGTTATATTCTCTGCATTTGAAAGAAAGAAAGAAAGGAAAGTTGAACGAGTTGCATAAAATATGAGATTAGGCTTGGCAGAAACTGATCTCCTGTGTCCTCCATTCTCAACAAACTCCTCCACTCCACAGCACTATAACAATCAAAAATATTTCCACAGAATAAAAGCAACAGAATTTTAGACGCTACTTTGCTATGAAACCTGTCTCCGACCTTGTCACCTGCTACAATTCTACCCACTCACGGGATGAAGTTGAAGTCCTAAGTTGACCACCATTTGCAATATGGTGGAGCTAAGGTAAAGCTGACTTGGCCTTGACTCTCCCAAGCAGCAGCCTGCTAAATAGGAGACAATATACACCGTGACAAACATAGAACATGCGGGGAATTGACAAGGTGAGTGCAGTCTTTTGTCCAGGATCGGGGAATCATGAACCAGAGAACATTTGTTGAAGGTGATGTGGTTATTCCCTTATCATTAACCAAGACCTCAACGGTGGAACAGGCAGAGGATGATGGCTGACTTTAGTGGAGCATCACAACGGCTGGGAAGGCGGATGAAGGCTGCAGCAGAAAAGGGTCCCCGGTCGTCTTGGACTCCATGACCCAGACCATGTGGTGGTTGTATGTGCACAAAGTCACGCACAGGCTTCCCCCATATAGTGGGACAGTCATACTCGTTCCGAGTGATTGCCGATTTATCTGTACACTGTAAATGGATCGATTGTAATCGTGTATTGTCTTTCTGCTGACTGGTTAGCATGCAACAAAAAGCTTTATCTTAGCACATATCTCACTGTACTCACTGTATCTTAGTACATATGACAATAAACTGAACTGAGAGGAAAAAAATCTAACACGAAGCTGAGGGGCCATGGTTACACACAGAGGGTGGTGGGTAGGTGGAATGAGCTGCCCGAGGAGGTAGTTGAGGATACAATAACAATATTTGTTATTTGTTATTTGACTTTAGGAGAGCTCCCCCTCCCCTCACCCCACTCACCATCAACGACACCACAGTCACATCTGTGGAGTCTTTTAAGTTCCTGGGAACCATCATCTCCAAGGACCTTAAATGAGGGGCCACCATCGACTCCACAGTCAAAAAGGCACAACAGATGATGTACTTCCTACGCAGCTGAGGAAGCACAATCTGCCACATGCAATGATGGTCCAATTCTACACGGCCATTGTAGAGTCTGTTCTCACCTTCTCCATCATGGTCTGGTTTGGCTCAGCCACCAAGCACGACACCTGGAGGCTGCAGCGAATCGTCCGATCAGCAGAGAAGGTTATTGGTTGCTACCTTCCCTCCATTGATGAACTGAACACTGCAAGGGCCAGGAAGCGAGCGGGCAAGATCATCTCTGACCCCTCTTACCCCGGCCACAAACTCTTTGAATCACTTCCCTCTGGAAAGCGACTCCGGACTGTCAAAGCTGCCACAGCCAGACATAAAAACAGTTTTTATCCACGAGTAGTTGCTCTACTCAACAGCCAAAAATCTGTAGCCCCCCTTTGATCTGGTATTTTGTTGGTTCACATGCTTGATCAATGGTGTTTTATCATTAATGTTTTATTATTATTAATATTTAGTGTTTTCTGAGTCATTCGTAACTGTCACTGTATGTCATGTTATTACTTGTGGGCGGAGCACCAAGGTAAATTCCTTGTATGTGAATACTTGGCCAATAAACTTACTTACTTAAAGGGTACTTGGACACGCATATGGATAGGAAAGGTTTGGAGGTTGATCTTCTGGTGAAGATATTTCCACAATGCTGTTGGGGAGGGAATTCAAAGATTTAGACCCAGCCATGATTAAAGAACCAGAAAAGACGTCAAATCAGGGATTAGGATGGAAACCTACAGTTTCCATGATGGTGGTGTTCCCAGGCACCTACTTTCCATGTTATTCTAGGTAAATGTTGGGAGTTTGGAAGGAGCTATCGGAATAGCCTGGGTAAATGTGGTGCATTTTCAATGGTATGCACTGTAGGCACAGTGTGCCTATTATGGAAAAAATTGATGCTTAGGGTTGTAGTTAGGGTACTGACGTGGCCCTGAAAAGTGATAAGTTCCTTGGGTGTCATTGGAGCTACACTTATTCCGGCAACCGAAGACTATTCCATCATAGTATTATGAGCAATTCTGAGGAAGGATGTGCTGGTTCAGGAGAGGGTCCAGAAGATGTTTACTAGAAAGATCCCAGGAATGAGTCGGTTAACATATGCTGAGCGTTTGAAGGCACTGGGCCTCTACTTGCTGGAGATTAGAATGGGGGGACCTCATTGAAACGTACCGAATAGTGAAAGGCCTGGAGAGAGTGGATGTGGAGAGGATATTCCCACTAGGACCAGAGGTCATGAGCTCAGAATTAAAGGACATTCCTTTAGGAAGGGAATGAGGAGCAATTTCTTTCATCGGAGGGTGGTGTATTTGTGGAATTAATTGCCACAGAAGGCTGTGGAGGCCAAGTCAATTGATATTTTTTAGGCAGATAGATAGATTCTTGATTAGTACGGGTGTCAGGGGTTGTGGGGAAAAGGCAGGAGATTGGGGTTAGGAGGGAGAGACAGATCAGCCATGGTTCTATCGCGGGGTATACTTGATGGGCCGAATGTCCTAATTCTGCTCATATCATTTATGAACTTATCATACTCGTAACTTGAAGATAATGGGGTTGCTTTGGGATGTTGGAAGGTGATGTCATGATCCTGATGATTAGTGGATAGCCCATTCCTGCTTCTGCCTCTTCTTATATTCTTATATCCTCATGTTTAATCCAAAATGACCGACACCTTTCTTTCTAAGTCCTCAACTGAGAGAAACTTTCTCCTATTTCTGAAAGGTTTGAGTCCTCTAATCTGTAAGCCTCAATGAGATCACAACCCATTCTTCGAAACTCCCAAGAATAAATTCACTCTCTCCGCACATAACAGGCTTTTCACCCCACCACTAGCCTGGTGAATCTTCTCAGTCCCCTATCCAAGCACAAGGTATGTCATTCTGTAACTACTAATGCCTTATTGTTTCATTAGCCTAATGTGAACAGAACTCATTATATTGGAATGTAATTATATTGATGGCAACTTTTTCTCATTTCACATCTATTGAGAATAAGTTAAACAGAAATTCAATTTGCACTCGGAATTGAAAGTTTCATATTAAAAAGGTTGCGCTGTTTCTCTCCTCGCTGATCTTTCATTAGAAAACACAGCAGGAGGCAATGATCCAAGTGCAAGGACAATATAGTCAGGTGACGGACACAAAGTGCTGAAGTAACTCAGCGGGTCAGGCAGCATCTCTGGAGAAAACAGATGGGTGACGTTTCAGGTCGGGACCCTCCTTCACACTGATCAGGCTTTATTGTCGGGCTTTGCACCAAGGGTGGTTCTCGACATGGAGGTACAATAGCGACATCTCCATAGGGACTCTCTCCCCCGACAGCGGGAAGTGACATTACCTTGCTGCTGACTGCAAATTCTGGGTCAAACTCTTGATGTTACAGGTGATCCCTCCCCCCATTTCTTCGAGGGGGGGGGGGGGGAGTCATGGGGGGTGGGGGGGGTGGGGGGGACAGAGGTTGCATTCCTTAGTAAATAATCTGCATTGTGATTTTCCAAAGCTGCAACAAGAAACTGAGTTGAAACAAATAGATTTTGTGTTAGTTTATTTGCTTTCCTTCATATGAATTTCATCAGAGTATATTTTATTCCGATCTTATATTTGTGGGTAATGACATGAACTCTGTAAGGGGGAATTTCCCGACTGGCTTTAACGCAGGGGTCTCCTGCACTTGCACTATCGCTGCCAATGGTGGGTGGTGGCGGAGGCAGATACAAAAGTGGTATTTAAGAGGCTTTCGGACAGGCACATGAATATGCAGATAGAGGAGGGATAGCTGACGGGCAAAGCTGAGGAGATTGATTCAATTTGGCATCATGTTCGACACGGACATTGTGGGCCAAGGGGACTGTTCCTGCACTACACTGTTCTAATTCTGGAAAAAGCAGCAGCAGCGGCAAAAAATTAACCCTTGCATTCCCTCTTTCTCCATCCCTTCCCCACCCTAGTCCTATTAGTTACACTGCCGTCCTGCTTAGTTACACTGCCATCCACTCATTATCACCTTTTCCACAGCCATCAATGGACCATTTCCCTGATCATCGTTGTTCTTTTCATACCTTTCATTCATCTGTTCTCTGTATCTTTTCATACCTCTAGTTTCCCTCTCCCCATACACTCAGTCTGAAGAAGAAGCCTGATTCGCTGAGTTACTGCAGCATTTTGTGTCTATCTTCAATGTAAACAATGAACTGCTTACCACGATTTTGCAAAGATAAGATTTTACTTAGAGAAACACCATTTCATGGAAACAAGTCCAATATCTTACCAAGTACAACTAAAATACTAAAGACTCGGCCAGCACGATGGTGCAGCGGTAGAGTTACTGCCTTACAACGCCAGAGACCCGGGTTTGATTCTGACTATGGGTGTTGTCAGTGTGGAGTTTGCACGTTCTCTCTTTGTGACCGTGTGGCTTTTCTCCAGGTGCTTCGGTTTCCTCCCGCATTCCAAAGACGTGCGAGTTTGTAGGTGGATTGGTTTCTGTAAATTGTTCGTCGTGTGATGCATAGAACTAGCCTACGGATGATCTGTGTGGGCTCGGTGGGCCGAAGAGCATGTGTCCATGCTGTCTCTAAACTAAAACCAAACTAAACTAAAGTCTGAAGAAGGGTTTTGGCCCGAAACGTTGCCTATCTCCCTCGCTCCATAGATGCTGCTGCACCCTCCAGCATTTTGTGTACGCTAAAACTAAACCCTAGCTTATATCCAATACCAGTATCTTGACGTACTTTTTTATCGCATAACAGGATTGGGAGAGGGAGCAGACATTCTGCAAAAGATATCTTAATCACAGGTTTGCGTAGATTGTGACAGTTTCTCTGTCAAGCTGCGTGACTGCATCGAGTCACACTTCAGCAGGATAACTGCAGAGGCAGCAGTGGGATAGTGCAATCTGTACCATCACAGGGGGTCCAGAGCGCGTCGGTGAAACGGGACCAACACAATAGTAATAAGTGTTTCAAGGCACAAGTGATCCTTGCATGACGGGCGCACTTGCTGTTAAGTTCCAGTGTGAAATTCTCCATCAGTGCCGCGTATGTTGAGCAAGTGGGAGGCAGACGGATATGGACAGGAGGGGTGTGGTGGTGCCATGGTAATGGCAGAGAGAGATCGCTGGAAACTGAATGCCTTCTACTCAGAAAAGGGTTGAGTGTACTGTGTGTGTGTGAGTGAGAGAGAGAGGGAGAGAGGGGGAAAGAGTGGGAAAGAGGGGAATAAGAGAGAGAAGGGAGAGTGTGAGAGAGAGAGGGAGAGAGGAGTGAGAGAGAGTGAAAGTGAGAGAGAGGAAGAGTAGGACAGAAGAGGAAGGAGAGTGAGATAGGAGACAGAGATAGGAGAGGGAGAGGTGGAGAGAAGGGGAGAGAGAGGCTAGTGAGAGGGGAAGGAGGAGGGAGAGGCAGGGACAGCAGGAGAGTGAGAGAGGGAAAAGGGAAAGAGTATGGTGAAATGGAATATGCAGAGGGAACAATTGAACTAAGTGTGTGAAGGTTAGGTCTGATCTGTATAGCACCACAGGGTGAACAGAGTATGGTTGCTATTACCAAGAGCACTCAGATGAAAAGTAATTTTTGACAGCTCAGGCAAACAATTAGACTGTAATGGCACGCTTATTTACTGAGGGAAGAAAGGATTGGGATTACTCAGCTTTCCCATTTTAAGAGAGCCTGCAGCAAACTCTGGCCGTGGCACTCACTACAGCAACTGCCCACTCCGCTCACAGTCATGGTAAGATGGGAGACAGTTTAGAGATCTGTTTCTCATGAAATGACAACATCACTTGACCATTCTGATATTTGTATGTTTAATCCACGGACAGCTATGTGAGCACATGCATTGATCTTACAAGAGATTTAGACTTCGGTGTGTTACCTGTATTTGTCTTATTATCCATTCATTTTGTCAACTCTTTTCATTAACATGATTGGAACTGCATAGAATTTAGAGCACGTAAACAGTGGTGCAGCACCAGAGACCCAGGTTCAACCCTGACTGCAGGCGCTGTCTGTACAAGAGTTGTACGTTCTCCCAGTGACCGCGCGGGTTTACCCCGGGTGTTTCGGTTTCCTCCCACACTCTAAAGACGTACCAGTTTGTAGGTTAATTGGCTTTGGTAAAAATTGTAAATAGTCCCTGATGTATAGGATAGTGCTAGTGTACAGTGTGATCGCTGGTAGGTCTGGACTCATGGGCCGAAGGGCCTCTAAACTAAACTAAACTAAACTAAACCAAACCTAAATGGAATATGCACTTGTTTATGTTTCAAAGGAGTCTTCTCTCTACTATTACCATGCCCTTCCATACCATTCTCTCTCATCCAGCTTGTCCATACATGCGGCAAGGCAGTAAATGAGGCTCACACTGACATTTCCAACATGGATTTTCACAATTGTACATGTTTGGACTTTGATAGCAATTAGCATGAGTGCATGAGGCCGTTAAATCAAACCTTTGCTCAGGATTCCCTCTGGGGCAAAATGCTGAGCTGAGTCGATGCACTGGGAACGCATTTACCCTGAATACACAAAAGGTGAAGCATGTGAACAAGCACACGGTGGCATAGCTCTCTGCCATGTGGCCCATCACAACCCCAAAGCGTGGGTATCATGTGAGGACTTGCCTTCATCAAAGGAGCTTCTCTCTTTAGTGACTAGTTTCATACTGGCACTGGTACAGCCCTTGGAGTGAGATATCCTCTGGCCTTTTTGATCCAAGCTGCTTCTGTGAATAAGGACGATCTAACGATTAAAATGGGGAAAATGCAGCCCTCTCTCTCCCGCCCACCCTACCGCTCTTGCTATCCCCCTTCCCTCTTAATCTTTCTCTGCTCTCTCTCCCTCCTCCTCCCTCCCTGTCTTCCCATCTCACTACCCCCTTCTACTCTCTCCCTCACTCCTTGTCCTCTCACTATCCACTTCTCCCTCTACCTCTCTTTCCTCTCTCCCCTCTCTGTCCTACCTCCTCCTCTATCTCCCCCCCCCTCTTCCCTATCACCCCTCTCTCTCTCCCTCCTTCCCATCTTACTACCCCATCTCCCCCTCTATGTCCCTCTCTCTCCTCCTCTAGCTACCCCCTTCTAAACTTACTCTCTCTCCCTCCCTCTCTCACAACCACTTCCCTCTCACTCCGTCCTCCTCCTCCCTTTCGAATATAGGAGCAATATAGGAATCGAATATAAGAGCAAAGAGGTCCTTCTGCAGTTGTACAGAGCCCTAGTGAGACCACACCTGGAGTATTGTGTGCAGTTTTGGTCCCCTAATTTGAGGAAGGACATTCTTGCTATTGAGGGAGTGCAGCGTAGGTTTACAAGGTTAATTCCCGGGATGGCGGGACTGTCATATGCTGAGAGAATGGAGCGGCTGGGCTTGTACACTCGCTAGTTTTGAAGGATGAGGGGTGATCTCATTGAAACATATAAGATTGTTAAGGGTTTGGACACACTAGAGGCAGGAAACATGTTCCCGATGTTGGGGGAGTCCAGAACCAGGGGCCACAGTTTAAGAATAAGGGGTAAGCCATTTAGAACGGAGACGAGGAAACACTTTTTCTCACAGAGAGTGGTGAGTCTGTGGAATTCTCTGCCTCAGAGGGCAGTGGAGGCAGGTTCTCTGGATACTTTCAAGAGCGAGGTAGATAGGGCTCTTAAAAATAGCGGAGTCAGGGGATATGGGGAGAAGGCAGGAACGGGGTACTGATTGGGGATGATCAGCCATGATCACATTGAATGGTGGTGTTGGCTCGAAGGGCTGAATGGCCTCTACTCCTGCACCTATTGTCTATTGTCTAGTGTCTACCCCACCCTCCCTTTCCCTCTCACTACCCCCTCCCCCTCCCCCCTTTCTCTCTCCTTTCCTCTCTCTCTCACGCACACATCATATCATGATGGAAAATCTCGTTTGTGCTTTATCATATGCCCTGATACTGCAAGTTGAAACAGTGAAGTAGACTTGCTTAACGTGGAATCAGTAGGGAATAACCCAGTTATAGTTCAGGTCTAAGCAAAACGAAAATGTTTAAAAGTGTCATCTGTGTTCCCAGGACATTCTGTACTTCAGAGTTAATGACTCATGTTTGAGATGTATTTATCCAAGGAGCTCAAAAGCCAGAATGATCGAACAGTAGATCAAAAAATAATGAAGCAAATTGATGTTCATCGAGGTAAAAATGTTGGCTAGAAATCACCCAACTCTTCAAATACTGTGTTAAAGAAGGAACTGCAGATGCTGGAGAATCGAGGGTACACAAAAGGCTGGAGAAACTCAGCGGGTGCAGCAGCATCTAAGGAGCGAAGGAGATAGGAGACGTTTCGGGTCTCGCCTATCTCCTTCGCTCCTTAGATGCTGCTGCACCCGCTGAGTTTCTCCAGCCTTTTGTGTACCCTCTTCAAATACTGTCACAGTTTCTTTGCCATCCATGCAAATTGATAGTTTAGTTTAGTTTAGTTTATTGTCACATGTACTGAGGTACAGTGAAAAGCTTATGTTGCATGCTAACCAGTCAGCGGAAAGACAATATATGATCACAATCGGACCATCCACGGTGTACAGATACATGATAAAAAAGGAATAACATGAATAACGCTTAGTGCAAGATAAAGTCCAGTAAAGTCCGATCAAAGACAGTCCAAGGGTCTCCAATGAGGTAGATAATAGCTCAGGAATGCTCTCTAGGTAGGATGGTTCCATTCCCTGATAAAGAAACTGCCCCATAATCTGGAGGTGTGCGTTTTCACAATTCTCTACCTTTTGCCCGATGGGAGAGGGGAGAAGAGGGAGTGGCCAGGGTGTGACTCATCCTTGATTATGCTGCTAGCCTTGCCGAGGCAGTGTGAGGTGTAAATGGAGGCAATGGAAGGAAGGTTGGTTTGTGTGATGGTCTGGCGTGCGTCCACAATTCTCTACAATTTCTTGCGGCCTTGGATGGAGCAGTTCCCAAACCATGCTGTGCTGCTTCCCGATAAAATGCTTCCTACGGCGCATCTGTAGAAGTTGGTAAAAGTAGTTGGGGACATGCTGAACTTCCTAAGCCTTCTAAGCATTGGTGTGTTTCATTGGCCATTGCTTCAATATGGGTAGTCCAGGACAGGTTGCTGTGATAATTACTCCTAAGAATTTGAAGCTGTCCACCATTTCTACTTTGGCGCCATCATTGCAAACCTGGGTATATGCACTGCTTCGCTTCCTGAAGTCCATCACTATCTCCTTTGTCTTGTTGACATTGAGAGAAAGATTGGTGTCTGGACACTAGGACACCAGGTTCTCAATCTTCTCTCTGTACTCCGTCTCATCATTATTTGAAATCCAGCTCACAATGGTGATGTCGTCTGCGAATTTGTAAATTGAATTGGATTTGTACATGCTTGCACAGTTGTGGGTTTGCAAGGAGTAAAGAAGGGGGCGTTCAATTTAACTTCATTTCTGACTGCACCATCTCTATAATTCAGTGTTTTTTCAGTAAGTGGCAGCCAAGGCAGGGCACAAGTCCATGAGCTGGGCACAAATCTGGACTGAACTGGAGATAAACGCACGAATCACTGAGCCCAACCATCGCAATGTGGACGGCTCGATTGTAATCATGTAGAGTCCCAGGTTAATGCACAACATAAAAGCTTTTTAATGTACCTCGCCACAAGTGACAATAGACTAAACTGAATTTTTGCCTTACAGTGCCAGAGACCTGGGTTCAACCCTGACTACGAGCGCTCGTTTGACGGAGGAGGTGGTTGAGGCAGGCACTATCAAAGCGTTTAAGAAACATTTGGACAGCTACATGGATAGGATAGGTTTAGAGAGGTATGGGCCAAATGTAGGTAGGTGGGGCTAGGGTTGATGGGACATGTTGGTCGACGTGGGTAAGTTGGATCAAAAGGCATTCCATGCTGTATGACTCTATGACTATGAGATATTAACCAAAGTGAACGCATATTGCGCCATCCCTTTTTAAACCAAAGCAAACAATTGCAGACGGTCGGGGAGGTAGCTGAAGAGTACAACCCCTCCATCAGCGACATAAGGAAATGGATATGCTCCAAAGGGATCTGGAGTTGGCATTAGTCCAGTGAATCTGCACCGCCGTTTCAGAACAAAATGGACGCTGTGCAGTGCCTCAAGGAAGCAATGTCAAATTAGAACATTTGAAAAGATTCAAAATGATAAATCAAAGCATCAATAATTAAGTGCTTCCCTCTAACAGTAATTACCCTGGCAGTCAATTATCCATGTTATAATCACTGACGAATTAACTCCTCAGCTTATTCCAATACACGGCTCCAAATACCAGTGGGCCAATGAGCCCTTATCAACTAATGGAGAGGAAGGAAAGAGCTGGTTGAATTAGCAGTGGAGGATCTCTGCCAGCTTGCAAGTTGTTCCTTTCTGATATTTTTTCCATTGCCCTCAGGTTAAAAATCTGTCCTTTTTCCTTTGGGTTTCTACAGCGCTATTTTAACTTCAATGCAGAAACAATTAACAAAATTGAGGCCCCTGGAATTAAAGGTTGGTAGTAGCTTGGAAGGAAAATTGGCTTAAAGGCAGACAGCAGAGGGTTGTGGTTAAAAGATGTTTTTCAGTCTGGAGGATGGCAGAGAGAGGTGTCCCAAATGGATCGCTGCTGGGACCACTGTATATAAAAATATAAACAGCGGTCCCAGCATGAAATCATTTGGGACAGCATCCTCTACTATCCTCAGTCTGAAGAGCATTCTTTAACCACAAGCCTCTGTTATCCGCCATAGAGTTCTACAGCGTGGTAACTGGCTCTTCGGCATAACTTGCCCACACCGACCAACATGCCCCATCTACATTTGTCTCACCCGCCTGCGCTTGGTTTGAGGATTTCATTGAAGCATTTACAATCCTAAAGAGCATAGACAGAGCAGACAAAGGCCAGCCTTGGGTTATGAATGCCCACCATAAGGACTCTATGTACAAATGAGCTCCCGTTACATTAAATTCATATTCGGGCATGTGTGCCTATGTTCGTACCCACGAATGGTATAACTAGTTTCCTCTCTCTATCCACTTTTAGTCAATATTAGTTGTTTATGTTCTTATGTGTTTTGACGCCATTTGTCACAATACAGTGGAGATCTGGTGGCCTACTAGAGTGAATTCTATAGACATTCCGTTGTTCTGAAATGTGTGCATCTTCCGACTTTCCCAGTTTTATGTACTCTCTGACTTGCAGACGAATATCTTTCGGACATCCATAGAAACGGAACCTGTTTGTTTACAAGGGGACAGCCTGGGGTGAGAAAATATCCTCATTAGCAAAAGGGTCCAAGGGCCAAATGTGTCCACAGGCCAACTTCCTGCACAGTGCGGGTTTAGTGTCTGAAACGCATGATCCGTGTTGGTTGTTATTCCTATTCAATAGCAGCATAGATAAGATCACTTGATATATACAGCAACAGCCATTTTGGCCCACTGTGCCCGCGTCAAACATGACGCCAAGTAAAATTAAACTCCTCTGCTTACATGTGATCCATATCCCATTAAATGGCATTTTCATATCTGTGTCCACCATCTATACCTCTCATAAATTCATAGAAACATAGAAACATAGAAATTAGATGCAGGAGTAGGCCATTCAGCCCTTCGAGCCTTCCAACTCAGTATCCCGTACCTGCCTTCTCTCCATACCCTCTGATCCCCTTAGCCACAAGGGTCACATCTAACTCCCTCTTAAATATAGCCAATGAACTGGCCTCAACTACCCTCTGTGGCAGAGAGTTCCAGAGACCCACCACTCTATGTGTGAAAAAGTCCTTCTCATCTCGGTCCTAAAGGATTTCCCCCTTATCCTTAAGCTGTGAACCCTTGTCCTGGACCTCCCCAACATCGGGAACAATCTTCCTGCATCTAGCCTGTCCAACCCCTTAAGAATTTTGTAAGTTTCTATAAGATCCCCTCTCAATCTCCTAAATTCTAGAGTGTATAAACCGAGTCTATCCAGTCTTTGTTCATAAGACAGTCCTGACATCCCAGGAATCAATCTGATGAACCTTCTCTGCACTCCCTCTATGGCAATAATGTCCTTCCTCAGATTTGGAGACCAGAACTGTACGCAATACTCCAGGTGTGGTCTCACCAAGACCCTATACAACTGAAGTAGAACCTCCCTGCTCCTGTACTCAAATCCTTTTGATATGAAAGCTAACATACCATTGGCTTTCTTCACTGCCTGCTGCACCTGCATGCCTACTTTCAATGACTGGTGTACCATGACACCCAGGTCGCGCTGCATCTCCCATTTTCCTAATCGGCCACCATTTAGATAATAGTCTGCTTTCCTGTTTTTGCCACCAAAGTGGATAACCTCACATTTATCCACATTATACTGCATCTGCCAAACATTTGCCCACTCACCCAGCCTATCCAAGTCACCTTGCAGTCTCCTAGCATCCTCCTCACAGCTAACACTGCCCCCCAGCTTAGTGTCATCCGCACACTTGGAGATGTTGCCTTCAATTCCCTCATCCAGATCATTATTGTAAATAACTGGGGTCCCAGAACTGAGCCTTGCGGAACCCCACTAGTCACTGCCTGCCATTTTGAAAAGGACCCATTTACTCCTACTCTTTGCTTCCTGTTTGCCAGCCAGTTCTCTATCCACATCAATACTGAACCCCCAATGCCGTATGCTTTAAGTTTGTATACTAATCTCTTATGTGGGACTTGTCGAAAGCCTTCTGGAAGTCCAGATACACCACATCCACTGGTTCTCCCCTATCCACGCTACTAGTTACATCTTCGAAAAATTCCACAAGATTCGTCAGACATGATTTACCTTTCGTAAATCCATGCTGACTTTGTCCAATGATTTCACCACTTTCCAAATGTGCTGCTATCCCATCTTTAATAACTGACTCTAGCAGTTTCCCCACTACCGATGTTAGACTAACTGGTCTGTAATTCCCCGTTTTCTCTCTCCCTCCCTTCTTAAAAAGAGGGGTTACGTTTGCTACCCGCCAATCCTCAGGAACTACTCCAGAATCTAAAGAGTTTTGAAAGATTATCACTAATGCATCCACTATTTCCGGAGCTACTTCCTTAAGTACTCTGGGATGCAGCCTATCTGGCCCTGGGGATTTATCGGCCTTTAATCCATTCAATTTACCCAACACCACTTCCCGACTAACCTGGATTTCACTCAATTCCTCCTTTGACCCGCGGTCCCCTGCTATTTCCGGCAGATTATTTATGTCTTCCTTAGTGAAGACGGAACCAAAGTAGTTATTCAATTGGTCCGCCATATCCTTGTTCCCCATGATCAACTCACCTGTTTCTGACTGCAAGGGACCTACATTTGTTTTAACTAATCTTTTTCCCTTCACATATCTATAAAAACTTTTACAGTCAGTTTTTATGTTCCCTGCCAGTTTTCTTTCATAATCTATTTTTCCTTTCCTAATTAAGCTCTTTGTCCTCCTCTGCTGGTCTCTGAATTTCTCCCAGTCCTCTGGTATGCTGCTTTTTCTGGCTACTTTGTACGCATCATCCTTTGCTTTGATACTATCCCTGATTTCCCTTGTTATCCACGGATGCACTACCTTCCCTGATTTATTCTTTTGCCAAACTGGGATGAACACTTTTTATAGTTCATCCATGCAGTCTTTAAATGTCTTCCATTGCGTATCCACCATCAACCCTTTTAGAATTGATTGCCAGTCAATCTTGGCCAATTCACGTCTCATACCCTCAAAGTTACCTTTCCTTAAGTTCAGAACCATTGTTTCTGAATTAACAATGTCACTCTCCATCCTAATGAAGAACTCGACCATATTATGGTCACTCTTGCCCAAGGGGGCACGCACAACATGACTGCTAACTAACCCTTCCTCATTACTCAATACCCAGTCTAAAATAGCCTGCTCTCTCGTTAGTTCCTCTACATGTTGATTTAGATAACTATCCTGCATACATTCCAAAAATTCCTCTTCCTCAGCGCCTCTGCCAATTTGATTCACCCAATCTATATGTAGATTGAAGTCACCCATTATAACTGTTTTGCCTTTGTCGCTCGAATTTCTAATTTCCTGTTTGATACCATCCCCAACTTCACTACTACTGTTAGGTGGCCTGTACACAACACCCACCAGAGTTTTCTGCCCCTTAGTGTTTTGCAGCTCTACCCATACCGATTCCACATGCTCCAAGCTAATGTCCTTCCTTTCCATTGCGTTAATCTCCTCTCTAACCAGCAACGCTACCCCACCTCCTTTTCCTTTCTCTCTATCCCTCCTGAATATTGAATATCCCTGGATATGAATTCATATTCTTCTATCAGGTCTCCGCACAACCACCAAAGTTTCATCGCAAATAATCCAAGTTTGTCCAACCATTCCTTACAGGTATTGAAGAAGAGTTCCAACCCAAAACGTCACCTATTTCTCTTCTCGAGAGATGCTGCCTGACCCGCTGAGTTTCGGTATAAACCAGCATCTACAGTACCTTCCTGTACTTTTTGTCTCCTTATGCAGGTGATACCCTCTAATCCAGGCAACAAATATTCAAAAGGGAAGGGACTGCAGAGGTGTTAGAAGAATGCATGGAGTGTGACTGGGTTGACTGTTCCAACAAAGCATTAGAATAAACTGTCTTCCTTTTGCTCTGTCTGTTCTGTTATTTTCTGATGCTGTGGAGCTTCAAAAATGGTTGAGAAATTTGATAGACACATACAAGATTAGGACTGCTTTTGATGAGATAGGGGTGATCTGTCCCCATTAACAGATAGCTCAAGGACCAATGAGTAACGATTTAAAATATGAAAAAAAGTCAGTCTTTCAAATGTCTTTTATGACAAAATTGTATTCTCTTCTACAGCTCATTCCAGACAGGGATTAGTCGCTGATTGAAAAGGTTGCTTTTACTTTATATTTTGGAGATACTGTACGGAAACAGGCCTATTGGCCATCGAGTCCGTGCCAACCAGTGATCACCCCATACACTAGCACTATCCTACATACTAGGGACAATTTACAATTTTACCAAAGCCAATTAATTTACAAACCTATGGGTTGTGGGGGGAAACTGGAGCACCTGGAGAAAGCCCACACAGCCACAGGGAGAAAGTTCAAACTCTATACATACAGAACCCATAGTGAAGATTGAACCTGGGACTCTGGTGCTGTGCCACCTCGAGGCTCTTTTTCATTCTCTTCCCTCTCACCTTCAGCATATGCCCTCTAAAGACTGTGAGCATTCACTTTATCCACACCCCTCATGAACTTGTACACCTCATTAAGGTCCCCAATAGCCTCCTATCCTCCAAAGATAAATGTCCCCGCTTATCCGACTTCTCCCTATAATTCATGATGTCCCAACTTTTGTATTCAATACCCTTCCCAACAAAGGAAAGTGCGCCAAAAGTCTTCTTCATCAACCTCCATTCACCACTTTCAGATCTACATTACTCTCAAGGGTTCTATCATTTACTGTTTGTGTCAGAAAGGCACAGTGATAGAGTTGCTGCCTTACAGCGCCAGAGACCCAGGTTCGATCCTTACCACAGGTACAGAGTTTGTATGTTCTCTCTGTGACCCCGTGGGTTTTCTCCAGGTGCTTTGGTTTCCTCCCACACCCCACAGGTTTATAGGTTGATTGGCTTCGGTAAAATTCGGTAAAAGTGTGTGGGATAGTGTTAGTGTACGGGGTGATCGCTGGCCAGCGCGGACTCGGTGGGTCTGTTTCCACGCTGTATCTCTACAAACAAAGTGTCGTGCCACGGTTTGACATATCTACGAGCAACATCTCACATTTGTCAGAGTTAAATTCCATTTGCCATTTCTTGGCCCACTTTCCCAACTGATCTGGATCCTGTGGTAAACTTTGATATCCTTCCTCAGTGTCCACTATACCACAAATGTTGGTGTCATCTACATATTTACTAACATGTCAAGTAACAACAGTGAATCCTGCGGCACTTCACCGATCTCCAATCAGAAAAACAATCCCCCGCAACTATCCTTTGACTCCTTCCTCAAAGTTTGAATCCTATTGTGTAAGAAGGAACTGGATTACACCGAAGATAGACACAAAATGCTGGAGTAACTCAGCGAGTCAGGCAGCATCTCTGGAGAAAAAGAATAGGTGACGTTTCGGGTCGAGACCCTTCTGCACACCGTCTGAAGAAGAGTCTTGACCCGAAACATCACCTATTCCTTTTCAATCTTATTGCTTAGCTCACCTGGGATTCCATGTGATCTAACCTTCCAAACTACCCTAACACGTGAATCTTGTCAAAGGGTTTTCAGAAGTCCATGTACACATTATGCACTTACCCTTCCCTCGTCAATCCTCTTGGTTACCTCTAAAAAAAGTCTAATAGATTTGATGGATGGACATAGGAAAAAGTGTGTGTTTACGCTGTGTTGCAATGATCTGGAATTCACTGCTGTGAGGAGTAGAAACCGCTGTGAGAAGTAGAATCAGGAGATATGGAGGCGTTTCAAAGAGAATATTTTGCATTGCTTTGAGGCTGGGAATGAAATGAGACTGACTGGATCACTCTGTTGGAAGCCAACAGAGACTCGTGGGTTGAACAATCTTCTTTTGTGCCATGACAATTCTATCATTCTGTAGCAACAGGAGCAAAAGCTGCACCTGTCGGAATCATTCAGGCAAGGAGGTGTTCAGGGGATGCAATAGCCAGCTCACAGGGCGTCCAGATGAAGACCTATTTCTTTGCATTAATATTTCCTGCACTACATCGAGAACAGCGTCTCAAGAAATACTTGTTTGGTGAGTATTTGCAATATCCTGAGTGGTGTAAAGCATGATAGTTGCAAGCCTTTCATTTAAAAAAAACAGTGCTTTTCTAAGTCTGCATCCACAACCCTTGGTAGGATGTTCCAGACATCCAGCTCTTGCTGTGTAAATAATCTTACCATGCACATCAACATGACCAATGTATCTGCTGCACACAATTGTATTAGTCAGAACACCAATGCCTGATCAACCAGATTAACCAGTCCTTTCCCCATAAAGTCTTTCAGCAAGCAGGAAGAACATTCTTGAGAGTTTGCCACTATGATTAATATCTTTCACTTCAAGGGTGCCATTGATTGTGCATGTGCACAAGAACATATGCTGGAATCAGTAGGGAATAGAAAAAGCTACCAGTCCACTAATCTCCAAACACAGTACCAAAGGAATGCGTATTCAGTCTGGTACTCCATAAGGTCACAAGGTCATAAGGAATAGAAGTAGAATTAGGCCGTTCGGCCCATCAAGTCTACTCCGTCATTCAATCATGGCTGATCTATCTCTCCCACCTAACCCCATACTCCAGGAAGTACTTTCTTCAGTGTAGCCAGCTAGCTTCGTGGGAATGAGTTGCTTTCTTCGCAGATGGTTCAAGGCAACCCTACACACGTGTGCCATGTTTGTGTGATGTGGATAGAATCAAAGGAAAGGCTGAATAATTATTACGCACAGTTGGGTAGTGCAGTGGTAGAGTTGCTGCCTCACAGCGCACGAGACCCGGGTTTGATCCTGACTATGATGCTGTCTCTCTGTAGAGTTTGTAGTTCTTCCTGTGACCACGTGGGTTATCTCCGGGTGCTCCGGTTTCTTCCCACATCCCAAACACGTGCAGGTTTGGAGGTTAATTGGCTTTGATAAAATTGCCACATGTGTAGATTAGTAAGTGGGATAACATAGAATGGTGTACAGATGATCGATGGTCGGCGTGGACCCGGTGGGCCAAAGGGCCTGTTTCCATGCTGTATCTCTAAACTAAAATTAAAATAACTATGTTGGACAGCCAAATATTCAAGTCCAAGCTGCTTCTCTTCTATTAAGAGGGTATTTAGCTAAGTTTAGTTTAGAGATACAGTGTAGAAACAGGCCCTTCAGCCCACCAAGTCCATACCGAGAGGAACAGCACCTCATATTCCGCTTGGGGAGTCTGCATCCTCTGGGCTTAAACATTGAATTTTCTCAATTCTGTTAACCCAGACTGCCTCCTCCCCCTCCCCACCTCTCCCTCAGCCCTCGGGCCCTGACATTCCTTCTCCACCTCCCCCCCCCCCCCTCACCCAAGTCGCACTAGCTTCTCATTTTCACACTACAAACAGCTTACAATGGCCTGTTTCCTTTATCATCAATACTTTTTTGCATATCTTTCATTCATTGTTCTTTATCTCTCCATATCACCGTCTATATCTCTCGTTTCCCTGATCCCTGACCAGTCTGAAGAAGGGTCTCGACCCGAAACGTCGCCTATCTCCTTCGCTCCTTGGATGTTGCTGCACCCGCTGAGTTTCGCCAGCTTTTTGTGTAACCAACGATTCCCCAAAACTAGTTCCATCCTACAGACTAGGGACAATTTACAGAAGCCAATTAACCTACAAACCTGCACGTCTTTGGAGTGTGGGAGGAAACCGGAGCACCCGGAGAAAACCCACATGGTCACGGGGAGAATGTAGAAACTCCATACAGACAGCACCCATAGTCAGCATCGAACCCAGGTCTCTGGCCCTGTAAGGCAACAACTCTACCGCCGCCACTGTGCCATCACTGTGTGGCTTGCATGAAAGCAGGAGGGAGAAGGTGGTCACCACTAAACCTTACAGCAAAATACACAAGGGCAGCTTATTGCTCAGTGTTTCTTGCCTTGAAAATTCATACTAAGGCCTAAAACATAATACTTCTTGCTATATATTTCATTGGTAATCCTGTATTAAATATTAAAAACTTTCAACCAGCTTCTTTGGGAAAGATGTACTGAATATACTGACTCAGAGGCTGCTAAGATACCGACTCTGAGAATCTGATAGACTAATTGCAAAAAGCTGGTGAATTTAATTTCCAATAAAACAATTGTCTTCCAGTCAATTGTCATTTGACAGCCAACCTGCGGTGTGTTTAGCAATTAAAAAGAGTTCCTAACTTTACAGCAGTGATCAATCACACTTCAGGGGAGTGCATTAGCTTTAAAGCACTTTGGAAGATGCACCATAGAAAGCGTAGTCATGTTGTTTCATGGGAACAACTCTGCCCATGACCGTAAGAAATTGCAAAGAATTGTAGATGTAGCCCAGTCCATCACACAGACCACAGTTCCCACCATTAACTCCATCTACGTATCAAACTGCCTTGGAAAAGCAGCCAATTTAATCAAAGATAGACAAAAGTGCTGGAGAAACTCAGCAGATGAGGCAGCATCTTTGGAGCGAAGGAAATGGGCAACGTTTCGGGCCGAAACCCTTCTTCAATCTCTCAGCACCCACCCCCCACCTCCGGCCGCATCGCCCCCTATGTTCTCGGCGGCACCCT
This sequence comes from Raja brachyura, assembly GCA_963514005.1. The sequence goes on from OY740785.1 coordinate 4,703,497, forward strand.
GCTGGGTAGCACGCCACCCTCAGGCAAAAGAAATTCCTCAATCTCCATTCTGAAGGTACATCCTTCTATTCTGAGGCTGTGCCCTCTAATTCTAGGCTCTCCCATTATTGGAAACATTATTTCCACGTCTATCTCCCTCCTAATCTGCAGGATTGTGATCTCAGTGAAGCTCCTGCAGATCTGCATGAACATCACCTCCCTCCCAGCCATGGATTCCTCCACAAAGATAGTCATCAGAAAACCTGGCACACGTCCTGGGGCTCAGTAATTGCAGGATTCAAGGTGTCAAGGGTTTCAAGGTCAAGGTCCAATGTCCACAATGGGGTAGAGGTGAGTCGGATGGTATTCTAACTTATGGAAGGGCCATTCAGAAGCCTTATAACAGCGGGGAAGAAGTTATTCCTGAGGTTGGTGGTGCACACTTTCAAACCTCTGTATCTTCTGCTTGACGGAAGCAGGAGAAGAAGAAATGAGCAGGGTGGTCATTGACGTGTTGGTTGCTTTCCCAAGGCAGCATGAAGTGTAGACGGAGCACCACCTAACCATCTCAGGGAATCCATGGGCAATTTTACACAAACATTCCTACGTGATAGATTGGGAAGACCTTCAATCAGACTGAGCAGAGCCCCTGGAGTTATACACGCTGACCTCTTGCTGATGATGTGTTTATGGTTTCTCACATACCTCATTTCCCCCTTCCCCAGGGAATACCTTCCTTTATCATTAAAATAAGGATTCGGGTATCTATAATTTCCCCATCCTGAACATCCTCTGGAGAATTTTATCGGTAATCTCTTCTCCAGAGCAGGAAATTCACCTCAGTGAAGCATGCAGCTAACAGTTGATTTTAACCCAATGATCCGATACAAATAAAAACAATGTATGCTTTTATTACTGGAGCTATGACACATATAAAGGCATAGAATGTAATAATGCAATTTACTTCTGCACAGTGCCATGCTTTATTTTTTGTGGGGAAAAAAATTAATCAATTTTCCACCCTTCACAATTGAATTTCTGAATTTCAAATCAGTTCCATAGAACTGTGAATTTAACCGGACTTTTTGAATATTCATTCCTTGTGATTATTTGTATGTCGTTGGGTTTGATGCTGTGCACCTGCCTAAGTGGCAGGCAGAAAACCAAGCGTATTAGCGACTCCTAAGGTTCTGCAACCTCATCTTGAAGAGAACTGCCCTGAAAGCAGAGGCTGAGAGAGTGGTTTTAGCTCGCACAAGGCTGGAAGAGGCTGGAGAGCCTAATGCAAGCATGCAGGAAAATAAAAGCGAGAAGACAAAGGTCCATCCAAATCTGCTTCAACCATGCTGTTCGTCTCATATTAATACATTAATAAAGCTGTCGACTAATCACAGCAATCAATCCCTATCAATTATGGAACATCGGACCCAGACATGAAACGAGAAAACCCCAGGGGTGACAGGATTTGGAAAGCAGAGAGCCAGAGCTGCTTGCTCCTGCCAACACGCTGCACTTGCCACATGTTACATCTCATATTACTCAAATACTCCATCCCAAAATCTTTCTTGTCCAGCGAGAAATATTTTTAATATGCATTTGAATGAATCAATACTTAGTGCTTGCATCGCCCACGGTCGGGAGCCTGTTCCACTGACTGATCGCCTGTTCACTGGCCACAAAGGCTGAACGAGGCAGAAAAAAAAAAACAATGGTCCAAAACTCAAGGAATGGCGAAATTGATGCACGGGCAGGAGTAAAGACCAGGAGTACCCAGCAAAGCACTTAAAAACGGCCATTGGAGTGCAGAAAAATGTGAGTTATCCGTCCTGCTTGACTCTTCGGAGAGGAGAGCAGTAGCAGTATGTCCGATCTGAGGTGACGGCCGGAATTAATATTATATGAAGAAACAAAGAACTGCAGATGCTGGTTTATACCAAAGATAATGCTGGAGTAACCCAGCGGGTCAGGCAGCATCTCTGGAGAAAAGGACAGGTGACGTTTCGGGTCGGGACCCATCTTCAGACTTGACTCTGAAAAAGGACCTGAAGAAAGGTCCCGACCCGAAACGTCACTGATGCTTTACATCCAAAGATGCTGCCTGGCCCACTGAGTTATTCCAGTACTTTGTATCTATCTTTAATATTGTATGAATTACCCAATAACGTCAAGAATACTTCATAGCGAACCATCTCAGTGCACTGGGTGTGTTCAACACATTTTTTTCCTAACAATCTGCCACATCTTTACCTGTAGGGCCAGAGAAAGTCCTAAAAGCTTCTCGTTACTCATTGCTTGTGTCCAATGTTCAGAGTTGCAGATTGGCATGTCTACAGGTACACTTTTAAAGGGCTTTGCGCTCAAAGTCAATACAACTCAGCCAACTTACTGCCTGCCAAACACGTAATCAACCATCAACATACAACAACAGACACAAAGTCCCAGGAGTAACTCAAAGGGTCAGGCAACATCTCTGGAGAACGTGGATGGGTGTTTCTTCAGACTGATTGTCGTAAGGGGAAGAATGCTGGAAGGGAGGTGGGGGTGGGACAAAGCCAGGCATGTGAGAGGTGGACAACATGTGTAGGAAGGTACTGCAGATGCTGGTTTAAATCGAAGGTAAACACAAAATTATGGGGTAAATCAGCGGGACAGGCAGCATCTCTGGAGAGAAGGAATGCGTGTCACCCAGGACTCACAGCAACTGTGCCTACCATCTCGTCGCCATTCTCCGGTCACGCAGCGACCCTCTGTGGCTCTGGTTTCAACACACTAGGAGCATGGAGAACCAGCTGGGAACAGACTTCGCCACCTCCTCAATTCACTGTTGCACCGAACACCACTGCCCCACCCGGCTGGGACCTGCCCCGCAAAGAGTGGGTCGCCCGGAACTGGCTCCGTACAGGGGTCGGCCGGTTCAATGCCAGCATGCGTTGCTGGGGGCCGCGTTCATCAGCGGCCTGCGTGTGTGGAGCGGACCAGCAAACAGCACAGCACGTCATTTTCAACTGCGCTGTCCTCCACCCCCCTGGTGGAGGGGTAGACCTCACGGCCCTCGACAACAGCACATTGAACTGGCTACAGCGCCTGGAGGGCGTTACATAATCTCTGCTGCCTCAAACGCAAGAAGAAGAAGGTGACATTTTGGGCTGCGATGTCGAGAAGAAGGGTCTCGACCCAAAACATCACCCAATCCTTCTCTCCAGAGATGCTGCCTGTCCCGCTGAGTTATTCCAGCATTTTGTGTCTACAGGTACCGATGTGGGAGGTGGATGCAGGTGAGGGGGATTGATTAGCAGACGAGTGGAGAAAGGCTGAAGATGAAAAGGAGACAAAAGGGGTTGGGCTGGAGGATGGTCACTATGCTGTTGTCCATAATCTCTGGATGAGTGGCTGGTTGGAGACACCAGGCTGCCACATTCCAGTCTGATTCATATACGGACACCAAGCCTCTGGTCCTGCAAATGATACCAACACTAGCCTGGAAAGGAGCTGGGTGGATTGTGATGGAGTGATACTACGCAGGCATTTGAATGGAGTGAAAACAATGAGGTGCGAGGTAGATTTGACAACCCCTGGCAGTTCTGCTTTATGTTCATTTGGGAAATTGTAAAGTTTCGATTCTAGTCCATGATGTGGTGAGCTGACAGATAATATCCGGCAATTGTTTGGTTCGAACATGTACCCTTTAAACAGTCAATTCAATAATGTGGTCAGTGATCATGACCCTCTGGTCCAATATCCAGACCCACAAGGCCTCTGGTTCCCTTAGTTTGTAGACATCTACTAATGTCAGCCCAGAACTGCACAACAAGTTGTTCAGCATAGACAAGTTGGGATGAAAGGCCTGTTTTCTGTGCTGAGTTAAGGGCCTGTCCCACTTTCACGACCTAATTCACGACCTTTTTTGACTCGTGGACATTTTTTATCATGCTAGAAAAAACGCCCCGACCTACTTGATGCCACGAGTACCCACGACTATTATCACAGCCTACTACTACCTACTTACGACCTCCTATGACCTCATGAAGATCATGCTGTGAGTATGATCAAGGGCAAACTCGGCAGAGGTCGTGAATTAGGCCGTGAAAGTGGGACAGGCCCTTTACTCTATGACTGTGATTCTATAACTGATCATTTTTAGATTTTAGGTTTGGGTTTAGTTTTATTATTCCCGCGTGTATCAGAGTACTCGAAGGGCCGAATGGCCTACTCCTGCACCTATCGCCTATTACAGTGAAGAGCTTTGGTTTGCATGTTATCCAAACAGATCAGGTATATAATACACAAATTCAATCAAGTCAAACTTTAGTACAATAGGTGGAGCAGATGGGAAGATGCAGAGCGCAGAATATAATTCCCAGCATTATACCGCATTGTGGCACATCAGTTCCACAGACAAAGTCCAATGTCCACAATGGGGTAGAGGTGAATCGGATGGCACCCTAGCTTATGGAAGGACCGTTCAGAAGCCACAACAATCTGACGTAGAGAATGCTAAAGTCCTAAACCCTGCTGTGTAAAGAAGGTAGTAAAGCTTGGAGATTGTGCCCCTTCTAGATCAGCATCAATGTCAGTATTTGCTGTGAGGAAAACAAGAGCTCCATTTGACAATATATTTCAAAGGTATGTAATCAAAATGAATGAATGGTAATAAAGCTTGAGAAGAGTGTCTCCTGAAGCATCTGGGCGAACGGATCCCTCAACACCATTCAAATCTGTGCAAACAAAAAAAAGTCCCAGGCTTCATTTAAAAGCATTGTAACATGTTGAGGAGCTATGCTTTATTTTTGTTGACACCTCCTTAAACCTACATAAAAGTCGCGGCAGCATATTACACTCGACTAAAATGATGCGGTGGCGGCAGCAGCCAGTTGAATGTGAGCCAAGTTTATCTGCCCCCTGGCTCTTGTTCCTATTCAGCTATTCAGCCATTGCAAAGAGAAAGAATATTTTTGTGCGTCAACGCATTCTAATTTGCAGCCAAACCAAGATGCTAATTTAATCCTTCATTGCTAACAAGGAGATTTTCAAACCAAAATCAGGACAGGTACAATTCTCATTATGTATTAAAGAAGTGTCAAAATCCCCTCCATAATTGTAAGAGTCCATATATATTAATGTAAAATAAAAATCAGGAACTTTTGTTTAATGTATTATGCATGAATGGGATTTTCAATAGCCAGACATGGAACACAATTTACGTAGAGTGCAGGAAAGACCTCAATATCTATTTTTTGAACAATTACTGGTGCAGTAGTTATGAAATGTTCCATAATTCTGGAACACAGTGATGAATGGAATAATTCACAGCTTCATATGTGAAGCAGGTGGTATGACAGGGTCCAGTCAGAAGCAACGTTAATGACAGCAAATGCCTTTTGAATACAACCCCCTGGCGTGGTGTTGAAAGCACAGGAAGACTATGAATAATTACCATGGGGTGCTAATGAGCAAGTCATAGGTTACCCCATAGCTCAATTTATCTTCCAGCAATCTCAATTCAGTAATTAACTGATTGCAGCATCTTTGAATGGCTCCGTGTAGGTTCCAGGTAACAGCACTGACTAAGTCTGAGCATGGACAGGGGACGCATGACGTGAAGTTCTCAGTCTCCCACTGCTCCTTTCGACATGCTTTCATGGGTGGAGGCAGAGGTGCACCAGTCCTCTTGGCATTAACATGGAGGCCAGCAGCTTCCAAGATGATACTGCACTTGTCATCCCGGAGGGGGTTAACAATCTGCAATTATTTTCTCCCGTGTTGTATAAGACACAATTTAGCAGGGAGTTTCCTTTTGCTAGTAAATTCACAGATCTTTATCTCCTCGGGTTTTCCACTGTTGAACGATCATCTAACCTTGATGGTCATGTCACCAGGGTTTCTTATATTCTGGTTGGTCACCTCCGGCTCCAGCCCTCACTCTCCACAAAGTTTGACGTTCAGACCATCTTCTCCCTCATAGTAGCAACGTTACAAAATTTTGAGATTTTAAAGATCAAGTCTGCAATTTAGCCCATCAGATAAAGCATAAAAAGAAGTTTAATTTGACACCTAATTCACTTTCATATATTCAGTATTAATAAAGTTATGACCATTTTCATTCTCGGAAATTAGCATCTTGTTCCCCATTGCCTTTCAATTGACTTAACTCAAAAGCTGTGATCTAGAACAGTCAAAAGCCCATAACTTTCTTAAAAATTAAGAGAATTGAATGAAATGTTCAGTTATTATAGATTGAAGCATTCTGAAACAAATATGAAACAATCTTACTTGGATGACCTGAAATTAAAGCATATAATTAGCTAGTTATCTAATTGTAGCTAATTACAAAATTCAATGAGTAGATCTAAACATCTATCCATTTCTTAAGAAAACATAAACTTTTTTAAAATTGCCTAAGTGTCCAAATAACATTCACACAATAATCCACAATATAACATAATTTTAAAATCTAATTTTCATGAATTAATAGGCCAAATGGAAGGAATTTAGTGTTTAATGCCTGTAAATTAATGGCCATTTAAATCAACAAGCGAGTGGGTTTTAGTGGAATGCGGTGGATTGGAACGTTGTGGTTTGCGGTAAAGTCAATATTAAAAATACAGCCGGTTCATACATTTTTTTTTGTCCCCTTTTTGCAACATGAAAATTTGATTAAAGCCTCCCTAAAAACCAAGTTTTTATGTAAAAATAAACTGTGTAGCTTCTTTTATTGCCTACCTTAGGTCCTTTCTGCTGCCGGTGTTCAGAGCTTTAGAAGATGATTTTTAAACTATTCTAGTTAATAAATAATCTAGCGTAGTTTAAAAATACCTTTATGAATGAAATGTCGGAGCGATTTCTCTTTAGCGACGAAATCGCCCGACATTGATCGATTTGGACTACCTCGAAAAAATCGGCATTTTAAACCCGCCCCCCTCTGAAAGGCGCCAAAGTCACGCACACGGGGAGCGGCAGAACTGCAGCGCTGCTAAAGGTAGGTATTGTAACATACCTACTCATAGAGAATATATTTGTTCATCGGTCCAATTCCTGGCCTGGACATTTGCTCCCTTCTCACAAAGTATAGAATTTCGATCTCCAATCTCACCTTGCCATAACCCCATATTGGAATATCCTCAATTTCTACACCCTCAGGCATAGAGGACATGTGTACAAGCTTGGTGCCAGAGCACCCACACAGCCAGCCAAACACAGGACTGACCAAAGTAATCCAGCCAATAAGTCGAACAGTCTCAGCCTTGTCACTGCCAACTTCTAGAAAGCTTGCCACGCTGATCAATCATTCAACATGTGTCTTGCTGCACATTACATTGTACGGTTCCCACTTCCAGATGCCAAGGGTAATTTGTCAGTATCAAGCATCAGTCAGTAGCTCCCATTTTATAGATAACTGGCCCAGGTGGATTAGACATCTTTGACCTCTCCCCTCTTGCTATTCATGAGTGACTTTCACACAAGAGCTTGAGCATCACACAAGCGTCATTCATCAAGTCATTATATGTTTAATGTTTGCTCGTTGGGAACTTTACAAAGTTTACCTTTGCTTACTGTGCATGCTCTGGGTTCCAAAGGACATGGCAACCTTCAAGGCCTATCACAAGCAAAATCACCGCAACAAGGCTCAGCTGAGGCAGAGCCACATATTCAGTCTGATGTAGGGGCTCCACCCGAAACTTCACCCATTCCTTCTACCCGGCGATGCTGCCTGTCCCGCTGGGTGACTCCAGTATTCTGTGTCTATCTTCACCACAAATTCAACCTGGATCCACAGCTTATAACCTAAACCTGGAGTAAAGTGCTTACCTCAGAGCAGAGTGAAAGCAAACTGTCCAGATTGGGCTGATTCTATCTGCATCGCAATTAAAACCACATAAACCAAAAAGTCATTTATACCTCAAGGAGTAGAGTGTGCAATAATAAGTCAATAACCTGAGTCATCGTAGTCCTTTTATAATTGTGTATTTGGAATAATAACTTCAGGGCTTTAACATTTGTAATATCCATTCTATCAGTTAGTAAATCAGCAGTTGGCTTACATTTATTAGGGACAGACAAACACCTATTGTAATCAGCCTGAACTTTTTTGTTATTCCCATTGAGCTGTTGATTTAATAGAGTGATAAATGCAACGGCACCCATTCATCATGGTTTTACTGCAGCAGTGGATATTTTAGAACTTGGCATTGCCTTGCCAGAATAAAACTTTGAAGCACAAAATTAATTGCTCATTATTCAAGTAACTAAAGATTCAGTGTCCTAATGTTATATTTAATTTTCTGTACAGAAAGAGTATTGCAGCAAGCCCAATATTTGTAGTGTAGGAAGGAGCTGCAGATGCTAGTTTATACTGAAGACAGACACAAAATGCTGGAGTAACTTAGCTTGGGCAGCATCTCTGGAGAAAAGAAATAGATGGCGTTTTAGGTCGGGACCCTTCTTCAGGAATGGTATTTGTTGTTCGTCCTTATTTCCCATGAGTTCTTGAACTGCAGTAATCCTTTTGGCGACGGTATTTTTACGGTACTATTGGGTGGTGAGTTCGGGGATTTACATCCAATAACAAAGAAGGAACAACAATATATTTCTAAGTCCAGGTGACATGTGACTTTACTATCCATGTAACTGCCTCTACCACTTCCTCTGGCAGCCCATTCCATAGAGGAACAACACTCAGTGTGTGAAGGTTGCCCCTCAGTTCCCTTGTAAACCTCTAGTTTTAGACTGCTCTATCCTAGGGAAAATATTGCGGATATTCACCTTATGTATGCCCCTCATGGTTTATTTAAAGTCACCTCTGGGCCTCTGGGAAAACGACCAAGCCTATCCAGCTTTTCCTTATAACTCAAACCCACCAGATCTGGTAACATCCTTTGTATTCTTTCCAGTTTAATAACATCATTCTTGTAGCATGACGACCATAATTCAAGTTTTCAAAGGTTCAAGGTTAGTTTATAGTCACATGTGCCAATTAAGGTACAGTGAAATTTGAGTTACCATTATAAAAAAAGCAACAAGATACACAACTACATAAAAATTAACATAAACATCCACCACAGCGGATTCCCCACGTTCCTCACTGTGATGGAAGGCAATAAAGCCTAATCATCTTCCCTCTTTATTCTCCTGCAGTCAGGGCAGTCGAAGCATCCACAGTCAGGGCGGGGGAAGCCCCTGCATCAGGGCGATTGAAACTCCTGCGTCGGGACGATCGAAACTCCTGTGGTTTGGAGTCCCCTATGTCAGGCTCCCACAGTTGGCGCTCCAAAGACGACCCCCGTCAGGGATCGCGAACTCTGTGATGGTTAGTCTCCCACGATGGAGCTCCCGGTCGATCACCAGCAAAGGCCGCCAACTTCACGACGTTAGGCCGCAGTGCAGTCGGAGATATGATACAGATAAAATCGCATCTCTGTCGAGGTAAGAGATTAGAAAAATGTTCCCCAACTCCTCCCCCCCACCCCCCACATAAAATAAGCTAAAGAACACTAAAAAAACATACATTTAACACATACAAAACAGACACAAAGAAGGAAAGGACAGACAGACTGTTGGCGAGGCAGCCATTGCTGGTGCCACCCAGTGGTTAGGTACACAGTTCTCCACGTATGGTCTTACCAATGTCTTGGATAGCTGTAACATGATATCCCAACTCCTGTACAAATAGCTGACGGGTAAAGGCAAGTGTGCCAGCGACTTCTTCATCATCTTCTTTATCCGTGTCCGCACATTCGTGGAATTATGTCGGTCCATCTCCAATTTTACAACAACCTTGGTTCCAGAAAATCGGTAGTGGACCCCTGTACCTGCAGCTCCAAGTCCCTCTGTTCTAAAACATTCCTCTGGTCTATCATTTACTGTGGCACATGCCATCAGGGTAGGCAAGGTAGGCACATGCCGTCAGGGTAGGCAAGGTAGGCACTGCCTACCCTGACTAAAATTATAACATAGTAATTACTAAATATAAATAATAAAGGCATGGGAGAATTATGCCTATGTAAGAGACCGATCTCTTAGGTAGGCATAATTCTCCGTGCCTTGCATCCGCAGCGCTTGTAACACGGGAAGCTCTGTGCAGCCCACGTGCCGTCAGCGCTGCTTCAAGCGTCAATTTCAAGCGGGGCTGAAGGCAGCAGAAATTCTGCCTTTGCAGCACTGTGCAGGTGCAGCAGCCTACAGCGCCTGCGCAGTGCTAGTTTCTTGGCGGGGTTTTCAAATATTGATTGGCAATATTTTAAGTGTATCTTAGGAAACCGGGAGAGAAGAATGGAGCTCGTGTACTGATAATGTGGTAAGTACATTTTGTGTTTATGTTTTTTAAATACCGTATTTCCCGGAGTGTGGGGGTGGGGGGAGAGCTCCTCTCATAGCATTTGGGGAGTCTGGCATGGGGTAAAGTTGCGGGGAGGGCACGAATGTTGTGCAGGAGGGGTCGGGAACATGCCACTTGCGACGCTCCTCGCTGGCCTCACTCATGTCCCGCAAATCATTAAATTCCGACAGCGAGATTCAGGTTACTCGGCTGTGGGAATATAAGGATTTGCAGGAAGCCGCTGACATGAGCGAGCGGCAGGTGAAAGGTGTTCAGACGGAGAGCACTGCCAGAAGTGAGCGGGCCGGCAGAAGGCGCTGACGTGGCGGACAGTTTGACTGTCGGGTCCTGGCGACCGTTCGCAGCTACCCGAGCTGCTTCTATCCCCGGCTACAATGTGGTGGCTCCACGCCTGGAGCACCGCAGCAGCGGTAAGTGAGTCAGTTGCTGGCTTTATTCCCGACCCCCTCATTCTCAACAGTCCTGCTCTCCCCGAAACTTTACCCCTGGTACAGACTCCCCATACACTGTGAAAGGAACTCTCCCCCCCAATTGGTCCCTTGAACAAATGTTGTCATTCAATAAGATGACAACTGATTCAACTTTTCCCTGTGTGCTCCCGTTTTTCCCACCATCTCTCCACCTGCCATCACCCTTCACCCCCTCCCCCTTCGGTAATTCAGAATAAAGGAGGCTAGGAAGCCTTGGGCAAATTGACTTGTTACTGTTTTATTTTTATTTTTTATTTTTACGGGGAAAACAATCTGCGCATGCCCGGTTTTTATTTTCCTCCGACTGACTGCCTGCCCTGAGTAATTACTCACGGCACGTCCCCGGTGTAAGTCTTGCCCTCACACTTATCAGAATTAAACTCCATCTGTCATTCCTCAGCCTGTTGGCCCAGCCAATCTAAGATCCCATTGTAATCTGAGATAACCTGCTTCACTGTCCACTATATCACCAATTTTATTGTCATCAGCAAAATCGTTAATCTCAATAACGAACAGCGGACCTAACACTGATCCCTGCAGCACACCACTTGTTACAGGCCTTCAGTCCAATAAGCAACCTTCTGCCACCATCCTGCCTCCGAACCTCAGTGCAGCTTTGTACTCAGTTGGCTAGCTCGCCCATGTTACCTTGCATTCCAAACCATCCATGATACAAATATATCTGACAGAAGCCTTGCAATTTCTTCCCAAGCTTCTCACAATGATACACTTGATCAGGTCATGGAGATTTATCTACATTTATCTACATTTGTAATACCTCCAGCACCTCATCATCTGTACTGTGGACTCTCTTCAAGACATCATTGTTTTCATCTGAGTTCTCCGGTTCCCACGGTAAATCACAGACAACAAAATTTATTTTTTAAGACTTTGCCAATCTTCCATGGCGCCATGTATAGATTACTTTGTTGATTTTCAAGAAGCCCTATACTCTCCAAAGTTACACCTTTGCCCTTAATTTACCATGACCTGCAGATTCAGGAACAGCTTCTTCCCAACAACATATCAGGCTATTGAACACTACAAACGGCAACTAAACTTGCAACAACTGGCTTGGTTGCACCCTAGGGACCTCGGGCTTACGTTTTGTTTTGTACTCATTTTGTTTTTTTTATCAATTGAACTTTTTGTAAATTATGTTACCTATTGAGTGCTATTCTTACAGACTACGGATGCTTACAGCTATTTTGATATTGCAAGTGAGAATTTAATGTTTCTGTTTCGGTACATATGACAATGAAACACTCTTCACTCTTGACTTTAGAATCTTTTTGGATTCTCCTTCACCTTGTCTGCCAAAGCAATCTTATGTTCCCTTCTTTCCCTCCTGATTCCCTCTTTCCCCTTCACCCCTATACTCCTCAGGGGAGGTTACTTGATCCCAGCTTCTTGTACCTAATATATGCTCCCTTGTGTCGCAAAGAACTGCAGATGTATAAATCGAAGATGGACGCAAAATGCTGGAGTAACTCAGCATTGACTCATCTAACTTCAAATAGCCCTTGCTTTCCCCCTCTCTCCATCCCCTCCCCTTCCCAGTTCTACCACTACTCTTACTGTCTCCGACTACATTCTATCTCTGTCCCGCCCCCCTCCCCTGACATCAGTCTGAAGAAGGGTCTCAACCCGAAGGGTCTCGACTTTTAAAGAGAGAGGGTTAGATAGAGCTCTTAAAGATAGCGGAGTCAGGGATATGGGGAGAAGACAGGAACGGGGTACTGATTGTGGATGATCAGCCATGATCACATTGAATGGCAGTGCTGGCTCAAAGGGTCGAATGGCCTACTCCTGCACCTTTGGTCTATTGTCTATTGAAACGTCACCCATTTCTTCTCTCCAGAGATGCTGCCTGACCCGCTGAATTACTCCAGCATGTTGTGTCTATCTTTGGTATTAACCAGTATCTGTAGTTCATTACTTCTTTATAATATAAGAAGTCGGTCTATCCAAACGAAATTCATGCACAGACACAAAAAGCTGGAGTAACTCAGCGGGCCAGGCAGCATCTCTGGAGAGAAGGAATTGGTGACGTTTCAGGTCAAGACCTTTCTTTAGACCAGTCTGAAGAAGGGACTCAACCCAAAACGTCACCAATTCCTTCTCTCCAGAGATGCTGCCTGTCCCACTGAGTTACTCCAGCATTTTGTATCTATCTTCGGTTTAAACCAGCATCTGCAGTTCCTTCTTACACAAAGTTCATGCATAAACAGTAAAGAAAAAAGATAGTTCTGATCATCGCCAAAGCAGAGATGCAATGATGTATATTAATCTCTACTTAATTTCCAGATTTGTTTTGCCGGTTTTTCCAACCATTTAAGAAGTGTTACTTTTATCCTTCCTTTCCCATGCTTTGGATACCAATCAACCCATTGTTGCTGGCAGTGAGATCTAAGACCTCTCCATGGAGCCGTGCCCTGGCCCTCTGTGTAAGTGTGTGAGTGCCAGGATAGAGGGGTGCTTCTATTCCCCCTTACTCCCAATGGCAAGATACCAGCTGTGCCCAACATCTCCACACCACAGCACGCCAGAATCACTTTCTTCCATGCAAATCCAAGGATCCAACCTTCACTGAAGTTTGATCATTCTGTGTAGAAAAACATTCAGGGCTTCTGACAGCCCAGAAGGTGCTCCACCCAGCCAACACACATCACTCACAATTTCCTAATAAAAAGGAACTGCAGATGCTGCTTTATACCAACGATAGACACAAAGTGCTAGAGCAACTCAGCAGGTCAGGCAGCATCTGTAGAGCAAATGCACGGGTGACGTTTCTGCTTGGGACCCTTCGTCAGATTGATTGTAGTCGGGGGAGCTGGGAGAAAAAGAGGATGTGAAAAGAGCCAAGGTGAATCACAGCCCGCAACAGATGACATCAGAGTGATAGACGGATTGTTGGACAAAATCTGCCGAGCAGGGAATCACCTCACCTGGCGTCATCTGTTGCCAGCCGTGATTTGACCTGTTGCTTCAGTTTTTTTCCGCGGTCCCCCCACTACAACCAGTCTGAAGAAGGGTCCCCACCCGAAATGTCACCTCTCCATCATCTCCAGAGATGCTGCCTGGCCCGCCTGGCCCGCCGAGTTACTTCCGGCACTTTGTGTCTGTCGCTCACAATTTCCTCACTTTTTCTCTTTTCTAAAACAAATACTTTTCCCCCAATACCAAATCTTCCAGACTCTCAGATATCCTGTGTCCTGTCTCAAATCGATGTATAAGGTCCTATGAATTTACCTCGAAGAATGCTTTTGGATAGAATCATGGATGTGCAGGAACTGGAGGGGTCTGTATCACATGTAGGCAGAGCAGATTAGTTTAACTCGATATCCTGTTCAGCACAGATATTATGGGCCAAAAGGCCCGCTCCTATGCTGCATTAATTTATGTTCTATGTTCTTACAGCAGAAGAATTGCCAGCTGGTGTTCAATTCACTATTAGTCATGAGCCAAAGACATGATGATCGTATTACTGCTGTTTGCAAGAGCTCAGTATGTGCAAGTTGGTTATTACATTTGCTATGTTGACCTATCCATGTTCTCCAGGGATGCTGTCTGACCTGCTGAGTTACTCCAGCACTTTGTGACTTTTTTTTTGTACACCATCAAGTGCCCTGTTTCCACACCTTAAACTTGCTTGGATGCAGAGGGCAGGGAAGCGTGGAGCTATAGAAATGCAAAATACTTGTCTTCTTCCTTTATTCCTCGCATGTGAAACGACATGGAGAAACATTAGAAGTCCGCTCCATCCTCGACCAACACCCACAGCGAGTGTGTGAGATCATGAGATATTGATCAAGAATCCCAGGGGAATTGCCTGCCACTTCGCCAGGCCCAATTATCACATATCCACTGACACCACGGCACAAGTCAACCTTTCTGTACAGTGCCTGGCATTGAAATGAAGGTTCCTCTTCATTTGTATTACTAAGATGCAAAGGGCAGCACATCTAGCCGACATACTTTTAATGAAAGGCACTTCTCATTAAAACAAAGACAGCTGCAGAAGATGATTTTCAAGTAGGCATTTTGTTACTGTTCTGCCTTGTCCCATGTATGTGATCCGTGGTCTTCTATGACACCCAGTGGTTGAATGCAGTATGGCAGTCTAAATTGTTTTCTATACGCTCTATACTCTATATTCTCTCTATATTCTATACTCTACTCTATATTCTACTCTCTGTTCTATACTCTCTAGAATTTAGGAGATTGAGAGGGGATCTTATAGAAACTTACCAAATTCTTAAGGGGTTGGACAGGCTAGATGCAGGAAGATTGTTCCCGATGTTGGGGAGGTCCAGGACAAGGGGTCACAGCTTAAGGATAAACATAGAAACATAGAAAATAGGTGCAGGAGTAGGCCATTCGGCCCTTCGAGCCTGCACCGCCATTCAATGTGATCATGGCTGATCATCCAACTCAGTATCCCGTACCTGCCTTCTCTCCATACCCCCTGATCCCTTTAGCCACAAGGGCCGCATCTAACGCCCTCTTAAATATAGCCAATGAACTGGCCTCAACTACCTTCTGTGGCAGAGAATTCCAGAGACCCACCACTCTCTGTGTAAAGAATGTTTTCCTCATTTCGGTCCTAAAGGAATTCCCCCTTATCCTTAGACTGTGACCCCTTGTTCTGGACTCCCCCAACATCGGGAACAATCTTCCAGCATCTAGCTTGTCCAACCCCTTAAGAATTTTGTAGGTTTTGTAGGTTTTGTAGGTTTTTCCCCCATAAGGGGGAAATCCTTTAGGACAGAGATGAGAAGGACTTTTTTCACACAGAGAGTGGTGGGTCTCTGGAACTCTCTGCCACAGAGGGTAGTTGAGGCCAGTTCATTGGCTATATTTAAGAGGGCGTTAGATGTGGCCCTTGTGGCTAAAGGGATCAGAGGGTATGGAGAGAAGGCAGGTACGGGATACTGAGTTGGATGATCAGCCATGATCATATTGAATGGCGGTGCAGGCTCGAAGGGCCGAATGGCCTACTCCTGCACCTAATTTCCATGTTTCTATGTTTTATTTCAGAAGCAGAGTCGATCAACTGGGATTTGAGTCTGATTGGTGACTTCCCAGCCCGAAAAGTCACCTATCCATGTTCTCCAGAGATGCTGCCAGGCCCGTTGAACTACTCCCACACTTTGCACCCTTTTTTGTAAATCGATAACTGTAGGGGCAGCACTGTAGTGCATGAAGGGGCAGCACGGTGGCACAGCAGTAGAGTTGTTGCCTAACAGCGCCAGCGACCCGGGTTCAATCTTGCTCCCTGTATGGAGCTTGTACGTTCTCCCTGTAACCACATGAGTTTTCCCCCCGTGCTCTGCTTTCCTCCCACACTCCAAAGGTGCACAGGTTTGTAGGCCAATTGGTTAGTTTAGTTTAGAGATACAATGTGGAAACAGGCCCTTCGGCCCACCGTGTCTGCACCGACCTGCGATCCCTGCACATTCACACTAGCCAACACATTAGGGACAATTTACATTTATACCAAAAAACATAACCTACAAACCTGTACGCCTTGGGAGTATGGGAGGAAACCGGAGATCGCGGAGAAAACCAACACCGTCACGGGGAGAACGTACAAACTCCGTACAGACAGCATCCGTAGTCAGGATTGAACCCGGGTCTCTGGCGCTGCAAGGCAGCAACTCTACTTGCCGCCCTGTAATTGGCTTTGGTAAAAATTGTGAATTGTTTCTGGTGTGTAGGAAAGGCTTGGTGTATGGAGATTGCTGGTCAGCGTGGATTCAGTGGGCTGAAGTTCCTGTTTTCCGCACAGTATCGCTAAACATAACTAAACTAAAAGTTCCTTGTTTCTATATTATTAACACCCAGTTCAAGGCAGCTTGATACCCTGAAAATCCCAATTTGGCATCTGCACATTCGAAGGGCAAATTACACTGGATGCCAGAGTGATGCACTTGTTAGAAAGTGTGGTGGTGGAGGCCGATATACGATAGTGGCATTTAGGAGGCTTTTGGGTAGGCAATGGATATGCAGGGCATGGAGGGTTATGGATCACATGCAGGCAGATAAGAGTTGATCGTGGCATCATGTTCGGCACAAACATTGTGGGCCGAAGGGCCTGATCCTGTGTTTAGAGATCCAGCGTGGAAACGGGCCCTTCGGCTGCGCCGACCAGCGATCACCCTGTACACTAGCCCGATCCTACACACTAGCGACAATTTACAATATTACCAAAAACAATTAATCTACAAACCTGCACATCTTTGGTGTGTGTGAGGAAACCGGAGCACTGAGAGAAAACCAACATGGTCACGGGGAGAACGTACGAACTCCGTACAGACAGCACCTGTAGTCAGGATCGAACCTGGGCGCTGTGAGGCAGCAACTCTACCACTGCACCAACGTGCCGCCCAATTTGCAGCTGTTTCATGGAATTAAGAATCATTCAGAATACATATTAGCCAGACTATATTGTCAAACAGCGTGACTTGGCATCTGCATTGATATTTTTGTGATGATTAATTCCCTCTCTTAACCTCACAGGGATGGACAAGCTGCAGGAAGCAGCTTTAAAGAGAATATTAACTGTTGATGAGTGCTTTCTGATAACTGTTGCTAGTTTATATTAATGATTGGTGCTTCTAGTCCATCTTTCAGCTACAGGGAGTGATGCACTCGTTTCTAAAGGACATGTTTACAGATATCAAGGTTTCTGCAGTACGCCTTTACTGGAAACTTAACATTGACCTCGTGAGGCACAAGGCGGCACGGTGGTGCAGCGGTAGAGTTGCTGCCTTTCAGCGCCAGAGACCCGGGTTCTATCCGGACTATGGGTGCTGTCTGTATGAAGTGTGTACCTTCAGGCATCTAGATTACTTGACCAGTGCATTGTCCCTACTGTGTAGGATAGAACTTGTGTCGCGGTGATCGCAGGCTGGTGCGGACTCGATGGGCTTTAGGCCCGTTTCTAAGCTGTATCTCTAAATTAAATTCAAAAAGGAGGTAAAAGGAGGTTTCACAGCACAAGAGCTGATCTACCGAGGCTTCTCCTAACTGAACACCACTGTGGAAACAGGAGCGAGCTATGTACGCTTTGTTTTGTTCAGTTTAGTTTAGTTTAGTTTAGTTTAGAGGTCCAGACCGAAAACAAGCCCTTCGGCACACCGAGACTGCTCCGGCCAGCGATCCCTGCACATTAACACTATCCTACACACAGTAGGGACAATTTACAATTTACCAAAGCCAATTAACCTACAATCCCGCACATCTTTGTGGGAGGAAACCGGAGCCCCCAGAGAAAATCCGCATGGTCACAGAGAGAACATGCAAACTCTGTACTGACAGCACCCGTAGTCAGGAGCAAACCCATTTACCACCTTCAACACCACTATACCATCCAAGCTCATCACCAGACTAGTGGGACTTAAATTCAGCACTTATCTCTGCAACTGAATCCTCTACTTCCTGACTAATAGACCCTAGGGGATAAATCATTCTCTATGATAATCCTCATTACTGGTGCTCCACAAGGATGCGTTCTCAGCCCCCATTTTTATTCCGTGTTCATCCACGACTGTGCAGCCATGTACAAATCTAATTCAATTTACAAATTCGCAGGCGACACCACCATTCTGGGCTGGATATCAAATGATGATGAGTACAGGAAGGAGATTGAGAACCTGGTGTCCTTGTGTTGAGTCAACAACCTTTCTCTCAATGCCAGCAAGACAAAGGAGATAGCGATTGACTTCATGAAGCGTAACGGTACACATACCCCAGTTTGCATTGACGGTGCTGAAGTAGACATGGTCGAAGACTTCAAATCTTGAGAGTAAATATCACCAAGGACTTCTCCTGGACCACCCATAATGAAGCAACGACCAAGAAAGCACAACAATGCCTCTACTTCCTCAGAAGGTTAGGACGTTCGGCATGTCCCCAACAACCCTCACCAACTTCTACAGATGCACCATAGAAAGCATTTTACACATGACAATGAACTAAACTAACTAACCTAGCTCTCAGAGCCGGTACCATTGGACTATCTTTAATCTGACTTCACTGGACTTTATCTTGCACTAAACGGTATTTACATTATTACCTTTATCATGTGTCTGTACACTGTGGATGGCTCACTTGAAATCATGTATTGTCTTTCTGCTGACTGGGTTAGCACGCAACTAAAGCTTTTCACTGTGCCTCAGTACACATGACAATAAATTAGGTTGTTTAGGCTGGTTGCGGTACAATAACAATGTCTAACACTTGGACAGGTACATGGATAGGAAATGTTCAGAGGGAAAAGGGCAAAAAGTGATCAAATGGGACTTAGATGGGACATAGTGGTTGTCATGGACGAGATGGGCGAAGGGCCTGTTTCAGTGCTGTATGACCATATGACATAAGTTTGCGGATGATACGAAAATAGGTGGAAGTGCAGGCAGTGTAGAGAAACCAGGGATTCTGCAGAAGGACTTGGGGAGAGTGGGCAGAGAAATGGCAGATGGAATATAGTGTAGCAAAGTGTGGAGTCATGCATTTTGATAGTAGGATTAAAGGTGTAGACTATTTTCTAAATGGGGAGAGAACCCAGAAATCGGAGATGCAAAGGAACTTGGGAGTGCTAGTGCAGAATTCCCAAAAAGTTAATCTGCACGTCAAATCGGTAGTAAAGAAAGCAAACTCAATGCTAGCATTTATTTCAAAAGGGCTTGTATACAAAAACAGGGATGTAATGCTGAGACTCTTTAATGTGCTGGTAAGGATGCATTTGGAATATTGTGAGCAATTTTGGGCACCATATCTGAGGAAGGATGTGCTGGCTCTGGAGAGGGTCCAGAGGATGTTTACAAGAATGATCCCAGGAATGAGTAGGTTAACCTGTGATGAGCGTTTGTCGGCACTGGGCCTGTACTCACTTGTGTTTTGAAGAATGAGGGGGGACCTCATTGAAGCATAGAGAATAGTGAAAGGCTTGGATAGAGTGGATGTGGAGAGGATGTTTCCACTAGTGGGACAGGGCATAGAGGTCTTAGCCTCAGAATTAAAGGGTTTTCTTTTAGGAAGGAGAAATCTATTTAGTCAGAGGGTGGTGAATCTGTGGAATTCTTTGCCACAGAAGGCTGTGGAGGCCGTCAGTGGATATTTTTAAGGCAGAGATAGATGCATTTTTGATTAGTACAGGTGTCAGAGATTAATGGGTGAAGGCAGGAGAATGGGGTTCGGAGGGAGAGATAGATCAGCCATGATTGAATGGTTGAGTAGACTTGATGGGCCGAATGGATCGACTCCTATCACTTATGACCCGATGACTCCTCATTTTAGAGTTACTGATCCTGCTACAATCCCAGCGAGTGGAATTTTGTGCAAGTTGATTCACATTTTGTTATGTGGAATCCTGTGATTACCATAAAGATTGATGTTGGGTCCTGTTTTCTCACACAGAACCATAAAGAAGACCATTAGATCACATCATGCGATAGGAGCAGAATCAGGCCATTCGGCTCATCAAGTCTACTCCGCCATTCAATCATGGCCCCATTCTCCTGCCTTCGCCCCATAACCTCTGACACCCGTACTAATCAAGAATTGATCGATCTCTGCCTTAAAAATATCCACTGACTTGGCCTCCACTGCCTTCTAGCAAAGAATTCCACAGATTCACCAACCTCTGACTAAAGAAATTCCTCCTCATCTTCTTTCTGAAAGAACACACACACACACTTATTCTGAGGCTATGGCCTCTAGTCCCAGACTCTCCCACTAGTAGAAACATCCTCTCCACATCCACTCTATTTAAGCCTTTCATTGTTCGGTAAGTTTCAATGAGGTCCCCCCACATTCTTCTAAGTTCCAGCGAGTACAATCCCAGTGGTATTCATGTTATCGCCTTTATCAGGTTATTTGTGCACTGTGGATGGATGGCCTGATTGTAATCATGTATTGTCTTTCTGCTGACTGATTAGCAGGCAACAAATCATTTCACTGTACCTCGGTACACGTGATAATAAACTAAACTAAGTTAGTACCAGCAAATTTTGAGGGGCTTTATGCAGTGGTCATAAGCAGACTCCGCGCCTCAATAGAATTTTTTTTTCCAAAATGATGTGTCTGACATTATGCACAGAACAGCTCCATCCAAGTCCGAAAGAAGTTGCAGCGAATTGTGGACATAGCCCAAAACCAATCTTCCTTCCATTTACTCCATTTATACCTCACGCTGCCGCAGCAAGGCCAGAGGCATAATCAAGGTTGAGTCGCACCCTGGCTACTCCCTCTTCTCCCCTCCCCCACCAGGCAAATGCTATAGAATGCAAACCTCCAGATTCAGGGACTGTTTCTTGCCAGCTGTTATCAGGCAACTGAACCATCCTACCACATCCAGAGAGCAATCCTGAACCACTGCCTACCTCTTTGGAGACCCTTGGACTATCCTTGATTGGATTTTGCTGGCTTTACCTTGCACGAAACGTTATTCCCTTATCATTTCTCTGTACACTGATAATGGCTCGATTGTAATCATGTATTGTCTTTCTGCTGACTGGTTAGCATGTAACAAAAACTTTTCACTGTACCTCGGTGAACGTGACAATAAGCTAAACTAATCTAATCTAAACTAAGTACCAGCAAGTGTTGATGTTCTTTATGCAGCAGTCATAAGCAGACTCTGCACCTCAATAGAATGTTCTTTTCTTTAACAGGATGATAATTGTGGTTATGCTCCTCTTTCATGTATGAATCTGCCTTCATTGTGGGGCTCCAGCTCCAAAATAATGTTTTCCCATTTGGCAGGTGAGTCTGTAGAGAAACCCAGAGTAGATGGTTCTTTCTAATCAGGTTGGAAACCAGTGCTTTGCATTTCCTGTGCCAAGCCTCAGTCACAAAAGCTGGCTCCCATCTCCTCTAACGCAGCTCCATAAATAACTGATGTGAGACAGAGCAGAGCGATAATAATGCCTCTGATTGCTCCATTTGGCCAGTCTCCACTCGGCTTTTTTTCCCCGCAATGACGTTACAAGGCCAACAGCGCCGTGGTAGGTATTAAGTTACTTCCTTCAATTATAAATTAGTCAAAGGGATCTTTCGTCCATGCATTCTCTCTCTGTCCAAATTAATTAAAGGCATGGATTGCAAGGGCAGCAGGGTAGAATTAGAAATATGGCAGATATCTAAAACGAGTAAAATACATTTAGCAACATAATTGTGAAAATACTGGGCATGATGCAGAGTGAATAAGCTTCTGGCAAGATTAACATTGCTTTATGTTGAAGGGATTACATGTAAATAGAGTACATGACTTTTTACCTCCTCCCTTCCCAACATCCAGAGACTCAAACATTCTTGCTGGGTGAATCAGATTCATTCACACCTCCGCCAATTTATTGTGCTAATTTAGCTTTTATCTCATGATCTCCTTTGCACAAGAGAAACTAAACACTACCTGGGTAACAGCACTGCACAATGCCTGCAAAGTAGTGATATGCTAGTTGTGGGCAAATGGGATTAGCTTGGGTGGTGTATCTTGGTTGTCATGGAAGGGTTGGGACGAAGGACATGATTTCCGTGCTGAAAGATTCTACAACTCTATGGCCGCCATTTATTCCAGAAAGGTGAGCCTGAACTTCCAGTTCCTTATCATTTCATTTCTCCACTCCAACTTCACTCTGACTGTCTTTCATCCCATACACTGTTCTATTAAAGTCCAGTGGAAACTCTAGGACATTACAGAACTCAGGACTCAATCTTGATTCAACAATTTCAGATAGGCTTGGGTGGCACAGTGGTAGAGTTGCTGCCTTATCGTGCCAGAGACCCTGGTTCGATCCTGACTATGGGTGCTGTCTGTACAGAGTTTGTACATTCTCCCTCAAGATTCAAGATTCAAGAGAGTTTATTGTCATGTGTCCCAGATAGGACAATGAAATTCTTGCTTTGCTTCAGCACAACAGAATTATAGAAGGCATGAAAGCGGAACAGATCAGTGTGTCCATATACCATTGTATAAATATATACACACATGAATAAATAAAACAGATAAAGTGCAAATAAACAGATAATGGGCTATTAATGTTCACAGTTTGTTTGAAGTTGTGTTTAATAGTCTGATGGCTGTGGGGAAGTAGCTGTTCCTGAACCTGGATGTTGCAGATTTCAGGCTCCTGTACCTTCTACCTGATGGCAGCGGAGAGATGAGTGTGTGGCCAGGATGGTGTGGATCCTTGATGAAGTTGGCAGCCTTTTTGAGGCAGCGACTGCGATAGATCCCCTCGATGGTAGGGAGGTCAGAGCCGATGATGGCCGAGGCAGTGTTTACAACTTTTTGCAGCTTTTTCCGCTCCTGGGCGCTCAAGTTGCCGAACCAAGCCACGATGGAACCGGTCAGCATGCTCTCTACTGTGCACCTGTAGAAGTTAGAGAGAGTCCTCCTTGACAAACCGGAAGTAGAGGCGCTGATGTACTTTCTTTATGATTGCATCAGTGTCCTCGGAACAGGAGAGATCTTCAGAGATATGCACACCCAGGAATTTGAAGCTCTTGATCCTTTCCACCATCTCTGTCTGGGATCTCTGGTTTCCTCCCACACTCCAAAGGCATACAGGCTTGTGGATTAATTGTCTTTGGTGTCATTGTAAATTATCATCAACCTGTATGTTAAAAATATTTCTCTCTCCTTTATTTTTCATTCATATCCTTCCTCATTCACCTTGTCCAGGCAGATTATCTGTGATACACAAGCCTTCACTTCCCTCTCAACTGGCACCACCATCATTATGAAATATAGCCACTCTTGGTCTCCACCCTAGCACAAATGTATCCTTTCCGTCTCTATACTCCTCAGCCCTTCTGAAGTTGTTCCATCAGAGGAGTTGAGTTTAGGAGCAAGGAGGTCCTACTGCAGTTGTACAGGGCCCTGGTGAGATCCCACGTGGAGTATTGTGTTCAATTTTGGTCTCCTAATTTGAAGAAAGACGTTATTGCTATTGAGGGAGTGCAGCGTAGGTTCACAAAGTTAATTCCCGGGATGGCGGACTGACATGTGATGAAAGAATGGGTCGATTGGGCTGGTATTCACTGGAATTTGGAAGGATGAGAGGGAATCTTATAGAAACATAAAAAATTCTTAAAGGATTCAACAGGCTAGATGCAGGACCTTTCTTCAAATTTAGGACCCAGGTCAAAGAACAGTACAGCACAGGAACAGGCCGTTTGGCCCGCTATGTTTGTGCCAAATATGATGCCAAGTTAAACTTGTCTCATCTGCCTGAATATGATCCATATCCCTCGATTTGCTGCACTTCAATGAGCCTATCCAGAAGTCTCTTAAAGGCCAACATCGTATCAGCCTCCACTACCTCCCTTGACATGCCATTCCAGCACCCCATCACTTAAAAACATGACCTGCATATCTTAACCAAACTCTCCCCCTCTCACCTTATAGCTCTGCCCTCTCATTTTTGACATTTCCACCATGGGAAAAAGGTTCTGACCGTTTATCCTGTTTATGCCACACATAATTTTATATACTTTTATCGTCTTCCCTTGACCTCTGACATTCCAAATGAGAATGAGAAAACAATCCAAGTTTAACCAACCTCTCTTCCTGTAATTTACAGAGTACTATGCTTAGTACTAACACATCTATTGTGTTGCTGCAAGTAAGAATTTCATTCTTCAATTTTGGGATATATTAAAAAAACTCTTGACATGACTCTTTACTCACTTGCGCTAATACCCCCCAAATCCACGCAACATTCTGGTAGACCTATGGTAAGTGGGTAGTACAGTGGTGCAGCGGTAGAGTTGCTGCCACCTTACAGTGCCAGAGACCTGGGTTCGATCCTGACTATGGGTGCACACTGTACAGAGTTTGTACCTTTTCCCTGTGACCCTCGTGGGTTTTCCCTGGGCGCTCCGGTTTCCTCCCACACTCCAGAGACGTACAGGTTTGTAGGTTAATTGGCTTCTGTAAATTGTCCCAAGTGTGTGGGATAGTGCTTGTGTATGAGGTGATCGTTGGTCAGCATGGACTCGGTGAGCTGTAGGGCCTGTGTCTCCAATGTCTAAACTAAAGTCCTCTGCATCCTCTCCAAAGCCTCCACATTTTTCATGTAATGGGGTGACAAACACGACCTTTCCCAACAAATGTTGCCTGTCCTATGGATTACCTCATTTTCTGTTTTAATTGCAGAGAATAACTTACAGCAAAGGCCATTAATATTTTGCTGATTACCTCTGTCAGTAGAGAAACGCCAGTTGAAAATGGAGCTGACAACATTAATAATAGATAATTAAATGTTCTGCAAAATGCAGTGCTGTGGACCAGGAGAGAGCAAATGCAGCTGGGGCCAGAGTTAAT
The DNA here is from genome assembly GCA_963514005.1 of Raja brachyura. The sequence continues at coordinate 4,728,614 of OY740785.1, forward strand.
TGTGTGCGCTGTACAGTTGGACTGACATCCCACAATTTCACTCTATTTTCAATGTGCGGGATTGATGCCAAAGTTCACAAACCTTGGTTTTCTTGGAACTCAACAATGGTCTTCAGTTGATTTAACCTTTCAGAAACCTGCCTGGTGATCAGACCTTGTGATGGAGAGGGGGGATTCCAAGACGGCGTACCATGCGGTGGGCAGGCGAGAGAACGAGGCCTCAATTCAGGATGGTTGTTGACCCCAGTGAATGCAGAGTTTAGGCTAATCAGTGAATTGAGGTTTCAGAGAGTTTGAGCTGAGCAAGGAACTTAGACCTTTAGACCTACAGCGCGGAAACAGGCCCTTCACCGAGTCTGCACCGACCAGCGATCATCCCGTACACAAGCACTATCCTACACACACTAGGGACAAGTTACAATTTTACTCGCAATGTTACGTACTATTTCAATTAGGCTTGAGCTTTACACTTGAACAACGGTTCACCAAATACACCAAGTAATAACTTAGCCAACATGGTCTGGTATGTCTACCTACATATTTACCTTGCTATTATCTCCAATGATGAGTTCTTCGCAAGGAGTGTGTCCAGATCTGCCCTAAATGAAATCCAAATAATTTGGATGCAAGAAACCGAAGGTGCTTTAGACTTCAGAGATACAGTGTGGAAACAGGCCCTTTGGCACTATCCTGCACAGGAGGGACAATCTAACATTTTGCCGAAGGCAATGAACCTACAAATCTGTATGTCTTTGGAGTGTGGCAGGGAACCAGAGCACCCAGAGAAAACCCACGCAGGGAGGAGGGGGGGGGGAGAAAGGGGAGATGGGAGGCAAACATATCTTTTTTCAGAGGTAATGTAGTGCTCAGCTTGGTGAGCGGGGGAGTAGTTTTGTTGAGAGGTTTAAAATTCCATCAGAGAGAGGATGACTGATTCACTGAAAGAGTTGAGACTATCATCCTGCAGTGTCATCTTCACTTGATGCTCTCATGTTTCTGCCCATGCTAATGAAAGTAGCCCTGATTATTCTTCCCTATCCAGGAGCCTTTTATATTGTTTGCATCTCTGCTTTCCAATGATGCTAACACCATTTGCTTGCGCTTCAAACACTTTACCTCAAAGCACTATATTTTTTTCAGTTCATTTTCCACTCTGTGGTGCAATATTTTGTATGCTCTTGGAAGAAAAATATAGCAAGCAATGCATTGCTTTAAAAGAAGTATTCTAGCAGGATGTTAAAGCCACTCCACAGGTGTTTGACATCATGCAGAGCAGCATGAAGCAAGTGGCAGATGTAGGATTGTGTAGGATGGAACTGCAGGTGCTGGTTTAAACCAAAGATGCTGGAGTAACTCAGCTGGTCAGACAGTATCTCTGGAGAAAAGGAATAGGTGACGTTTCGGGTGAAGCCGGGTCGCGACTAGTCGTTGTCTCCAGAGATGCTGTCTGACCCGCTGAGTTTCTCCAGATTTTCGTGTCTATCTTTAGCAGATGTAGGAGGCTTCAATAACTTTCCACAGAGGGCTAAAGATTAAGTCTGCTCAACTGTATTGTCTTTGTGTAGGGAGAACTGCAGATGCTGGTTTATACCGAAGATAGACACAAAATGCTGGAGCAACTCAGCAGGTCAGGCAGCATCTCTGGGCGAAAGGAATAGGTGACGTTTCCGATTGGAACCCTTCTTCAGACAGTACAGTCTTTGATTGGGGGCACAGGAGAGATGGAAAAGATGATAAAAGAGTTTCTGGTTAGTGTTACGAGGTACTGCATGACATTTGAGATGGAATTTTCTTTCACGGCAATGTTAACGCATATTCCGTCCCCATATCTATATGATGCGAAGAATTTTCATTCTGCATTCAGTGGGTATATAATAATTTAAGCTTGACCATTTATTGAAGGCACATGAAACTAGTACTTAATTAAGGATATGTACTTGAAGCATTAGAGTGGACCATGTCCAGGCACTCCCTTGACTAAACTCCATTTAAGTGATACATTCCACAATTCTTGTACTTTTTTTGACAGAAATATCATGCAATGTACAGAAATGTAAGTATTGTTTAAGATTTATTTTAGCTAAAACACGCACTGGATTTGAATAATTGATGTGTGTGTAGTGGGTGTCCTCATTGGCATTCTGTGTGTGGTGATGAATGGGCCGTTGTGAAAGATTCTAAACGTAAATGTAACATCCTCAGATGCGTGCATCAATAATCCGTCTCGCCTAAGCCTTGAGTTTCTCTCTCAGGGGAGCAGAATTGGGCCATTCGGACCATCGAGTCTACTCCGCCATTCTATCATGTCTGATCTATCTTTCCATCACGACCCCATTCTGCTTTGACACCCTTACTAAACAAGAATCTGTCAATCTCCGCTTTACACCTCACGTTGCCTCAGCAAGGCCACCAGCATAATCAAGGATGAGTCACACCCTGGCCACTCCCTCTTCTCCCCTCTGCTTAGACTTGTCCCACGCCAGTCATTCCTACTTCTTCCTACTCCCACCTGGCAGAAGGTACACAGGCTTCTTCTCCTCTGTTGCCAGACTTCTAAACAGTCCTTCCATAAGCTGGGGCACTGTCCAATTCACCTCTACCCCATCGTAGACATTGGACTTTGTCCATGGAACTGATACACTACAATGCGCTACAATGCTAAGAACTATATTCTGCACTCTGTATCTTCCCCTTTGCTCTATCTATTGTAGTGAGTTTGACTTGATGGTATCATGTATTTGATCTGTTAGGATAGCATGCAAAAGATTTCCACTAACCCGCGGTACACATGACAATGTTGAACCCAAACCTAAATTCACCATGTTTTAGGCTGTAAAATACTGTTTCCCTTGCCAATTAAGCCCCAAAATATTTTTTGATATGTTATATATTTTCACCTGGAACTGATTCAGTAATCATATGTCCAAGCAATGTTTGTTGAAGTTACTTCCGCAGTACTTCTTTGGAAGTGCTGATAGTATCAAAACTCCATGAATTATAGAGAGGGTTCAGGGACTAAATATTCCAGGGTCAGAGTAATGAATGAGTACCTCACAGCAGGGAAATACATCAATTTAGTTTTGATTTCCTTTTTGATGTTAAGGGCTTAATAACATTGCAGTAACTTTTTAAGGTTAATACGACATGGCTGATATAACTGGAAAATGAAAAATAAGCAGATGCAGGAAACATGAAATGAAAACAGAAAATGCCAGAGACACTCAACAGGCCAGGCAGCATCTGTGTAGGAAAAAAATACAGGTAATGTTTCAAGTCAATTATCTTTCACCTTACATGATTAAACCTCAGTACGTTTCGTTTAGACACAAGGAACTGCAGACAATGGTTTGCAAAAATAGGCACAAAGTGCAGGAGTAACTCAGCGGATCAGACAGCATCTCTGGAGAACATGGATAGGTGACATTTTGGTTCGGGTACCTTCTTCAGACTGATTGCCAGAGTGAAGCCATGTGCAAAATCGCACCCCATATTGCACTTGGGTACCTAGTGGTCTGAACACTGAATGTGCCAATTTTTAGTAACCTACCAACAACATCTCTCCCTCCATGTTTCTCCATCTCTTCCCTGTGCCCCACTTGTATGCACACCCACTTCTCTCACTATCTTGCCTCTCTTTCCACTTCCCATCCCCTTCTACCTATATTCCTGTCCATGGCTTCATATTTTGCATCTCCTCTCCTTATCTCACTGATCTTCATCCCATCTCTAGCTTTCTACCTCCCCCCCTTCGGCTCACCTGTATCCACATATCACTTGCCTGGCTTTGTCCTGCCTGCACCTCCCTTCCAGTTTTCTCCCCCCCTACTAGAGACAGTCTGAAGAAGGGTCCCGACCCGAAATGTCACCTATTTTCCCCAGAGATGTTGCCTGACCCCCGGAGTTACTCTAGCACTTTGGGTCTTTATGTTTCATTTAACAAGGAGAAAAATACTGGATATTTACCATTTATCAAAGATAATCAATGTTATTAGCAACAAATCAAACAAATGAACTACATCTCAACTCCTAGTCTCAAGCTAACTAAAACAACAATTAATTCTCTGTTTACAAATGTTTTCACAGTAGGTACATGGCTGCCAGTGACTCAATACAGATTGAAAATACAAGCTTCATCAACCATATCCTTTCACCATATGCAGCTTAACCGCATGGTGAGAAATATCGAGCTTTCCTGCACAGGTGTTCTTCTGAGTCTTTGGAAAAGGGCGGAGGGCTGCATGGTGCTTCAGAGGGCGATACGGTGGCACCGCGGTAGAGCTGCTGCCTTAGTGCCAGAGACCAGGGTTGAATCCTGACTACAGGGGCTGTCAGTATGGGTTTTCTCCTGGGGGCGCCAGTTTCCACCCACACGCCAAAGTTGTACAGGTTGTAGGCTAATTGGCTTGGTAACATTGTAGATTAACCCTAGTGTATGTGGGATAGTGTTAGTGAATGGGGATCGCTGGTCCGCGCGGACTCGGTGGGCTGAAAGGCCTGATTCCATGTTCAACAAAACTAAATTAAAAGAGCTGACCAAGTTATTTGCCCTCCTCGTATTTTCCTCATAACCTCCTCAAGTCTGATTACTTTAGAAAGTCCCTCAGGAATGTCATTTTAGTTTTAGTTTTAGAGCTACAGCGTGGAAACTGGCCCTTTGGCCCACCAAGTCTGCACTGAATAAAGATCATACATTCACATTGGTTCTATGTTATTCCGGTTTTGCATCCTATTCACTAGCGGCAATTTACAGGAGCCAATTAACCTACAAACCTTTGGCATGTGGAAGCAAATCAGAGCACCCGGAGAAAACCTACATGGGTCACAGGGAGAACGTAAAACTCTGTACAGACAGCACCCGCAGGCAAGATCAAACCCAGGTCCCTGGCACTTTAAGGCAGCAACACTACTGCTGCACCACTGTGCCAAAACCTTTTATGTACTGCAATTCAGATGTTAAAAATCCTTTGCACTAAAAACAAATCCTTTAGTTAATTTGCCAATAATTTGAAATATATGACTTTTGGTTACCAAGCCACTTACCAGAGGAAACAGTTGCTTCCAAATTGTTCTATTAAAACACTTCATAACTTAATAGCTCTAATAGTATCATGCTCTGGCCCTTGGAGAATAATTCCAAATTTCCTATTCCCTACATAAGCAAGTCACAGATGAAGTACTTTACAGAGCTCTGACAACACCACGGGACATGTGCAATTACAGGAATAAAGTGCTGAGAAGATTTATGAGGATGTTGTCGGGGCTGTAAAATTTAGTTGTCAGGAGAGCCAATCTAGACCAGGGGTTATTTTCTTTAGAACAAAGGAAATTGAGGGGAGCTTTAACTGATTATATTATAGGAGGGGTGTATTTGTACTGGAGAGGATGAAGAAGAAATTCACCAGGATGTTGCCTGGGATGGAATATTTCAGCTCGGAAGCGAGACGGGATGGCCAGGGGTTTGTTTTACATCGAGTAAAGGCAGCAGGGCCCGGGAGGTGTCAGAGTAAGGTATATTAAATTATTTTTTGGATTTAGATTTAGAGAAACAGCGTAGAAACAGGTCCTGCGGCACACCGCGCCGCCCTGTCCACTAGCATTATCCTCACACTAGGAACAATTTACAATTTTTTTACCAAGGTTAATGAACCTATGTTCCTGTACATCATTGGAATGTGCAAAGCAACTGGAGCTCCCAGAGAAAACTCACACGATCACGGGGAGAACATACAAACTCCGTACAGACAGCACCTGTAGTCAGGATCAAACCCGGGTTTCTGGTGCTGTTAGGCAGCAACTCTACCACTATGCCATTGTGCCACCTGTTATGAAGGGCATAGAGAGTGTAGATAGCAAGGAACAGTTTTATTTTAGCAGAAATGTCTATGACCAGAGCACGCATGTTTAAAACACAAGATAAGAGCTGTGAACAATATTTACGTACAATTTTTTAATGAGTATTTGAATTTCGGAATTCACTGCCTGCGGGAATAGTGGGGGTGTTTAAGAAGTATGTGTTTAAGAAGTATTTAGATAAACACTTGAAACACTGAGGCATGGAAGGCAGATAGGCTAGTGGTAGGAAATGGAATTAGTATAGAGCAACACCCAATGGTTGGCACAGGCGTGGTGGGCCAAAGGGCCTGTGTCTGTGCTCTGTGAGTCTATGTCTTTAAAAATGATAGAAGGCCCAGGTGCCTTGTAAAGGGGTGGCAGCGCTGCAGCAGGTCATGCTACAACCTCATAGTTTCAGGATCCTGAGTTCAATCGTGAGCTCAGGTGCCTTGGGATAGAGAAAATATTTTCGATGGGCCCCGATGGGCCAAATGGCTACTTGTGTGATAAGACGGACAGGTGAAGACAAAGGATTCATTCTTCTTGGTACAGAAATTGATAACTGGGAAACATACGTTTAAATCAATTGGTAAAAATATGAGATGGGATTGAGGAAATATTTTAATATCCAAACTGTAGCAATGTTACAAAATTTTCAGATTTAAAAAATCAAGTCTGCAATTTACCCCATCAGATAAAGCATAAAAAGAAGTTTAATTTGACACCTAATTTACTTTCATATCTTCAGTATTAAGAAAGTTATGGCCATTTCCATACTCGGAAATTAGCATCTTGCTCCCCATTGTCTTTCAATTGACTTAACTCAAAAGCTGTGATCTGGAAAAGTTAAAAGCCCATAACTTTCTTAAAAATTAAGAGAACTCAATGAAATTTTCAGTTATTATAGATTGAAGCATTCTGAAACAAATATGAAACAATCTTACTTGGATGACCTGAAATTAAAGCATTTAATTAGTTAGTTATCTAATTGTAGCTAATTACAAAATTCAATGAGTAGATCTAAACATCTATCCATTTCTTAAGAAAAGATAAACTTTTTTTAAAGTGTACAAATAACATTCACACACAATAATCCACAATATAACATAATTTTTAAATCTCATTTTCATGAATTTCTGGGCCAAATGGAAGGAATTTAGTGTTTGATTCCTGTAAATTAATGGCCATTTAAATCAACTAGCGAGTGGGTTTTAGTGGAATGCGGTGGATTGGAACGCTGCGGTTAGCGGTGAAGTCGGGAGGAAAAATATTGTTTGTTCATAGATTTTTTGGGACCCCATTTCGCAACATAAAAATATTATTAAAGCCTCCCGAAAAACCAACTTTTAATATAAAAATAAACTATTTACCTTTTCTTCTCCCCTACGCAAAATCCTTCCGGTTGTCGGTGCTCACGGCTTTTGAAGGTGATTTTTAAATTACTCTAGTTAATAAATAATTTAGAGTAATTTAAAAATACCTTCATTCATGAAATGTCGGAGCGATTTTTCTTCCGCAACCAAATCGCCCAACATTGATCGATTTTTCCTGCCTGTGGAAAAACGGCACTTTAAGCCCGCCCCCCCCTCTGAAAGGCGCCAAAGTCGCGCACATGGGGAGCGGCAGAACTGCAGCGCTGCTCAAGGTAAGTTTTGCAACATACCTACAAACTGGAGTGAAGATCTGGAACTGACTATTGAAAGAGGTGGTAGATGCACTAACTCTTAAACAAAATGAACTGCTGGAGGGACTCAGCAGCTCCAACAACATGTGTGGATGGAAATGAACAGATGACGCCTCAGGTCAGGACAATTCTTCAGACTTTTGGCCCAACCTAGACTTTTCCCTCCCCAGATGCTGCCTGACCTGCTGAGTTTCTCCAGCGCTTTATTTATGGCGAAGATTCCAACATCTGGTGTTCCTTGTGCCTCTACCTTTAAGGGATACTTGATAAGCGCTTGAAAAGCCGTAGCCTGCACGCATTAGCACGGGCATGATGAACTGAACGATGAACTGAAAATCATTGATTTTGCATTTAGGTTTTAGTGCTACAGTGCTGAAACAGGCCCTTTGGCCCACCAAGTGCACGCTGACCAGTGATCATCCCGTACACTAGCACTATCCTACACACTAGGGACAATTCCATGTCCCTTTTTTCATAGCCAAATATTCCCTAACCTTGAGTAACATATCCATTTATACTCCAAGATATGTGAAAATGTAACTTTCCTCATCCCTCTTCTGCATCCCACAGCTTACAATATAGTGTACTCTTATCTCCAAGCCCAAAGTATCTGACCACTCATTGAAATGGAATATTTCCTATACAAGTAACAGTGCCCATATTTACTTGCCAGCCAGAATCATGTGTGGTGCTCGAGTTTAAGAACCCTAAATATACTTCTTCATATGTGTAATGCGGGATATGGAAGCAAATAATATCAGCCTTCTCTTGTTCCAGCATGGCTGGGATTAGCCACAGCGTGAAGTAGGAATAAAGACTAGAGTTTTATGGTTGTTCCACCTAACATGCAATTACCAAAAATGCACAGATGGGACTGTTTAACGCAAAGTCTTAAAAAGGGTTTAGAGAGAAAGATGAGAGAGGCAAAGGTTAATGGAGATGTGCAGGGCAAGTTCTTTTGTTTTGCAAGGAGGGTGGTGGGTGACTGTAACGCGCTGTATGGTGGCTGTAGCGGCAGATAGAATAATGGCATTCAAGAGGCTTTTGGATAGGCACATGGACATGCAGCGAATGGAGGGATATGGATCAGGTGTAAGCAGAGAAGATTCGTTTAACTTGGCATTGTGTTCGGCATGGACATTGAAGGCTGCAGGGTTCCTACGTTCCTTTTTATGTTCCTGTTCTATACTGCTTTATCTTCAATGTTCTATGTTATTCGTAATAAATAATAAGCTTAACATATCCCTTGGCATAGATAACGCACGGGAAAAAAACACAAAGTGCTGGATTAATTCAGCGGTTCATGCTGCATCTCTGGAGGTCATGGTTAGGTGACATTTTGGATCAGGACCTTTTTCAAACCAATTCTAAGGGAGGAGGCTGGAAAAGAGGTGGGGGCACGACAATGCTAGACAAGTGTTAAGTGGAGGAAGGAACTGCAGATGCTTGTCAGTCTGAAGATCGGGTTCCGACACAAAAGGCAGAGAGAGAGGCAGAGAGAGAGGCAGAGAGAGACAGAGACAGAGACAGAGAGACAGAGAGACAGAGAGAGAGACAGAGAGACAGAGAGACAGAGAGACAGAGAGACAGAGAAACAGAGAGACAGAGAGACAGAGAGAGAGAGAGAGAGAGAGAGAGAGACAGAGACAGAGACAGAGAGAGAGAGAGAGAGAGAGAGAGTGTGTGTGTGTGTGTGTGTGTGTCTGGCCCACTGAGTTACTCCGGCACTTAGTGTCTATTTCAGTGATAGGTGGATACAGGGGAGGGGAGGGGGTTTGGGGTTTGATAGGGTGGTGGGAGGAGTGGGGGGTATGCACACACAGGAAGTTCTGCAGAATTAGCAGTCAGCTCCAGAGTGCAACCATGGTTCAACAAAGGTAGACACAAAATGCTTGAGTAACTCAGCGGGACAGGCAGCATCTCTGGAGAGAATTAATGGGTTGAGACGTCTGAAGAAGGGTGTCGACCCGAAATGTCACCCATTCCGTCTCTCCAGAGATGCTGCCTGTCCCGTTGAGTTACTCCAGCATTTAGTGTCTACCTTCGATTTAAACCAGCGTCTGCAGTTCTTTCCTACACATGGTTCAGCAAATGCAGGTCAACATTAAATTTCAGCTTTCGTACGAAAGACAGCTGCAGAGTCAAAATAAGTAGTTCACTTGTAGTTCTATGTCCCGATGTGGATGCAACTAATCTACAGTACACAACAGTTGGCTTAATGGCCAACGAATTTGAATGGGGTTTTCTGGTATTCAACTACAAAAGGGCTGACAGCTGGCCACAACACTGCATTAACTCCAGATTTATCCTCTGGCCACCATCTTTGGACAACATTTAGTTTTGGCAAGAGATACAATTTTATTTCCCAATCTGCTAGCAGCTTTAGGTCAAATTTGTAGCCTTTTAAAACCAGGATTAAATCTCCTTGAAACTTTTTAACTTCAACCCCCCTTCCCCAACGCTTCAGATATTTTAGGCATGTTTTCATCACTTAAGTTTGGAAATGATAAATGAGTCAAGAGAGCGGGTGTTTACGATAGAGAGGAACTTGGATTCCTTGGTGTTGTGTTCCTTCAGCTGTTCCAACGTACTTCTGCTGTAATTCCAGCAACTGTCTAGGGAAACGGTCCCTGAATGAGGCCTGGGCTTAGATTTTCCACAAGGTATTGAGGGATGTGAAGGACACAGAGCTAGCGACACTGAGCAATGGTGGTAGGGCAGAGGCTTGGGACCTGTTAATCTGCCAACTACTGCTTCCATATTGCCAGTAGTGGTGCCCAGCAGTGGAGGGCACTAGGAGGGAATTATAAGCCAATGAGCCTCATTCATGTCTGTGGTAGATTTAATATTATTAATTTATTTATTATTAAGAGATTAGTTTAGAGATACAGCACGGAAACAGGCCCTCACGACCCACCGAGTCTGCACCGGCCAGCGATGCCCACACATTAACACTACCCTTCACACACTAGGGACAATTTACATTTGTACCAAGCCAATTAACCTAGAAACCTGTACACCTTTGGAGCATGGGAGGAAACCAAAGATCTCTAGGAAAACCCACTTTTCACGTGGAGAATGTACAAACTCCGTACAGACAGCACCCATAGTCAGGATCGAACCCAGGTCTCTGGCACTGTAAGGCAGTAGCTCTACCGCTATGCCACTCAAGCCTATCTGAAATTGTTGAATCAAGATTGAGTCGTGAGTTCTGTAATTGAACTTTCGTGAAAAGGAGTAGAAGATTTTGTGTTGAACCTAAGCCTATGCAGACAAAGAATGGAAGAACAGGTAAGTTATCTGAAAGATGTATTCGGGCAAGATAATGAATAAAGGCAACAGTTTGCAAGAGGGTCAAAGATAGACACAAAGTGCAGGAGTTACTCAGTAAAACTGGCTGGATTCTCCTACACTAACCCATTGGAAATGGAGGAGGTGGGAAAGAGGACAACGATAAGTGGCAAGCCTTACTGGTAACCTTCCTCCAGGATGATTTGCCTCCTTTACTGTGTCGGGAGGAACAGCAGATGCGGGTTTAAACCAAATAGAGATACAAAAAACTGGAATAACTCAGCAGTCAGGCTGAGAAAAGGAATAGGTAACTTTTCGGGTCACGACGCAAAACATCACCTATTCCTTTTCTCCAGAGATGCTGCCTGACCTGCTGTGTTTGCCTCCTTTACTGTCATCTGTCCCCCCTCAATCCCACCTCCCTTGATCTTGTCATAGCTCTTGCCTTGTCAACTACCATTTAACTGCAAACACATGATAGGCATTCGGTCCTTAGACACAAGGAACTGCAGACAATGGTTTGCAAAAATAGTTTGCAAAACACTTTTTACTCGTGGACATTTTTCAACATGCTGAAAAAACGTCCCGACTTACCTGATGCCCCGAGTACCTACGGCTGGCATTACGAGCCGCTACAAACTATCTATGGACTCCTACGGCCTCCTACGGACTTGCTACGGACATTCTCCGAGTTTGAATCAAGGGGAAAACTCGGGAGAATTTGTAACTCGGGAAAGTGGACAGGGGCTTTACGCCCATGAAATTCCTACCAAACTGTAAAGTGAACCACAACGTTTCCCTCTGTTTCAACAACCCTCCCCTCCACCAGCACCACAATTGGCAATATTTAAGGTCATAAGGAATAGGAGTAGAATTAGGCCATTCGGCCCATCGAGTCTACTCCATCATGGTACACCAGTCATTGAAAGTAGGCATGCAGGTGCAGCAGGCAGTGAAGAAAGCAAATGGTATGTTAGCATTCATAGCGAAAGGATTTGAGTATAGGAGCAGGGAGGTTCTACTGCAGTTGTACAGGGTTTTGGTGAGGCCACACCTGGAGTATTGCGTACAGTTTTGGTCTCCAAATCTGAGGAAAGACATCCTTGCCATAGAGGGGGTACAGAGAAGATTCACCAGACTGATTCCTGGGATGTCAGGACTTTCATATGAGGAAAGATTGGATAGACTCGGCTTGTACTCGCTGGAATTTAGAAGATTGAGGGGGGATCTTATAGAAACTTACAAAATTCTTAAGGGGTTGGACAAGCTAGATGCTGGAAGATTGTTCCCGATGTTGGGGGAGTCCAGAACAAGGGGTCACAGTCTAAGGATAAGGGGGAATTCCGTTAGGACCAAAATGAGGAAAACATTCTTTACACAGAGAGTCGTGGGTCTCTGGAACTCTCTGCCACAGAAGGTAGTTGAGGCCAGTTCATTGGCTACATTTAAGAGGGCGTTAGATGTGGCACTTGTGGCTAAAGGGATCAGGGGGTATGGAGAGAAGGCAGGTACGGGATACTGAGTTGGATGATCAGCCATGATCACATTGAATGGCAGTGCAGGCTCGAAGGGCCGAATGGCCTACTCCTGCACCTATTTTCTATGTTTCTATCATTCAATCATGGCTGATCTATCTGTCCCTCCTAACCCCATTCTCCTGCCTTCTCCCCATAACCTCTGACACCTGTACTGATCAAGAACCTATCTATCTCTGCCTTAAAAATATCCACTGACTTGCTGCACTGACTTTCCACTAATCCATACTTTTTAAGTGACTCTGGAAAGTGACTTCCAGAACCAGGGGATGCAGTTTAAGAATAAGGAGTAAGCCATTTAGAACGGAGACGAGGAAACACTTTTTCTCACAGAGAGTTGTGAGTCTGTGGAATTCTCTTCCTCAGAGGGCTGTGGAGGCAGGTTCTCTGGATGCTTTCAAGAGGAGCTGGATAGGGCTCTTAAATATAGGGGATATGGGGAAAAGGCAGGAACGGGGTACTGATTGGGGATGATCAGCCATGATCACATTGAATGGCGGTGCTGGCAGGAAGGGGCGAATGGCCTACTCCTGCACCTATTGTCTATTGAAACAATATGGTACACCTGGTTTATAACAAAAGCTGCTGTAAATATAAATGGTCAATCAATCAATTAATTAATGGTAGTGCAATTCATTTTTGTATACAGCTCAGTGTAAGTATCACTAAACACAAGAAAAATCGTTTGAGGACAATTTAATTATTCTAGGCTATCAAACTATTTATTTGCTCATCCTATGACTGATTCCATTGCCAGAAATGGCGATGCAATCCATGTTTATAAAGCTACTCGGGGATTTTTACAACAGAATGTACTTACAACCACATCTCACGGGTCCTCTGCATTCTTCCACCCTTATGACACACTTTTGTTCGTCGCCAGGACATCCTTTGGTCAGCAAGACCTCTCTCACTCCAATACCTTGTCATAAAGAGGCCAATGTTAATACAATGGGATAAAGATTTCATCACTCTCTTTAAATCAATCAGTTTTTGGTGGGATAATGGGTAAGTGCATATCATTAAGTGTACTATGTGGCTTCTCTTTTGAGACGTGGCTGTTAGATGTGCATTCTTGACAATCAATAAAGATGTTTGGATTGAAGTTCTATCCTTGTCGGAGGTTGAGGGGAAACTTGATAGAGGCATACAAAATTATGGGCGGCATAGATAAAGAGCCCGTCCCACTGTCACGACTTAATTCACGACCTTTTTTACTCGTGGACATTTTTCATCAGGCTAGAAAAACGGCCCGACCTACTTGATGCCACGAGTACCTACGACTAGCTTCACGACCTACCTACGACCTTGTGACGACCATGCTGCGAGTATGAGTCAAGGGCAAACTCGGCAGAGGTCGTGAATTGGGTCGTGAAAGTGGGACAGGCCCTTAAGGTAGGCAGTCAGAACCCTTTTTCTCCCCAGGGTGGAAATGTCCAACGCGAGAGGGCATAACTATGTGAGAGAGGGAAAGTTTAATGGAGATGTGCAGGGCGTGTTTTTTAACACAGAGAATGGTGGGGCCTGATGCACGTTGCTAGGGGTGCTGGAGGAGGCAAGTATTATAATGGCGTTTAGGAGGGTTTTTGATAGGCACATGGCAGATCAGGGAATAGAGGATATGGATCATGTACAAGCAGGTGAGATCATGTTCACACCAACATTGTAGGCCAAAGGGCCCATTCGTGTGTAGTACTGTTCTAATTTCTACGTTCTTATTGCTTACCCGACTAAACAACAATCATAGAGAATATTCCTTTTGCAATAAATTTTGAACTGAGGAAATCACAAGAAAAAAAGTCATTGAAAAGGAAAAGAAAATAGGGTTCTTTGGACATAATACCGTTGATGGCAGGCGGTAGATATGATATGTTAATGTATAGGATGGAACTGCAGATGCTAGTTTATACCAAAGATAGACACAAAATCCTGGAGTAACTGAGCGGGTCAGGCAGCATCTCTGGAGAAAGGTAATAGGGTTCCAACCCGAAATGTCACCTATTCCTTTTTTCCAGAGATGCTGCTTGACCCGCTGAGTTACTCCAGCATGTTGCTTCTATCTTTGATCTGTTGGTGAGCTGGAAAAGTATGAGAGTTTGCATCCATTTGCTCTATTAAAGGAATAGGTGGAAAAGTTCCTGAAAGCAACTTATACCCACAATAGCCCAGAAAAGAACAGAGAGCAGAGCAACATATCCTTCTGCGAGAAGAGGCAGGCAATATTACAATATTACTAACAATGCAGGTGCATGAAATGAATTTATTTGTGCCACTTATGATTTCTTATGAAAAATTCATAAGAGCGCTGATGAGAGGTTTTCTGAAGGCACACGTTTGTATGTTCAACAAGGCCCCAGAAGAGATGCTTAGTAAATATGTCATTAGATTACATCTAACAGCAGCATTTTTCACATTTTTTTAGATCATGTCTCAAGGGGCCATTTGATGTGCGGGTTATATAACAAGAGGTTTCCACTGGCACACAGGATCTGACTTTTCAGGGCTTTGTGCAGAGTAACTTCAAAGGTGTGGGAAGGCCTTTGAAAAACAAGTATGCCAGATATAGTTTCACATTTGATACATAATTGAATCAGCCATTGTTAGTCGTGTGCTGTTAGTATAAATATGGGATAGTCAGGTACAAGTGCCCTTGTTATTTTCCCTTCTAAACAGCAATATGGGGAAACATAGGTTATGTCGGTAATGAGTTTGAGAAAAGCATTGAAGAAGGTGGTGAAGTCACTCAGGGCATGTCTTTGAAGTATAGGCAAAGAACAAGCTTACAGAGATGTTAATGGGGTCATGATCTTGTTCGTAACCAAGTCACATAAACGCTTCTGGCCCATTCAGGGGTGGGGTGGAAGTCCATGAGAGACACCTGTGCCAGTGACAGGAATAAACTGAGTCACATGGGTATCAAAGGCTGGAAGCCTATCTATGGCTATCATGGAAACCACCCAAATATTGCAGACAATGAAAACCCAAGAGCCAATAGTTCAGATCAGTTCAGTTTATTGTCACGTGTTCTGAGGTATAGTGAAAAGCTTTTTGTTGCCTGCTAACCCGTCAGCAGAAAGCCAATACATGATTACAATCAATCCATTTACAGTGTATAGATAGCTGTGGGGAAGCAAGTGATTGTTTTCACAAACGTAAGTGCATTGAATGCAGTAGAGGTAGCGAAGCACTATTACCTAATGGATGGAGGCTATGGGGGGGAGCCTGTCTGAAGAGGTGTTCGGGCTCAGGCCATCAGGTTGAAGAAATGAATGAAATAATGAATGCAAGCATTTCTAGAGAGGAGGAGATTCAGAAATGGAATCAACGCAACATAGCTAACAGTCCAAGCATAGACACAAAATGCTGGAGTATCTCAGCAGGTCAGGCAGCATCTCTGGATAGAAGGAATATGTGACGTTTCCGGTCGTAACACTTCCTCTGTCTGAAGGATTCCGACCCAAAACGTCACCTATTCATCTTCTCCAGGGATGCTGCCTGACCCACTGAGTTAATCCAGCATTTCATTTCGGAGTCACGTGAGTGACTTCGTGAAGAACCCGCCAGCACGCATGCGCGACATATCGTCGCTCGCATTGCAGTCGACGGCTGGAGAGGAGCGCGGCTCGTCACCAGCCCTTCATAAGGGCCACTCAGGTAAGTACTAACAACCTTGAGTTGGTTGTTCTGTGTGAATAATTGTGTTTTCTTCCACAGAGACATGGACAGCAGGAAAAATAAAGGCCGTAAAACTTCTACAAGGAGTTGTCGGCAACCCAACCCGGAGCCCCCCTCCACGGCAGGAGGACGGGCCGGGAAAAAGGCGCGCAAGCCGGGGAGCCCTGTATTCACAGGATCCGGTTTACCGACGCAGCTATGCCCTAGCGGGGTACCTGCAGAACAAACAGTCGGTACAGCGCCGGAGCAGGTGCATCCTGTCTCCATCTCTCTCTCACCCACTGGGTCGTTTGCAGAGACAAGCAAGAGGGATTCGCGTGCTGATGCACGGCCCTTCTCCCTGAGCCCTCTTGAAGGAGGCAGGGATACAATTCCACTACCTAGCCCTTCGCGGGTTGAGATCTCACCAGGAGCCACTAGGAAGTGGTCTGGTGAATCAGGCAGGCCCGAGTCCACTGGCAGACCAAGGAGGGCCAGTGTCGACTCACCACCCAGGGGGACCAGGAGGAGTCACAAGGGTGGAGCCTCGCCTAGGTCACCGCTTCCCCCGCTGGGGGCAGGTCGGGACCGTACGCCGTCTGGGTCCAGATTAAGGACAGTCGGCAAGCCCGTGCGGACGTCGGGTCACCACGCTGCGGCGTCAGGTGCCGACCTCTCCCCACCCATGCCCTTCGAGGCAGCCGGGTCCAGCTCAGCGAAGAGGAGGCGCTCGAGCAGGTCCGCGCGGGAATCGCTCAGCTTCGCCGAGGCGGCTGGTAGCGACACATCATCACAGTACCGATATTACCTCGACGAGGTACGGACTGATGATCGGAGCCTCAGGAGTTCCTTCGGGCACGAGGCCTCTTACCTCCCACACCCGCCCGATGAAGGGCGCTTGGATCGTATGGAGAGGATATTGGAGCAAGTTCTACTCAATCAGAAACAGGACACACATAGCTCCAGGGGACTCATGGATATATCCCCGTCCCCATCTATGGACAGCATAAGACCACATGAGGAGGCAATCCTGGTACATGCCCCAGCAGCACCTGAGGTCCCTCAGGAAGATCTGCTGGATGTGGCAGCCAAATTCGGGTTACCCATATCATCAGCACAACCCCTCAACATCAAACTGGCCGCAACCATAGATTACCTTACCAACCATCAACTGCAGGAGGAGGTCCTTGCGAAGGCCATGGAGAGACACAAGGCTCCAGGGAACTGCAATTCACTCAACGTGCCGATTGTGAACATGCCAATCTGGGGTAATATCAGCCCGGGCATCAGAGTGCAGGAAGTGAAACTGCAGAGGATTTTAAAACTACTTACGTCTGGGATCACCGCTTTTGCAAAGTCGGTAGATGGGGTTGATCTAAGCACTGAACAGGAGGATGCTCTAGCTCTGCTCTGCAATACGCAGTACGAGATCAACGCTTTCAGGAAGAGCATTATTAAACCTTCCTTGAATCCCAAATTTGCGGGACTATGCAGAGCACCTCCTACCCCCCCACCTAGACAGCTGTTCGGAGAAGACCTCCCAAAGCAGGTCAAAGAGCTGGATGACCATGCGAAAACCATAGGTCTGATGAGACCACATTTTGTGACCAGACCTTCGGCCAAGAAGACACCTTACTTCAGGCCACGAGGTCAGACCGACAGGCCAACAAGGACCTACGTTCCGGCACCTCCTCAATATCAACAGCCTCCTCAGCCCAGGCCTTTTTTAGGGCTAGGCCCTCAGCGGCCAGCATGGAAGATGCGGATTCCGCATCAACCACGAAACCCAGCACCTCCACGTCCCACCAAAAATCCCAGGGACCACCGATAACCATGAAGGTAAGGGGGTCTGGATTCCATGCACTTGCATGTCTAACCTCACGAGTTGGGGGCAGATTACGGGGATTTAAGGAGGCTTGGGAAACCATCACTTCAGATGAGTTTATCTTGCAAAGTATTCAGGGTTATGAAATTGAGTTTATTCATGGCCAATTGCCTCCACCCCAGCATATGCCGAATCGCAAATTTGCACTTTCCAAAAAAGAATTGGCAGAAGGCTATGCTGAAATCTTGAGTTTACAAGAGAAAGGTGTGATAGAGCAAACCACACATGAACCAATTGAATTTGTGTCCAATATATTTACTAAAACTAAAAAAGACGGTGGATGCCGGGTCATTATAGATTTAACTCACTTGAATACCTTTGTAAAATACACCCATTTCAAAATGGACACATTTGAAACAGCCAAATCTTTGATTTCGGAAGGCTGCTTCATGGCATGCATTGATTTAAAAGATGTATACTATTCAGTATCCATTCGGAAACATCATAGGAAGTTCTTGAAGTTTACCTGGATGGATCAGCTTTGGCAATACAAAGCATTGCCCAATGGGCTTACTACAGCCCCCAGACTATTCACCAAACTACTCAAGCCAGTGTTATCTACACTGCGGAGACAAAATCATACGGTCATGGCCTATTTGGATGACATTCTGATAATTGGGCACACTCTGGAATCAGCAGAGTTGGCGGTTTTCAGCCACAGTAAAAAAATTTCAAAAATTGGGGTTTATAATCCATCCAGACAAATCAAAGTTCATCCCCGCACAGATCATGGACTACTTGGGGTTCACGATTGACTCCAATCGCATGATCACCACCATCCCAACTAACAAAGTTGGTGATGTGTTTCAAGCATGCAAGAACCTGGTCTGCGCCAGTATACCGTCTATCAGATTAACTGCCAGGGTAATTGGCAAAATTGTAGCAGTATTTCCAGCTGCTCAATATGAACCTTTACACTATCAGAATTTACAACGGTCAAAAATAACAGCATTAAAACTAAATGCTGGACATTATGATAGACCTATGCAGTTGCCGGTTAAGGCAAAACTTGAGTTACTATGGTGGATTGGCAATATCCATAACTCATTTAAACCCATCATTGTGCCTCGTCCAATGGTATACTTGCAAACAGATGCAAGCTCCCATGGCTGGGGAGCTACGGACAACAACAACAGTTGTGGAGGTAGATGGGATTCACTTGAAGCTACTTTGTTGTCAGCACAAGGGATAAACTATTTGGAGATGCTAGGAGCATTCCACGGACTAAGAGCCTATTGTTCAAACATGACTAACACTCATGTCCGTCTCCAAATAGACAATACCACTGCGGTGGCTTATCTGAATCATATGGGCGGTACCAGGTCAATTTCATGCAATGAATTGGCAAACACAATTTGGCTCTGGTGTATTCAACGGAATATTTGGATCTCAGCTACCTACTTGCCAGGTGAGCTCAATACAGTGGCGGACACCAGGTCACGGAAGTTCAATGACAACATCGAGTGGATGTTGAAACCCCAAATATTCACCAAAATTATAGCCAAATTTGGTAAACCGGATATTGACCTTTTTGCGTCACGGTTGAACCATCAGGTACCAACATACGTATCATGGGAGCCAGATCCTGGGGCTATGGCGATGGACGCATTCTCGCTAGACTGGGGGAAATGGTTCTTCTATGCCTTTCCTCCATTCTGCCTCATCAGTCGGGTATTGCGGAAAATCCAGCTCGATGCTGCCAAGGGCATCCTCATTATACCCGACTGGCCTACGCAATCATGGTATCCGGTGGTCCTTGGAATGATAAGTCAACCATGGGTCCTCTTAGAGGGTTGCCCACAATTGGTGACAAACCCTGCCACAGGGGAACGACACCCCTGCCATAGTCATTTGAATCTATTGGCTTGCAGGATCTGAACAGGCCACTACTTCAGTATGGTCTATCTTCAAGGACAATGGATACCATGGGAGCATCATGCAGGGAGTCCTCAAGACGGCAGTACTTATCGTACATCAGGAAATGGGAATCCTATTGCGGCCGCATGGACGTTGCATATGACTCCGTCTCCATCACAGATGTGCTGGAATTTCTTGCGGGGCTACACCATGATCAACATCTCAGCTATAGTGCCATCAATAGCGCCAGGAGTGCGCTATCGTCCTACCTCAATATTGAGGTAGGATCCAATAAATTGGTCTCCAAACTTATGCGGGGGATATTTAATTCCAACCCGCCGAGGCCCCGTTACAACGTCACATGGGATATTGGCAAAGTACTGACCCTGCTGAGAACATGGTCACCCATGACGGGGCTCGAATTGGACAAACTCACCCTGAAAGTGGTGATGTTGATGGCACTTACCTCAGCACAAAGGGTGCAAACGCTTCACAAGGCCAAGATCGACAGAATGATCTCTACCCCTGAACGGGTCATCTTTTTCATTGATGAATTGCTCAAGCAGCATAGACCTGGGTTTACAGGGCTGCAGCTGGAGTTTCCAGCATACCCCGCTGATGCTAGGCTATGCATAGCCACCCATATCCGCCACTATATCAAAGTGACGAGGAAAATAAGGGGAATGGAGCAATACCTGTTCATCAGTCATAAAAAACCTCACCATACAGACGATATCCCGATGGCTCAGGATCGTCTTAAACAAGACAGGTATTGACACTAATGTTTTTAAATCCCATTCCACCAGGGCAGCATCAACATCGGCGGCAAAGGCCATGGAGGTGCCCATGGACCAGATACTTGCCACAGCGGGATGGGCCAGTGAAGCCACTTTTCAACGGTTTTACAATAAACCCGTCACCGTACCTGGAATGTTCGCAGGAGCCGTGCTGGATGCAGGCCGAGAACATACAGTTCCCCCTCAGTGAGGGGTCCTTTCTTGTTGTTATTAATAAATATTATTATTTTTTCAGAGAAACAGTGACGGAAATTGATTACTGCTGTCCACCTTTTCAGTAGCGTGTGTGATAGCATGGACGTTGTCCAGGGCGTGAAATCACAGAAGCTTTGAAGTCTTCACGAAGTCACTCACGTGACTCCGAAATGAAATAGTAAGATTAAACGAGAACTTACCAGTTTGAAGTTTGATCTTTATTTTATGAGGAGTTGCGATGAGGGATTTCGTGCCCTCCGCTCCCAACCCTCGATCATAAAGTCAACAGGTAACTAGAGTCTCTTCAATCTTACTATAACAAGTCATTTCTTGGCTTGGTTTTTCTGTGATTCCACACCGCGGCTTTGAAGTATGTCGCGCATGCGTGCTGGCGGGTTCTTCACGAAATCCCTCATCGCAACTCCTCATAAAATAAAGATCAAACTTCAAACTGGTAAGTTCTCGTTTAATCTTACTATTTTATGTCTATCTTCTTAATAAACCAGCAGTTCCTTCCTACACTAGCTAACAGTCCAGTAGCATAGAGCCAAGGGCTGGGGTGGAAGATTGCAACCTTCACGTGGTCCGCCCTGTTTCGACTAATGCAATCAACTCGACGTGCACAAACGGAAGATCAAATAGAACAAGTTGTCCAACAACTTTAGGCTGTGCCCGCCACACGAAAGAAGAAGAAGAAGAAGAGCCAAGGGCTGTAATGGAATTGTACAACATCACAATGTGAAGTTATGTGATACATTGGGAATTCAATATGTAATGTACTTTCCACACGATTAAATGAACTGTCTCGCACAACTCTGGGATTTGCTGTGTTGACAGTTCAAGTGTTATCAATAAGCAGCACCTTGGGGCAGAAGGTTCCATGCTGCAATCCAATGCCCCAGTGAGGTATTTGGCTAAAGTTATCAATAGTGGAAACATTAGAGGAGGTCACCGCAAAGTGAATAGAGGTTTTAATGGAGCACAGTGCCAAAGCCAAGGTAGAGCAAAAGAGGCAGAGAACATAATGGCTGAGTTGTGTGTACTGGAAAGAGGTTTCAAAGACCTCTACAATGGACATCTCCCGCGCCGGGGCGGGCTTCCGGTCCCTCTGAATATTGTGTCCGGTTGGAAACCTCCACGGCCATCCTCAGCTCCAGAAAAGATTTGGTGGTGCATGAAGGGACAGACCAGCCCGCGGAGTGAAGGGAGAAAAGACCAATCCGCGCAGCGCTGAACGGCAGGAGAGGAGATCGATCTGCGCACGCGCGTTTTTAGCGATTTTTAAACCTCGCTGTCTTTTACATTAGACCGCCGATCGGAACGAAACTTGGTGTAATCGCAGCACAGCAAAAACTGTGAATAAGCTGGCGAAAAATTGTAGCGCTGTTGCGTACCTTTTTTGCGCAAATAGAATGACATGCAAACCGGAAGATAACAAGATCACAGCTTTAGTTATGTATAGATACTGATCTGTGTTAAGTTATGGGTGTAGATGATAGTGCATGTCCCTTTAATTATAGATTGTGTAGCTTCCCTGACCACTCCCCGTTTAACCAGTATATTAATGTCTCTCCATCCCCTGGTACCTCCTCTAGTAGTTTGAACGTACAGACCATGTACAGCTAGGGCACTAGTGCATATGTAATCAATAAAGTATTAGTATAGAAACACTGTGTGAGTAACATCATTTACATGGTGTCAGCGGGTTCTACACCCACGCCTCCTGTTTCTCGCGTTTAATTGTTTTTTGCCCCAGTTACCCTTCCCGGTCGGATCATGGCTTCCTCCTGCCGTAAGCCAGAACCTCTGGTCTTTGACGATGACATCGCTCACCAATGGAATGCGTTCCGTCGGGACTTCCAGCATTATGTGGCTATCGTTCACCCAGCTGCTTCCGTTGCAGTTAAAGCTTCACTACTTTTGAATTTGGCCGGCTCTGAGGCTCTCGAGCGCTCTGAATCGTTTGAATACGGGCCAGATGAAGACCCCACGGACCTGACTTGCCTAATCAGGAAGTTCTCTGAAATGTGCGACGTCCCCACAAACTCTATCCTGGAACGCTTTCAGTTCTTTGGTCGTCGTCAGAATCCCGGTGAGTCTATCGGCAACAAACTACGCTGCCCTACGGCATCTGGCTAGACGGTGCAAACTGGCTGACGTGACCCCCGACACCCTAACCCGCGATGTTTTGGTGTACGGTCTGCGGAATGAAAAGTTGCGTTCAGAGCTCCTATGCAAGCCGGACCTGACCCTCCATGGTGCTCTACATGCCTCCAAATTGTCGGAGGCTGTTACCTCTGCTGTGACCACATCTGACCATGAGGTTCGAGCGGCTACCGTTGCCACCCGGCGTCCTGCTCAGCAAGCTCGCCGTGAGGCTAGCTTTGCCTCCAGCTCCAAGTCAGTGCAGCGTTGCCAGAACTGTAACTTTGTGGCTCATCGTTTCGGTGTTTGCCCTGCGATGGGAAAGACTTGTAATTTCTGTAAGAAGCCGAACCATTTTTCAGCTGCCTGTCATTCTCGCAGAAATCTTGCCCAGCAACAGCGTAAGCCTTCTAATTACCTGGTACGGGATGAGACTGTGTCTAGTTCTTATCATCCTCCCGAAAACCTCCCTCTGTCTGATTCCGACTCTTCCCAGAGTGAGCTCAGCGTGTTTTCAGTCAGGAATACACCTGCCATGATAACGGACCCGACCGTGCAAGTTACTGTTAATGGTGCGACTTTCTCGGCCAAGGTCGATACTGGGGCCGCGACAAATGTAATGTCAACAAGCCTCTTCAAGAAGATAAGGAATAATGAGAGGGTTACCACTGAGCGCTCCGTCCTTCGAGCCTATGGGGGAGGTCTGCTCGTTCCTGTGGGAAAAGCTACCCTGAACTGCGAAGTGCTGAAGACCGTTCGGCCCCTCTCTTTCTTTCTGATAGACGGAAAATGCGTTCCACTACTTGGTGTTCAAGCATGCCAGGACCTTGGGTTGGTCAATTTCCACCGGGACATTCGTTTAGTACAGCGACCTCTAGACCCGCTAGCCGAGTATCCTGATCGGTTCGACACTAAGCTGGGGATGCTCCCCTGCAGCTACAAGATCTCTCTCAATCCTGATGTGGATCCGGTTATACGGCCACCCCACCGAGTCTCCTTTGCCATGAAGGATCGAGTCGAGTCCACCCTTCGTGACATGGTGGCTACGGGCATTCTGAAGGAGGTGAGCGAGCCGACCGAGTGGGTCTCTACCATGGTCGTTGCGGCCAAGAAGGACAAAACTGACCTACGGATCTGCATCAACCCTAAAGACTTGAACCTGGCTATCAAGCGCCCACACTACCCCATGCGCACTGTCGAAGATGTGGCGGCACAGGTCGGCCCAGCCACGGTGTTTTCGGTGCTGGATGCGAAGAGCTCGTTCTGGCAGATACCGTTAGATGCACGCTCATCTTACCTAACAACTTTCGCCACTCCTTTCGGGAGGTTCCGTTTCCTGCGCATGCCGTTCGGGATCAGCTCCGCCAGTGAAGTCTTCCAGAGGACGATGGAACAGCTGTTCGCGGGGCTCCCATGCGCTATCATCGTCGACGACATCTTCGTGTATGGAAAAGATGTCGAAAGGCACGACCATAACCTCCGACTTGTTTTGGATCGGGCTCGGGAGGTAAACCTGAAGCTCAACCCCAGCAAATGCCGGTTCCGCGTCCCTGAGGTCACCTATGTCGGTCACGTTTTCACAGCGTCCGGACTGAAACCAGATCCTCAGAAGACCGCTGCAATTTCCGAGATGCCTGCTCCTGTGGACGTACCGAGCCTTCAGCGATTCCTCGGCATGGTTAACTACCTGGAAAAGTTCATCCCTGACTTGAGTGAGTTGAGTGCGCCCTTACGAGAATTGGTCAAGAAAGATACTGCATGGTCCTGGTTCCCGCAACACCAGACTGCCTTCGATATGCTGCGGTCCAGACTCATCTGCACTCCGACGTTGAAATATTTTGACCTAAACCGACCAGTCGTCATAACTTGTGATGCCTCCAAGTTCGGGCTGGGTGCTGCCTGTTTGCAAATACATGATGGAGTACAGTTGCCTGTGTCTTTTGCGTCCCGCACAATGACTCCAGCTGAGCAGCGGTATGCACAGATTGAGAAGGAACTGCTGGCTGTCGTGTTTGCCTGTTCTAAATTTAAGGACTATATCCTGGGCACCAAATTTTCTGTCGAAACAGACCACCAACCTCTGGTCACCATCCTCGGTAAGCCGATTCATGCTGCCTCCTCCCGGCTGCAGCGGATGATGCTTCAATTACAACGTTTCAACTTCTCCGTGGTGTACCGTAAAGGCAAGGACATGTTTATTGCTGATACTTTGTCACGGGCTCCCCTGCCCTCGACCACCCGTCACCCTTATGAGGCTTCAAACATGATCGTCCTAAACGTCAATTTTGTGCCTTCTAAGCAACTGAAGTCTCTGGTCAAGCACACTGCTGCCGACGCCTCTCTCCAACAGCTGGCGTCGGTCATTCGGCAGGGCTGGCCCGAGCGGCGCTCTTCACTACCTGCCGCGGCAGTTCCCTACTTCTTGGTCCGTGATGAGCTGGTGCTGCGAGATGGCGTTATCGTCAAAGGCCACAAGGTTTTGGTGCCTGAGGCTCTGCGGCAACAGTATTTCGAAACTGCTCATCGTGGCCATCCAGGGGCCGAGGCCACTCTCTCCATCGCCCAAAGCCAGTTTTACTGGCCTGATATGGCTGCATACTTCCGAGACCGGGTGTCCTCATGCCCGACCTGCAACAGTCTCGCACCGCAACAGCAGCGGCAGCCCCTTTTGCAGCAGCCCGCACCAGACCTGCCATGGTCTGCGCTGGCAACAGACATTTTTGAATGGCACGGCAAGCACTTCCTGGTGCTTGTCGACTCCTACTCTAGCTGGTTCGAGGTCGACCAGCTGTCCTCTCTCTCCTCTTCTGCTGTCATTACGAAGCTGCGCCGCCACTTCGCGACCTTTGGATCGCCCGCGAGCCTACAGTCAGACAACGGCAGCCAATTTACAAGCGCTGAGTTCAAGGACTTTGCTGACAACTGGAACTTTCGCCACTACACCAGCAGCCCTGAATACCCTCAGAGCAACGGCCTGGCCGAGCGTGCTGTCCGCAGCGCAAAGGACTTGTTGGAACGCTGCCGCATTTCAAAATCTGACATTTACCTTGCTTTACTAAACCTCCGCAACATCTCCCGTGACAGCGTCTTGGGGTCCCCGGCGCAGCGCCTCATGTCCCGTGTCACACGCCCTCCCATTCCGGTGGCCCAGCAAACTCTAATTCCCGCTGTTTTCAAGCCTGCCGTGGTCCATGAGCGCATTGCTGCTAAGCAGTCCATTCAGAAGCGCTCCCATGATAGGTCCTGTCGTCCTCTTCCTC
The DNA here is from genome assembly GCA_963514005.1 of Raja brachyura. The sequence goes on from OY740785.1 coordinate 4,754,749, forward strand.
CCCTTTCTCCGGGTCAGGTTGTCCGTATGCGTTCCACCTCCGGTCGCCCTAGACTCACGGTTGTTGTCGGAACCGCTGGTTCACCTCGCTCCTATCTAGTTAACCTGGACGGCACAGTTTACCGTCGTTCCCGTCAGCACCTCCGCCTGGTGAATGAGCCTCCTCCACCTCCTGCTCTTCCCCATGCTTCCCCTCTGTCTGCTTTCCCTATGCCTACGCCTACTCGGCCCGTCCCGGTCCTTCTTCCTGTTCCTGTTCCCGTGTCTCCGCCTATTTCTCCCCCATCTCCCCGATCGCCTCCCATCCCTTTGTCACCGCGCGTCTCCCCGCCTCGTGGTTCCCCTGTCGTGGGGTTACCCCGTCTCCGTTCCTTTGGGGGAAGGGGGTGTGAGCGGGGTTCGCACCCGCTCAGGCCGCATTGTACGGGCGCCTGACCGTTACGGCGATTATGTATGAGTGCTGCTATTTTTATTGTCTGTTATTTCCATTTGCCCTAGCACATGAGACATGGTCGCCAGTTATGTTCTTTTCTTTTATAAGAGGAAGGATGTAGATGATAGTGCATGTCCCTTTAATTATAGATTGTGTAGCTTCCCTGACCACTCCCCGTTTAACCAGTATATTAATGTCTCTCCATCCCCTGGTACCTCCTCTAGTAGTTTGAACGTACAGACCATGTACAGCTAGGGCACTAGTGCATATGTAATCAATAAAGTATTAGTATAGAAACACTGTGTGAGTAACATCATTTACAATGAGAATGTAAAATTTTAAGTTTTCAAATTTTAATATATTGTGTTATAATAATTTAATGGGTACGAATAGACAAACTATCTCAGATAGCACATGATGTGAGGTCTGCTATTTGTGAAGCATATTGGAAAAATCATTCTATGAACTTTTCAATAACAGGAGTTCATTGTTATATATGTGAGTAGTTGTTGTTGGTGAGGAATTGTTACAGGTTCTCCCCAGTTTACAGCAGGATCTGCTACTGCAAACAGTTTGTTGCACAAATAGTTTACAAGTATGTGAACCGTGTTCCCACACAATAGAGGAAGCTTGTAACCTTGCTGCAGCAACCAAGTCCATCACACCATGCTGCCAAACCCACATTGGTATGTTCAGGCTGCATATAAGTTGGGTGTTCATAAGTTGGAGAGGACCTGTACTATTTTTGAGGGAAAGCAGTTTACTATTGAGTGTATATATACCTAAGGAACATGTATCTAATGCAGTATTATTTTGATATATTACGTTGGCCACTCTTGTTGGTTGAGTTGACTTGCAATCAATAAAGAACATTTGGCTGGAAGCTCAGGCAGTTACTTACCTCAATGAAGAGCAATATAAAGAAGAACCTAGAGGAGGGACAGTTTTATTCACTATGGTCTGATAATTAAAGATTTTCTTAATTACTGAGTAAATTCCAGAATTTTAGCAGTGCAGTTCAGCACTTGATTGATGGAGCATTTGGTAGTGCAGGAATGAAGCAGTCAGAGAGACAGAAAAACAGAGTGACGTGATGGCTAATCGTTCTTTGGGCAAAGAAACTGTGCGGTGGGGCTGGCAGAGGTATCCTCAATGTGTTTAAGGCAGGACATAGAGCTGGGAACACAATTTAAAAGATACAAGAGATATTAGCAGGTACTATCGCAATGTTTAAGAAACATTTAGACAGGTACATTGATAGGACAGGTTTAGAGGGATATGGGCCAAATGCAGGCAGATGGGACTAGTGTAGATAGGGCATGTTAGCTGGTTAGCGTTGGGCCAGAGGACCTGTTTCCACACAGAAGGACTATGACACTATGACTGTGTATGCTGATCACAGAAAATCTGGTAAAATATGAATGGAGATAATAGCCCACTTCATGGGTAGATTGCCACACTAGTGGAATAGGATCCATCGCAGGTGGAATTTAGATGCGTAAAGTGTGTATTTTTGAACAAAGAATGAGCAATACAAATTAAATGGTACAGTGGATGTGAGAACAGATAGATTGGGAGTTGACATCCTAGTCAAACTGACAATCATAAGTTGTTTAAGAACATTATCGTCTATTCTTACAGAGGCAAGCTGTTTGATTTCCCGACTGCACCCAAAGGGCAAATTATTAAACATTAATAAATCTATTTCTATTAGCACCATGGGTCAATTTAATATCCCTGTCCAGATAGACTGTGGGGTACTCTGGCCATTTTATAGCATGTTTGACAGCGCAGTGAACTCTCTGCATGCTTCAGGTTGCAGTTCTCTGAAAGTTAGCTGTTCGTATAAAGTAATCACCACGCACCTCAGGGAGTTGATGATAGACGGGCAATGCAGCATCAATAAAGCAATGGACCTTTAGCACAAAACCAAGTTAACAGTTTAGGCAGAAAGGGTGGCACAGCAGCAGAAGTACCCAGCTGAATACACAATATCACTCAACCTATCCCAGGTTAGAGATTGGCACCAGGGCTATTTTAGAGAGCAGACTGGGGAAGCAGGTTTCGCACGGTGCATTACCAACCATAAACAAGCTGGAACTAGAGATAATCCCAGAGGGCAAGGATGGGTGTGCAGCAGGCTGAGAGTGGAGAAATCATCTCCATTTTTCAGTGGGACAGCAGAGAAAGCATCTTGACATGACTTCAGATATATACATAGGAGCAGAATGAAGTCTACTCCGCCTCTCAATCATGACTGATCTATCTTTTCCTTCAACCCCATTCCCCCCATAACCCTTGACACCCATACTAATCAAGAACCTATCAATCTCCATCTTAAAAATACTTTTGACTTAGCCTCCACAGCCATCTGTGGCAATGAATTCCACAGATTCACTGCCCTCTGACTAAAATAAATCCTTCTCATCTCATTTCTAAAGGTTTGTTCTTCTATTCTGAGGCTATAGCCTCTGGTCCTGGACTCTCCCACCATTGGAAACATCCTCAAAAGGCAGGGGTATTTCTATAAACAACAGAGAGCCATACACCAAGAAATGTTAAATCCACTGACCTGTTCCCAAAAAAGTTGGGCACTGTGGCCAGGATTTTCTAGGAGTCCGGATCCAACTTGTAACATCACACATAGTTTTGCTATCATTTTTGGAGGCAGTAATCAGCACTTCAAATTAGATAATTGGTTACAAGGGCCATAACTATAATCTTGAGGACGGATCTGTTGTTATGGCAACTCTTATTCCTTGCATTATATTGAAAGCCATGCCACAAAATATGATCTGATGTGATGTAGGAATGGAGGAACAATATGTACTGAGCAATATATACAAATAACCCTACACGGAGCAATATTAAAACAATTCTATTCACAAATTAATATTGTTAAAATAATACTTACCACATGTTACTGAACAAGGCCCAATCTCCTCAAATTCCTCAGCATTAAAAGCACTTGCCTCACCTGAAATAAAAAAAACATTCATTATAAAATGACTCACGATAAAAAGCAAACCACATCCATTCTTCTTACAGATTAACGTCTGAAGGTGTTTCAACTTCCAGTTACTATTGCCAAATTGATACGAGCCTAATGAATCGGATTGCAAAGATGGCACAACTGACGCAACTTTGATCTGAATGGTATATTTTTGAAATTAGAAAACCTAGAACCAAAAGATATATGGGTTTGTCAGTGCATTAGTGCCTATTAACACATCAGCAAATTAATCTATAATCTTTCTACCCCAGTATAATTAATCTGTATTAATTATACAGTGGTAGGAAGCGCAATATCATGAGGGAATTTGAAAACAAGAGTAAATATTTTAAATCCATTGCACTGCTTAACCAGGGTTATTGTAGTCAGTAAGTGGCTGGAGGAATGAATAGGACTTTATGGATACGAAAGCATTAGACCAATATGGGCCAAATGTGGGCAGGTTAGATTAGTATCGATGGGGCATCTTGATTGGCTTGGACAAGTTGGGTGGAAATGCCCGTTTCCATGCTGTATGACACTATGACTTGGTCAAGAACAGGACAACAGTCTTGCCTGAGCTTAAAAAGTAAGCAAATGTGAGGCTGGTAAGGGATACATGGAACCAGAGAATCACTGGCATTTGGAGGGTTATAAGGCAGGGCAACATAAATAGTAGGAGATGAGGCAGTGGTGAAATGTAATCATAAGGACTGAGAGTTTTGCATTCCAGGTGTCAGTGGACCCAGACTCAATATCACCAGCAATGTTTCAATGTCCAGAGTTATGATGAGTGGGAGACGGAAGGCCAGAGGGAAGATTTAAAGTAACAAAAAGATGGATGGAGATTTCATGGACAGTTCATAAGTTACAGGTGCAGAATTAGGCCATTTGGCCCATCAAGTCCACTCCACCTCTCAAACATGGATGATCTACCTTTCCCTCTGAACCCTATTCTTCTGCCTTCACCCCATGACCCCTGTCACCCTGATTAATCAAGAATCTGTCAATCTGCGCCTTAAAAATATCCAATGACTTGGCCTTCACATTGATTCCACCACCCTTTGACCAAAGAAATTCCTCCTCATCTCCTTTCTAAGGGTACATCCTTTTACTCCCCCATCCACTAGTAGCGTGGATGGGGGAGAACCAGTGGATTTGGTGTATCTGGACTTCCAGAAGGCTTTCGACAAGGTCCCACATAAGCGATTAGTATATAAACTTAAAGCATATGGCATTGGGGGTTCAGTATTGATGTGGATAGAGAACTGGCTGGCAAACAGGAAGCAAAGAGTAGGAGTAAACGGGTCGTTTTCACAATGGCAGGCAGTGACTAGTGGGGTACCGCAAGGCTCAGTGCTGGGACCCCAGCTATTTACAATATACATAAATGATCTGGATGAGGGAATTGAAGGCAATATCTCCAAGTTTGCGGATGACACTAAGCTGGGGGGCAGTGTTAGCTGTGAGGAGGATGCTAGGAGAATGCAAGGTGACTTGGATAGGCTGGGTGAGTGGGCAAATGTTTGGCAGATGCAGTATAATGTGGAAAAATGTGAGGTTATCCACTTTGGTGGCAAAAATAGGAAAACCGACTACTATCTAAATGGTGGCCGATTAGGAAAAGGGGAGATGCAGCGCGACCTGGGTGTCATGGTACACCAGTCATTGAAAGTAGGCATGCAGGTACAGCAGGCAGTGAAGAAAGCCAAGGGTATGTTAGCTTTCATAGCAAAAGGATTTGAGTATAGGAGCAGGGAGGTTCTACTTCAGTTGTATAGGGTCTTGGTGAGGCCACACCTGGAGTATTGCGTACAGTTCTGGTCTCCAAGTCTGAGGAAGGACATTATTGCCATAGTGGGAGTGCAGCGAAGGTTCACCAGACTGATTCCTGGGATGTCAGGACTGTCTTATGAACAAAGACTGCATAGGCTTGGTTTATACTCTCTAGAATTTAGGAGATTGAGAGGGGATCTTATAGAAACTTACAAGATTCTTAAGGGGTTGGACAGGCTAGATGCAGGAAGATTGTTCCCGATATTGGGGAGGTCCAGGACAAGGGGTCACAGCTTAAGGATAAGGGGGAAATCCTTTAGGACCGAGATGAGAAGGAATTTTTTCACACAGAGAGTGGTGGGTCTCTGGAACTCTCTGCCACAGAGGGTAGTTGAGGCCAGTTCATTGGCTATATTTAAGAGGGATGTGGCCCTTGTGGCTAAGGGGATCAGAGGGTATGGAGAGAAGGCAGGTACGGGATACTGAGTTGGATGATCAGCCATGATCATATTGAATGGTGGTGCAGGCTCGAAGGGCCGAATGGCCTACTCCTGCACCTAATTTCTATGTTCTATGTTTCTATGTTTACTCTGAGGCTATGGCCTCTGGTCCAAGACTCTCTCACTAGTGGAAACAACCTCTCCACAGATGAGTGAAGACAAGGCTGGAATCTGTCACGACTAAGGAGATGGAAAGGGCCAGTACCCCTTTTTTCAGCAACTCGCTGGCACCGTCATAGTCGCAGTAGGTTGCCGAAAATTGTCAACATGTTGAAAATCCAGCGGCGACCAAAAAAAGGTACGACTCTTTGGGCGACTACTCACCACCAAACAGGCATCACCCCATGACACCCTACTCATGCCTATTTGGACGTGAGTAGTCGCCCAAAGAGTAGTACCTTTTTTTTTGGCCTATCTGCAGCGACTATGATCGGTCATCTAAAAAATTGCGTAAGTGGGACAGCCCCTTAAGCAGTTTAGATTTTGAAGGGAATATGGAGCTGACTTAAGATCTTTCTCTTATCTTGATGGAGTGAGTGGCCTGCGCCCTGAGACAGAGCCCTAACATTGACATTGCACCCGTACCTCACTTTTGGGCTTAAAATGCTAAAATTGAGAGAACGCATAAAATAAATAATTATCAAGGTCCTTGCTTTACAATTCTTACTGAAATCAATACAGAGAAGCCTCATAGTCAGCATAGAGCAGAGGTGATTTGATGTTTTATCGCGACAAAATGAATTGATAGAGAATTCACAACCTTATTTTATGAGTTCTGATTTTAAGAGGGGAATAAAACAAGAAACCCATCGACTGTCACTTGCCCAATAAAAAGGACATGGATTTGGAAAAGTTTGGCAGATTTAATTACCATAAACAGAGCTGGTTAAATATTATATTAGTTATATTGTGAATTATGTGCCATTGCACCGATATCCTGATGAAGCGACATAGCTTTCAGTTTGCTACTTCTATAAGTATTAGAGTAAATATTATATATTGAGTTACAACTTGCTTTAATGTTCACGGGACCATTATCAAACACCAGAAAATAAGCTTAATTGGACAAAGATTCTGTCTCGGAACACAAAGTATGAGTCCCTGCTGTATGAATTCATTGAGTGTTTATTTCATATGAATGAGATTTAATATCCTTAAGAAGGACCCCGCTGAGACTTTAACATTGATGCATGGCTTTATACTTGGAATAATATCCTTGTCATTATAAAACTGAAGCAATCAAGCAGTACCAAGAAAATTATAACATGATTAGTAATTAAAATGACACCACCATACACAATGGCAACATCCTCCTGCTATCACACTTGTTTTGTGTAGGTACAAAACACAGTTGCAGAACTGGGCTGCTTATCTCCTGGGTAAACACACACAAAATATACTGAGATCAGGCTTTTTTTTTAAATCCTGTTGTGCAGCACACAAAACACTGGGCTCTGCAATAGAACTTCTAGACTACCTTATTTTAAGTTGGTCGTTAAATTGAAGCTCCATCTGCTTTGTCAGGTGGGTATTCAATCCTAAGGCACCATTTCAAAGGAGTCCGGGGGAGTTGTTTCAGCCAACATGTATTCCTTAACCAACTTCACCGGGATCAATTATTGGTCATTAATTCAGTGCAGCTTGTTGATCTTAGCTGTGCACAACTTGGAAGCCACCTTTCTCTAAATTAAAACCGTGACCTCAATTCAGAATTATTTAATTACTGTAAAGTGTTTTCGATGTCCCAAGACTATAAATGAGCTATTGAAATGCAAATGTTTTCTTTCTTCATAACGTAAGCCATAATAAAGTCAATGACTTTATTAAACATGAGATGAAAGTCCTAGAGAGATTATATAAGATTCAAATAATTTGCATGGGAGATGTGGGATTTTTCTCAAACGGCAAAAAACAAAATTAGTTTTTGAGATTCTAACTGGTGGTTAGTACTTAATTTAAAACTAATAGCACATTACCGAGGGATATAGATCATCTGCCACACCACAAACATGCCAGTTAAGAACCTGTCTATTGATCTCCTTTTCTAGCACTTGGCCTGCAGGCTTCAACATCATGTGATTTTGGTGACCAGGAGGATGGATAAGTGCAGGGCAGGAGATGTTGTCGGCATAGCCATTCGCAAGGCCTTTGACGAGGTTGGGCTGGTCTGGAAGGCAAGATTTCGTGGGATCCACGATGGGTTGGCTGATCGGATGCACAATTGAGTTTAGACTTTAGACTGTAGAGATACAGCATGGAAACAGACCCTTCGCCTCACCTAGTCTATGCCGACCAAAAATCACACCGTACACTAGCACTACCCTTCACACTAGGAACAATTTACAATTTACATAAGCCAATTAACCTACAAACCTGTACATCTTTGGAGTGTGTGAGGATACGGGAGCACCTGGAGAAAACCCACGTGGTCACCGGAAGAAGGTACAAACTCCATGCAGACAGCACCCGTAGTCAGGAACAAACCGGGGTCTCTGGCGCTGTAAAGCAGCAACTCTACCACTCCGCTTCTGGGTCGCCCTATATATTATTGTTAATTTATTATTATTTAAATAATTTTAGATTAGGAAGTGCTGATGTACAAAGGGACAAGATGTCCTTATACACCAGTAAGTGAAAATGGAAATGAAGTTCTGCAAGCAGCTAAAATGGCAAATGACAGGATGGTCTTTGTAGTAAGAGGATTTGACTACAGGAGCAAAGATGTTGTGCTATAATTATACAGGACTTTGTTGAGACTACACTTGGAGCATTGGGTCAGTTCATAACTCATAGGAACAGAATTAGGCCATTCGGCCCATCAAGTCTATTCCACCATTCAGTTATGGTCTCCTTAGGTAGAAAAGGGTGTACTTCCACAGTGGAAAGCAGCAAACATTTGCCAGTGATTCCTTCCTTTGGTGAAATTGTCTTATGAGAAAGGCATAAATCTGTGAAGGTGGAGTTATTGATATTCAAGGTGGAGACTTCAGTCGTTTGAATTACAAGAAAGTTAAGGCTTGTGGGGGAGACACCACAACATTGGATTGCAGACCAAGATTGGATCAATAATCAACTTATTGGATGGGAGACCAGACTTGAGGAACTAATTGGTCTGCCACTGGTCCTTTTTTGTATGTTCTTATGTTTGTTTGGCTGTGTGTCAGAAGGAATGAGGGTAATGAACCTCAGAGTGAGAAGAAAAGAATGCAGAATAAAAAGGATTAAATTGGTCAAAGACTACTTCAGGACTTCAGGAAGTGTGACTTCAAGCAGCTTAATGGTATTCATACCCTAATCAGCATCAATGGTGCCAAATATAGACACAAAGTGCTGGAGTAACTCAGCGGGACAGGCAGCATCTCTGGAGAGAAGGAATGGGAGACGTTTCAGGTCGAGATCCTTCTTCAGACTTCTTCTTCTTTCGTGTGGCGTGCACAGCCTAAAGTTGTTGGACAACTTGTTCTATTTGATCTTCCGTTTGTGCACGTCGAGTTGATTGCATTAGTCGAAACGGGGCGGACCACGTGATGGTTGCAATCTTCCGCCCCCTTCTTCAGACTGAGGGAATTGGGTGACGTTTCAGGTCGAGACCCTTCTTCAGACTGAAGAGAGTTCCTGCCTGTCCTCTGAGTTAATCCAACATTTTGGGTCTATCTTCGGATTAAACTAGCATCTGCAGTTCCTTCCTACACATCAATGGGGCTGAAGGGGAAATGGGTGAGAGCTTCAAGTTCCTAGCAGTAAATATTACCAACTATCTGTCATGGATTAATCACATTGAAAATACTGCAAAAAAAGCACACCAACCAAACACACCAGTTCCCTAAGGAACCTGAGGAAATGACTCCAATGATGCATAGTAGTAAGTATACTGTCAGGTTGCAACACAGCTTGGTTCAGAAACAACTCTGCCCAAGACCGCAAGAAATTGCAGAGAGTTGTAAACGTAGTCCAGTCCATCACACAGATAAGACCCCCCACCATTGACTCCATTTACACTGCGTTAGGAAAGCAGCCAACATACTTAAAGACCTCTTACACCCTGGTCATTTCTTCATCTCCCTGCTCTGGTTGGGCAGAAGGTACAGAAGCATGAACACATGTACCACCAGACTCAAGAACAGCTTCTTCCTTTGTTATCAGACTTCTGAATGGCCCTTGCATAAGCTACGGTATAGTTCTTATTTTCCAATCTACGTCATTATGGACATTGGTCTTTTTCTCTGGAACCTTTATGGTCATAGAGTCATCGAGTGATGCAGTATGGAAACAGTCCCTTCAGCCCAACTTGCCACACCGGCCAACATGTCCCAGCTACACTAGTCCCACGTTTGGTCTATTTCCCTCCAAATCCATCCTATCCATGTACCTGTCTGTTTATTAAATGTTGGGGTAGTCCCTGCCTCAACTATCTATATGGTATAATACTGAAAAATTATATTTTGCACTTTTGTTTTTGCTTTGCTCTTCCTTTTGTACTTGTGCTTGGCTTGATTATATTGCTATATGTTATTATCTGATTTGATTGAACAGCACACAAACAAGAGCTATTTCATTTCGGAGTCACGTGAGTGACTTCGTGAAGAACCCGCCAGCATGCATGCGCGACATATCGTCGCTCGCATTTGCAGTCGACGGCTGGAGGTAGAGCGCGGCTCACCACCAGCCCTTCATAAGGGCCACTAAGGTAAGTACAGACAACCTTGAGTTGGTTGTTCCTGTTGTTTGAGTATTTTTTCTCTCCAACAGGGACATGGATAAGAGGAGTACGGGCCGCAGGACATCCGTAAGGAGTCGCCGGCCACCTATCCTGGAGCTCTCTTCTACAGCACCCGCTAGACGGGCCGGGAAAAAGGCGCGTAAATCGGGGAGCCACGGTCACCGCATTTACCGCTGGGGGCGGGACGGGACCGTACGCTGTCAGGGTCCAGGAAAAGGACAGTCGGCAAGCCCGCGCGGATGTCGGGTCACCACGCTGCGGCGTTGGGTGCCGACTTTACACCGCATATGCCCTTAGCGGCAGCCGGACCTAGCTCAGCCAAAATGAGCAGATCCGCGCGGGAGTCGTTCAGTTTCGCTGAGGCGGCTGGTAGCGACTTATCGTCACGGCACCGACATTACCTCGACGAGGTACGGGCCGATGATAGGAGCCTCAGAAGTTCCTTCAGGCATGAGGACTCTGACCGCCCATTCACGCACGATGAAGGGCGCATTGATCGGATGGAGAGGATTATGGAACAAATCCTGCTAAATCAAAGGCGGGAAACACGCAGTTCAGGGGACTCATGGACATATCCCCATCATCAATGGATAGTATGAGGCAGCCAGAAGAAGAGGAGATCTTGGTACACGCTCCAGTAGCACCTGAGGTCCCCCAGGAAGAACTCCTGGACGTGGCAGCCAAGTTTAGATTACCCGAATCATTGGGACAACCCCTCAATACCAAGCTGGCTACTACCATTGGTTTCCTCACCAACCATCAGCTACAGGATGAGGTCCTTGCGGAGGCCATGGACAGACACAAGGCACCGGGTAATTGCAACTCGCTCAATGTGCCTATTGTGAACATGCTTATTTGGGGCAATATCAGCCCGGGCATTAGAGCTCAGGAAGTGAAATTGCAAAAAATCCTGAAATTACTTACATCTGGGATTACCGCGTTTGCGAGGTTGGTGGATGGTGTGGATTTGAACACCGAACAGGAGGATGCTCTGGCACTACTTTGCAACACGCAATATGAGATCAATGCTTTTAGGAAAAGCATCATCAAGCCTACATTAAACCCCAAATTTGCGGGGCTATGCAGAGCACCCCCAACACCACCACCCAGACAGCTATTCGGAGAAGACCTCCCGAAGCAGGTCAAGGATTTAGATGACCATGCCAAGACAGTGGGTCTTATGAGGTCACACACCTTGACCAGAAAAAACGGCCAAGAAAACACCATTTTTCAGGCCACGAGGTCAAACCGAAAGGCCAGCAAGGACCTATGTTCCGGCGCCTCCTCAATACCAACAGTCTCAACAGCCCAGGCCTTTTTTAGGGCTAGGCCCACAACGGCCAGCATGGAAAATGCGGTTTCCACATCACCAGCGCAACCCAGCACCTCCACGTCCCACCAAACATGTCAGGGACCACCGATAACCATGAAGGTAAGGCGGTCTGGATTTCATGCACTTGCATGTCTAACCTCACATGTTGGGGGTAGTCTACGGGGTTTTAAGGAGGCATGGGAAACCATCACCTCAGATGAGTTTATCTTACAAAGTATTCAGGGCCATGAGATTGAGTTCATAAATGGTCAAATTCCTCCACCTCAGCATATGCCGAATCGCAAATTTGCACTTTCCAGGAAGGAAACAGCAGTAGGCTATGCTGAAATCTTGAGACTACAAGAGAAAGGCGTGATAGAAAGAACTATACACGAACCAATTGAATTTGTATCTAACATATTTACAAAAACCAAAAAAGATGGTGGATGTCGGGTCATTATAGATCTGACCCATTTGAATACCTTTGTAAAATATACCCATTTCAAAATGGACACGTTCGAAACAGCCAAATCTTTGATTTCTGAGGGCTGCTTCATGGCATGCATTGATTTAAAAGATGCATACTATTCAGTATCCATTCAGAAACATCACAGGAAGTTCTTGAAGTTTACCTGGATGGATCAACTTTGGCAATACAAAGCTTTGCCCAATTGGCTTAACACAGCCCCCAGACTGTTTACCAAATTACTCAAGCCAGTGCTAGCAACACTGAGGAGGCAAAATCATATCTGGATGATATCCTAATCATTGGGCATACACTGGAATCAGCGAAATTGGCAGTTTCAGCCACTGTGGAAATATTTCAAAAAATGGGATTTATTATCCATCCAGATAAATCAAAGTTCTGTCCTTCACAGATCATGGACTATCTGGGATTCACGGTGGATTCCAATCGCATGATTGCCACCATACCAACTAACAAAGCTGGGGATGTCATTCAAGCATGCAAGAACCTGGTCTGCGCCAGTACACCATCAATCAGACAAACTGCTAAGGTAATTGGGAAAATCGTAGCAGTTTTTCCAGCTGCTCAATTCGGACCTTTACATTATCAAAATTTTCAAAGATCCAAGATTTCAGCGTTAAAATTGAATGCTGGATATTTTGATAGACCTATGCAGCTGCCACTTTAGGCAAAAATTGAGTTACAATGGTGGATTGACAATATCCATAACTCATTTAAACCCATCGTTGTGCCTCGTCCGATGGTATACTTACAAACAGACGCAAGCTCCCATGGCTGGGGAGCTACGGACAACTACACTAGTTGCGGAGGCAGATGGGACACCCTTGAATCTACCCTGTTGTTATCACAAGGGATAAATTATTTGGAGATGCTAGGAGCATTCCACGGACTTAGAGCTTATTGTTCAAACTTTACTGACACTCATGTCCGTCTCCAAATAGACAATACCACTGCGGTGGCATATCTAAATAATATGGGCAATACCAGGTCAATTTCATGTGATGAATTGGCTAATACAATTTGGCTCTGGTGCATACAACGGAATATTTGGATTTCAGCTACCTATTTACCAGACAAGCTCAACACAGTGGCGGACACCAGGTCACGGATATTTAATGACAACATCGAGTGGATGTTGAATCCCCAAATATTCGCCAAAATTACAGCCAAATTTGGTAAACCGGATATTGACCTTTTTGCGTCACGGTTGAACCATCAGGTACCAACATACGTATCATGGGAACCAGATCCTGAGGCAATGGCGATGGATGCTTTCTCGCTAGACTGGGGGAAATGGTTTTTCTATGCATTTCCTCCATTTTGCCTCATCAGTCGGGTATTGCGGAAAATCCAGCTAGATGCTGCTAAAGGCATTCTTTTCATACCCGACTGGCCTACTCAACCATGGTATCCGGTGGTCCTTGGTATGATCAGTCAACCATGGGTCCTCTTAGAGGGTTGCCCACAATTGGTGACGAACCCTGTTACAGGGGAACCACATCCCTGCCATAGTCACTTGAATTTATTGGCTTGCAGGATCTGAACAGGCCATTACTGCGGTATGGTCTCTCATCAAGGACAATGGATACTATGGGAGCATCATGCAGGGAGTCCACAAGACGGCAATATCTATCGCATATCAGAAAATGGGAAACCTACTGCGGCCGCTTGGACATTGCATATGACTCCGTTTCAATCACAGATGTGCTGGAATTCATTGCGGGGTTGCACCATGACGAACACCTCAGCTGCAGTGCCATCAATAGCGCCAGGAGTGCGCTATCATTCTACCTCAATATTGAGGTAGGATCCAATAAACTGATGTCCAAACTGATGCGGGGAATATTTAATTCCAATCCGCCAAGACCCCGTTACAACATCACCTGGGACATTGGGAAAGTACTAACCCTACTCAGGACTACTCAGAGTAACCCTACTCTTTTTTGTTATTATTAATAAATATTATTATTTTCAGAATAAACAGTCTGAAAATTTGATTACTCCTATCCATCCTTACAGTGGCGTGTGTGACAGCATGGACGTTGTCCAGGGCATGAAATCACAGAGCTTTGAAGTCTTCACGAAGTCACTCACGTGACTCCGAAATGAAATAGTAAGATTAAACGAGAACTTACCAGTTTGAAGTTTGATCTTTAGTTTTGAGGAGTTGCGATGAGGGATTTCGTGCCCTCCGCTCCCAACCCTCGATCATAAAGTCAACTGGTAACTAGAGTCTCTTCAATCTTACTATAACAAGTCATTTCTTTGTTTGTTGGTTCTGTGATTCCACACCGCTGCTTTGAAGAATGTCGCGCATGCGTGCTGGTGGGTTCTTCACGAAATCCCTCATCGCAACTCCTCATAAAATAAAGATCAAACTTCAAACTGGTAAGTTCTCGTTTAATCTTACTATTCATTGTACCTTGGTACACATGACAATAATAAACCTAAGCCTAAACCTGAGGTCTCAACTTTAATATCACCTGATTCACACAGTTATCTAGGATCCAAAGTTTCTACCGCCCTCTCCTACAATAGACAGTCCTACACAATCAGAGGTCATCAGCTTCAAGTATTTCTGCGCAGTTTGTGCATTCTACTCCAGTAAACAAGTTAACACAGGAACCCGAGTGACATGTCATGCATGCCTTGAAGCCAGTAGTCATGTGAGTACGCAATGTCTTTGGATTTTCTATGGACTGCTCGTTTGGTACTTCTTTGAGGAAGTCAAATTGACTGATCAGGCTTCTGCTTCCTAATTCAGGTTCATTGGCTTTCCCTATTTTACTAAAAGTCTGATCTTGACCACTTCGTGTTGTTCTGTATATTGATTTTAGAAAAAAACGCTGCCACTTACAACTGTGATGTTTGGCCATCTTATTCAGAGTCCCCCTCCGCTGCGCAGGACAAGGGGATTTTTCCCATTGATGAAAAATCAACAATTCCTTGCTATACTCCCTATACGCTCACGAATTGTATGGCTAAATTTGTCTCTAATTCCATCTACAAGTTTGCAGGCACCACTGTAGTGGGCCGAATCACAAGCAATGATGAGACAGAGTCCCAGAATGCTTCCAAGCCGCTGAGGAGTGTTCACCCGATGCCGGAGTTCCATCTTCCTGGAAAGAGGGCCTGAGAACATCGGGCTGGCTGCGGAGGCCACAATTAGGCCCCAACCTCGGGTGATCACAGAGGAAGAGGACTGAACATTCTGGTGCCTTTCCCCACAGTGGAAAATGGTGATTCTGCTGTGGGGGGACGTTCATGTTAAATTCTATAATGTGTTGTGTCATTTTTCTTTTTTTTAATCTTTCTATGGATGTACGGAAACTTAATTATTTCTTCTATGTAAAGCACTTTGGTTTCAACGCGAGTTGATTTAAACGTGCTATATAAATAAAATGTCCTTACTTACTTACTAATAAGGAGATAGAGATCCTAACCGCATGGTATTAGGACAATAACATCTCCCTCAACGTCAGCAAGACAATGGAGCTAGTTATTTACTTCAGGAAACGTGATGGAATACATCACAATTCAGCATCAGTGATGCCAATGTGGAAATTGTTGAGCTTCAAGTTCCTTTGTGTTAATATACCAATGATCTGTTGTGGACCAACCACATTGAGGCGACTAACAAGAAGGCACATCAAACTGAGGAGGCCAAGAATATTCGGCATGCCTCCAGTGCCTCATTCAAACTTCTACAGATGCACCATAGAAAGCATACTGTCGGGTTGCATCACAGCTTGGTTTGGGAGCAGCTCAGCCCAAGACCACAAGAAATTGCAGAGACTTGTAGATGTAGCAAGATGTAGTTTCATAACAAGAGGAGATGAGTATAGGAGCAAAGAGGTCCTTCTGCAGTTGTATAGGGCCCTAGTGAGACCACGCCTGGAGTATTGTGTGCAGTTTTGGTCCCATAACTTGAGGAAGGACATTCTTGCTATTGAGGGAGTGCAGCGTAGATTCACAAGGTTAATTCCCAGGATGGCAGGACTGTCATATGCTGAGAGAATGGAGCAGTTGGGCTTGTATACTCTGGAATTTAGGATGAGAGGGGATCTTATTGAAACATTTAAGATTATTATATGTTTGGACACGCTAGAGGCAGGAAACATGTTCCTGATGTTGGGGGAGTCCAGAACCAGGGGCCACAGTTTAAGAATAAGGGGTAAGCCATTTAGAACGGAGATGAGGAAACATCTTTTCACACTGAGAGTTGTGAGTGTGTGGAATTCTCTGCCTCAGCGGGTGGTGGAGGCTGGTTCTCTGGATGCTTTCAAGAGAGAGTTAGATGGAGCTTTTATTGATAGCGGAGTTAAGGGATATGGAGAGAAGGCAGCAACGGGGTACTGATTGTGGATGATCAGCCATGATCACATTGAATGGCAGTGCTGGCTCGAAGGGCCGAGTGGCCTACTCCTGCAACTATTGTTTATTGTCCTGCACCTATTGTCTATAGCCCAGTACATCACGCAGAGCAATCTTCCCACCATTGGAAAAGTAGCCAGGACGCTCCTAGAAGGCTCTGCCCTTTGAGAAGCTGGGCGGCGGTTCCCGGTGGCCCGACTCAGGGACGGCACCACGGAGCCGTCAGGAAAAGACCTGACAGCGGTCAAGGAAGGGGTCGGCTGTCGAGGTGGAGAATGGGCGCCGATGGTCAAGGATGGGAAAGCAGAGGGTGCCGGAGGTTGGATGGGCCTGCGTGGGTGCCGGACGAGAACAAAGGAGGACCCGGCATTTGGGGGGGGGGGGGGGGGAGGAGGGGGGCGCTGAGAGAACAAAAGTGAAGGGGTGTTGAGAGAATAGGAGGGACCCACCTTGGGGGGGGGGGGGGGTCAGGGGCACCAAGAGAACAAAAGGGACCCATTGTGTGAGGGGGGGGCGGCAATGAGAACAAAGGGGAACTCAGCGGGGGGGGGGGGGGGGGGGGAGAGGATGCGCTGGGAAGAAAAGGGGACCATTGGGAACTAAATAGAATATTTTGTAACTTTGTTGGCACCCTATATTTGACGACATTTTGCAAAACAACGAATCTCACCATGATGTCACATGTGATAATAAAGTATTATTCATTCATAGCCAACTAATCAAAGGCTTGGAGCACCCTGGTGGGGTGGGAGATTGCAACCTTCACGTGGTTCGCCCTGTTTCGACAAATGCAATCAACTTGGTGTGCATAATCAAATAAGATCAAATAGAACAAGTTGTCCTACAACTTTCGGCTGTGCACGCCATACACAAGAAGAAGAACAAGCACCCTGGTTATTCCTTCTTCTCCGTGTTCCTGTCCAGTAGAAGATACAGAAGCTTGAAAGCGCACATCATCAGGCTGTGTAACGGATTTTTCCCTCTGTTGTTTGGCTCTTGAATGGTCCTTTCATAATTAGTGTACTCTCTGATTCACCTCTACCTCATTGAGGATATTGGACTTTGATATGGAACTGATGCATTACAACATGCGACAATGCTGAGAACTATATTCTGCACTCTGGACCTTCCCCTTCGCTCTATCTATTGTGCTTGAGTTTGACCTGATTGTAATTATCTATGATATATCTGATCTGAGATAAACATAAACTGCTGGAGTAACGGGCCTGTCCCACTTGGCCGTCACTTGCGTGCCATTTACACGACTTCGTCGTCGCGTTGAGACGCACGGGTAGCGTGGGGGCGGCGCGGGATGGTGGCATGGAGAAGCGCGGAGGGGTATGGAGTACGCGGGTATCGCGCGGCGCTCCAGGATTTTGTAATGTACAAAATCTTCGCGTGCCTCCGGTGTGACGTAACGTGTACGCACGCGGGCGTATTGCGGTCTAACGCTGACATCCTGACCTCGTACATGCAGTACTGTAGTATACAAATTAACTATCACGAATATCTTGATTGTACATGCTTTCGATGGTGGAATGTAGGTGCATTTTGCGATGGAGTTTGAAATCAGAAAGTCCACAGAGAATGTCATCTCTATTGAGTCATTTGCCTGTATACATGTAGGTGACGTTTGATAGGCAGATCGGCGATGTTTGATGCTGATGATGATTCATAAAAAATTGCGAATCTTCAGACACTTGACACTCTTTTATAGAGTTTGAAACATTTTGTTCAATGGGCAGCTGCACCGATAATTGAGTTTGCGGCACAAGGTTCAATGTTAATGCAAGATCAGGGAGTCAAAGATTCGGTATTTTGCTTCTATGCTGAGTCGACTCTGATTATTTTACCTGTTTATTTATTTTTTGTCCCAGCTTCACTCACAACATGTCAAGTTCTCGTCATTTTGAACCCCCATCCCACACCCCCAAGGGAATGTGCAAAAGTCACTGAATTAATAGGTGTTGAGCCATTTCCTCAGTGTGGGGTACCATCTGCAATACGGCGATTGGAACCAATACCATTTGTACTGAGCACGGAGCAAACATGTATATTCCGTGGGGGGGGCGAGGCGGATGAAAACATAACCCAGCGCGACCAATTTTCTGAATTACACCATAATTCAAAAGAAAATACAATATTATGCACTAAACAACTTTCCACTGGATATTCAAATGACGACACACGCTCCAGACTGCTGTGCTGACGCATGAGGATGCATGATGACGTGCGCGACAGTCACTACAAGCCTGTCGTGTAAATGACGGCCAAGTTGGACGGGCCCTTAACTCAGCGGGACAAGCAGCATCTCTGGAGAGAAGGAATGGGTGACGTTTCGGGTCGAGATCCTTCACCCTTGAGGATCTGGGAAAAAATAACATTGGAGGAATTAAATCCCAAAACCCTTGACCTTCAAGATTTTGAAAGTGATGTGGAGAAAGTGGAGAAAAGGGGTACTTCAGTTGTCATGTTAAAAAAGTTCATAGTTTCTAGAATGGTTCCCCATCCATTGTTGGTTGGCATGTGTGAACATACTATCTAAAGAAGTGGCCAAAGCGATGGACGTCAATTGTACGGAAATGGTAGAATCTATAGTTAAGCAAGTCAGTTATTAAAGATGGGATAGCAGCACATTTGGAAAGTGGTGAAATCATTGGACAAAGTCAGCATGGATTTACGAATGGTAAGTCATGTCTGACGAATCTTATAGAATTTTTCGAGGATGTAACTAGTAGAGTGGATAAGGGAGAACCAGTGGATGTGTTATATCTGGACTTTCAGAAGGCTTTCGACAAGGTCCCACATAAGAGATTACTATACAAACTTAAAGCACACGGTATTGGGGGTTCAGTATTGATGTGGATAGATAACTGCCTGGCAAACAGGAAGCAAAGAGTAGGAGTAAACGGGTCCTTTTCAGAATGGCAGGCAGTAACTAGTGGGGTACTGCAAGACTCAGTGCTGGGACCCCAGCTATTTACAATATATATTAATGATTTGGACGAGGGAATTGAATGCAACATCTCCAAGTTTGCAGATGACACGAAGCTGGGGGGCAGTGTTTGCTGTGAGGAGGATGCTAGGAGGCTGCAAGGTGACTTGGATAGGCTCGGTGAGTGGGCAAATGCATGGCAGATGCAGTATAATGTGGATAAATGTGAGGTTATCCATTTTGGTGGCAAAAACAGGAAAGTAGACTATTATCTGAATGGTGGCCGATTAGGAAAAGGGGAGATGCAACGAGACCTGGATGTCATGGTACACCAATCATTGAAAGTAGGCATGCAGGTGCAGCAGGTAGTGAAGAAAGCGAATGGTATGTTAGCATTCATAGCAAAAGGATTTGAGTACAGGAGAAGGGAGGTTCTACGGCAGTTGTACAGGGCCTTGGTGAGACCACACCTGGAGTATTGCGTACAGTTTTGGTCTCCTAATCTGAGGAAAGAAGTTCTTGCCATAGAGGGAGTACAGAGAAGGTTCACCAAGCTGATTCCTGGGATGTCAGGACTTTGATATGAAGAAAGACTGGATAGACTCGGCTTGTACTCGCTGGAATTTAGAAGATTGAGGGGGGATCTTATAGAATCTTACAAAATTCTTAAGGGGTTGGACAGGCTAGATGCAGGAAGATTGTTCCCGATGTTGGGGAAGTCCAGGACAAGGGGTCACAGTTTAAGGATAAGGGGGAAATCTTTTAGGACCGAGATGAGAAAAACATTTTTCACACAGAGAGTGGTGAATCTCTGGAATTTTCTGCCACAGAAGGTAGTTGAGGCCAGTTCATTGGCTATATTTAAGAGGGAGTTAGATGTGGCCCTTGTGGCTAAAGGGATCAGGGGGTATGGAGAGAAGGCAGGTTCGGGATACTGAGTTGGATGATCAGCCATGATCATATTGAATGGCGGTGCAGGCTCGAAGGGCCGAATGGCCTACTCCTGCACCTATTTTCTATGTTTCTATTGTTTCTAATTGATAATCAGGCACTTAGAAAATGGAAAGGGAGCATCACCTTGGATTTATGGAGGGAAATCCAGTTTAGACAAATATGTCACATTTTTGAAGTTATAATTTTCAGTGTAGGAGATTATTAAAATTATAAACTGGTTTGCACCTTTAGATTTGATTAATTGACAGGCGACAGAAAATAAGAATAAATGAGTCACTATCAATTTGGGAGGCTGTTCCTAGTAGGATGCCACCAGCGTGGTTGTTGGGATTCCAGCTATTCAAATCTATTATGATAACTTGAATGATTGAGGGGACTGAGTGTAAGATATCGATATTTTCTGATGATACAAAACTGATTAGAAATACCATTTGTGAGGCTTCAGGAGGATATGGACAGGCTAAGTTAATGGATGAGGACTTAATAAGTGGACAATAATATGGAATAATGTGAGGTCATCCACTGTCTGAAAATAGAAGGCCATTTTTTTTAAATGTGAGAGATTAGAAGGTGTTGATGTTCAAAGCAATTTGTGCACATGAATCACCTAGAGTAAATGTGAATGTTCAAAATTCACTTGGAAAGGCAAATAGTATATTGGCTTTTAGTACAATAGAATTTCTGTACATGAGTAAAGACGTCTTACTATATATTATGTAATGGCCTGGTGTGGTCACACTTAGGATACTCCTTAAGTATTCCTGTTTCTACTGCAAACGTTCCCACGGTTCAAGTGCATGCTTAAGAGGAAAATAAATTATTAAATTAAAGATCAATTGCAGCAAAGCATAAAGGTATTTGGTTCATCAGCCTCTAATAGCCCATTGCAAGAGCAATCTAGTCAGAAATATTTCCCCAGATCATTTCCAACAATTTGCAGTATGCCAAAGGCTTTTCTCCATGTTATCGCTGTTTCTTTTGCAAATTATTTTTCATTTACATCCCATCTCACTTCATTGATTAAAGGGCACAGTTCCTACTATTTCATTGTCTCAGCATTTCATGAATTTGACCATGAATTTAGTTTTGAGATACAGCGCAGAAACAGGTCCTTCGGCCCACTGAGTCTACACCGACCAGCGATCCCTACACATTAACACAGGCCTACACACACTAGGGACATTTTACCCTTACACAAAATATACAAACCCAAGACACTTAACCTACAAACCTGTACATATTTGGAGTGTGGGAGGAAAACAAAGATCTCGGAGAAAACCCACATGGTCACGGGGAGAACGTACAAACTCCGTACAGACAGCACCTGTAGTGAACCCGGGTCTCTGCCGCTGCAAGCGCTGTAAGGCAGCAACTCTATCGCTGCGCCACCGTGCCGCCCTAAGATCTCCAACAAATCACCCCGTTGTACCTCCACAACAGGACAAGCAGAGAGCTACTCTGGGCCAGAGCTAGGCTTTCCCGACAATAATGTTTTTAAAGAAGTTGGACGAACATAGTAGAAAGGAAGAAATAAATTCACTCTGGTATGGTTTGAGAAAATACACAGGAGGCTTTTTGATCAGAGCATAATTGCTGACATAAACCAACTGAGCCAAATTAGTAGTTCTGTCCTGTACATTTGTTTTAAATCTGTTCTGCATGTCAATTCAAACTCTTTTAGTCAGTGTGTAGGAAGGAACTGCAATGCTGGTTTAAACCGAAGATAGACACAAAAAGTTGGAGTAACTCTGACCCTCTGTCAGGCAGCATCTCTGGAGAAAAGGAATAGGTAACATTTTGAGTAATTGTTACCTCTTCCTTTTCTCCAGAGATGCTCTGACCCGCTGAGTTACTCCAGCTTTATGTGTCTATCTTTTAGTCAGTGTTGCTTTAAAAGCTACTGTCTTCTGATCTTGTAAGTTAGCAAGAGGAGAAAGTGACAGAATCCAATATGATCCACTGTTTGAGCAACAAAGCACTCTGATACTGTAGCACCCATCGTCACAAACTCATTAATTCAAGCAGGTATTATTAGTGAACTGCAGGAGGGAACACTTGATGAAGCATCAAATATAGAACTGTACAGCACAGGAACAGGTCATTCAACCCCCAATGTCCCTGCCGAACATGATGCCAAGTTAAATTAGTCTTCTCTGTCGACATGTTATTCCATATCCTCCATTCCCTGCTTATTCATGTGGCTCTCCTAAGGCTCCTTAAATGCCATTATCGTATCTGCTTCCACCACCACCCCTGGCAGCGTGTTACAGGAACCACGTCAGGTAAAAAAAATTGCCTTTGGATATATTATCTTTCCCTCTCTGACAAACCTATGCCCTCTATTCTTTGACATTTCCACCCTGGGGAAAAGGGTTCTCTGTCTATCCTGTTTGAGTATCGTCTCTAAGCTCGCCATAGTAATATAGTCATAAGACACGTACAGTTTGGAAACAGGTCCTTCAGCCCAACTTCCCCACACTGACCAACATGTCCCATCTACTCTAATCCCACTTGCCTGCATTTGGCCCATATCCCTTCTAAACCTGTCCTATCCATCTACCTGTCTAATTGTTTCCTAAACATTGCGATAGTCACTGCCTCAACTACCTCCTCCAGCAGCTCGTTCCATAAACCCAACACCCTTTGCGTGAAAAAGTTACCTCTCAGATTCCCCTAAAATATTTCCCCCCCTTCATCTTAAACATATGCCACTCTGGGCAAGAGACTCTGTGCATCCACCCAATCTATTCTTCTCATGATTTTATACATAATACGTTCAGCACATGGCAGCTAATAACTAATGTTTGGTGAGAGTTTACAACCTGAGGATATATACAACTACACGACCACCCAATTCAACTGTATAATTACAAAAACTAAATTGCTATTTACCAGAGGGATGATAGGTCACATCCAAGGGAGCGTAATGACCATAGGATCAATAGTCTAATCAGTCTAATGAACGGTCCCAAACCAAAATGTCACCCATCCTTTTTCTCCAGCCATGCTGCCTGACCCGCTGAGTTACCCCAGTAGTTTGTGTCTATGATCAATGGTTCAGTTTAGAGATACAGCATGGAAACAAGTCCTTCGGCCCACCAGGTCCACGCCGACCAGTGATCACCCGTTGGATAAAACCCGAGTGGCTTTTATCCAACCCACAGGGACAATTTATAGCAGCCAATTAACCTACAAATCTGCACTTCTTTGGAAGATGGGAGGAAACCGGAGCACCCGGAGAAAACCCAGGCAGTCACATGGAGAACATACAAACTCAGTACAGACAGCACCCATAGTCAGGATTGAACTGGGGTCTCTGGCGCTGAAAGGCAGCAACTATACCGCTGTGCCACTATACCATTCAATAGCTAGATTATTTTGCAATTTTATGAGTTCCTTGTGAACCAGGTGAAGCAGCGCAGCCTATTGATAAAATAATTGAGACTAGCCTCAGCCAAAGTGAATCATTTACCGAGTGGATTTATGACATGACAATGTTTCCAATCAATTCTCATCATTATCTCTCCTTTTAATATCTAGAAATGTTTAAAATGAAGGCTCGCATTAGACAATAGACAATAGTTGCAAGAGCAGGCCATTCGGCCATTCGAGCCAGCACCGCCATTCAATGTGATCATGGCTGATCATCCCCAATCAGTAACCCTATTGATTTGTTCCATTATGGTCTTTTTACACTTACAATTCTTTAGTTGTATCCATACTGACTCCACATCTCCTGTTTCAATGTCACCCCTTGCAAGGGACTGAATTTCATTCCTCACCAACAGAGCAACCCCACCCCCTCTGCCCACCTGTCTGTCTTTTCGATAGGAGTTATACCCTTCAATATTCAGTTCCCATTTATTTGTATGATACTTTGCAGAATATTCTAAAATGGTTTTTAGCCACTTATACATTCTTTGGAAGTGTGGTCATGGCTGGAATCTACAAACCACAACAACCATTTATTTTGTCCTTGCTGTGGGATTTTCTTGTGGCGAAACGGAGTGACATTTTATCTACTATCGAACAGGCACACTTTAAAATATAATTGATAGGTCATGAAGTGCTTGGCAAAAATCCTCAAAATGTAAATCTCACTGATTAAATGTGCCTTTGCTTGTTTCCCATCAATCTGCACACATCTTAATATGGATTTCACAAAACGGGCAATTTTTGCCTTTTTGCCAGATCACATACTAATTATTTTGTCACCATCTTGTTTGTCTCCCGGAGAGCGTATGTTACCCGACATGCTTTCTTCTCTACATGTCTCCTATTCTTTCCTTTCTGCCCTATTTATTTAAACCCTCACCAATTACTCTCCCACTGAGAGAATATCCAGCTTTGTTCTGGTGTAAGATGTCCTTTGGTACATTTCATTTACCCTCTAGAACTGTGGCTGTGATTTTTGATATTTTATTCATTAACCTGATCTTATAGAGATGTATAAAATAGTGAGAATAGTAAGTAAGTAAGCAAGTACATTTTATTTATATAGCACGTTTAAATCAACACGTTGAAACCAAAGTGCTTTACATAGAAGAAATAATTACGTTTCCGTACATCCATAGAAATTTTTTTTTTAAAGAAAAATGACACAACACATTATAGAATTCAACATGAACGTCCCCCAACACCAGAATCAAAATTTTCCACTGTGGGGAAAGGCATCAGAAAGTTCAGTCCTCTTCCTCTGTGATCACCCGAGGTTGGGGCCTATTTGTTGCCTCCGCAGCCAGTCCGATGTTTTCAGACCCTCTTGCCGGGAAGATGGAACTCCGGCGACGAGTGAACATTCCTCAGCGGCTTGGAATGTCTGGAGCGGCCGCTTCCTCCACGGAAACTGCGGCACCCGAAGTCCTCAGGCCGCGCTGGTTGGAGCTCCAGCACTGGCGATCTCGGATCCGAGGCTCCATGGTGTTTTAAATCCAGCGCCGCCCGCGGCTGGACACTCCGCAGCCACAGCTCCTCGGATGTTGGAGTCGGCGGTCACAGCACTCCGGAGCTTACCGCACGGCGACCCGGTAAGGCATCGCCCGCTCTGTGATGGTGTCCCAGCGCTGTGGCCGCGGCTGGACACTCCGCAGCCACAGCTCCTCGGATGTTGGAGTCGGCGGTCACAGCACTCCGGAGCTTACCGCACGGCGACCCGGTAAGGCATCGCCCGCTCTGTGATGGTGTCCCAGCGCTGTGCCGCTGCCAAAGCTGTAGTCCCAGCAGGAAACGCCATTCCAATCCGATGGTAGGCCGCGAGGAAGGGGCGTATAAGCAGCTCGGAGGGAAGCTGCCTCTCCGACCAGGTAGGGACTAGGAAATAAAGTTTCCTCCTTCCCCTCCCTCCACCCACCACATAGAAGAAGACCTCCAACAAACATTTTGTTTTAACAGGACTAAACATTTTTGTTTAAAGGGTGAAAGGATAGATAGGGTAAATGTACAGAGTCTTTCACCCAGAGCAGGGGAATCGTGAACCAGAGGACATAGGTTCAAGATGAGAGGGGAAAGATTTAATAAGAACCTGAGGGACAACTTTTTTTATACGGAGGGTGGTGGATATATGGAACGAGCTGCCAGAAGAGGTTGAGGAAAGTACTATAACAAAGTTTAAAATAAATTTAGACAGATACATTGATAGGAAAGGTTTAGAGGTATATTGGCTAAATGTAGGCAGGTCGGACTAGTGTAGATGGGGCATCTTGGTCAGCATGGACAAGTCGTGCTGCGGGCCTGTTTCCACGCTGTATGACTATCATTCTAAGGCTTAACTCATGAAGCACAGAGAGTGGTTTTCCATTCTTCTGTTCCTTTATCCTCCAACAATCCTTGAGGACCTGCGTTCAGCTCTTCCCTTTGCTCTGGCTTCAGCGTAAATCCCTACTCTCATAACCCTCCACATCCAAAGATTGCACATTGTTATGGTGCATCCCAGGATACCTTAAACTCAGCATTTCATTTGGGACTCACAAAAGGAGGCAGCTAACCATCAATCGTTTTACTGTCAGTATTTTCACCTAACAATTACATGGTACTGGATTCAAACCTCACCTTAGAGGCCTCCTTATATTATGGTTTTGTATGGTTAGTGGTCTCATTGTTCCATGGCGCTTTAGTGTAACATGTACCTAGATACAGTGAAATTCTTTGCTTTGCATGCAATTCAGTAAAATCAGTCTATGCATAAGCGCAATCATATACAAATGCAACAATTACTGTATATGTAAGACTGGTAATTACACTGTAGCCGTACACAGAGTTATGTTTCCAGCACCATCTTGTATCCTTTAAGTTTCAAAGTTCTTAAAAATATGATATTGAACTGTTAACCCAAGGCCCTGCCTGAATATAAATATCTAGTTTCTTAAGAAGATTATGCACATTCTTCCAATATCATTGTCAGAATCAATTTTCAGTCAGCGTGACTAAAAGATTATTTGATGAGTAATTGATAGTGGGTCCTTGCTCTATGCAGACTGATTTTCATTTTTGTCAGTGCAACAACAATGGCTGTAAAAGCATTTCCTTTGTTGCAAAATGCTTTTAGATGATGTGAGAATGTGAAATGCCAACAATAATTAAAATTCAATCCATAGATAAAATTTTGTTGCAGTAATTAGCATGGACAGTAACGTACTTACCCGGAAGTGCCCTCTTTCCCAAGTTAATATTTTGATACGATTCCAGTCCCTGTGAATTACCAACCAGCCCGAAGGAGAGGAAACATAACAGAAGAGCACTTAAACATATTTCAGAATTTAGTGACATTGCCTGTAAGGACAAACCATGAATGTACTGGAGGTGTGGCAATGAAAAGGTCAGACACTATAATTTGCCATTTCTGCGGAAGGTGATGGGAGATGTTACCATGTGAAATGATAGAAAAAAATGATTCCTAAATTACCACGGAGACCATGACACATCATAATATAACCTGATGTCAGGCCCTAGGTTACTATGGAGACCACATTCATAAGACCACAGTGAATGATCTGATAAGATTCACATAGACTACTCGATATAGAATTACATAGCAAACAAGCAGATCAAAATGTTTCCAGTGTTTTGAGAATCCCTTGTTTCATAATAAAACTTGGTAGATTAGTCATTATAGTTATGAATAAATAAATGTGTCATATGTATTTTATGTTTGCTTTACCAAGTAGTTTTTGTTTAAATTGTGATTTAAAAAAAATCTTATTTCTATATCTTTTCAGTAAGCTCATTTTATTTTGAAATAGGTACTGTATCCTAATGCTTATATGATGGGCGCAGAAGGTTGTGAGTTTGTATTCCTAGCACAGGTAAGTTATAATAATAATAATAATATATTTAATTGTCATTACACATAAGTACAACGAGATTTGGTTTGCAACTTCCATCCGATGTCATAACATAAACTAATAAAATTTAGGTTTAGGTACCCCGAGAACAAGGTTTGTAAAAAGAACATTAGAACAGTAAAACCAACTAAAGTGCAGATGTGTCTGTGCGACGTGACCATCCGAGGGAGACAGTCCATTGGGGTGGGGGGCACTCAGCAGGGCCGGTTCAGAGCCACTATAGCCCTGGGAATTAAGCTGCTCCTGAGTCTGGAGGTGCGGGCGTAGAAGGCCTTGTAACGTCTGCCGGAAGGGAGTAGTTCGAACAGTCCATTACAAGGGTGAGAGGAGTCTTTATGGATGCTGACGGCCTTTCTGAGGCACCATGTGTGGTAGATGCCCTCCAAGGCTGGTAGCGGTGTCCCAATAATCTTTTGAGCTCTGTGGACGACGCGCTGAAGAGCTCTCCTCTCCGCCTCCGTGCAGCTGAGATACCACACAGCGATGCCATACATTAATATGCTCTCTGTCGTGCAGCGGTAGAAGGTCATCAGCAGCTGTTGGGGCAGACCAGTTCGTTTCAATGTTCTTAGGAAGAACAGTCGTTGCTGTGCCTTTTTGACCAGCGCAGCGGTGTTGGTGGACCATGTGAGGTCCTCTGAGATGTAAGTGCCCAGAAACTTAAGGATGGACACTCTCTCCACTCTGTCCCCTGTCATATTCCCCATTCTGTGACCTCCTGAAGTCGATAATCAGCTCCTTGGTCTTGGAGATGTTTATTGACAAGTTGTTCCGTGAGCACCAGTCCGCCAGGTTCTGATCCTCCGCTCTGTATTTTGTTTCATCACCGTTGGTGATCAGCCCGATCACTGTTGTTTCGTCTGCAAACTTGACAATGGTGTTGGTGTCGAATGCAGGAACAGAGTCGTGAGTGAAGAGGTGCTCAGGGTGATAGTGGAGGACAGGCACGTCCCCAGTCTCACTGCCTGCAATCGCTCCGTCAGAAAATTCAGGATCCAATCGCATATCGGTGAGCTGAAGCTGGTGGAGTTTGGTGGTGAGCTTGTAAGGCTAACTTTAAAGACTAACTTTAATAAATCTGGCATTTTGCTGATTGGCATTGAATATACTCTAACTGGTCCTTAAATGTTACTTCATTAAACCTAATACACAATTCTGGGTAGACACACAAGCCGCAGAAACTGGAGGAACTCAACTAGGTCAGGCAGCATCTGTTGGGGGAATGGACAGACCTCATTTCAGGTCAGGATCCTTCTACAGAAGAAGGACCTGAATTGTCTTCTTTTCATTCCCTCCATAGATGTCGCCCGACCCACTGAGTTCCTCCGGAATTTTTTTGTTTAGTTTAATTTAGTTTATTGTTGTCGTGTGTACCGAGGTACAGTGCAAAGCTTTTTGCTGCATGCTATCTAGTCAAAGAAAATACAATACTTGAATACAATTAAAGCCGTCCACAGTGTGTGGTTTTACACAGCTCTATGTAATTGACTCAGTACACTTGATAAGCAATAGAAACATAGAAACATAGAAAATAGGTGCAGGAGGAGGCCATTTGGTCCTTCGAGCCAGCACCACCATTCATTGTGATCATGGTTGATCGTTCCCTATCAATAACCCATGCCTGCCTTCTCCCCATATCTCTTGACTCCAGTAGCCCCCAGAGCTCTATCTAACTCTATCTTAAATCAATCCAGTGACTTGGCCTCCACTGCCCTCTGTGGCAGGGAATTCCATAAATTCACAACTCTCTGGGTGAAAAAGTTTTTTCTCACCTCAGTCTTAAATGACCTCCCCTTTATTCTAAGACTGTGGCCCCTGGTTCTGGACTCGCCCCACATTGGGAACATTTTTCCTGCGTTTAGCTTGTCCAGTCCTTTTACAATTTTATGTGTTTCTATAAGATCCCCCCTCATCCTTCCAGTGAATACAAGCCTAGTCTTTTCAATCTTTCCTCATATGACAGTCCCGGCATCCCAGGGATCAATCTCGTGAACCTACACTGAACTGCCTCAATCACAAGGATGTCCTTCCTCAAATTAGGAGACCAAAACGTTATACAACTGCAGAAGAACATCTTTACTCCTATACTGAAATCCTCTTGATATGAAGGCCAACATTCCATTAGCTTTCTTCACTGCCTGCTGTACCTGTTAGCCAACTTTCAGTGAGCGGTGTACAAGGACGCCCAGGTCTCACTGCACCTCCCCCTTACCTAACCTAACCCCATTGAGATAATAATCTGCCCCCTTGTTTTTGCGCCAAAGTGGATAACCTCACATTTATCTATATTATACTGCATCTGCCACGCATCTGCCCACTCACTCACTCAGAATAATAAATACTGTCCTTCCATTTTCTAAAATGCTACTAAAATTTAGTTCTGAATTACCGACCTAAAACCTGGGGCTGATTAGCCATGATTGTATTGACTGGGATCGGCCTGAAGGTCCTTGGAGTCTACTCCTTTGTTGCTAATTTCACATGTTCTTATGTACTGTTCACCATGTGACCTAATAAACATGGAGCATGTGCACAATTAAAGGTGTTCATTAAATTATTTTCATAAACAAAAAGACAAAATATGTGATAATTAACTAGTAATTACTATTTTGTAAAAGAGTAATTTAAGGAATTAAAAAATAGTAAAAATGAATGGTGTTTTGCCGAGAGCATCCTATGTTGTTTTCCAGAATTCACAATATTTTTGCTTTTGTTTGGTATCCATTTTATTTCCATGCCATAGATTTATCTTCCACACAAACCCTAGCTCCGCATCACTACTGCCTCCCTTGATGTTGTAGGTGATAGACAAGGGATCCTACAGCATTGCCATCATGAAAGGCTCTCAATAACCATCATGAGTAGTAGGTGAAATTGGGTATCAACATTAGCACTGAGAAAAATCAAAATGCTCATCTCCCAGCCATTTTATAAATGTTGTCACCTGTGCCAGGCTATGCTGTGTCAGGCTTAGTCAGCTGCTTGCAAGTTTAGCTTCCTGTCCAACTCCAAGCTGAGCTTTCAGCCATAGATTCTCTAAACAATCAAAGTTATTTGCATCTATTTCTGTAACACTGCCTTTGTCTACCCATGTGTTATTGAAACTGTTATCCATATCATTGTTGTCTGATGACTGACAATTCCAATGGACTTTGACAAACCTGTTCTGCTTCAGCTTCTATTAACACTTATAACTCCGAATACTTA
This sequence comes from Raja brachyura, assembly GCA_963514005.1. Next base: position 4,785,778 of record OY740785.1, read on the forward strand.
CAGAATGTAACTAATTCTTAGCATATAGCCATCATTTGCCTATATTATAAGCTGCATATGTGGCTGAGTTGGTGCTACTGGTAATTCTGGCCAAATTGAAGATGCCAGGACACTCTTCTTCTTTTGTGTGGCGTGCACAGCCTAAAGTGTAGGACAACTTGTTCTATTTGATCTTCAGTTTGTGCACGTCGAGTTAATTGCATTAGTCGAAACAGGGTGGACCACGTGAAGGTTGCAATCTTCCACCTCGCCAGGACACTAAAATTGAGTAAAGGCTTCTGGGCTGCTAGGCCATTTGGTCAATTCAAATGTGCCTTCTGATGAAATGGAAAAAGCTGCAGAATGGTGCCAGTTTGTCTAGAGCCTAGATAAGAGTTGCAGGAAGAGAATGGAACATCTACAGATTCTTACAATTAAGTGTAAATTGCATGGAACGGATTGGGTGAATGCAAACCAGACATACACATTGTAAATATTGTTGCAAAGCTTTACTTTGCTAGATGTTGATTGGGTTAAGTGTTGAGCCTTGTCTGGGTTTCTTGAATATCCAGGCACATGTTGCATAATTCAACTGTTAACTTGCATCTAGAAACTTTGTCAGATACACTGTATTAGTTACTGTATTATTGGGTTATGGAAATGTCTATCATGTACTGTGTTAATCGATATCTGTAATTGGATTGTAAAGAGACCACCCCCATATGGTTCGGCACCTCAAGGTTCGGGGACCTATAAAAGGTAGCTCCCACGAAGTCCTGTGTCGATCTTCTGGGAGAACGCTTAGGACTGCGTGGCCTTCTGGAGTGTCTCTGCTTGCACGAGGCTAGGAGGGCTTGGCCAGGCAGATCAAACACGCAGTGGTTAGATATAGTAGTGGGGAACTGTTACTGTGTTCCAAAATGTAGTTTAGATGCGCAAGTGCTTGACTCAGTGGTTTTTGAGTGAAACTAGACTGGGGGGGGGGAAGCTTAGAACGAGCTATTTACACTACATTGAAATCAGGAAACAAATCCAAAGTAATTAGACTGATGCTTCAGCACCCCCGATAAGGATAAGTGTGTATTGTCTTTCAGATGAGGATAAACCAAAGCCCTGTATTTTACCTCATATTTAGAAGATCACAAGCCAATACGCTGAAGAAGAGCAGACAGCTACCCTCTTACTGTCCCGGCCAACGTCTATCCATCAGTTAATATTTGCAGAGAGACAAATTATTTAGTAATTATATAGCAGTCTGTTGTAAGCAAACTACCTTCCATGTTTCCTATAACATTACACTTTAGTTTAGTTTAGAGGTACAGCATGGAAGCAGACCCTTCGGCCCATCGGGTCCATGGCAAGTGTATTTATCTTTAAAGCATCTTGCAAAGAACTTAAAGGACATGAATACCTCTATTACATAAACTCCCGATGCTCTCAGAATTTTCATCCTCAGACATTCACCCTCCCCATCTCTGCAAATTAATTTTTTCTTTCCCAATCACCCTACCATTTTGACTCTTTTGCATTACCCTCACACTGCTTATCATGAGCATGTGTGCCTTCTGCTGTCTGTACCAAGAGCACTGGACTTCTCTGCCTTAACATCCTTTGACCGAGTTCCCAATACTTATAAATATGGACGATATCCATTTTTATGAAACACCTTGAGCTGTTTAGCATTCTTCCCACATCTTCAACACAATACAGGAGGTCACTCAGCCTATTGGGTCATGCATGTACCTTGGGGAGCAATTCCACAGGTCCCATTCATTCCCTCTCCATCCTTGTAACCTATACTCTCACACATGTCCATCATTTCCCCTTTGAAGAATGAACCTTATCAAAAATTAACAACAGTAGGAGAAGGGGCAGGGGCCAGTATCAGACACTTTAAAACCTCTTTAAACAAATATGGGCCTATGCTTATATGATCCCTGGCATTTCTTATTTATGTATGGAAACAAACAGAATTCACCATAGTCACATACAGGAGGTGCTGAAACTCTGAAATTGTGTGGTATTGTTATAGGGGACAAGTATTGGTTCATTAACTGGAACACAGCATGAAAATCTGTATATGTTGAACAAGCGAGTTCGGTATTCCGACTGAGCATGCCCAGGTCATAAGACACTCGTGATAAACATTCTCGGCAGCTGTGCTGCTGCATGTTCACAGGCCTGCATTTCATCCGTATCCAGCGCAGAGAAGAAGTGATAACCCCAGCTCAACTGAATTTCATTAGAGGTAATTCCATCAAAACCAGTTACTGATGTCATACAAATGCTGTGAGAACACTACCTCACATTTGTACTGTGATCCATTCATTCAAGTTGAACTGGAGTTGCACTTCTCCACGCTGGCTGTAAGCCTGGGCCACCACTGCTCCGGGCCGGTGTCCGGTCAGTCCACGGCTGTCAGTTAACCCGGCAGGACAAGCAGAGTTGAGCCGAAGTTAACACTTCCTCTCTGCGCTGGCTGTAAGCCTGGGCCACCACTGCTTCAGGCCGGTGTCCCGTCAGTCCAGGGGCACCCCAGACATCTCCGGCCGCACCCGGACAGGGATGGGACACTCGGGAGGGGACGGTCCAGTAGCAATTCAACAGCGCTTGCAGCGCCGGAGACCCAGGTTCGATCCTGACTATGGATTAAACTTAGGTTTGTATACATGCAGCAACACAGCTGCCGAGAATGTTTATCGCAAGTGACCTATGACCTTGGCATGTGCAGTCAGAATGCCAAACTCGCTTAATTTGGACTGGTTTTACTTAAGACAACGTAGCTGAAATAAAAATAGGGAAATGTGGAAAACATACAGGCAATATTGAGTAACTTGACATGATTAAATGTACTAATTTTGTTCCCCTTCTTAATGATTAAATAACTTGACAGGCAATATGCTAGGGTTATCAACTATCACATATTCCCAGTGGAATTGGGCCCATCGCATCTACTCCGCCATGGCTAATCTCTGCCTCCTAATCCCATTTTCCAGCCTTCTTCCTATAATCCGTGTCACTTTGAAATGTTATACAAACATACCAAGGCAATATTGAGTAACTTGACTTGATCAAACTTACTAATGTGGCTCCCCTTGTTAACGATTAAATAAAACCTGCCAGGCAATGCACTAGGCTGGGGTTGAGATGTGATACAAACACCAATTTGCAACGTTCATTTGGTGTAAGGGGACGACAGAGACTTTTTCTCGCGAGTATAAAAAGAACAGAGATGCTTCAAAACCACTTCCTTATTTGTGAGGCACTTGAAGGATTTCCTGGTGGGCTCCACCAATTCCTGCTGCACGGCTGCTTCGTCTTCTCTCTCATTGATCACTGAGCAGACCTTGTTACTGCTTGAATTTACCAATGAGGGATTTTTAAACTCAACAGCCGGCGGCTCCCGGCCGCGGTGCACGCTGGTCTTTGTAGTCCCCGCGTCGTGGTTGAGGCGTTGAGTGGAAGGAGGGCGGGGACTACAACTCCCATGAGGCGGCGCGGCCGGCCCGCCTGAAGGGGGGGGGAGGGGGGAGAGGGGAGGGCGGGGTGGCGCCTGCGCGCAGGCGATGCTGGCGTTGTTTATTGTGGCCGGGGCAGCCATCACGGTGTGAGGGGTGGAAGAGAGACAGACAGATATATATAGTCGGTGGCCGCGGCGGCGGCGACTACGCGGGGCAATCCATCGACATCGCCTCTGTTACTGGGCGCCACAGGTTCGGCTCGGTGACCTCGGAGAGCGGCGCTGCTTCCTTTCCTTGGGGGAGATTGGATTGAGACGGGCCGGCGAGAGCAGAGCACAGTTTTACAAAAAAAGAAAAAGCCGGCCGGCCGGCCGCTCATTCGCTCGCTCGCTAGCTAGCTAGCTCGGCGGAAACGGGGCGCTCGCCTGCTCCCGGAGGAGAAACGCAAAGGGGGACCCCTCGCCCTTTTACTCCCGATCCCACCCCTACCCACATCCCGGCGCCATGGCCTGCGGAGCCACCCTGAAAAGGACTATCGATTTCGACCCGCTCCTCAGCCCCCCGTCGCAGTCGCCGAAGAGGAGACGCTGCACCCCGCTCAGCTCGGCCTCCTCCCCGCAGAAGTACCTGAAAATGCAGCCGTCGCCTTTCGGGGAGGTGACCCCCCGCCTCACCACAGGTACGGTACGGTATGGTATGGTGGAGGGGGAAGGAGGTCGGAAACCCTTGCCGGCAGCTCCCTGCTCGGACTGGGGGCATCCGCCCTTTAGCGGTCCCTATAATTCTCCCAACTACTCGCCCTTCCTTCACCGACAACACCATCGCGACCCCACCTTACTCTCCCCGTATCGCTGCCCCTTTCTTTCCCTATCCACCCCTCCCCCACAAGTCCACTGGATCCACCCTTGTTCAGTCAAATGCACCTCTCCCCCCCCCCCCCCCCCCCACTGCCCTTGTTAAGTCAGTGACGCTTCATGCCCGTCCTGCACCATTTCTGGGTGAGTGGCCTTTTGACCCTTGCCGGCTTCACCAGCACATCCGGATTACAGCCCAACGCCCTTGCTTCTCTCTCTCACTATTTGCAGCCCAACCATTCATTCGGTGTAAACCATCATCCACAGTTCCTTCCTACACATTCCTTCCTCGATCCCGAGTCCTATCTTTGGATCACTTAATCACCTTTTCTGGATATCCTGTCCCCTCCATCCATTGGAATAACTTCCTCTCTTGCTGGAAGGGTCTCGACCCGAAACGTCACCTATTCCTACGCCCCATAGATGCTGCCTCACCTGCTGAGTTTCTCCAGCATTTTTGTCTACCTTCGATTTTTCCAGCATCTGCAATTCTTTCTTAAACATCCTCTCTCTTCCTTTTACCTGCCCACAAGATCGCGCAGTAATCAACCAGGCCCAGAATGGACTAGATGCCGTTTCTTATTTTAGCGTGCTGGAGTAATTATGCGGGTTGGGCAGCATCTCTGGAGAACGTGGATAGTAGTTTTTTGGGCTGGGGCCTATCAGACTGCTTTCTGAAGAAGGGTCTCGAACTGGAACATCAGCTATTCCTTTTCTCCCGAGATGCTGCCTGACCTACTGAGTTACTCCAGCTTTTTGTGTCTGTCTTTTGCTTTCTGTACATCTCGGGGATCTTGCCCCCTTGTTGCTCCACATTACGACCCAACGCCTGTGTAATATGGTTTAACTTTATTACTCTCCAGCCCCTCTTCCTAAATATCTACTTGCCTTTCCCATGTAATCAATCACACTTGAGTTTAATTTCCTCTCGATCAATTTGGATCCTCATTGGTGTGTGTGTGGTCCTGTGTCAGCACATTGGGGCAGTGTTAATATAAGTGAGACTCCAAAGCAGCCTGATAGGCCCCGGAACAGAAACCTATCCATGTTCTCCAGAGATGCTGCCTCACCTGCATCCAGCACATTAAAATAAGAAACAGCATCTACAGTCCATTGTGTCTGCAGATGGACAGATAAAAGGGAAAAAAAAACAGTGAGCTAGAGAGAGGAAGTTATTCCAAAAGAAAGCAAAAATCTTTGCCGTGTTCTTGGAGACCAATTGCAAGGCCTCTATTTCATGAGCATAAATTTGTGATGTAGCTGCTGTTTTTTTTGTTCAAAGGGAACTTATCAACATCTAAACAATTGGAATATTTTAGATGAGTGGGAATCTTCACTTTATTACATAAATGTTGGCTGATTTTTCAATTCTAACCTAAATATTTTAAACCTTAAATTAGAATGTTTTGGCGGATATTTGCTTCATTTGCCAAATGTTGTGTGAACTACATTATATGTCGGATGTATATAAAAATGCACAATTAAAGATTGGAACCCATTTCAAAAAGGACATCTATTTCCATATTCACTATATTGTTTGTTTTAACTGGGAAAGATTAATTTGGTGGTAAGACATTAGAGTGACGTGTGTTTCCATTTTGATATTGTTGATTTGTTAACAGTTGAAATCCTACCATTGACTTTTTTGGTTAATTTGATTTTTCTTTTTCACACATTTGTAATTTTTCTTTGGAGGTGTAGCTTTATTGATTGATCTTTATTCTCTGATTATGATGTCAGTTATATGTTTTTTACATGGCCGGGGGGGGGGGGGGGGGTAATTAAGGACTTTTCAGTTTGTTGACGTGAAATGCTCCTAGATTACATGAATGTAGTCAGTCGGTATCCTCGGACACAAATGGTAGTGTCACAATTAAATTACAGGACTAGAAGTCCAGAACCTGCACTGACAATGTAAGAGGCTTGAGTTCAGATTCCATCTGGCAGCATAGTGCTTGTTTTATGTTTTAAAAAATCTTTGCAGTGGCTGATGGAAAATACCAAATTGCAATAGCCTCACTAATGGTCACACAAAGTGAATGTTTTTGTTAATTATTTGAAAATTGGCTGTAAAAGCTTCCAAGATAATTACATTTTTAACTCTCTCCATATTTTTTCAATTAAAAATGGTACAACATGAATCTGTGATGTCTCAATTCTTGGACAGTAATGTATTTCAACAATTGGAGAGCTTATGACCTCATCATTGTGAAAGTGTATGCAGGTAGCTGGAACAGAGTGAAATGAGAGTCAAGAGTGTTTTATTGTCAGATGTCCCAGATAGGGCAATGAAATTCTTGCTTGCTGCAGCACAACAGAATATGTAAACATAGTACATAAACCATCCATAGTTTAATTACAAGTGCTCTATTCCTGGATGGGTTGGAAACAATTGTGTAATTCCCATGAACAATAACATTATTGCTGCAGCTTTACAGGCCCATTAATGCAACAAAGCACAAATAAATACAGAATCGGTAATACAATAAATGAATAATTTAGTAATTTAGTAACCAACTCGTAGTGCAAAACTTGAAACACGTAGTGCAACCAAAAGAAAGGGGTAAAGTTTTTGTTAATGTTGTGCAGTATTCAAGAGCCTGATGGTTGCTGGGAAGAAGCTGTGTCTGAACCTGTAGATTACAGGGTTCTCTGGTTCCTTTGCCACCTTCCCGATGGTACTAGTGAGATAATAGCATGGTGTGGGTATTTGATCCTAGCTGCCTTTTTGAAGCACTGCCTCCTGTGGATCCCTTTGATGTTGGGTAGGTCGGAACATGTCATGGACTAGGCAATGTCGAGCACTCTCTGCGGCCTCTTTTGTTCCAGGTTATTCTAGTTAGTGAACCAGGCTGTGATGCAACTCTTGTTGAATTAGACCATTAAATTGTGATAGTATGAGAAACTGAGTCCTGTTGGGTATCCTCTACATCCAGCTCACTTTTTAAGACACTTGTTAATGGATCGCAGTACAAATGTGAGGTAGTGTTCTCACAGCATTTGTCAAACCTCAGTAACTTGTTTTGATTTAATTACCTCTAATGAAATTAATGACTTTTGTGGAACACTTGCACTCTCTACAATCTCCATCCTGAGCTCCCAGCTTTTCAGTGCTTCCATTCTCATTCCTACACTGACCCGTCTGTCTTCAGCCTCGTCCATTGCCATTGAGACCTAACACATACTGGAGGAATTTCATACTCTACTTGGGTATGCACTTTCAAATTCAATGGTATGAACATTGAATTTTTCAACTTTAAGTAACCCAACATTCTCTATGGAGCCAAAGTTATACAGCATGGAAACAGGGCCTTCAGCCCAACTCCAGCTGTCAGCCCAGGTCAGCTAAGCTAGACTCCTCTGCGTATTGTTCACTCGTATCCCTCTCAATCTTATCTATCCATGTTCTTCTCCAAATGTCTTTTTAAATGTTAGTATTGTATTTGCCTCAACTACTTCCTCAGGCAGTTTGTTCCATATGCCCACTGTGTGGAAAATCTTGTCCTCTGGGATTGAATAAATCTTTCTCCTGTCGCCTTACTCTGATGCCCACTGGTTCTTGATTCCCCTCCCCTGGGGAAAAACAACTCTGTGCATTCGCCCTATCTGTACCCCTCTTCTAATCCTACCTTTACTCCTCTCTTTCTGATTCACCCAGATATCCTCAAGTTATTGATTCCCCTTCCCTAGGGTGGGGGAGAGACTGTATTAACCTTATCTGTACTGTTTCATCTAGTCTTACTCCTTCTGATTCACTCCTGTCCCACCTTCCTATCGTGCATGCATATTATCTATCATGGGCCCTATCTCTTCCCCCCCCCCCCCCCCCAATACCCACACATACTGGTTCCATCTGCCTATTATCCCTCCTTTATCTATCACCTTCCTTATCAGTTCCATCATATGCTCCCTGTTCTGTTTTCAATTATCACCTTGCAACCTCTTGTCTATCACCCACCAACTGCTGCCTCAACTCCACCACCGCACGCACACATCGACCTGCTTCTTGTCTCACCTCTATACTGGTTTCACTGAGTCGTGAAGCAGTGCAACCCGAAACTTAAACTGTCCTTTGTCTTCACAGGTGCTGCTTGACTTACTGAGTTTCTTTAGCTGCATGTTTCTTTGCTCTAGATTACAGCATCTGAGGTCTTTTGTCTCCTTGCCTCCCAACAAATGTAGAGCTCTCTAGAGGACAGTTCCTGTCCTCTTGGACCAATTCATTTTGCGCCAGGAATCTTGCCGTGTCCAAGGCAGATATCTCCTAGCGTGGGTACGTGTACTGAACTTCCAATAGTACTCTGCATTTTCATCAAAGCACTTTAAAAGGGAGTCATAGACATTGATGTGTCATGGAAACGGGCCAGAGTCCACATTCCCTAATTAATCCTGCATTGATCCTCATTCCATTTAATCCTACGTTGTTCTCCTCAACCTTCTACCCTCTATTGCCCAAATGCTACCACTCACTGGGGAAATTTAACCTGCCGACTCTCGCATATATCTCTTTCACCCCGGAGATTTCCCAAATGATAATCAGTTCTATTGCGTGGAGGAGGTGCTGGTGGTTATGGGTATTGCTGCTGTGCAGCACATGCTGAGCTGCCAAACCACTCCACCTGGCCTGCTCCACACCAGTCCTTTTTGACTGCTTCTCTGCACCGTGGGATGACTCAATGCTGAATGTGATGGGTTTCTATCCCAGCAGCGGGCAAAGCAGGAGGTTGTGTTAATCTTTCCTAGGCACCTTCATTTTCGAGAGAGCATCCTGAAAGTTGAGTGTGTACATTTTTGAAAATAAGACACAATGGGAATATTTTTTTTCTTTTAATATTAACATTACCTACTTATTTTTGGTGCTTTCCATGAAAGCAGACACTAAGCATATGTTTAATTTCTATTTGAATGTATGTTTTCCATCCGTTTGCAAGAAAGGGCCCACATTTTCTGTTGCTAGTCTTTCCATTTTCACATAAATATCGAACATTTTTCTTTTGCCAGTTTACTTGCATATTTATTGTAATTTTAAAACATTCCAAATTATTAAGTTTTGCAGCTGCTTTTGTCAACAAGATGTTTTTTTTAGATTTCTGCTAGCTTTAAATTTTCCTTTGGTCCATAGTTTGACATTTCCCTGTTTTCTCTTTAAATGTTTTGCCAACTTGGCCTTCCTTCATAGTTTCCTTTGTTCACATTGGAAACCCTGTCCAAACTGAACTACATAATTTTCAAACTTAATTTAAGTCTTGTTATCACTCTCATTGGAGACCCCATGGCACAAGAAATAGTGAATTGCAAAAGTACCAAAGGCAGAAAAGATAATTAGAAAAATAGAATGGTTTAAGAGATGGATTTCAGATGAAAGGTTAGAGTGGAGAAAATGAGGTTGTTCTTGGAGTGCGGAAGGTTGAGAGAGATTTGGTGGAGATAATGAAAGAATGTGATTACGTGGACATGATGGCTGTAGATTAATGCTTGCCAAGAAGCTATTGAGAGGTCGCCAGTCTTTAATACTCATTGTAGAAACAAAGTGCTGCGGATTCTGGTTACCATAATGGACATAAAGTGCCGGAGTAACTCAGTGGGTCGGACAGCATCTCTGGAGAACATGGATAGATTAAGTTTTGGGTTGGGGCCCTTCAATCTGATAATTGGTTTATCATGCCACGGCTGCTGCTGCCTGGTCTGAGTTTTTCTATCATTTGTATCATTTTATTTCATATTTTCAGCATCTGAATTATATAGTCATATCTTCTTCCTCCTCTCTCCCCACCTGCAGACAAATTATCTTAGTTAATGAGCCTATATCACCCTCTCAGCCAGCACCTCTGCCTTTTGTTCTCTTTAATCACAGATGCTGCATTTGCCCTGTTCACACCCCACCCCCACCCCTTGTCTGCACCTAGTTTGATTTTTTTTCCTATCCTGGTCTGATGAAAAGTGGTCAGCCTGATATTAAGTATTTCTGTATTCGTAGACGCTGCTTAGCATTTTGAATGTAGTCAAATTATTGAGCTTCTGCAGCCCTTGACATTTCCTATTCATAATTCAAATTTCCAGTATCTGCATTTTTTTTGGCTTTTGAGAAGCTATTCTAATCAGCAGACCAGGGGAATTCATTGTACCAATGCACAAAAGGATGATGCGAGTAAGATTTTTGTGTGCACAAAAGTATGGTACTTTTGACATTTTTAAATACAATGTAGTTCTAGGTTATTTAAGGAATTATGGAACTTGGAAGGGGAATAATTAGCAGGGCCTCACAGAAAAAAAACAATTAAAGATGTTCCAATGGGATTGATATTTTGTGAATGAAAATTCTGCGAAGGCAACAAAAGTTGATGAGTGTAGTGAATTTGCAGTTTGCATGGATCTTGGTAAGAAAAGCACTTCACTAAAAGAGTTACCTGCAAATGGGTTCAAGGTCAAAAGTACTTTTGTGAGCACTAATGATTTGTAACATACAAGCAGCACTCACCCATCGCAAAAAAAAATTATAGCTCCTGGCCAATTTTTTTTTTTTTTTTTGCGATGGGTTAGTGCTGCTTGTATATTCACAAGCCAGCTGGCACCTTCCACTACTTGAAATGCTTTTAGCCATTTTATGGTTTTTTGGTACCAAAATGAATGACTTAAGACTTCCCTATCTCCACCCATTTTACCAGTCTGTAGGTCATGTTTCCAAAAGTAAAGGAAAGTCTCTTTCCTACAGAAGATGCAAAAGAGACATTTCCCTTGTCCCATACCTGATTGAGTTAAGGAGTTGACCTATTTCACCAACCATATTGCCTTGCCACTGTGTAGAAAGCTCATGAGACGAGTAGCTACAAATGTAAGGCCTCTGCTAAAGATTCCTCCAATGTCAGTGTAAGGCCACATGCAAACTGGAAGAACAACACGTCGCATGCTGCTTGCAACCCAGCGGTATGAACATTGAATTCCTCATTTCAAGCAGCATGCCCCCCCCCCCCTCCACTTCTCTTTCTGCTGCCATCCCCTCTCTTTTGTGCACATATTCCTCCCACCACCCTGGTCTCCCTGAATTTTTCCACTCTTCCATATACTAATTTCCCATATGACATGTTGCTGTAGAAAATGGGCATTTCCGAGTTGTGGAGAGCTCTCTTGTGGAATGGAATGACCGCTCTTGGGAATGTAAACCTTACAATATCTCAGGATTGCCTGTACAAAACTGTCAGTTTTGTCAAGATCCTTGGGCATTGGGTCAAGTTGTTATTTGTTAATATTTGTACAGTACCATTTACTGTTTTGGTTAAAGGAAAATTCCTTGTGTTAATATACTTGTTTGTATTGCTTTATTTTCAGTGTGAGCTTAGAAAGATAATTGAGGTTAAAACATTACAACAAAATTAGTAGTAAAATCTAGTTTCAGTGTAGTTCATGGGTTTTATTATAATTCTTATAAAGCAGCAGTATACTTATCATTGTTAAAAAGCTAATAAAAAGAACCTGCAAAGGACTGCAAAAAAAAATTGTCTAATCCAATTTAAGAAATGCATGTAAATGCCTATGTGTGTTGTGTTTTTTAATTTGTTTTAAATTTAAATTATTGAGCAATATGCAATTGATGTAACGTGTTTACATTATTTTGAATTTCAGAAAAAATTCCAGTGTTTAAAATGGCCTCGTGCTAAGGGAAAGATTGAGGTGTGGCTGCAGTCCTTTGCCGGCTCTTTCCACCAGCTTTGTATCATCAACAGACTTTGTGTATATTACACTTGGTGTGTTCTTTCAGAAATTGCATACCTAATTCTATTCTATGAAATTCTAGAGGTCTTGCTTTTGGGGCTTCCTTTGCATGATTCCCATGCAAGTCTTTTGTGTAGATGGTATTTTAATAATTTTGTCTTTAATCTTATGACAAGTCATAGTAACTTGTTCCTGATATCAGATGTTTTTTTCAGAAAGTTCAGAGTAAACATTTCTTGTAGTTTCTAACTGCTTGCTCTTGTTAATCACTGGCAGGATTGCTGATAACCAAGTAGCTTGACCCCCCCCCCCCTCTCCCATCTCATCTATTTGGAAATCGTTTCATTAAGGGCAATACAAATGAGTTAAAGTTGTACTTTGAATAGTGTTTGTAGGACATGGTACATTGTTCACCTGATGACCAAGGTAGATAAAATCAGGCATTTTGTTTTCAAGATTCATATTTTTACCAATTCAAACCAATACATTTTTAAGGAGTAAAACATTGAATAAAGCTTAATTTTATCTTTGCTGTTTATAAAAGAGTAACGTGCCAGTCCAGTTGAATACAAATCCATTGGCTCTTTCTTTTATTAGTTTAAATTTCACTTCAATGCGGTTTTCCAAAATTGATACACTGAAGCACAACCGTATGTATTGACTGTATCTTCCATTGACATTCCTTGTTATCGTTTTTCTTGATTAGTTTCAATATAAGATGGTCAGTAGAGCTGCTGCATATTAAATCATTTCTTGATTTGTACTTTATTGGGTGAAATAAACGTGTTTTATTTGTTCTGGTCATTTTGTTAATCAAGCACATTTGCCGATTTTAAAATGTACATGTCATGTAGTTTCTACTAAATTTTATTTGTCTTTTTCAGAACAAATTCTCCACAACATAAAACAGGAGTACAAACGCATTCAAAAAAGAAGACATTTAGAAAGTTTCCTACATCAATCGGAGGGCAGTTGTTCAAGTGATACACAGTCCCAAATTCCAGTTTTAAATGGACCAGCTTTGCAAGGTGCGTGGTTTTCTAAATTTCTTGTTAAAATGTGTATAATATTGATGGTTGTTCTTTATCTGCAAAGTAGAGTAATGGAGACATACAAATGTAGATGGAAAATGCTGCTTTACTTTAAACTGAATAGCCTACATCCACCTGTGGTTAATTGTCAAATGAGTCTTTAACAAATCATACTGTATTACCCTCTGGAATGTGCTCGTGGTTGCATTACAAATATCTATATATACCCTTTAATGTCTTGGTGCATTTAAAACCAGAGCTTGGTACTGGGCACTAACGTTTTTCCATATTGCAAATAATATAACATTGGATTATGTTTTATTGGGTAAGTAGCCGGATATTAAAATGAAAGAAAACTTTGCATTACAATTCGTCTAGATGAAAATGTGTAGAATACCATTCTTATACACAGGGATACCCTTCTCTCCCTGATCGCGTGTGACTAGCTGTCCCTGAATCCCATGTGATCTAACCTACCAGAGCAGCCTACCATGCAGAACCTTGTCAAATGCTTTGCTGAAGTCCATATAGATGATATTTACAGCTTTGCGCTCATCAACTTTTTTTTTAGTTACGTCAAAATATTCAATTGAAATTGTGAGGCATGATCTTCCACGTTCAGTACCATGCTGTTTATCCCTAATCTGCTCGCCTATCCTAATGCATATATCTTATCCCTTGGAGTACTGTCTAATAACCTGGCTTACTTGTCTATAGTGCTCAGGCTTTTCCTTACAGCCTTTCTTAAATGGAGGCACAACATTAGACACCCTCCAGTCTTCTGGCACTTTGCCTATGTCTAATGATGATTCGTATATCTCTGCCATGGCACCTGCAATTTATTTGCTAGCTTCCCACCCGGTCCTTATCTGATTAGGCCTGGAGGACTCGTCCACCTCTTAAGACATTAATCACCTCCTTGACTGACGCAGAACTTGGAACTTCCATTAACTGTCCCAAGTTCCCCAGTCTTCACATCTTTCTCCACAATAAAAAGAGAGAGAAATACTTTTTTGTGGAACTTGCCCAACTCCTGTGACTCCACACACTCATGACTGCATTAATTTCTAAGGGGCCTTGTACTCTCGCCCTCTTTTCCTTCATGTTCAGGTAATCACTATTGCCAGTAGGAGGTTCTAATGGCATGTGTATAGAAAAGGATCTTGAATCTATCAGTTCTTTGGAATGTCTGGGCAATTACAAAGGCTGATATTTATTGTACGATGAGATCTCCTGGATAAAGAAAAGGACAAATAGTGTGTATGTTGATAAAGAACACCGGTGCACTTTGGGCATGTAATGGTTTCCTGTTATTTGCTGTTATCAGATATTAATGGTGAAACCTTGACTTGTGTGCGTTTGGGGTATCATGTAGTAGGAGGGAAAGTAATGGGTGTATCTTCCTCATAATGTTATTAGGCATCCCAACATGTGCTGCAAACACCCTGGTTGTTGACATCTGTAAAACATATCCACTAAATTCCTGCAGCCACTTGTATAGTGGTACTGTTTATAGAATTAACCAACATCAGCCTGTGTTTTATAATCTGCCAACCATGAATTAAACTGAAAATAATTTATAATCCTACGTTACTGCTCTAATTGTCATCAGGTTTACTCAATTGCCACATAATCAACTGATATCAATGTGTGTAACACTTAAATCAGGTTTGCACCATTTTACAGAAATATATGGATTGTTTTCTCACATTTTCCACTTGTCTAATGGAGTGCATAATTGCTGTGTTGTCTTAAATAATAGTCTTATTTTGTTCTCTTGTCTTTGCTCATTTGTTTCTTTATTGATCTTTGCTTCTTGGGTGAGAGGACCAGCAATGTGTTAGATGTTATGGTGATTGCGCGTTAATACAAAAAAGCCAATAGAGTCTTTGAGAGTGAAAGGGAGCGAGGGTGGGGGAAATTAGGGCTCTGCTTGTGGAACAACATTGGACTGATTTAGCAACCCTGAGGAAAGTGAACTCGCCTGTGTGGAACGAGGGTAGTATGGGATCGAGGAAGGACTCCAGTGTGAATTCCAGGTTCTCTTAATTTGAGAATATTTGTCTAGGAATTGAGCAACTTGATAAGATAGCTGGGCTTTGGAAACATCAGGAGGCATGAGGAAGACTACTTTCAGGTAGAGGACTGGATTGGAGTCTGGGGGACATTGGGGCAGGTAGGTGTTACTGGTGACCAAAAGACTGAATTGGGATTTGTACAACCGAAGGCTATTCCAAGACCAGATGTGAACCATTGTGTGGCTTAATGGTAATTGATCGGAAGTAGATCATGGCACTGTTTATTGCCAAGTATGTAGAAGTCTAAATACAGCTAGTTCTGGGAATATGGAACATAGTAAAGCTATTAAAGGCATAGCAGTGAATTGGAGAAGTGGGGGTGAATCACTTTAAATATGTAACTTAAGAGTTGGGCAGTTGTGCAAGAGTTTTGGAACAGGTTGATCAGTTTTGAGTGCTGACGTGATCCAGTATGAGTTCAGGTTTATTTTAAGAGTTGTTGGAAGAGGTTAAATAAAACAAAAATGGTGAAAGAAACTTGTCTATTCTGTAGGTAGCTCAAAACAGTTGGAACATCTGGCTACAGGAAAACAAAAATGAAATCCTAGGCCCTTGAGCAGAGTGTTAGATGCAAAAGTAACCCCACTGTTTAAAAGGGATTGAGTGATACCGCTACATGCCATTAATCAACTGTGAGTGTGGAAATGTGAGAATCTTCTAAATGGTACTCAGGCATTTAGAAAATAACAATAAATTCATTGTTTGTTCCAAAAAATTTTTTTTGTGATTGTAGTTTGCTGTATTTACACTGGTATACCAGTGAAATGTCATTTTCACGTTTTTAGGCCTTTAAGGTATTGGTCAACTGACCAAAATAAAATTTGTGTGCACAATATTAAGTCGTTTTAATTTAGGTGTGGAGTGGTTCGTAGTTGGTGGATAATGTAGGAATAAATGGGTCCTCTGGCTTGTGGGCCTTGACAAATGGGATTCAGCAGTTCCAAATGGGATATAGGGTGAGAATGTGACAGGTGGAAAAGGGTATTGTAATTTGATTTTTTTTAAAGTAAAGGTTTTTTTTAAATGGTTTTTGGGATTACTGGGTGTCCTTGTCCATGAATCACTGAAAGCTAACATGCAGATATAGCAACAATGGGGAAAGGTAAATGTTTTGGTGGCCGTTTTTGTTGTAATACAAAATTAAATATCTGACCGCAACTAAGTCCAAAGTGAGAGTGCACGATATTGTGTGCAGATTTGGTCCCTTTACCTAGCAAAGGTGCTTGAGGGAGTGTAATGAAGCTCACCTGTGATCTATAGGACAGTGGAGTTTGTCTTGTGACCACACATTAATCCTGCTCAAGAAAAATTAGATCTTGCATTTTCTTTGTATAGTTTAATGGGGTAGTTGCTGGAATGATCCCTTTAACTGGGATGACGGAAATGAAATTCCAGTTTTAAAATAAGGGGTCAGCCATTTTAAGGTAGAGAGAACCTTTCAACGGGCCAGTCATGCAGAGAATATTGGAGTCTCAATTACAGACATGAGATTTTACAAGAAAGTAAGATAAGGGCGCAGTGGATGCTGTCTTGAGGATTATTCTGCTTCTATTTCTTGTATGTTTAATTCCATAGTAAGAGCAGTGTTATTGATATGCATCAAACATTGTTTGGTTTGTTTGACTTTTAAAATTGTAGTCTTGTGCTTTTCCCAAAGTGAAGAAACCAGATTAGTTATTCAGATCTTGTTATTATGACTTCTTAATTCCTGATTTGGTGGTTATGTTTTTTTTTTAAAGCTATCTTGTTACTTTAATAACTTTTTGTTCATAATAGATTTTGTCACACTGTTATTTGACCTAATGTTTTTTTTTTACAAATTTGACTCTTGTGAGTAATTGTACTCCCACTTTAACCTTTTTTGCTGTATTTGTCACTTTTCACCTATAAGAATACATTGCCTACAGTGCATTTAGCCCAGCCTTTTCTTATTTCTAATATTTTGCTTGGTTTTTTCCAGCTATGCGCCCTTTAGTGAATCGAGGATTAACTCGGTCATCACTGTGTAGCTTCATCAATTCCAGATGCACTGCACGTCATTTTTCTGGTCACCATTTTTAACTATCACTGCTTTGTCCATTCGCAACCAGTCTCATGTCAACCAAAATGTGTTCCCTTGCACTTCTGTATGCTTAGACCTGAAGCAGTCACCTTATTTCAGCAATTTGTCTTGTTTGGTTTTTAGTTCTGTTCTCCACCAACCCCCACTTCCTCAGCATTTATTGCCAAGATATTTCCCCTGATCTCATGCCACGTGGCTTGAAATGTTCTCTGTAGAAACAACGAACTGCAGGTGCTGGTTTCCAAAGGAAGACAGTACTGAGGTACTCCAGCACTTTGTGTCTTGAAATGTACTCTGATATCCTGAATTTTATGAGCCACAAATGGAACCTGTTACTGTTCCTTTAGGGATACATTTAACATAGGCAGTGCTCTAGGGATTATTAGGTGCTATTATCCAAAGCTATTGAACAAACGCCTAATTAATAGATTAAATTATGTTGCTTTGTCTTTTGGCTGATTCTTGATATTCCAAAATTCACCTTGGTATATTTCCATCAAGATTACATGTGATTTGGCATGGATCCTGTAGGTTGTGGTGTTCCCATGTACCAATTGCCTTTATCCTTTGGTGGCTTAAATGAATAACTTTTTTATTCTCCATTCTCTAGCTAGAGATACAGCACAAGCACATGGCCCTTCAGCCCACTTTGTCTGCACCCACCATCAGCTACTCTTTCTACTGATCCAAATTAATTCAATTCTTTAAAGTTCTGCTAAATTACCTTCAGCGGGGTTTTACTACCCCTACATATCTGGGGTAATTTACGAGCTAATTGACCTGCCAACCTCCATGTCTTGTGGATGTGGGATAAACCTGTATCAATTCCATGCAACCGTTTAGGATTGAAATCTGCACTTGGGCAGCTCCACTGGCTGTACTGTTGCGCTGCCTCAATTATACGGCCATTGTTGTCATTGCATGCGTCGGATGGAATCAATGCTGAGAGCGCACAAGCAAAATGGCTGCTTTATCTGTTGAGCTGCATGGGTTTTGTTGGACTTGTGGAGGCAAGTGGAGAATATTCCACCATGCCTCTGATGTGCCTTTTTGCAGGTGGTAGAAAGGTTTAGAGTTTCGGGAAGTAGATTGTTTGCTAACGTTATCCAACCTGCAGCTCTTTGCTGCCGTTCTGTGGCTGGTCCAGCTTGGTTTCTCATGTGACTTGGTGGTACTGTTAAATTTCAAGATGGGCGATTAGAACCTCCTACTGGCAATAGTGATTACCTGATGTTTGTGTGGCATAATTAACTGGTGGCACAGAGGTAGAGTTGCTGCCTTACAGAGACCAAGGTTCGATCCTGACTATGGATGCAATCTGTAAGGAGTTTGTATGTTCTCCCGTGACCATGTGGGTTTTCTCTGGGTGCTCCGGTTTCCCCCCACACTCCAAAGCAGTACAGGTTTGTAGGTTAACTTGGCTTCTATAAAAATTGTAAATTGTCCCTAGTGTGTAGGATAGTGCTAGTGTACGGGGATCACTGGTGGTGTCAATGGACCTGTTTCCGTGCTGTATCTTTAAAACTAAGTGTTATCGAGGTTTTACTAGTGGATGTTTTAACATATTCTATTGCCCTTGGGTTGTTTGACGGTGAAGTTTTGCAAAGTAGCTACAAGTTGTGTGTGGTATGTTTCTTAAAATGTGTGGGACTTTGGCACTGCTGATCAAGAAAGTTCCTTTTGCTAGTTTGTACAAGTTTTTCACAAGCATATGCACATTATTTTAGTTCTATCAATCTTTTGGCAAATACTATAGAATCAATTTGCAGAGTGCATTTTAAATTATACTTTTGTCTAATACTTCAGTTTCTTAACCCATTTTCTTGAGTCTGTATTTTAAGTAGTTCAAAAGTAATTTGTAGTAAAGTTCTTCATGGCATTGAGAGCTCGTGAAAGGCAATTTATGAACAAAGATCCTTGAGCTGTGTTTGGGTAAAATGCACAGGATCATCGAGGTTCTGGAAAAAGTGGCCTGTCTAAAATGTCTGCTGGCTCCTATTAAATGTCCACTGGCTTGTACATTTAAGTTTGTTTTTTAATAAACTGCAGGCACTTCATCTGGATCATTGTCACCACAGTCAAAGAAAGACCAGCCATTGTTCACATTGAGACAAGTTGGAATAATCTGTGAACGCCTGATTAAAGAGCGAGAAGAGAAAATCCGTGAAGAATATGAAGAAATACTGGATACAAAGCTGGCAGGTAATTCTGAGCTGCCTTGTGTAGATTTAGAAATCTTGCAAGGTGCAATTATAGAATTGACCTACAGATTTTGGTTTAAAGGCACTATTGGGATCAGAAGTAACTAAACACCTGGATGGAGCTTGAACATTTTTAATCGCCTGGAGGCAAAGGGATGGTTGACATTTCCGATTGCTTTTGCCTCCACAGATGTAGCTTGACCCACTCACTGCCTTTTGCCAGCAGCTTTTTTTTTGTTCTACTTTTTTGCTATTTGTGATGTTGAAATAATAGGCCTTGTTAGATTACTTGAATATTACCTATATTCATGGCTGGAACTAGGAAATAAGTTTCTGCCTCAATCGTTTTTAAATACATGATTTAGTACTTGTTTCTTTCACAATTCACATTTTGATTGCTGACACGGGCAAACATCAAGGCAATGGGACATGGCCATCTTAACATTAGGTTTCATTGAGGCACTGTTCGTAAGCATAACTTAGCATACCTTTTTTGTTTTGCAACAAAAACAGGGGAGAGACTGGGTGGGGGATGTTTTGTAGAATTGATGAATTCAATGTTCATACCGTTGGGTTGTAAGCAACCCTTGTGGAATACGAGCATTGCTTTCTCTAGCTTCACAATTTGCAACTCATTCCTACCACAAATTGTAGGACCTTTCATAACCACTTGAGTTTTTGTCCTTGGATTTAATGGTAGCCTACTTCCCAAAAAATGTCACAACTTTTTGTTTAGGAATATAAGCATCCATTGTGAAAGTGTGGGAGGTGTGAAAACAATAACAGCATGTACAAATGGTAAATCGGTAAAGCTCTGGGTTGGTCATAGTGCACAAATCATCCTTGTGCTCATCAAAGATTTTTGGTAATTGACTTTAGTGCTTTCAATTTTAGCAAAAGCAGGGTAAAATATTTTGGAGCATTTGACTCTTTTGGTTCTGTAGTTGACTTGGGTTTTGGCTTGTTTCTTTTCTTTTGTTCCATTGTGCCGCGTTGGAGTGCATCTGGGAGCAATAGGGTGAAGTGAAAGATCATGGGCAAGTTTTTTTTTGGTAGAGTGGTCGTGGGAGGTAGTATTGAGAAGTAGATTTGCTAGCATTTGTCAATAGCCCAAACAAACAACAACGGGGGCTTTTGCCATTTGTCAGCTCTAATTTTGGAACTCCTGCCACGAGTGTCATCTAGAAACAGGAGGTGCTTGGTTTCACTTCCAACCTGGCATCGTTGCTGGTCAATAGTTTGAAGGTACAACTAGTCGATAAAGGCATTTGCTTCATTCACATCACTGCAAGAGTGGACAGGTGCGGATTGAGAGCAGGGTAAAATTGAATGAGTTCCATCAAATACTGTCCTTTTATGATATGAACAATAAGCTTGGAAGTACTGTATAAAACTTGTATTTTTGATCAGGATTTTTATATTTGAGCTTCTGATTATGGTGATAATGTGTTTTGTAATGAGGACTTAATCGTTCTGTTTTTGTTTCAGAACAATATGATACTTTTGTGAAGTTCACACATGACCAGATTATGCGACGATATGGAGAGCAACCTGCAAGCTGTACGTATATAGCAACATTATATTTTTAATTCCCTGCCTTATTTGGCATCTCATTTTAAAGTGTCACAGCTAGGCTGAGAGGACAGCATCCTCCAGTGCAGCACTCGTTTGTCTTGAGAATGGTGTGAGATGGTGACCACTCTTTATTTTACTTGCAAGAAACTGCATGTTTCTGCAATGCAACACTAAAATACCATCATTCCTGGTGCACTGAATCATGAGACATGACTGTTGTCGGTTATTTTTGCTCTGGGTGTTGCCTTGAGCAGAAGACTTTGTAAGCACTTTGTAAATATTACTTCTTCCCACTTCATTTGTTCTGTCAACGTCTTGAGCACGTTTGCTTTTAATCCACAAACAAAAAAAGCCAATGACTAATTGAGTATTCATTGTACTATTCAATGGTGGTTTTGTGCAACAGGATGTCATTCATCCACTGGGATAATGCGGGCTCTTGAAACATTTCCCTTAGTCCCATTCCCCCACTTATTTTCCTGTAACTTATTGTTATATACCTGCCTTGGTGTTATTTTACAGTAGTGTTTAACCTGCCAGCCTATCATTGTGATGTGAGTGGAAACTGGAGCACCCAGAGTTAATCCATGCGTTAATGGGAGAGTATGCAAGCACCGCACCTGCACTCATGATTAAACTTGGTCATTGGAGTGTAGCAGCAGCTCTCATTGCTATGCCACTGTCATCATTTGGAGAGAAAATGGATGGCTAGCTTTATCTCTAGTTTAGTTTAGAGATACAGCATGGAAACAGGCCCTTTGGCCCATTGAGTTCATGCTGACTAATGATCACCCCGTCCTACACATTATGGACACTTTGCAGAAGCCAATTAACTTACAAACCTGTACGTCTTTGGAAAGTTGGGGTAAAAACTGGAGCATCTGGGGGGGAAACCCACACAGTCACGGGGCTAACATAAACACCGTACAGACAGCATCCATATTTGGGATTGAACCGTAGTCTCTGGCGCTATAAGGCAGCAACGCTACTGCTGTGCCGCCCTTTATCTTTAACAGCAAAGCAAGTCTGAAATATCTTAATTTAGCCTGAAGCTGACACTTTGTTTTGTCTACTTTTCATTTGCAGATGTGTCCTGAATTGTCGTGTGTTTCTGTGGAGTGCCCTTTCCTTTTGAACACTGCAAGTTGGCTGTTTCTCTGAGACTTGTAGCAGTGCCATATTAACCACCTAAGAGCACGGGGTGTTTCCAGCTTGTGTCAGTGGCAACCACCTTTCTGCAGCATATGTTAATTGGAGTGCTCCCTGATGTGTCATCACCTTTTATCGGACCTTTGCTAACTTGTACTCATAACTACCAGTGGCTTCCTCTGTTAAAATGTTGCTGTATGTTAAAATC